>CM031599.1:56276126-56280045 GCA_018398815.1 Conus ventricosus | reverse complement strand
ATTGGAGGCAGAACATGGAATGTCACAAGCGTCCCGAGATGTACGTAGGATGAGCGGGAGGAGCGGGGGGGGGCGTCGGGGGGGGATTGGATTGCTGTGGACTACGGGACAGGGTGAAGGTGAAGAAGCGCTTATGAGTAACATGGTTTATTACTGTGAATGACGACAGGATAGCGCACTGAATTGCTGATACAAGATACTGCGCTTCATAAATATATTCCTTACGTGCGTGCGTGCGTGCGTACGCGCGTGGTGCGTGCGTGCGTGCGTGCGTGCGTGCGTGCGTGCGTGCGTGCGTGCGTGCGTGCGTGCGTGCGTGTGTGTGTGTGTGTGTGTGTGTGTGTGTGTGTGTGTGTGTGTGTGTGTGTGTGTGTGCACGCTCAAACTGTTTCTGTCTGAGGTGATGTTCATGATAATGCCAGTGTGGAAGACTGTTGCAATTTCCAATTGCGATAAACAAACACAGCACTCTCCTGTCTCTCTCTCTGTCTCTCCACACAACACACACACACACACAACACACCACACACACACACCACACCACACTACCGCACGCATGCACACACAGCACGCAGCACGCACGCACGCACACACACGCACGCGCGCGCACACACACACACAACACACACAACACGCACACACACACACCACCAACACACACAATGAGAGAAGAGGGGGGGGGGCACACAGAAAACAGACCGACCGACAGACAAGCATGGAGACGACAAGACACAACACAAACATACTATACCCAAACACGACAGAGGAGAAGAGAGGGGGGGGGGGGAGGGGGAGGCGAAAGCAAACAGGCGGAACAAACTGACAGAGACAGAGAGAGAGAGAGGGAGAGATGAGGAATTGAGGGGGAAGGAGACAGAGTTAAATTGTAGACTGGCAGAGATACGGGAGAGAGGAGAGAGAGAGGAGAGAGAGAGAGGTTTGGATGGTGGGGTGAGGAGAGAAGGGAGAGAATGGATGGGGAGAGAGAGAGAGAGGAGAGAGAGGAGAGAGGAAGAAATGTGCAGGGATAGAGACGAGAGAGAGAGAGAGAGGAGAGTGAGGGACGAGGTGAGGAGAGAGTGGAGAGAGGAGAAGTTAATGTTGTTATAGCCCAACGAGAGAGAGAGAGAGAGAGGAGAGAGAGAAGGAGAGAGAGAGAGAGAGAAAGAGACTATACCATACTGCACCACACAGACAGACAGAACAGACAGACAGACAGACACGCACGCACGCACGCACGCACGCACGCGCGCGCACATGCACACACAAACACGTGTGCAAATACAACACACACACGCACATACACACACACACACACACACACACACCACACACACACACAACACACACACTCACACGCACGCACGCACCGCACACACACACACACACACACACACACACACAACACACACACACACACACACCACAAATACACACACACGCGCGCGCACGCGCGTGCTAATCCCCCCCCCCCCCCCCCCCCCCCCCCCCCCCCCCCCCCCCCCCTATCCCGCCCCTCATCCACCGTCACCCCTTCCCACACGTTCACGATGCACCACTATCACCTTTCAATCTGCCATCAGCTACACTGCAATAGCCTCCCACCTGGACGCCACATCCGACAGTGATGCCTCAATCGACAACAACTGCAGCTTACCTCCGCTACACGCCTAACACAGGATGTCAGGGCCGGGAAGGTGCTCCCATAGCAATGATCATCCCCCTGGGCGATGGTCCCTTTCTGTCCGTCTGTTTGTTTGCCTGTGTGCTGTCTGTCTGTCTGTCTCTGTTCTGTTTCTCTCTCTCTTTCTGTCCCTCTGTCTGTCAGAGACATACGCATACATAAGCACATGCTTGCACACATAAGCACGGGCACACACACACACACACATACGCGCGCGCGCTCGCGGACACACACACACACACACACACACACACACACACACACACACACACACACACACACACACACACGTAAGCGCGCGCCCGCACCCACGCACTCACACACGCAGAGAGAGAGAGAGGGGGGGGGGGAGGAGGGGGGGGGGGGGGCGGAGGGAGAGGGAGAGAGAGAGAGGAAGAGACAGACAGACAGACAGACACAGACAGAGAGAGAAAGGGAGGGAGGGAGGGAGGATGAACAGAGAGACTGACAAACAGGAAGACTTTGTGACATAGACAGAGAGACAAAACCACACACGTACACACACACACACACAACACACCACACACACACACACACACACACACACACACAGAGAAACTGGGGGGAGGGGGGGGGCAGGGCAGGACAGAGAGACAGACGGTGAGAAAGAAAGGCTCAGAGAGCGATAAAGAGAAAGAGAGAGAGAGAAAGATGAGAGAGAGAGAGAGAGAGAGAGAGAGAGAGAGAGAGAGAGAGAGAGAGAGAGATGAGACAGACAAACAGACAGACAGACAGACAGACAGACAGAGAAACACCTTGACCCTTCGATATGTTGTGCGTGCTTTCGGAAGATGACAAGAAGGGGGGGAGGGGGGAGGGGGGGGGGGGGGGGTGTTGAGAAAGTGGTGTAACAATGTAACAAGCAGTTACACTTTTCCCTTTTTTTTTCATTGCGTTCAGTCAAATCAAAATATGTAGGAAAACGAAAAAGAAAGAAAACTGGATATCCTCGCAAACGCAAGTACCCCATCAACCTTACAAAGAAACGAACAAACAAACAGAAAATATAGGGGGGCCGGAATAGCTCAGTTGGTAGAGCGCCGGACTCGTGATCCTGGGGTTGCGGGTTCGAATTTCGGTATTTAGGGGGATTTTTCCTCGGAGTTAACATTGGTTCTGACTCCATTCCCCACATGTCCTTCGATGAGACTATATAAACCGAGGTTCCGTGTGTGAACGCACGCACAACATCTTGCACACACGTAAAAATCCCATCACCAACTTTCGGAAGAGAAGGCCAGTTTGGCCGTTGGTATGGATGACACGTGACACATAGCATGCACCTTCCCGAAGATGGAGTATGGCTGCCTTAATGGCGGGATAGAAAAGGGTCATACACACAAAACTCCACTGCCTGGCTATACAGGGAGTGTCCGCGTACGCAGAAAGAAAGAAAGAAAAACAGAAAATATACAGATTGACACGACTGTCCACTCCGTCCAGCGACAACGAACTTTCTTCTCCACGTACGTTAATTGGTATTTCATTTACGATCGTCATCAGATGATAGCACAGAAGCAGCATTTTTTTTTAAAACAACATCCAAGGTAAAAAATGATCATTCTTCATGCACTACACTGCAAGCAGTACATAAGAAAGTGCTCTTCGTCGTCAGTAATGATTCCTTGTAGAGGGCATGGTTGTTGTGTGGATGTTCTACACTTTAACTATCTTTTGTTTGCGTTAAAACATTTGATCCGATCTTGCGTAATAAATTCTGTGCCATTTATAGTCTAACGCTAAATTCTGCAATAAACTGCTGCTCGTTTCCGACTCGGTGAGCCATCCACACGACCCAAAATCCTTGTTTGATAAAATATTCTGTACAGTATTTCTTTGTCTCGCTCCATTTGTGACAGCAATCACATCGTAAGCTTGTCGCCAGAAACGTGGCTGTGGAAGCTTCAACATTTTCAAACAATATTTAATACATTTTACAAAAAATCTTTTATACAAAAGGATACCTGCCCGTATCTCCATACAAAAGAATGTTAGATGAACGAATTAGCACCTGAAAAAAAAACCGCTTAATAGCACACGCATGCATTTTTTGCACCTGTGAATTTATCCAACCCTGATTTTCAGCTCCATAGGTAAGCAACAGTTCTATCTGTGCATCTAACATTGTTCACAATGTGCCAGAATAATACAATACAGATTTGCAAGGATTTTAGCTTTTCGATAAGCCTCTTTTACCATTCTTAAAGATTTTCC
>CM031599.1:56263626-56271126 GCA_018398815.1 Conus ventricosus | reverse complement strand
TAAAACAACAGAAAAGTGTTTGAGCCGGGCAAAACTTTTTTTCCTACAAAAGCTTTGTTTGTTTCCTGGGCAGACGCCTTTTTCATAGAAGAAATTGTTTGTGATCCTGAAAGCATTTTTAATTTTAAAAGCTAGGAAAAATGATATCCTGAAAGACTTTTTTAAATTAAAAGGCTTTTGGGGTTTGACCCTTTTAAAAGGTTTTTTTAAATACAAAAAGGTGTGCGTTTGATCCTGAAAAGTCTTTTTTTAATAAAAGATGCTGTGTGTTTTTCATACAAAAGTAACGTGTTGGCCCCCTAAAAATTTTTCCACAATACAAAAGGGCAATTTTGTTCGGTGCGGGAAAGTCCTCTGCCATACAAAAAACTAGGGCCTTGATTCGGGACGATTTTTCCTATACAGAACCCGGCGTGTTAAGCCTGGGACCCTTCCCATCCACAGAAGCATCATGTTTGGCCCCTGCCCTGAATGGGGGAACAGAGAGAAAAGGGGAGAGAGGAGAAGGGGAGAGAGAGGAAAAAGAGGAGGGGGGGGAGGGGGGGCCATAGGGGGTTAAGAGTGCAAGGGGCCCGGGATGCTAGACAAAAAAGGGGCAAAATGGCCTAGATTGAGGTTTCTGTCGTTCATGAATAAAAAAGAATAAATTATGTTTGCGATGAGGTTTCCCTTTTCAAAAATGGAAAAACCCGTTTCTTAAATATATGATTTTGCTTGTTTTTTAACCAACATCACGTTACTGGGGTATCCCAGTCAAATTTATAATTTTGGCAAAAGTCTCAAGGGCCCAAGGCTTTAAAAAAAAAAAGAAAAAAAAACTAATCACAGTTTCATTAGGGTCAGAAATGTGATTTTTCCATTTAAACTGACTTCGGGGGAAACTTTAAAAAATTCGTCGAAAAAATAAAAGGATCACTTGAAAATTTTTACGTGTGAATCCCCTGAGAAAAAATCTCTCTCTCTCTCTCTCTCTCTTTTCCCCTCTCTTTTCTCTCTCTTCTCTGCCCACATTTGCATTTTCCGTAATAAATTTCCGGGGAAATTAATCTCTCTCTCTCTCTCTCTCTCTCTCTGTCAATGGTTTATTTGTTTTGCCTCATGGTTTCATTAATATGATGAAAATGGCTTGCTTTTGGGGGGAATGCAGACTTATTTTTTTCAATTTTGTGCGAAAAAAAAAAATCCCAAATTGCATTCGGTTTCATTGTTTTTGAGAAGCTTTCAGCGGAAAAAAAAACCCTATTATTAGCAACATTCTCAGGGCTTTCAAAAAAAAATAAAAAATTGCATTTAAAACTTCTTTGCATCCTGAGATGCATTCAGAAACCCAAAAAATTCCTATACTTTGCAACATTATTTGGGTTCCCCAAAAAAAAAAAAAAAATTTCATAGGGCCCAAAAAAAATTTTTGGGTTTTGCCCTTGAAATAAAATTTTGGAATGTTAATTTTCCAAAAACTGGGTTTAAAAAGTCGAAAAAAAAAACTCGAAATGTTTTTTGCGGGAAAAATTGTGCAAAAAAAAAATTTGTTGCTGCATCAAATCGCCAAAAAATTCCCCAACGTTTTAAAGCTGCGTACAAGTGCATTTTGGCTTTACACGGCCTGGAACGATTTTTCTTTCATTTTTTGGGGGACGAATTCTTAAAATTCACCTGGGTATTATTTTTGATAAAACAATAGTAGTAGTAGTGGGTATTTATAATATTTGTAGTTGTAGTAGTAGTGGTAGTATTAGTAGTAGTAGTAGTGAGTAGTAGGCGCAGCAGCAGTAGTAGTAATAGTGTATTTAAATGTTGATGATAATGATGAAGTTGTTGTTGTGTGATGATGATGATGATGATGTGATGTTTACAGGACACATTTTTGCAGTGCCCATATCAAAAAGGGAAAATTTGGGGTTTGGCCCCTTATTCAAGGGAAAAGGGGAATCGATTAAAACCCAAAATCAGACACTTATGGAAAACACAATTCAGATTATGTTTTTGAAAAATGACGAGGGGGAAAGGGAGGGCGGCGGCGCCCGGAAGCCCAATGATAATGAGGGACGAGGGGACGACGCCCGAGAGGGCGTCGACGATGCGACGTTGTAAATTGATGGTGATGATGATTATGGTAGTGATGAGAAGAAGAAGAAGAAGAAAAAGAAGAAAAAAGAAAAAGAAGAAGAAAAACATGAAGCGGGTTTAGAAAAAGAGCAAAAAAGATCGAGAAGAAAAAAGGGAAATTTTCCCCAAAATAAAATTTGGTGTGATTTTTTCCCATCAAAAAAAAAATTTTAAAAAGTAAAAGTTAACAGATACATAAATTTTAGAGAGGTTTTTCTTCCCTTCGCCAAACAGGCTGAGTTTCCTGGGCTCCCCTATTCAAATGGGTTAATTGGGGTGTTGTCCCTTTGTTTTTTGGGTTAAAAAGGGGGTTTTATGTGATTTTATAATGTGGTGGACTCTTTTCTGGTCAGTGTTTTGGGGCCTTTTCCCCCTCCGGAATTTGGGGTTTTTTAGGGTTTTTTTTTTTTGGGTGGGACGCATTTTATGTACCCCCGTTTAAAAAAATGGCTCCCCTCCACGTTATTCACCCTTTTGGGCTGCGCACGTGCATCACTAAAAGGGTCTTTTCCCCCTTTCCCCCCGTGTCTTCCGTTGCCGTGCCGCACATTTCCCCCCTTTCCCTTCTCTACTTTTAACACCGCTGCAAGGCGTGAGAAAATCTAAACCCATCTTTCCCTCCCCCCTTCTTCCCTCAGCTGTCATCGCGCTCCCTTTGTCTCCCTTAAAACACCCCTCCCCCCTCCCCTTTCACTCGTGGCGAGCTGCTGGCAAAAAAAACCTTTTCCCCCCTTGACCCCACCCTCACTTGAAGTTGCCCCATTTCGCTTGGGTTTGTAGATTTCCCGCGTGTTGGGGGGTTTTGCAGGGGGGGGGGAGGGGGAAAGCAGAAAAAGATTGCCGCCCGTCAGCCGTCCTCTTTCCCTCCCTTAAAAAAAAAAAACCCCCCCTTTTGCTTTTGGGTTCCAACCGGGATAAATGTCCCCCTTTCAAATTCCTGTCTCGTGTCACAGCAAAGGGCCCTTGGCATTTTTTAATCCCCAAAAAGTTGGGCGAAGGAGAAAAAGGATTAAAATTAAACGTTTTTATGGGCTGAAAATTAACTTAAAACATTAGTGCTTCAGGGAAAGACGTGGCTTTCCCAAAGGGGTTTAAACGAAGGGGAAGTGCGGGTAAATTTTTCCCCTCCTGGCTACACCCCCCCCTTTTTTTCCCGGGGCCCAAACCCCCGGGGTGGGGGGCCCTTCGTTTTTGTGGTGTCTGACCTTTATCCCCCTGTTTCCACTCCCCCCAACCCTTCTCCTTTGTCCACCCCTTTCTTTTAAAACTAGTAAAAATAACTGAAATCTTCCCCCAAATCCCTCTTCCTTCTTTCTCCCTTTCCCCCGCCCCCCCCCAGAAAGAAAAACCAACAAAAAAGGAACTCCATTTTTCCCTGGAAATTTTCCCCAAAATCTGTGGGGTACATGAACGGTCAAAAAGGGGCCGTTTTTTCTGGTCGGCGCCCCTTAAAACTTCCTTGGGCAATAAAAATTTTAAATTTGCAAACAGCAAAACTGATGGTTTCTGTTTTTTCCTTTGGTCTGAACCATGGGGTCACCTCCCCAACTCACCTTTTTGGGGTCACTTTTCCTTAAAGGGTTGTCCTTTCTGATGATGCCCTGGTCAAAGCCCCCCACAGTCTGACCCTGACTTTTTGCCCAACCATGCGGTCGGGGCAAATTCTAAAACACATCTGTCCTATTAAGCCTCCTAGGTACGTCGGCCCAAGGGACCTTTGCTTCCAAACGACCTTGACAAACTTCCCAGCTGACCCGCTGTCCCCCCTTCAAACTGTTTCCTTTACTGTCTGCAGGCAATTCCCCTGGGCCCACTTTTAAAATGTCCTTGATCACCCCTGCCCCCGTAATTTGACGCAAGATTTCCCGCCGTCCCCCCTCACCCTGGTTCCCAGGGAGTTGGCCCTGAAGTTCTTGATGCCCAAAGTGTTAGGGGGGTTTTGGGCCGAAAGGCAGTGGGGTTAAAAACAAAAACCCCGAGATTCCCCAAACAAATTTTGGCCCAATTGCTGGGTTTAAAGCTTTTGAATGGGAAAATTTTTCAAAAAGCCAAAACCGCTTCTACAATGCTAAAATTTTTAGCATTTACAACAAAACCCAAACAAAATTTTTTAAGGTCACTGATACACTCATGGGGAGAACAAAATCATTCCCCCTTTCCCTTTATCTGTCTGTCCCTCGACATTCCACAGAAATTTGTTTTTTTTTTTCCTAGCAAAAATTTTTTTATCCGGGGGAAAGGAAATGGATGCTCAGTCAGTATCTGAACCTGATATTCCAAAACTACTTTTTTCCGGCATTTTTTTTTTACTGGACTTTGAACCCGTGCAGTGGCCCGTTGTCAAAAAAGTCTTTTGACAAACTGTTATCAAAACATGTGTACTGGATCCCCCCCTTTAAACTACTTTTTTTATCTGCATGCATGGATGTTTTTTTGCCCAAAATCACTTGTTTTGGTATATGAATCCTCATTCTGGTTGTTTTCCCCCCTGCACTGAAAGCTGCTGTTGTCCGAAATCTTTTGAAAAAAAACCCCCTCTTTACCCTGAAAACCTAAAAAAAAATTTTCGACCTGTCTCCCAAATTTTCTTTTCTTTCAAAAATAATTGAAAAAATGCCCCTTCCAACTCCAAAACCACCTTTAAACCCAAAAAAAACTTTTCTCTATTTTGTTTTCAGGGCCCCCTATCGCCCCTGGGACACAGTACAGAAAAAAATGCTCTGCTGAAAAAAAATAAAAAGATCTTTTCTCTTTCTTGGGGTAAAAGGGCAGGTTTTATGCCCTTTTTCTTTTTGACTTGTTTCCCCTGCCTTTGATACCATTGTCAAAAACCCCCCTCTCACTAGACTTCAACATACTTTTGGGGATCTCTTCTCAAGCTTTGGATGGTTTTTTTCTTACCCCCCTTTTTGGGTCGGGAACCCCCAAAATGTCTGCATTGGGTTTTTCCCTTAAGCTCTGCTGACTTGAATTATTGGGGTTCCCCAAGGGTCTGTCCTTTGGGCCCCTATTTTGTTTGTTCTTTATCCCAACCCATCTCTGAAATTGTAGGGGCCCCTCATGCCCTTTCAACCACTGTTCCCCGGTGACAATCAAAAGTACATTTCTGGTGGGAAACTCTCTCCTCTCCTCCATCATTGATCGTCACAGCTCTGCAAACTCTGGGCATAAAGGGGATGGGGTGGGGTTGCAACAAACTTAAATTAAAAAAATGGGCCCAAAAAAAAACTGATTTATTCTCCCCAAAAAGGCTCCCTGTCTTTCAATCTCCCGTTCCCTTTTTTCTGTCCCAAATTGGACCTCTTTCATTCGACCTCTACCACTGTGCGAAAAATTTTAGGCGTTGTATTTATTCAGCCTCTTTTTTTCAAAAACAGATTTCTTCTATCTGCCGTGCTTGCTCTTGGAGCTTTGGCGAAAACAGTTTTTGTGCGCCCCCCTTCTGTCGAAAAAAGCCCAAGCTCTGGTTTCTGTTTCAAATTTTTTCAAGATTTTACTACTGTATTCTCCTTCTTGTTTGGGTGTCCACAGAATCTCCTTTCAAAATTGCGGGAAAATCCAAAAAAATGTTTCTCCCCCTTGTTCGAAATCTCCAAAAAAAAACCTCCATGTTTTCCCCTTGCCCTTTAAAAACTTTTTCACTGGCTTCCTGTTGAAAAACGACAAAATACAAAATGTCTTTTTCTTTGCTACAAGGCCCTTGGATGGCCTCGCCCATCCCTCCTTTTCCAAAACCCCTTTTGGGCGAACCCATACTCCTTCCCGACAGGCCCTTTGTCTTTTTTGACCCTCGCATTCTGCAAAATCCCCCGTTTTCGAGCCAGAAACACTTGGTGAAAAGTTCTTTTTCTTTTCAGGGGGCCCCTTTTGCTGGAAACCCAATTTTCCCCTTTTGCATCCCAAAATCAAACAGTCTTTCTTTTTCAAATCCCCCCTCAAAAAAAAACTCCCCTTTAAAAAAATAATTTTTTTTGCTTTTCCTTTGCTGGTGTTTTGGGGTGTGGGTGTGTGTTTGTGGGGTTTTTGTTGTGTGTTGTGTGTGTGTGTGTTTTTTGTGTGGGGTGTTGGGGGTGTGTGTGTGTGTGTGGTGTGTGTGTGTGTGTGTGTGTTAGGGCTTATTGCTGTAAGCGCTTAGGGCTTTTGTTTAAGATTAAGCGCACTAAATGTTCCTTATTATTATTATTATTATTATAAGTTTAAAGTAATAACGGAAAAATGACAAAGACCAAAAGTGACCGTGACAGTGACACATCATAGTAATCTAGTCAATAAATCTCAACCACAGTCACACGCACACACACTTGCAACCTTGCACTTTGACAGCTGCAATTCATTTGAAAATCGGAGCATTGTCAGAATGAAGGCAGGTTACTTACTTACTTAGAGCTCCCGCGTCTTGCGACGCATGAGGCAGTCAAGGCGCTCCACTGTGCACGTCCTCAGCCAGTCTGATAGTGTCACTCCATCCTCTGTCAACGAGTCTGAGGTCTCTCTCCACTGTCTGTCGCCAGCTCATCCTGGGTCGTCCTCTTTTCTATGGCCTGCTGGGGTCCATTTAATGGCCTGGTTTGCAAGTCATTGTAATCTTAAGACATGACCCACCCAGGCAGTTACTAGTGTAATAAAACTTTGTTGAGCAGGTAGGATTTGAGTGAGTGATGTTTTTAGGGCAGAAGTATGTCTTCTATACGTCGTACATCAAAGAGCGACGAATTCTAGAAGTTGGTGCATAGCCAGAAAGGCAGCAAGAGCCAAAGCTCTCACACGAGGTATAAAGAAACCACACGTGCCTACAAGTGACCAGAGCTGCCTAGAGAGACTATAGAGACATAAGAGGGCCAGAAAGACGCACAGGAAAGGTCAGAGGGAAAAGTGACTGACCATGATGCTGGGAACACAAGACTAGGTCCCCAACATAATGAATATTTTTTTTTTAATTCACATTGCGTGGATTTTGCATCGCGTCGCCAAAGCTTTCGCCCTAAACATTTCAGTAATGAAACTTAGATCGTGTTGATAAGAAATTCTACATTTCTGCTCAACAGAATTTCTGAACTATCATTTCTGGTCTTCGCTATGTTAAATATGTTTGCATGTTCCAGACTCTTAATACTTTGGAACTGAAAAACAAAGTCTTAGTAGTCAAATGGTGATCTGAGTAATGACACACAGAGTATCTGGGTCTCTCCTTCAGCAATATTGGTAAATATCTGAAAGGAGTGGAGACGTATATCACTGTGAGCTTTTATTGAAAATCGTTCAAACATTAATTTAGTTGTCAAGATTGATGTCAAAGGATTTGCTTCCTGTAACAGAATACATTTCTTTTCAGGCTCCATGTTGAACAGGCCTTGTGCTACTCGAACACGAAAACATCTCAAACAAAATTGTGAG
>CM031599.1:56243970-56256470 GCA_018398815.1 Conus ventricosus | reverse complement strand
AAACAAAAACCCCAATAACTTATACCCCCTTATTGTTTATAAATAAAAAATGGTACCTACCTAATTCCCCATAAAGGGCGTTTTTGGGGGTTTTTTTTAATATTAATACAAATTTTTTCCCAAGAAAATTTTAGTTGTTTTCTCTATCACTTCAAATCTTGGGGACCCCCCCAAATTTTTTTTCCAGCATATAAAAGAAGGTTTTTGACCCTGGGGAGTCCAAAAAAAAGCTTAAAAAAACCCTTTTTAAACCATAAAACCAAACAATATACTTTGGTTTTTTTCTTAATTCAAAAATTTTTTTTTCTTTTTGCCCCCCCCCTGCATACTCCCCCAAATTCTTTTCCAGGGAAAAATTTTGTGGTTGGGGTAAAAGCCAAAATATTTATAACTTTTTAAAAAGAAACTATTCTTTTTCCCCCTTTAAAATTTTTCCTTTTTTAAATCGTTTTTTTTTTTTTTTCCCCCAAAAATACCCCCCCTTTCCCAAAAATACCATCACTTTTTTTTTTTTTTGCAATTTTACGTGAGCCCTATTTTTATCTTTTGCTTTTTTGGAAGATTCGTTTTTTTGTTTTTGAAAGGCCAACGGGTGTTGACGAGAGACTGAAAAGAGAGGGAGGAAGAGAGGGGAGAGAAGGAGAGAAGAGAGAGAGAGAAGAAGAGGAGAAGAGAGAAGAAGCCCAACAGACAGAGACAGAGACAGAGCCACCACCCAAAAACCCTCAGACGGGCCCAGACAGAAAAAACAAAACAGACAGCCACCCCGAGAGAGAGAGAGACAGGAGAGAGAGGGGGGTTGAGATAGGGGAAGAGTGAGCGAGTGGATTGAGTGAGAGAGAAAAAAGAGGGAGAGAAAATGGAAGAGAGAGACAGAAAAGAGCCCGACAGAGACATAGAGAGAACGCCTCTGAGATGGCATTTTAGACACAACATTTTGCTGCTTTTCCCCCCACTACCCCTTTAAATTAACCCAAAACAACAAAAAAAGGGCAAAAAAAACCCCACGGGGGGGAAAGAATGGAAACAATTTCACAAAACCGAGGTTTCCAGAAATAACTCACAGTCCCCTGACATTGGATCTAAAGGGTTATTGCACAAAAATTTTAAAAGAACTATGATTACGACCCAAAAGGGAAACGCATCTGAAGCTTTTTTTTCGATGTTTTTTTTTTCCCTTTTTTTTATTTTTTCCCCCTCTCATAGTTTCCCTCCCCTTCCTCTCTTCCTCCCTCCCTCCCGAAATATCTCTCCCCTCTCTCTCCCCCTTCCCTCTCTCCCCTTCCCCAATCTCTCATAGCCCCTGTCTGTTGTCGTCTGTCCTGTCTTCCCCCCCACTCCCCTTCCTCTTTTTCCTCTCTCTCTCCCCACCCCTCCCCTCTCTCTCTTTTCAGATATCCTCTCAAGTCAATCTGTCAGATCTCCTCCCCCACCCCCCCTCCCCGGGTCCTCCTCCTCTTCTCTCCCTCCCCTCCTCTCCTCCCCTCTCTCCCCCTCTCATTTTTTTCTCGCGCCCCCCCCCCCCCCCCCCTCTCTCTCCCAACCTTTGCCCTCTCTGTTTTTTTCCCATCGGTTTTTTCTTTTTGTGTTTCCTTATTTCTTTCCCCCCTTTCTTTTTTTCATACGAGTTATCCTGTTTTTTCGAAACCCCCACTCCCCCCCCCCTCTCTCCCCTCTCGCCGGGTGCGCGACGGGGTGAAATTTTATGTATCCCATGCGTTTGTGGTGTGTTTTGGGGGTGTGTGTGATTTGTGTGTGTGTGTTGTGTGTGGGGTTTTGGTGTGTGTGGGTGTGTTGGTGTGTGTTGTGTGTGTGTTTTGTGGGTGTGTGTTTTTGTGTGTGTGTGGTGGGGCGGCGTGCGTGCGTGCGTGAGTTTGCGTACGGGGCGTGCGGGCCGTGCCTGTGTGTGTGGTGGTGTGTGTTTGTGGTTTTTGTGTGTGTGTGGGGTGGTGTCGTGTGCGTGTGTCCCTTTGGCTTGCGCGGGGGTACTTGCATGTGAGAGAGACAAGAGAAAAAGGGGAGAGAGGGGAAAAGGAGAGAGAGAAAAGGAGAGAGAGAGGGAGGGGGAGAGAGAGAGAGGAAAAGGGGAAAATTGTGTAGGGTTGTGCGTGTTTGTGAAAATTTTTGCGTGCGTTCGCGCGCGCTCACTCTTGAAATTAACAATAAATTTCCAAAGCAAAACAAAAAAAAAAAAACAAAAAAAAAACAAAAAAGAAAAGAAAAAGAAAAAAAGACCTGAGAGTCGGGGAAATGTTTGAAAGGATGGATTAAACTAAGTCGCCAGCAAATAAAATTTTCTTGTGGACCCCTGAACTCTAGCAATCTGAGAGCTTGATAAATAAAAAGGGAAATGGGCCCAATGTCTGCCCAAAACCATCGACCCAAAAACCTCCCCAGTAAAACCCATTTGAGGGGAAAAAAAAAGGGCTTCCAAAAGTGGCGAGCCCTGCCCGGAAATTGGTATTCCCTTCAGAAGAATCCCAAAAACCCAAAACTGCCCGTTCCTAGTCTTAAAGGGGAAAAGAAATACCCCTTTTAAAAAACCCCCAAAAGTTTTGGAGTATCACCAAATTTTGTACAGAACAGATTGATTCCTCCCCCAAAAAAATTTGCAATGTGTTAAAGATTGCGAAATTAGGCAAAACCTGTCCCAAAATTTTTTAAAAAAAAAGATTGTTGAAAAAAGGAAAAAAAGAAAAACTAGTACACATGCCCTAATATTTAGACTCAAAAGATGAAAAGAATTTTTAAAAGCGGAAAGGGTAAAAGATTTTTAAAAAAATAAACCCATTTTTTTCCCCTCTGACACAGCCACAAAGCAACGACTGAAATGCTGTTTTAAAAGACACATGGAGTGGGAAAAGCTCAAAACAACGATTTTTAAAGCTGTTTAAAGACACATTAATTTGGCAAAGAGGAAAACAAAAACAAACCCCAAAGGAACTCCGAAACCTGGGTACTCTTTTTTCCCCGGTTTATCCTCTTTTTTTGGTTTTATATAAACTCCTCTCTTTTATTTCCCCTTTAATGGGCGCGGCAAGACGTAAACTACTTCTATTTTTTCTTTTATCAATTCAAAAAATTCGAATTTTCCTAATTGTAAAAATAACATATCAAAGCAATTTTTTTTTAAATTTTCCTTCTATGTTAACCCTTTCAAAAACAAAAGGCCTGAAAAAAGGAAAAGTAAAAAACCCCAAAATAAAAGGTAAAAGGAAACAAGAACAAACAAGACCGAAGGGCAAAAAGAAACCAACAAACAAAAACACAGAAAAAAACAACCAACCAAACAAACAAATTAAAAAAAGAAACTGGGAAAGTCCCGGAAGTCTTTTCCCCTTTTTGGTCGCACTTACAAGGTTTTATGCTTTTAAAGGGAGCAAAATTTTTGCGTCCCTTTAAATTTTAATTTTTTTTAAATTTTTTTGTAAAAATTAAAATTTTGCAAGGGAAATTTCCCTTTTTTTTTTCCAAAAAGGCCTGTCCGTTTAAATTTACTGCTCACTTTTGCATCTATCCCCTATCTGGGGGTGCATCCCTTTTTCTTTTCTCTGGGCCGTTATGCAAGCGAAAAGGGGGGGGTGGGGGAGGGAGGGTGACCGGGGGGAAGGGGAGGAGTAGACGGTTAGTTGGGGGGCTTGGTGGATAGGTTTAATGGGGGAGATGAAGGCGGGGAAAGCGTTATGCGTAAGAAAAAAACAAAATCACAACTTGCCCAACCCCCAAAACACACCCCCGCGCGGCCCCCCCGCGCGCACGTACCAAAGCAAGCTCCCCACACATATTCAAGACCCCCAAAAAACCAAACAACTCACAGAAAAAATACAAACATATCTACCACAAATACCACCAAAATGCAAAAAGAAGAAAAGAACACACCACACGCACCAAACCCACACCCCACAAAACACACAAAACCCACAACACCACACAAGCCCGGGGCACACACGCAACCCCACCCCACACACACACACAAAAAACCACAACACAACCAAAACAAATACTTCCCCATACATACACACACAAACACACATGCCGCACGAGCACACACTCACAAAAGGGATCGCACCCCACACACACACACACACAACACACACAAAAAAAACAAACACACAAAAACACAACACACACACCCCAAAACCCCCACACAACACACGCAAACAATTTCATGCAAGCGAGCAAAACGTAAAAAACACACGCACAAAAACATACACCCACCCCACACACACACACACACACAAAACACCACAACACACACAACAACACCAACAAACCCACACACGCACGCAAATGCCCCAGCACAAAATCTCAACAAAAAAAACAACCCCCACACACAAAAGACAAAAACAAAAAAAACACCCCCACACACCCCCCAACAAAACCCAAACACACACATACAAAAGGGGAGGGGAGAGAGAGAGAGAGAGAGAAAAAAGAGAGAGAGAAGAGAGAGAGAGAGAGAATTAAAAATTTCACGCATACCCACTCATACGTAAAAAACAAAATGGGCCTTTCCCAAATCCTTTCCCTTCCTTCCTTCCCCCCTCCCCCTTCAACCAAACCCCCTCTTTCCCCGACCCCAATTTCCCCCCCCCGTTCCTCAGAAACCCCCCCCCCCCCTCCACCACACACACACACGCACAAACACACACACCCCACCAACAACACACCCCACACAAAACACACACACACACACACACAAAAACACACACACACACACTTTCCCTGCCTTCCCCACCATTTCCCTTCCCCTTCCATCAAAAAGGGCATCCGAGAATGGGGGAGACAAAATCTCCCATTTCCCGGGCGCCCAAACCCACAAGAAAGATCGGGTTTTTCGTACAATGTTGGCTACGAAATCAAAGCTGGCAAAAAATCGTTTTGGGCCAGGGGTTTTTTTTGTTGAGGAAATGCTTGGGATGCTTCGACTGCCCAAAAAAAAATGTGGCTCTGACGCCCCGGAAAAAAAACCAAAAAAAAAAGGGGTGATGCGAGTCCCAATTTACCTAGGAAAATGCAGTTTTCCCATTTGGGGGTTGGTCCCCCCTAAAAGGGGAAAGGGGGGGGAGGGAAAAAAGCAGGGGGGGGGGGGGGGGGGGGGAGGGGGGGGAGGCGTTTGGGGGAAAGGGGAAAAAAATTTTATAAACCCCCTAGATGTTCCTGGGAGAGAAAATTTTTTGCATGTTTTTGTGTTGGTTTTTTTTTGCTAATTTTGGGGTTTTGGCGATGTTTTGGGTGGCGAACTCAGCAGGTTTTTTTATTTTTGGGGGTCTGAAGTTCTTTGTGTGAAGGCAATGTCGGTTTTCTTTTGGGTGTCCGGGAAGGGAAAAGTAAACTAACCTTTTTCCTGGTGTTCTGTTTTGTGCCACCCTCTTTTGCAAACTTTTGCAAAATCTCCTTCCCCTTTTAACATCCCCCTCTCCTCTTTCCTTCATCATTTTTCACCCCCCCCCCCCTTTCCCGGGAAACCCTCCTTCCCCCCCCCCCCCCCCCCCCCCCTAAACCCCAAAACAATTTTCCCCAAAAACCGGTGGGATTCACCAGAGAAGGAGAGAGAGGGGAGAGAAAAGAAGAGAGAGAGAGAGAAGAAAAGGGGGAGGGGGGGTTTTTTGGAGAGGGGGGGAGAGAAAAAGAGAAAGCGACAGACAGACAACAGACAGGGACAGAAAGACAGAGACCAACAAGAGTGGGCAAAGACCAAAAAAGGCAACAGAAAAGAGAGAGACCAGATGCAAGGGGGAAAAAAGACAAAGAAAAGAGCAACAAAGAGAGAGAGGAGAGAGATAAGAGGGGAAGAAGGGGAGAAGAGATATCCCGACAGACAGACCAACAGAAAAGAAACAGGAACACAAAAGAGAGAGAGAAAAGGGAAAAGAGACAGCAACCCGAGAGTGACAGAGGGGCAAAGTGAGAGAGAAGAGAGAGAAAAAGAGAGAGAGAGAGAGAGGAAAAAGGGGAGAGGAGAAATGCGAGAGAAAACCAGAAAACAGAGAGGGAGCAACAAGGAAAGAGAGAGAGAGGGAGGGAAGAGGAAAAGAGAGAGGGGAGAGAAGGGGGAGTAGAGAGAGAAAAAAGACCGACAAGACAAAAAAGACGACAACAAAACAGACAAAAACAGACAGACCGACAGACAGACAACCGACCCCACACACACACAAACAGCCCCACCCCACACACACACCCCCCCCAAAAAACACACCAAAACGCACGCAAAAACCCACACAGAGACAGGAAAGGGGGTTGTTAGTAAGCAAAGGAAAACCCAAAAGGATCAGCAGCTTCCCTCAAAATTTTTTTACCCTGACAGTTGGTCAATATACTCACACCACATCTCCGAGTCTTACACCACCCCGGTCCAGGAAAGAAAAACCCCGTATGAAAACAAAGGGGCACGAGGGATAGTTTTAAGAAGAAAAAAAAAAAACAATGGGTGAAAACTAAAGGGAACATTAAAAAAACTCAAAAGGCGGGTAAAAAGGCCCCCCCTTTCTTTTTGAAAAACTGTTTAAACACCTTGATTTAAAAAGGCCCAAAGAGGGCTAGGAAGGGGGCAAAACTATTTCCTTGGGGGCACGACCTGCCTTTCAAAAAATCGCAAAAATTTTTTTCCCGGGTTTCCCCCCTTAAATACTAATAATGGGGGACTAATTCCCCTGATCATCAAGACTAGATAAGACATAATAAAGGAAAAGTTTCACTCCCTTTCAATAGCATTTTTTTCCCGGGGCTCACACGCTATTTTAAATGAAAAAACGCATATTTAACAGCCCTATACACAACGTTTTTATAAACCAAAAAAAAACACATAGGGTTTTGGGGTGTGTGCCTGTAAAAAAACCCCAAAAGGTTTTTAACCACTGCCAAAAAAGAAAGCACGAGCGTGGGTTTTGGGGCAATCCCCAAAAAATACAGGTACGGGTTTGTGTGTTGGGGTGTTTTGTTTTGGGGGTGGTTTTGTGGTTGGTGTGTTTGTGTGTTTCATACCCCAAAAAACCCACTTTCAGGGGTGCATGCGTGCGGCGTGGTTGGGGTGTGTGTTCCCCCGCGCTTTCACGCACGCATTAGTCCAAAGAGACATTTTTTTGTTGGGGTTTTGAGTGTGTATCAAAACAAAATTTTCAATGCGTTTTTAAACCCCAAAAGGGGAACCAATTTTCCATGGTGTGAGAACGTTGAAAAACACAGGAACCCCACACACCCCCCACCCAACAAAAAGCATTTTCCCTGATGTGTACCCATAAACACTGTTTCTTTCCCGGGAAAATATGTTTTCATTGGGTAGTTGGGGAAAGAAGACCCGCCGAAACGGGGGGGGAAAAAAAGGGCACTGCGTCTTTGCCAAATTTTTTTTACACAAGCGGGGGTGGGGTTGGGGGGTTGGGGGGGGGGGTCCACATTCTTGGGGAAAACGGGGAGAGGGGGAAGCGGGCCTGAAATTTTTGCATGAGCTCGAGGCTGGCGCTACGGACGCTCGTTAACTCTGTTGCTGCGAACACTCGAACGAGACGTCCTCAGGTGAGCTGTGTGCCTGGGGTCGGTCCTCCCCGTCTTGGACGGCAGCATGGGGTAGTGGATCATAAAGAGAGAGAGAGAGAGAGAGGAGAGAGAGAGAGAAGAGAGGAGAAGAGAGAGGAGAGAAGAGAGAGAGAGAAGATTAACATTTCACGCATACCCACTCATACTGTGAAATACAGAAATGCCTCGCCTAACCCTTCTACCTTCTCGTTTGTTTGTGTGAGGAAGTGCTAAGGGATGCTCGACTGCTAGAACAAATGTGGCTGCTGACGCCCCGGAAAATCATGCGATGATGCGAGTCTAAGTGACGCTAGGGAAAGTGCAGTTATCTCATGGTGAGTGTGGTCTCTAAGGGAAGGGGGAGAGGAAGAAGCAGGGGGGGAGGGGGGGGGGAGGAGGGGGGGGGAGGCGTCGGTGGAAGGAAAACATTGATAACATGTAGATGTTCATGCGGAGAGATTTTTTTCATGTTTTTGTGTTGTTTTGTTTTGCTAATTTGGTGTTTTGGCGATGTTTGGATGGCGATCTCAGCACGTTGATTAGTTTGGGGCTCTGATGTTCTTTGTGTGAAGGTCAACTGTTGGTTGCGTTTCTGTCCTGGGAGTGAAAATGTAAACTGAACTTCTTCCTGGTGTTCTGTGTGTTGCCACCATCTTTTGCAAACTTGTGCAAACTCGTACTTCCCTTGAACATCCCCTCTCCTCTTTCGTCTCATCTTTTTCACCTCCCCTCCACGAAGCTCCTCCTTCTCCTTCCCCCCCCCCCCCCCTACCCAAAGCAATTTCAACATCCGGTGCCTTCACCAGAGAGAGAGAGAGAGAGAGAGAGAGAGGGGGAGAGAGAGAGAGAGAGAGAGAGAGAGAGAGAGAGAGAGAGAGAGAGAGATACATACATACAGACAGACAGACAGACAGACAGGGACAGAGAGAGACAGAGACAGCAACAGAGAGTGACAGAGACAAAGACAGACAGAGAGAGGAGAGAGAGAGACAGATGCAGAGGGAAACAGAGACAAAGAGAGAGCAACAGAGAGAGAGAGAGAGAGAGAGAGAGAGAGAGAGAGAGAGAGATACAGACAGACAGACAGACAGACAGACAGGAACAGAGAGAGAGAGAGAGACAGAGACAGCAACAGAGAGTGACAGAGACAAAGTGAGTGAGAGAGAGAGAGAGAGAGAGAGAAGAGAGAGAGAGAGAGAAGAGAGAGAGAGAGAGAGAGATGCAAAAGAGAAACAGAGACAAAGAGAGAGCAACAGAGGAAGAGAGAGAGAGAGAGGAGAAGAGAGAGAGAGAGAGAGAGAGAGAGAGAGAGAGAGAGAGAGAGAGAGAGAGACAGACAGACAGACAGACAGACAGACACACACACAGACAGACAGACACGCACACCCACACAGAGACAGAAGGGCTTGTTAGCTATGCAGATGGGAAAGCCAAAAGAGATCAGCAGTTTCAGTCTAGGTGTCACCCTGAGCAGTCTGGTCAATATACGTCACACCACATCTGCCGAGTCTTGACACCACAGGTCCAGAGAATGAAAACAAGTATGTAATCAATGAGGCACGTGCATAGTTTAATGAAGAAAAAAAAAGCAATGGATGAAAACTATGGGAACATATTAACTTCAAAAGGCGATAACAGCTGTTTTCTTCGAAAAACTGTTATCATCCTTGAGTAAAATGGCGAAAGAGGGCTAGGAGGTGCAAAACTATTGTCCTTGGGATCACGACTGTCTTTCTAAGGATCGCAGCTGTTTTCCCTGCTTTCCTGAGAATAGTACATAAGTGGATACATAATTCACTGATCATCATGACTAGATAATTACATAGTAAAGGAAAAGTTACACTACATTCTCAATAGCATTTTTACAGGCGCTCACACGCTATTTCCACTGAAAAGCGCATATTCAACAGCCCCTATACACAACATTGTTATACACCAAAACAAACACATAGGTTTGGCTTGTGTGCCTGTACAAACACACAATGTTGTAACACTGCCAAAAAGACCACGTGCGTGGCGTGTGTGCAATACCAAACTAGGTTGTTAACACACACACAAGAGAACAGTACGTGTGTGTGTGTGTGTGTGTGTGTGTGTGTGTGTGTGTGTGTGTGTGTGTGTGTGTGTGTGTGTGTGTGTTGCATACAAAAAGACACACTTGCAGGTGTGCATGCGTGCGTGCGTGCGTGCGTGTGTGTGCGCCCGCGCGCACACGCACTGTCATTAGTCCAAAGAGACACTCTTTTGTGGGTGTGAGTGTGTATGCAGAAACTAATTTACAATGCTGTTGTAAACCCAAAGGGCACCATTTTCCATGGTGTGAGAACGTTGAAAAGCACAGGCTACCACACACACCACGCACACGCACACGCACACGCACACACAAAAATGCCACTTTGCATGATTGTGTACCCATAAACACTGTGGTGTCGGAAGATATGTTGCATTGGTATGAGAAGATATGTTGCATTGGGTAGTGAGGAAGATATGTTGCATTGGGTAGTGAGGAAGATATGTTGCATTGGGTAGTGTGGGAGATGAAGACAGCCTGAAACTGACAAAAGGGGCACTGCTGTCTTGCCATTTTTTTTTTATACAAGCGGGGGATGGGGGTTGGGGGAGGGGAGGAGGGTCCACATTCTTGTGAAATCGTGAGAGGGGGAAGCAACCTGAAATTTCGCATTAGGAAAAGGGGGAGGGAGGGGGAGAGCCAACTGTCGAGAACATAAGTGTGATCTGCGAAACCTTTTATACAAGCGGAGGGGGGAGGCGGGGGGGGGGGGGGAGGGGGGAGGTGGGGTGGTGGTGGCGAGGGAGAGTGGGATGGGGATTGGAGGAAAGTTGTTAGGGGAGGTGGTGATTGGAGGGAGACGCTTCTTTTCCAAATGTGTAGGGGTGTTCTCTCACCTTTCAATATCAAAGAAAGGTGGAGGGGATGGGTTTAGCATTGGTGGGATGGGAGTGGGGAGCAATACAAATAACATGCGTCCATATTTGTTCCATCAAGAGAGATAGACAGATAGACAGATAAATAAAGAAGGAAAGAAGGGCTTGTTAGCTAGCGAGCTAGATTCAGATAGATACACGAACAGAGGAAGGGAGGGAGGGAGAGATCTTTTCTTGTCTTAAACTAGTTCTGTAACAAATCATGCGATAATTACTTCCGTCTAAAGTCTCATTCCGTGAATAAACATACTTATCTTGTGGAGTT
The DNA here is from genome assembly GCA_018398815.1 of Conus ventricosus. Classification (NCBI taxonomy): domain Eukaryota; kingdom Metazoa; phylum Mollusca; class Gastropoda; order Neogastropoda; family Conidae; genus Conus; species Conus ventricosus. The sequence continues at coordinate 56,245,744 of CM031599.1, read as the reverse complement.
AAACGAACGTCAGAGCTACATATACTTCTGGCGTTGAAAAACGGTTGTATTTGCCAACTGCAGTCGTAGTCTGTTTCAGTCAAAATATCTTTCACATTTTAACCCATCAAGAGCATAAAGCAACGCGTATGCCAGTGATGTAGTGCAAGATGAGAGAAAGAGACTGTTTCTTGTTACTCAAGTACCTGTCATTTGGATTTGAGATAAGTGAAGTCCAAAATCTAACCATTCAACCTTCTGTTTGCAGAGGAGCGGGATCAATTTTCAGTTTCTAAAAGAACAGTTTTGCCTTAATATCACATCAATGCAGAAGATCTCGAGCTACAATACAGCTTTCAAGATTTGAGATTCCATGCCTGTGTTCAAATTCACAATGAGAACCGTGATCCATGATTGTTGAGATTCCGATTGCCCTGGACAATCATAATTGCCATCAGATGAAACGGTGAATCTCTTGTTTTGAAAGTTTTGAACTTGAGCCATTGCGACAATGACAATCCATGACACTTTGCGCATCATTGATGAACAGCTTTTCGCGTACGATTGTTCAGCATTGCTTGTTCAACTGTTTGCATTGTAATCATTGCTAATAACTTCTCACTGTCTCAGACTGGATCCCTTCATCTCAATACATCTCATTTGCACATTTCATCGCCAACGTAACCGCAAGCCTCGCAATGTTCCGGCCATTGTGATATGTCTTCTCTTTTCGCGCAGTTGTTTATTTTCATTCGTGCACTGCTCTATTACATCTTGACTCTTCTTCTGCTTCTCTCGTTCTCGTTGTGCGCCTCCCTGTCTTCTGTGTGTGTGTGTGTGTGTGTGCTGTGTTGCATGAGTAGAGAGGGGAGTGGTGTGTGTGTGTGTGTGTGTGTTGTGGTTTGTGTGTGTGTGTGTGTGTGTGTGTGGTGTGTATGTATGAGTAGAGAGAGAGTGTGAGTGTGTGTGTGTGTGTGTGTGTGTGTGTGTGTGTGTGTATGTGAGTGAGGGAGGTAGTGAGGAGAGAGAATGTGTGTGTGTGTGTGTGTGTGTGTGTGTGTGTGTGTGTGTGTGGTGTGTGTGTGTGTAGGAGAGTGTGTGTGTGTGTGTAGTGTGTGGTGTGTGTGTGCGTGTGGTGTGTGTGTGTATTGTCTATAATTATACTGTTTAATGGCATGTATATTGTCAACGAGAAAAGGTCATGATGACTCCCAACCTTGGCTACTCTGTTCCATGATGTTTTTTTTCTCCTTTCTCTTCCTTCTTAATATTTTTGAAAGAAGACTTATCTGCTTTAATCTTTGCTTATTATTTCTATGATGACATCGTGTTTACGTTTTATAACACAGGCCTAGTTGAATGATACAGTACACTTTAAAGGATATAAGTGTTAGATAATAAGAAAAAAAAACGAAAAAAAAACCGTATAAGATCAGAAGGAAAAAAACCAGACAAATGATAAACAGAGTAGACATCTCAGAAGCGCTTCGTTTTATATCCCACTTAACGTGGTTTATGTGTTTACGTGTCACGCATGTGCAATTTTTGTATCTTAATTTTCATGTTGTCCTATTTTCGTTTGTACATTGAATTCCTTGCGAGAAATATGACATTTATTTTCTTAGCATTTGTTTTATCTACTGGTCGCTTTTGAGTCTCTCTCTCTCTATCTGTGTGCATCTGTCTCTGTCTGTGTGTTAAGGGATAGGGGGAGTAAGGAAGGAGGGGGACGGGAAGAGAGGTAGGGGCAGACTGGTATTTGGATGGGCTGATGAATAAATGAGTGTATAGGGAG
>CM031599.1:56216470-56238970 GCA_018398815.1 Conus ventricosus | reverse complement strand
TTGTCAATGCTATATTTGTTACCTTTGTAGAATGGACCATGGCCAGAACTGATAAAGATTTGTTCTCTCTTCTCTCTCTCTCTCTCTGAATGAATGAATGTCTGTCTTGTCTGTCTGTCTGTCTGTCAGTCTCTCTCTCTCTCTCTCTCTCTCTCTCTCTCTCTCTCTCTCTCTCTCTCCACACAAACACACACACACACATACACACACACACACCACACACACACTCGCGCGCGCACGCGCGTGCGCGGGCGCAGAGAGAGAGAGAGAGAGAGAAGAGAGAGAGAGAGAGAGAGGAGTAGGAGAGAGAGAGAGAGAGGAGAGAGAGAGAGAGAGCGAATACGTGCCTACGAAGAAAATATCACGAATTCCACAAGTTTCAATGACCGACATACTTGCAATTGTTTGGAAGTGCGAGTGAAAAAAAAAAAAAAAAAAAAAGAAAATCTTAAAACAAATCTGCCCGGCTTTGCTAAAGTCTGTACAGAGTTGGTTTTGAAATCATGCCAATATCCATCTCATGTCGGTGAGAGTTCTTGCCCTTCCTTACACTCCAAATGCGTGGCTGCTTCTTCACTTGATATTCTGGCCTGCGAGGTGATTAATGGCATGACGTATTCGTTCTTGCTTTTTGAAATGTTCAGGTTGGTTGGTTTTCATCTGTTCAGGTCTACTTACTTCTAATCCGCTTGATTGTTTTCTTTTCTTTCTTTTTTTTAACGATGATCAATTTTGCGCTTTTTTCTCTATGTGTCCTTTCTTTCTTCTGAATCTGATAACTCCCTAATCGCATTTCGTTCGCTATGGTCTCCTTGGCAGGCAGTTTCTCAACCCTCTCTCTCCCTTGACGCCCCCTGTGACCGGGGCGTTCCATCGACGCCAGCTTTTTTCCGCTGGAGGGCTGCAGCACGCTTCATGCAGATCTGGACTCCCCGTTCCCCCTTCAGTCAGGTGTTAGCAAGGTCAGTGACTCCCCGTTCCCCTTCATCAGGTGTTAGCAGGTCAGTGACTCCGTTCCCCTTCAGTCAGGTGTTAGCAAGGTCAGTGACTCCCTGTTCCCCCTTCGTCAGGTGTTAGCAGTTCTATGACTCCCGTCCTTCAGTCAGGTGTTACAAGTCAGCGATTCCCCTTCCCCTTCAGTCTGTTTTACAGGATCAGACTCCCTGTTTCCCTTCTCAGTGATTCCCGTTCCCCTTTCAGTCTGTTAACAAGGTCAGTGATTCCCCTCCCTTCATCAGGTTGTTAGCAAGTCAGGATCCCGTCCCTTCAGCAGTGTTGCAGGTCAGCTGATTCCCCGTTCCCCCTTCAGTCGGTGTTAGCAGTCAGTGATCCCAGCTTTTCCCTCAGGTCAGTGCTTGCATGTCAGTGACTCCCCGTTCCCCCTTCAGTCAGGTTTAGCAAGGTCAGTGACTCCCGTTCCCCCTTCAGTCAGGTGTTAGCAAGGTCAGTGACTCCCCGTTCCCCCTTCAGTCAGGTGTTACAAGGTCAGTGATCCCGTTCCCCCTTCAGTCAGGTGTTAGCAAGTCAGTGACTCCCCGTTCCCCCTTCAGTCAGGTGTTAACAAGGTCAGCGATTCCCCGTTCCCCCTTCAGTCAGGTGTTAGCAAGGTCAGGGACTCCCTGTTCCCCCTTCAGTCAGTGATTCCCCGTTCCCCCTTCAGTCAGGTGTTAACAAGGTCAGTGATTCCCCGTTCCCCCTTCAGTCAGGTGTTAGCAAGGTCAGGGACTCCCCGTTCCCCCTTCAGTCAGGTGTTAGCAAGGTCAGTGATTCCCCGTTCCCCCTTCAGTCAGGTGTTAGCAAGGTCAGTGATTCCCCGTTCCCCCTTCAGTCAGGTGTTAGCAAGGTCAGTGACTCCCCGTTCCCCCTTCAGTCAGGTATTAGCAAGGTCAGTGACTCCCTGTTCCCCCTTCAGTCAGGTGTTAGCAAGGTCAGTGACTCCCCGTTCCCCCTTCAGTCAGGTGTTAACAAGGTCAGTGATTCCCCGTTCCCCCTTCAGTCAGGTGTTAGCAAGGTCAGTGACTCCCCGTTCCCCCTTCAGTCAGGTGTTAGCAAGGTCAGTGACTCACCGTTCCCCTTCAGTCAGTGACTCCCTGTTCCCCCTTCAGTCAGTGACTCCCTGTTCCCCCTTCAGTGAGGGACTCCCTGTTCCCCTTCAGTCAGGTGTTAGCAAGGTCAGTGACTCCCTGTTCCCCCTTCGTTCCCCCTTCAGTCAGGTGTTAGCAAGTTCAGTGACTCCCCGTTCCCCTTCAGTCAGGTGTTAGCAAGGTCAGTGACTCCCTGTTCCCCCTTCAGTCAGGTGTTAGCAAGGTCATGACTCCCCGTTCCCCCTTCAGTCAGGTGTTAGCAAGGTCAGTGACTCCCCGTTCCCCCTTCAGTCAGGTGTTAGCAAGGTCAGTGACTCCCTGTTCCCCCTTCAGTCAGGGACTCCCCGTTCCCCCTTCAGTCAGGTGTTAGCAAGGTCAGTGACTCACCGTTCCCCCTTCAGTCAGTGACTCCCTGTTCCCCCTTCAGTCAGTGACTCCCTGTTCCCCCTTCAGTGAGGGACTCCCTGTTTCCCCTTCAGTCAGGTGTTAGCAAGTTCAGTGATTCCCCGTTCCCCCTTCAGTCAGGTGTTAGCAAGGTCAGTGACTCCCTGTTCCCCTTCAGTCAGGTGTTAGCAAGGTCAGTGACTCCCCGTTCCCCCTTCAGTCAGGTGTTAGCAAGGTCAGTGACTCCCCGTTCCCCCTTCAGTCAGGTGTTAGCAAGGTCAGTGACTCCCCGTTCCCCCTTCAGTCAGGTGTTAGCAAGGTCAGTGACTCCCCGTTCCCCCTTCAGTCAGGTGTTAACAAGGTCAGTGATTCCCCGTTCCCCCTTCAGTCAGGTGTTAGCAAGGTCAGTGACTCCCCGTTCCCCCTTCAGTCAGGTGTTAGCAAGTTCAGTGACTCGGTCAATATCACGGTGACATTAAAGAGGGAGGAAGGGAAGAGTCAGCGTGGGGGAAAAAAGAAAGAAGAGAGAGAGAGACAGAGACAGAAAGACACAGACAGACAGAGAGACAGACACAGAGAAAGTGAGAGAGTGGGTAAGAGGAAGAGTGACAGAGAGAGGCAGAGAGAGAGAGAGAGAGAGAGAGAGAGAGAGAGAGAGAGAGAGAGAGAGAGAGAGAGACAGACAGACAGACAGACAGACAGACAGACAGACAGACAGACAGACAGACAGGCATACAGACAGACAGACAAATGACGAACAAAGGAACGAACGAACAATTAATTGATTAAATGATCGAAAATTTGAACAGACGCAGAAAGTAATTGTTATGCACGCTGAGATGAATGTAAACGAGTAACGAAAGGCGAGGATATAATCAATTAATCGATCGATCGATGGATAGATCGAACAATTAATAAATTAATTAATACATCGAGAATTTGAACAGACGCAGAAAGTATTTGTTATGCACACTGAGATAAACGTGAACGAATAAAGAAAGGCAAGCTGTAAACGCGTGCACATACGAGCGCACGCACGAAAGCATACACGCACGGAGGTGCAAGCTCACACACACATGTACACATATTCAACACCACACACACACACGCGCGCGCGCACGCGCACGCACGCGCGCACACACTAAAAACACACACACACACACACACACACACACACACACACACACACACACACACACACACACACACACAGGTACAGACTATGACACACACACACACGCGCTAACACACACACACACACACACACACACACACACACACACTGTAACACACAACCCGTCCCATACACCACACGCCACACATACACACACACACACACACACACACACACACACACACACACACACTCACACTCACCTCGTCATCCTGCAGCGCCCACTTGCCATGCACCATGGGGACGACGACGGCGGAGGCGATGGCCATGATGAGGAGGAAGGACACCACCACACACAACAGACAGGAGCACCCCCAGCATCTCTCCTGCCGCCCCTGGTCCTGGTTGTAACTCCCACCCCGGAAAGAGCGCAGGAACACTTTCTCGTGGGTCGTGATCACCTCGCTGAACATTGTGCATGCGTCACAGTAGGGCACTCTTCAAGAAGCACAAGACCACCTTCGGTGTGTGGACTGTGAGAAACATGTTGCAACTTTGTGAAGATCTGTAGGAACAATGTATGTTGACGAACACGATGTCATGTTGTTCTAAAACGTTTCCACGTCGTTAAGCATTTTTACAATGTCTGTATTGTTCAAAAACGTGTTCACATCGTTGAGCATTTTCATATTGTCATGTATGTGTTGAAGAAGAGGCAAGACACCTTATCAGATGTTTGTCGTATCCGAACCAACCAGTACACCAGTGCATGACACTCTATCCGTTGTCATTTGGGCGAAAACCATTTTAAGAACCGTGTATAGTGACGAACACACTTTCATTTTGTTTAAACAAAAAATGCTTTCACATCGTGAAATATTTTATTGTGTTCTGTATGTGTCAACGAAAAGACACGACACTTTATCGTGGTTTGTCGTCTGTGAACCGACCAGTATGCCAGTGCACGACACTCCATCTGTTCATTATGTAACTAATGTGTCTGTGAACCGACCACTACGCCAATGCACGACACTCTCCGTCTGTTCATTATGTGTCTGTGAACCGACCACTACGTCAATGCACGACACTCTCCGTCTGTTCATTATGTCACTAATGTGTCTGTGAACCGACCAGTACGCCAATGCACGACACTCTCCGTCTGTTCATAATATAAATTATGTGTCTGTGAACCGACCACTACGCCAATGCACAACACTCTCCGTCTGTTCATTATATAATTATGTGTCTGTGAACCGACCACTACGCCAATGCACAACACTCTCCGTCTGTTCATTATATAAATTATGTGTCTGTGAACCGACCACTACGCCAATGCACAACACTCTCCGTCTGTTCATTATATAAATTATGTGTCTGTGAACCGACCACTACGCCAATGCACGACACTCTCCGTCTGTTCATTATATAAATTATGTGTCTGTGAACCGACCACTACGCCAATGCACAACACTCTCCGTCTGTTCATTATGTAAATAATGTGTCTGTGAACCGACCACTGCGCCAATGCACAACACTCTCCGTCTGTTCATTATATAAATTATGTGTCTGTGAACCGACCACTGCGCCAATGCACGACACTCTCCGTCTGTTCATTATATAAATTATGTGTCTGTGAACCGACCACTGCGCCAATGCACAACACTCTCCGTCTGTTCATTATATAAATTATGTGTCTGTGAACCGACCACTGCGCCAATGCACAACACTCTCCGTCTGTTCATTATATAATTATGTGTCTGTGAACCGACCACTACGCCAATGCACAACACTCTCCGTCTGTTCATTATATAAATTATGTGTCTGTGAACCGACCACTACGCCAATGCACAACACTCTCCGTCTGTTCATTATATAAATTATGTGTCTGTGAACCGACCACTGCGCCAATGCACAACACTCTCCGTCTGTTCATTATGTGGATCCACTCCAGAAATAAGAAGAGAGCTTTCTGGCAAATGGTGGTATTCCATTTCACAACACTATTCATAGCTACTGTCTAGAACATTTCCAGAAGGAAAGAACACTTTCTCCTGCCAGTGAACAACGTACTAAACAGTATACTCCTATTGTAATCGTCTCATCAAGCGTCGTAGCATTTTGTAATAACTGTAACAGTCTAGTTCATAGCTCCTCTCAGTTTTTGTTTTCTCATAGCCATGGACCACAGTGTATGTTTAGCCAATACGTCCATGTAGGATTACTGTCACCAACGTCACCAGCGTCACGTGCTCAGAGCTGTCACCAAGGCACCTTCCTCCTGCAGGACAGACTCTGAAATATTTCCGAGATCTTGTGTAACAGCTTTGTCAAAAAAAGCATTTTCTTTCGTTCAGAATCCTTTCAGGATTGATGGCAATACACACGAGACACGTTTTTAGCACACTCAGTTTTCAAACCTATGTCACAGCCCTTGCTCTTCCCGTGCTGGAGCCTCACTTGTTGGAGAGCACTTCACCCGCTGGACAGGAGACAATGGAAAAAAAAAGATGGTGTCTACTGCACAGTTGAGTGGCTGCTTGTAACCAGAGTCAGGGGTCCCTGTTTCCATCGTCGGCTAACCACTCCCAAATGAACAGCCTGTGTGTACATGTAGCAAGCTTATAAATAACGGACTGCCGACATTCTATTTTCCCACTGACAGTCGGGGGAAAATGAATTTAAAAAAAAAAAACACGTTTTCTCCTCGCTCTCAAGTGACGCTGAATGTGAGCTGAATGTGAGCTGAATTCCTCACAGCTTTCTCCTGCCTGTGCAGACCATTCCCCCTTTAAAGCCAAACATTCTTTCTTTCCATAGTAGGCACACCGTTCGCAGTTATAACCAAACATTCTTTCTTTCCATAGTAGGCACACCGTTCGCAGTTATAACCAAACATTCTTTCTTTCCTAGTAGGCACACCGTTCGCAGTTATAACCAAACAGTCTTTCTTTCCATAGTAGGCACACCCGTTCGCAGTTATAACCAAACATTCTTTCTTTCCATAGTAGGCACACCCGTTCGCAGTTATAACCAAACATTCTTTCTTTCCATAGTAGGCACACCGTTCGCAGTTATAACCAAAACATTTTTTCTTTTCCATAGTAGGCACACCGTTCGCAGTTATAACCAAACATCTTTCTTTTCCATAGTAGGCCACACCGTTCGCAGTTATAACCAAACATTCTTTCTTTCCATAGTAGGCACACCGTTCGCAGTTATAACCAAACATTCTTTCTTTCCATAGTAGGCACACCGTTCGCAGTTATAACCAAACATTCTTTCTTTCCATAGTAGGCACACCGTTCGCAGTTATAACCAAACATTCTTTCTTTCCATAGTAGGCACACCGTTCGCAGTTATAACCAAACATTCTTTCTTTCCATAGTAGGCACACGTTCGCAGTTATAACCAAACATTCTTTCTTTCCATAGTAGGCACACCGTTCGCAGTTATAACCAACATTCTTTCTTTCCATAGTAGGCACACCGTTCGCAGTTATAACCAAACATTCTTTCTTTCCATAGTAGGCACACCGTTCGCAGTTATAACCAAACATTCTTTCTTTCCATAGTAGGCACACCGTTCGCAGTTATAACCAAACATTCTTTCTTTCCATAGTAGGCACACCGTTCGCAGTTATAACCAAACATTCTTTCTTTCCATAGTAGGCACACCGTTCTCAGTTATAACCAAACAGTCTTTCTTTCCATAGTAGGCACACCGTTCTCAGTTATAACCAAACATTCTTTCTTTCCATAGTAGGCACACCGTTCGCAGTTATAACCAAACATTCTTTCTTTCCATAGTAGGCACACCGTTCGCAGTTATAACCAAACATTCTTTCTTTCCATAGTAGGCACACCGTTCGCAGTTATAACCAAACATTCTTTCTTTCCATAGTAGGCACACCGTTCGCAGTTATAACCAAACATTCTTTCTTTCCATAGTAGGCACACCGTTCGCAGTTATAACCAAACATTCTTTCTTTCCATAGTAGGCACACCGTTCGCAGTTATAACCAAACATTCTTTCTTTCCATAGTAGGCACACCGTTCGCAGTTATAACCAAACATTCTTTCTTCCATAGTAGGCACACCGTTCGCAGTTATAACCAAACATTCTTTCTTTCCATAGTAGCACACCGTTCTCAGTTATAACCAAACATTCTTTCTTTCATAGTAGGCACACCGTTCTCAGTTAAACCAAACATCTTTCTTTCCATAGTAGGCACACCGTTCTCAGTTATAACCAAACATTCTTTCTTTCCATAGTAGGCACACCGTTCGCAGTTATAACCAAACAGTCTTTCTTTCCATAGTAGGCACACCGTTCGCAGTTATAACCAAACTGTCTTTCTTTCCATAGTAGGCACACCGTTCGCAGTTATAACCAAACATTCTTTCTTTCCATAGTAGGACACCCGTCGCAGTATAACCAAACTTCTTTCTTTCCATAGTAGGCACAACCGTTCGCAGTTATAACAACATTCTTACTTTCATGTTAGGACACCGTTCGCAGTTATAACAAACATTCTTTCTTTCCTAGTAGGCAACCGTTCGCAGTTATAACCACAACTTCTTTTTTCCATAGTAGGCACACCGTTCGCATAGTACCAAACATTCTTTTTTCCATAGTAGGCACACGTCGCAGTTTAACCAAAATCTATTCTTTCCATAGTGGCACACGTTCGCAGTGTAAACCAAACGTCTTTCTTCCATATAGCACACCGTTCGCATTAAACAAAACATTCTTTCTTCATCCATAGATAGGCACACCGTTCGCAGTTTTAACCAAACAGTTTTCTTCCAATATAGGCACACCTGTTCCGTCTGACCCAACTAGTCTTTCATTCCATAGTAGGACACCGTTCGCAGGTTATAACAAACATGTTCTCTTCATAGTAGGCAACCGTTCGCTGTTTAACCAACATTCTTGTTCCCATAGTAGGCACACCGTTCGCGTTATAACCAAACATCTTCTTCCAAGTAGGCACACTCGTTCAGTTAGAACAACATTTTTCTTTCATAGTAGGCACACCGTTCGATTATAACCAATTCTTTCTTTCCATATAGGCACACCGTTCGCAGTATAACCAAAATTCTTTCTTTCCATAGATCACACGTCGCAGTAAAACCAAACATTTATTTCCATAGTAGCACACCGTCGCAGTAAACCAAACAGTCTTCTTTCCATAGTAGGCACACCGTTGCAGTTATACCACTTCTTCTCTTCCATAGTGCACACCGTTGCAGTAAACAAACATTCTTTCTTCCATGTGCGCCACCGTTCCTGTGATACCAAACATTCTTTCTTTCCATAGTAGGCACACCGTTCGCAGTTATAACCGACCCCTTAGTGTAGTTGTTTTTTTTTTATGTTTTTTTTTTAAACATTTTTGATTTCAGTGCCATGCCTGCAGAGGTGATTAAATGGATACAAAGACGGGACAAGGAAAAAGAAGGGAAAAAGAGACCGCCGACTGTTCTCCGAAGTTAGCCAATTCAATACAAAACCTAAAGTTATCTTAAAAAAACAAAAACCATTGCCGGGATATAAAGCATCTCTCATTCTATCATTCGATGTGTCTCTTGTTTTCGGCTTAGAAAGTTTGCGTGTAAGAAAGAAAAAGAAAGATGCGAGTGCAAACGTAAGTTCCTCACCGGAGACGAATTTTCAAATTGTGTTGACCACGTCATAAACATACTACCTTCATAGACCACGTCTTAAACTTGCTGTATTCATAGACCACGTATAATCATACTACCTTCATAGTCTACGTCATAAACTTTCGACCTTCATAGACCACGTCATAAGCATACTACCTTCATAGACTACGTCATAAACTTTTTACCTGCATAGACCACGTCATAATCATACTACCTTCATAGACACGTCATAAACTTACTACCTTCATAGACCACGTCATAATCATACTACCTTCATAGACCACGTCATAATCTTACCACCATCATAGACCACGTCATGTTACCACCGTCACTGACCACGTCATAAATTTACCAGCGTATTTGTAATGGTGTAGCATGGCGGACTACCCAGAAAGGCGATACAGTTCTCCCATTTCCTTGCCTCATGGAAAAGAAGGGAGAGGCGGAAAGGAGTGGAGGGGGGGGGGGGGGGGGGGGGTTGTCACATAGAACAAAACGTTTCATTTTTAGGATCATCGCTCAAAATGACAGGAGAATGCCCAAATAGCCATTCTGGCGCGGAGATTAGCGTTATATCCCATTACCAGGCATTCTCGTCAGCGAAACAAATGGGAAGCATCGGCGCGGACTATTACATTTTGGGTCACCCTTTCCAAACCATTCTGCCACTTCCCTCAGATGGCATTTCAAGATTACTAAGCGCTCCCCTGTCTCCAGGACAACGGTTGAGATGTGCCGATAGCCTGTGCACGTGGTGGTTCTTGAAACCGCGATAATCAGTTTAAAACTGATTGTTCGTGTGGTCGTAATTTACGCGCACCAAAAAGATTGTTGTGCTGACAATGTGCGTCTGTCTACAGTAGGTCAGTGGAGTTTAATGTGCATGCAAGACAACTGTGTATGGGGAACTGTTTTTTTCCCCTGGGTCGAGAAGACGATGTTTTATGAGTTTGGTCTCTTTCATTTTATGTTTTACTCTCTCTCTCTCTCTCTCTCTCTCTCTTCTCTCTCTCTCTCTCTCTCTCTCTGTTTGTATCCCGTTGTGTCTTTGTCTCTTTGTACCTGTCTTTCTGTGTGGGTGTATGCCTGTTTCTAAGTATGAGTGTGTGTGTGTGTGTGTGTGTGTGTGTGTGTGTGTGTGTGTGTGTGTGTGTGTGTGTGTGTGTGTGTGTGTTTCCGTGCGTGCGAACGTACGTGTGTGTGTGTGTGTGTGTGTGTGTGTGTGTGTGTGTGTGTGTGTGTGTGTGTGTGTGTGTGTGTGTTTTGTGTGTGTGTGTTGTGTCTCTGTGTGGTTTCTATCCCTGTGTCTTTGTTCTTTGTATCCTGTGTTTCTGTGTGCAGTGTGCGTTTCTTAGGTCTTCTTCATTCAGCACCCGCCTTGCGCTGAAGCGAATGAACATAACTGATTGCTCGTTCATGTTCGTCGTCCTGAGTGCTTTGAATCTTGCCTGAAGAAGACCTAAGAGGTCGAAACGCATCGTGTTTTGTCTTGTGATTCGTTTGTCTACTTTTGTTGTTGTTGTTGGCGGTGCACTATCACTAACATTTAAAATGTGTTTAGATTTCCGCCTGCAGTCGCCTCCCTTTGCCACTCGTGAACTCAGCTCCGACTCTGTTCCAATATCTACGTCCGTGTTGAATTTGATTCAAAGTCATCAGTATCGGCAAGTTTGCGGCGGGTGGAAATGGTGGTGCTATCCACAGAGGGGTTTTGGAGAGGGTAAGAGGTGCAGGTTAGTTGGAGGTGAGGGAGCTGGATGTGAGATCTCCCCAGCCCCTCTCACGCCCCCCCCCCCCCCCCTCTCCTTTGCAAAGTAAAGTCCATGTCAGTGGACAAGTAGACCAGTGACTAAACATGGCTGGACTTTCATAGCAAGACAGACAGACAGACAGACGGACTTCAGGCCTACAGCCGTCTTTTCTCCTTCAGATGTGAACAGAGAGGTATGTCTATAGATTTACTAGACGGAAGAGGCTGGCGAACAGTGATGGGGGGAAGGTTGGTGGCTGGAGGAAGTGAGGAAGGTGGGGAAAGGAAATCGCATCTGTCAGTGCCAGACGGAGGTGAGATATGCACGAAAATAAAAAGAAATATATAACAACCAGAGACAGACACAGACAGAGAGAAGAAAAAGAGAGAGAGAGACAGACAGACAGAGACAGAGAGAGACAGAGACACAGAGAGAGACAGAGAGAGACAGAGGTAGAGACAGACAGACAGATAGATAGAGAGGAGATGGGAGGGGAGGAGAGGGGGGAGAGAGAGGTGGTCTGAAAAGGTGATGGGGATGGAGGCGAAAGAGAAGTGAACAGTGAATATTGAATCATTTTCACCCACAGGCCGCAGCATCTTGTGAAGAGGAATAAGGCGGAAGAAACGAAGAGAGAGTGGAGAAGAGGGGCGGAAGGTGCAGTATTCACTGAAAAGAAAAACTGACGACATCAATTAACTTTTCAATAAAGCAGACCCAACAATTACAAAAACAAACTAACAAATGAACAAAAAACATAACTAGTATTTCTATGCGATCCTTTACATTTTCTGACTACATTTATGCAGTAAAATAATTCATTCTAAAACCGTATTTTCGTCCTGGATACGAAAAAGAGATGCCGTTTCATATGCACCTAGCATAATACACTGGAAAAAAATTTTTCTCAGGAATTCCAAGGTAGCACACAATGCGACGTAAAGAAAAACATGCACTTAATCTTCAATTACTTCCTACGCACCGACTTTGATAATTTAGCTATTTATGACTTGCATATCTAAATATGCTTGGAATATAGAAATGCCACATCTGAAATTTACGAGAGTTTGCACAATCAGTCTATTTAAATGAATATATTTTGATAACAGTAATGCCACGTCTGAAGTTTTCATGAGTTTGCATAATGAATCTGTTTAAATGAATGCTAAGATAGTGTACTGGAATCGAATGTCTATTAGTATCATAGACACCACAGGCCTAATTCTTACCAAAAACAGCCAACCTTTCCGTCTTTTGTGAAATAAACAGACTGAAAAATACACTCAACGTCATGAATTTCCCAGACAAATCCAAAGGCATATTTGCTGAAGCCCATTAAAGTTTTCTCTAACGGTAGTAATCCGATAGAACCTTATATGCTCCGGTTGGCAACCTTTCATCACTCATTCACTTAATTGCAACCTAATAAATTTAATGAAAGAATTTACGTAAACAGAAGATCTTTCTAATTCACAATGCGATAAGTTACTTGGTGTTACCATCTGACTAAGAAATCGTGGACACATATACTCTTTACATTTTGATTTTAGGAATCGAAGTTTCATAACATATTTTATGTGAAGGATTTTCATTTCAAAGTTTTGTTTTATCGGAACAGCATCTGTCGTAACTTACGACATAAAAGTGTGGCTATTTAAGAGGTTTTAGTGGTCTTTTGCACCTATAGATTATGGCCTTTCTGTTCATGGAGTTCTATCTTGCAACTTCCTGTCTTCAGTAAGAACAGTTCCGGATTCGTGATTTCATACATTAGGGTCTGGAGTTCTTCTGACCTGTTGACCAAATAATAACCATCTCTCGCGTCTAACGCTCGGTTATAATGAGATGGGCCATTTGAAGTGCATTTGGTTTTTAATTTGAGACGAAGTGATGAATGGAGAAAGTGGGTTCATTATACTAAGTGATAGTGCACCTGAGCTAATCTGATGCAGCGAATTAATTTACGTAAAATCTTTCATGTTTTGACCGTATATGTATACATTAAAAAAACGGAAGAATTTCTAAAGAAGACGGACGCGTGTGTGTGTGTGTGTGCGCGCGCGCGCTTGCTTGCTTGCTTTCTGTGTTACAATGCAGTGAATATTATCTTACAAACCAACTGGACACATAGAAATAGGTGCAGTGAAGTTTTACTTGTATAAAATGCAAGACCGAATCGTTTTCATACAAGGGCATGATAGATATTGTGAATAAGCTACGAGAGACTAATCAGTAACACAAATCATTCTTTTCCCTTCATAGAGAATGGAGAGACTTTGTGTGGTACTCTTTCTTTTGAGGGGTAATAAACAGTGTAATCTTGCGACAGGGCTAGGGTCAAAGTTATAAATGGACAGTGACGCTGCCCTAGTTCCTTGCTGGTGGAGATTTTGAACCTGGAGTATAACTCTGCCCTCGACATCGCTCGAAATACACGATGTTCGGAAACTGGCAAGGGAGGTAATCTTCATTACAGCTCGCGTTCAGCCAGAGTTACCCCGCTGTTATTATCGGACAGACGTCGCTGGGGAACACGTGCAAAACAGTTCTGCCCCCTCAGTCATCTTAACAGTTCAATCAGAGAGAGACAATGCCTTAACAGTTCAATCAGAGAGAGACAATGCCTTAACAGTTCAATCAGAGAGAGACAATGCCTTAACAGTTCAATCAGAGAGAGACAATGCCTTAACAGTTCAATCACAGAGAGACAATGCCTTAACAGTTCAATCAGAGAGAGAGACAATGCCTTAACAGTTCAATCACAGAGAGACAATGCCTTAACAGTTCAATCAGAGAGGCAATGCCTTAACAGTTCAATCATAGAGACAACGCCTTAGCAGTTCGATCAGTGAGAGACAATGCCTTAACAGTTCAATCAGAGAGAGACAATGCCTTAACAGTTCAATCAGAGAGAGGCAATGCCTTAACAGTTCAATCAGAGAGAGACAACGCCTTAACAGTTCAATCAGAGAGACAATGCCTTAACAGTTCAATCAGAGAGAGACAATGCCTCAACAATTCAATGAGAGAGAGACAATGCCTTAACAGTTCAATCAGAGAGAGAGACAATGCCTTAACAGTTCAATCACAGAGAGACAATGCCTTAACAGTTCAATCAGAGAGGCAATGCCTTAACAGTTCAATCATAGAGACAACGCCTTAGCAGTTCGATCAGTGAGAGACAATGCCTTAACAGTTCAATCAGAGAGAGACAATGCCTTAACAGTTCAATCAGAGAGAGGCAATGCCTTAACAGTTCAATCAGAGAGAGACAACGCCTTAACAGTTCAATCAGAGAGACAATGCCTTAACAGTTCAATCAGAGAGAGACAATGCCTCAACAATTCAATGAGAGAGAGACAATGCCTTAACAGTTCAATCAGAGAGAGACAATGCCTTAACAGTTCAATCACAGAGAGAGACAATGCCTTAACAGTTCAATCACAGAGAGACAATGCCTTAACAGTTCAATCAGAGAGGCAATGCCTTAACAGTTCAATCATAGAGACAATGCCTTAGCAGTTCAATCAGTGAGAGACAATGCCTTAACAGTTCAATCAGAGAGAGACAATGCCTTAACAGTTCAATCAGAGAGAGGCAATGCCTTAACAGTTCAATCAGAGAGAGACAACGCCTTAACAGTTCAATCAGAGAGACAACGCCTTAACAGTTCAATGAGAGAGAGACAATGCCTTAACAGTTCAATGAGAGAGAGACAATGCCTTAACAGTTCAATCAGAGAGATACAATGCCTTAACAGTTCAATCAGAGAGAGCCAATGCCTTAACAGTTCAATGAGAGAGAGACAATGCCTTAACAGTTCAATCAGAGTGAGACAATGCCATAACAGTTCAATGAGAGAGGCAATGCCTTAACAGTTCAATGAGAGAGAGACAATGCCTTAACAGTTCAATGAGAGAAAAGCAATGCCTTAACAGTTCAATGAGAGAGAGAGACAATGCCATAACAGTTCAATCAGAGAGACAATGCCTTAACAGTTCAATGAGACAGAGACAATGCCTTAACAGTTCAATCAGAGTGAGAGAGAGACAATGCCTTAACGGTTCAATCAGAGTGAGAGAGAGACAATGCCTTAACAGTTCAATCAGAGTGAGAGAGAGACAATGCCTTAACAGTTCAATCAGAGAGAGACAATGCCTTAGCAGTTCAATCAGAGAGAGACAATGCCTTAACAGTTCAATGAGAGAGAGACAATGCCTTAACAGTTCAATCAGAGAGAGCCAATGCCTTAACAGTTCAATCAGAGAGAGACAATGCCTTAACAGTTCAATCACAGAGACATTGCCATAACAGTTCAATCAGAGAGAGACAATGCCTTAACAGTTCAATCAGAGAGACAATGCCTTAACAGTTCAATGAGAGAGAGACAATTCCTTGACAGTTCAATGAGAGAGAGACAATGCCTTAACAGTTCAATCAGAGAGAGGCAATGCCTTAACAGTTCAGAGAGAGACAATGTCTTAACAGTTCAGAGAGAGACAATGCCTTAACAGTTCAATCAGAGAGAGACAATGCCTTATCAGTTCAATCAGAGAGAGACAATGCCTTAACAGTTCAGAGAGAGACAATGCCTTAACAGTTCAATCAGAGAGACAATGCCTTAACAGTTCAATCAGAGAGAGACAATGCCTTAACAGTTCAATCAGAGAGACAATGCCTTAACAGTTCAATCAGAGAGAGACAATGCCAACACGTGGGTCTGAAACGGCGATGCTATGATGCAGACAGACAATATCCCAATCGATATCATCATGCTTCAAATAGAATATTTGACCTCTACACCTTCCTTCATGGCCCATGAACTGGGAACGGGTAACTCTGTTTGCAAGGGAAAGACAGACGTTATCTCCCTCTGATTTCTCTTTTCCCCGGAAACGTCGGTAGGTGCTGATGCGTCTGATCTGTTTTCACCGCTCACTGGGTGACAAATCTTTCAATACGTGCACACTGTGAAGTGGGTGCGGAATGATTTAGTTACTCTCTGCTGAAGTTGAGAACTTGTATGTGCATCCTGAAAGGGCCTGTATGGTGACTTGCCAGCGTCATGAGAACCCCTTTTTTCTGAAACTCTGGGTTGTTGTTGTTGTTTTTTGTTGGAATGTGCATAATTTACGAATAGTGTTATAACAAAATACAGCGGAAATGTAATTTTCGGAGTAAGTTTAGGTACGTAAGTTTAACAAGAATTCTTTGGAATTTGGTGAACCGAAATGGCAAGAAACAAATTAACTGGCTGCGATGCAAACTCAGTAGTTCTGTTAACCATTGTGGTGTACTTCCGTTAGAAACAGTTAAGAGACATGACCACGCATGCGCGCTATAACGATAGATAATCCAATACAAGTACGACTGTGGAAGTCAACAATCTTGAAGTAGAAAAATAAAAACAAACCTTTGTAATGAAATAAACACAGGCGTATTCATATCTATTTACAACAACAGCCAGTTTAATATCATCATACTGCCATAATTGCCCATTCTAAAATGATATTACTTGTGTACACATGAATTTAAAACTATGATTCAGAAGCTGCTCTACGAAAACTCTTCGACTGAGTCCGGCAAGAAAAAGTGTAATTAGTTAAAAAAAAAAAAAAAAAAGTGAACTACAAAAATCTAAACATGTCTTCATTTACATTTATTTCTTTATGCTACTATATTTATAAAGAGAAAAAAAGGACAAGGTTATATGCGTGTCCTTGTTTGACACCTTGGATAAAATTATCACAATCACCAAGTATAATTCCACACCTGAACTTCGTTTACTTTTAGCACACATAATTGTAACAATGACGAAGTTAACCCATTAAAACTTGGCTATATTGGTTTAAAAAAAAAATGACATCAAAGTTTTTCTCCAATTCGATAGACCTGAGATAAACCTTGTAGTTAAATGCGATTAATTACTGTGCAGCTGCCACCGATGCAAATAATACGCTTGTACTATCTTTCTGAAAACTGCCTTGGTGTGCCCGCTATATATTGAACTCTTTAATCTATTTGTAAATCTATAATTTCCAATGGAACTGCGCGGTTTACCTCTCGCACCCTAACGTCAGTCTATAAATGTTTTTGATATTTGGAGAGAGAGAGATAGAAAGTGAGAGAGAGAGAGAGGAGAGAGAGAGAGAGAGAGAGACAGAGAGAGAGAGAGAGGGAGAGATAGAGAGGGGGGAGGGAGGGAGGGAGGGAGCGAGAGAGAGAGAGAGAGAGAGAGAGAGAGAGAGCAATCTAGCTAGCTGGCGAGAGAGAGAGAGAGAGAGAGAGAGAGAGAGAGAGAGAGAGAGAGAGATTCAGGCAGGCAGACATGCAGAGAGAGAGAGAGAGAGAGAGAGAGAGAGACAGAGAGAGAGAGAGAGAGAGAGATGGCTATTCTTAAATCACAGTCATCAATGATAGCAGTCTTCATGTCGCCTTCGCACGTATCTCAGTTCTGAGACCTCTGCCATGTGGGAGTCGCAAAGCAGTGTTTTGCGCACATATGCACGCACGCACGCACGCGCGCGCGCACTCACACACACACACACACACACACACGCACACGCACACGCACACGCACGCGCACACTTGCCCGTACATACGCGCGCGCGCGCGCGCACACACACACACACACACACACACACACACACACACACACACACACACAAATCCACAGAGAGAGAGAGAGAGAGAGAGAGAGGAGAGAGAGAGAGAGAGAGAGAGAGAGAGAGAGAGAGAGAGAGACTACGCATTGATCAAGGGCTACGATACGGGCACTGATACAACAGGCCTGATACAAAGACAAGCAGAGCGACAGAGACAAAAGAGACGGACACTGATACATCAGGCCTGATACAAGGACAGACAAAGTGACAGAGACAACGAGACGGGCACTGATACAACAAGCCTGATACAAGGACAAAATGACAGAGGCAACCAGACGGGCACTGGTACAACAGGCCTGATACAAGGACAGACAAAGTGACAGAGGCAACGAGACGGGCACTGATACAACAAGCCTGATACAAGGACAGACAAAGTGACAGAGGCAACGAGACGGGCACTGATACAACAGGCCTGATACAAGGACAGACAAAGTGACAGAGGCAACGAGACGGGCACAGATATAACAGGCCTGATACAAGGACAGACAAAGTGACAGAGGCAACGAGACGGGCACTGATACAACAAGCCTGATACAAGGAGAGACAAAGTGACAGAGGCAACGAGACGGGCACTGATACAACAGGCCTGATACAAGGAGAGACAAAGTGACAGAGGCAACGAGACGGGCACTGATACAACAGGGTTATATGCGTGTCCTTGTTTGACACCTTGGATAAAATTATCACAATCACCAAGTATAATTCCACACCTGAACTTCGTTTACTTATGACGAAGTTAACCCATTAAAACTTGGCTATATTGGTTTTTTTTTAAAATGACATCAAAGTTTTTCTCCAATTCGATAGACCTGAGATAAACCTTGTAGTTAAATGCGATTAATTACTGTGCAGCTGCCACCGATGCAAATAATACGCTTGTACTATCTTTCTGAAAACTGCCTTGGTGTGCCCGCTATATATTGAACTCTTTAATCTATTTGTAAATCTATAATTTCCAATGGAACTGCGCGGTTTACCTCTCGCACCCTAACGTCAATCTATAGATGTTTTTGATATTTGGAGAGAGAGAGATAGAAAGTGAGAGAGAGAGAGAGAGAGACAGAGACAGAGAGAGAGAGAGAGAGAGAGAGAGAGAGAGGGGAGGGAGGGAGGGAGCGAGAGAGAGAGAGAGAGAGAGAGAGAGAGAGAGAAGGCTATTCTTAAATCACATCAATGATAGCAGTCTTCATGTCGCCTTCGCACGTATCTCAGTTCTGAGACCTCTGCCATGTGGGAGTCGCAAAGCAGTGTTTTGCGCACATATGGACGCACGCACGCACGCGCGCGCGCACTCACACACACACACACACACACGCACACGCACGCGCACACTTGCCCGTACATACGCGCGCGCGCGCGCGCACACACACACACACACACACACACACACACACACACACACACACACACACACACACACAAATCCACAGAGAGAGAGAGAGAGAGAGAGAGAGAGAGAGAGAGAGAGAGAGAGAGAGAGAGAGACACTGACACTGACATTTTTTATTGTCCGTTTAGCAGTTAAGCCTTTTAGACAAGGGGGTTGGCAAATGCATTCACCGATACAAAAAGCAGAGATTTCATGCGTATACGTACTCACACACACACACACACACACACACACACACACACACACACACACACACACGTCCTCACCTTTCCCTCCGCCCCACCCGGCTACCTTTCTACTATTACCCCCCAACATCCATACCGCCATAATCACACACACTTGACCACTAACCCTTCCCTCTCCCTCCCCCTATTCCGCCAGCCCACACACCCTCCCCAGCCCCCCGCCCTCCCCAGAACATCCGCACATTGGATCATCCTTATGTTAACCGGTATTTTGCTCAATTATCTTTTTTCTCACATACATGGCTTCAGCTATGTACTTAGCCACTTCTTTAACAACACGTTCATTATTATTAGATAACACTGAAGCAACGCTAGCATTATTTTGGTGGAATGAACGAGTATTCAACACACTGTAGCTTTTACGTTTGTCAGCATAAGTAGTACAATGAAACAAAAAATGTTCTTCGTTTTCTAATTCATTTCCACAAGATGGGCAAATAGTGTCATTCGAATATTCAGAACTTAAGAACCATTGCTTACAATTTTTTAGACCACTAACCCTTAACCTAAATCTGGCCAAACTGATTCTGTGCCATTTATTTGTAACTAACGTTAGGTACTTTTCTGCCTGAAAAATATTTTTGAAGGAACAGAAGTATCTATATTTATCGTTATTATCTATTTCTGCATGCCAATTTTGTTTGAAACAGGAAATGAGTCTGTCTTTGAATTCTGTTATAAAACCATATTCGGAACAAACTCCCTGGTTCAGCCAAACAATACCAAAGCCATTTTCAGTCAGAGTCTTTTGTACTTCTGTCACCCAATTAAAGTGACCAGATTCGTGCTGTAACAGAAGCATTTCGTAGGCTTGCCTACATATTCTCGACATGGGGAGTCTGACTAGTTTTAACCAGTATTTGATGCATTTTACAGTAGTTGTAACGCGTAGAGAATACCTCCCAGTTTCTCCATATATCAGTTTATTTGATGTATGTAGGGGTACATTCAGATATCTTTTTATGGCAAACATGTGGACATTTTCAATCTGTTTACTGTCTTGTTCTAATCCCCAGACTTCAGCTGCGTATGTTAGGATAGGCTGAATTTGTGCATCGAAAAGCTTCCAAAATAAATTATATCAATAGTGTTTAGTCTTCTTAATGATTTCATAATTTCCATCACTCCTTTTTTTGCCTTTCTGCAAACATCAGACAGAGCACTGCTAACACTCAACTTTGTGGTAAAAGCCATCCCTAAGTATTTGTACGAGTTAGTTACCTTTACTTCTTCATGTCCATAAAACCATCTTTCTCTGTCACTTAAGTAGCCACCTTTTCTGAAAACCATTACATTTGTTTTGTCAAGATTGACTGTTAACTTTAATCGATCTGCCCCTTCTCTAAGACTATTTATTTGATTCTGGAGCCCAATAACAGAGTCAGATAACAAAATAACATCATCCGCAAACAATAATAAGAATATTTCAACTGCACCAGGAATGAGCTGGATACCATGTTTTCCATTGCTTGACAAATCCACAGCCAATTCGTTTATGAAAAAGGAAAATAAGAGCGGGCTAAGTAGACATCCTTGTTTTCACCCCCCTTGGGCATTCAAAGTAATCTGAAGAACAACATTTATCTCGTACACATGCTAATACAGAATCGTAAACACTTCGTATTGCTTGATAAAGTTTTCCTTTCACACCACATTTTCTCAAAACTGCCCATTAAACATTTCTGTTCACAGAATCGAATGCCTTTCTGAAGTCCACAAAGGCAACATACAGTTTAGACTTTTTTATAAGAAACTTTTGTACTATCGCATATAGGGTGAAAATATGATCTACGGAACTATAACCTGGTCTGAAGCCTGCTTGCGAGAGAGAGAGAGAGAGGAGAGAAGAAGAGAGAGAGAGAGAGAGAGAGAGAGAGAGAGAGAGAGAGAGAGAGAGAGAGAGAGAGAGAGAGACTACGCATTGATCAAGGGCTACGATACGGGCACTGATACAACAGGCCTGATACAAAGACAAACAGAGCGACAGAGACAAAGAGACGGGCACTGATACAACAGGCCTGATACAAGGACAGACAAAGTGACAGAGACAACGAGACGGGCACTGATACAACAAGCCTGATACAAGGACAAAGTGACAGAGGCAACCAGACGGGCACTGGTACAACAGGCCTGATACAAGGACAGACAAAGTGACAGAGGCAACGAGACGGGCACTGATACAACAAGCCTGATACAAGGACAGACAAAGTGACAGAGGCAACGAGACGGGCACTGATACAACAGGCCTGATACAAGGACAGACAAAGTGACAGAGGCAACGAGACGGGCACAGATATAACAGGCCTGATACAAGGACAGACAAAGTGACAGAGGCAACGAGACGGGCACTGATACAACAAGCCTGATACAAGGAGAGACAAAGTGACAGAGGCAACGAGACGGGCACTGATACAACAGGGTTATATGCGTGTCCTTGTTTGACACCTTGGATAAAATTATCACAATCACCAAGTATAATTCCACACCTGAACTTCGTTTACTTTCAGCACACATAATTGTAACAATGACGAAGTTAACCCATAAAAACTTGGCTACATTGGTTTAAAAAAAAATGACATCAAAGTTTTTCTCCAATTCGATAGACCTGAGATAAACCTTGTAGTTAAATGCGATTAATTACTGTGCAGCTGCCACCGATGCAAATAATACGCTTGTACTATCTTTCTGAAAACTGCCTTGGTGTGCCCGCTATATATTGAACTCTTTAATCTATTTGTAAATCTATAATTTCCAATGGAACTGCGCGGTTTACCTCTCGCACCCTAACGTCAGTCTATAAATGTTTTTGATATTGGAGGGGGGAGAGAGATAGAAAGTGAGAGAGAGAGAGAGAGAGAGAGAGAGAGAGAGAGAGAGGAGGACAGAGAGAGAGAGAGAGGGAGAGAGAGAGAGAGAGGGGGGGAGGGGAGGAGGGAGGGAGCGAAGAGAGAGAGAGAGAGAGAGAGAGAGAGAGAGAGAAGAGACTACGCATTGATCAAGGGCTACGATACGGGCACTGATACAACAGGCCTGATACAAAGACAAACAGAGCGACAGAGACAAAGAGACGGGCACTGATACAACAGGCCTGATACAAGGACAGACAAAGTGACAGAGACAACGAGACGGGCACTGATACAACAAGCCTGATACAAGGACAAAGTGACAGAGGCAACCAGACGGGCACTGGTACA
The DNA here is from genome assembly GCA_018398815.1 of Conus ventricosus. Lineage (NCBI taxonomy): Eukaryota > Metazoa > Mollusca > Gastropoda > Neogastropoda > Conidae > Conus > Conus ventricosus. Next base: position 56,216,477 of record CM031599.1, on the reverse strand, counting down.
ACAGGCC
>CM031599.1:56193970-56206470 GCA_018398815.1 Conus ventricosus | reverse complement strand
TGAGATCAACTGAACTGTTTTTTTTTGTTTTAACATGCTGACATTCAGACAAACAGACAAAACGGCAGGAGAGTAAACCTTGCTGTACAAGCTATAAAAGTGCGTCGGGAGAAAAGAAAGGAAGCAGAAATTCACCAAATATGGTTAAAACTCTGGAAACGTTAGCAAGGAAAGATAAACGGTTATTAACCTGTTGAAGCTGGGAAAACAAGACGCGAGAAGAGATAACAGATAACTGACTATAGCTAAACTCTGGAACTATCAAAGTAATAAAAGAGATAGCAGATGATAAACAATGATTGGAACTCTGAAAACAACAAAGTAGTAACAGAGACCACAGACCACTGATCATGGCCGACACTAAAACCTCTGGAACTGAGAAGCTACTGAAAGAGACAGCAGATAACAAATTGTGGTGGCATTACTGGAAACGGTGAGATAATAAAAGAGTTAACCGACCATTAATCGTGATGAAAACTGTAGAAGACGCTAGGTAATCACAGAGATAAGAACTAATTAATCAGAGCTGAAACAGTGGAAGTAAGAAGGGAATAAAAGAGACAGGAATCCATGATGGCCGAATTCAGAGGAGGATTGTTTTGTGCATTTTCCATGCTCCTTGTTTCTAACGTCTGAAAAGGACATTTGTCAAACATTCACTTTTTTGTACCGTACATCAAATTTCAGCTTTACCTGCATATTCATTTCTGTGTTTATTTGTATTTCGCCTTTTCAAAAGAGATTACTAATAGCGTCTAAACCTCTGGGGAACATCAAGGCAATGAAAGATGTGACCGATCGTCTGTCACGGCTTATCAAGGCAATGAAAGATGTGACCGATCGTCTGTCACGGCTTTTTGTTTCTTTTGTTTTTGATTTGGAGATGAGTGGGTGATGAAACAAACAACAGTTCCATCAACCATGGCTGCAACTCTGGTGAAGACCATCAACCATGGCTGCAACTCTGGTGAAGACCATCAACCATGGCTGCAACTCTGGTGAAGACCATCAACCATGGCTGCAACTCTGGTGAAGACCATCACCATGGGCACTCTGGCTGAGACCATCAACCATGCTGCAACTCTGGTGAAGACCATCAACCATGGCTGCAACTCTGGTGAAGACCATCAACCATGGCTGCAACTCTGGTGAAGACCATCAACCATGGCTGCAACTCTGGTGAAGACCATCAACCATGGCTGCAACTCTGGTGAAGACCATCAACCATGGCTGCAACTCTGGTGAAGACCATCAACCATGGCTGCAACTCTGGTGAAGACCATCAACCATGGCTGCAACTCTGGTGAAGACCATCAACCATGGCTGCAACTCTGGTGAAGACCATCAACCATGGCTGCAACTCTGGTGAAGACCATCAACCATGGCTGCAACTCTGGTGAAGACCATCAACCATGGCTGCAACTCTGGTGAAGACCATCAACCATGGCTGCAACTCTGGTGAAGACCATCAACCATGGCTGCAACTCTGGTGAAGACCATCAACCATGGCTGCAACTCTGGTGAAGACCATCAACCATGGCTGCAACTCTGGTGAAGACCATCAACCATGGCTGCAACTCTGGTGAAGACCATCAACCATGGCTGCAACTCTGGTGAAGACCATCAACCATGGCTGCAACTCTGGTGAAGACCATCAACCATGGCTGCAACTCTGGTGAAGACCATCAACCATGGCTGCAACTCTGGTGAAGACCATCAACCATGGCTGCAACTCTGGTGAAGACCATCAACCATGGCTGCAACTCTGATGAAGACCATCAACCATGGCTGCAACTCTGATGAAGACCATCAACCATGGCTGCAACTCTGGTGAAGACCATCAACCATGGCTGCAACTCTGGTGAAGACCATCAACCATGGCTGCAACTCTGGTGAAGACCATCAACCATGGCTGCAACTCTGGTGAAGACCATCAACCATGGCTGCAACTCTGGTGAAGACCATCAACCATGGCTGCAACTCTGGTGAAGACCATCAACCATGGCTGCAACTCTGGTGAAGACCATCAACCATGGCTGCAACTCTGGTGAAGACCATCAACCATGGCTGCAACTCTGGTGAAGACCATCAACCATGGCTGCAACTCTGGTGAAGACCATCAACCATGGCTGCAACTCTGATGAAGACCATCAACCATGGCTGCAACTCTGATGAAGACCATCAACCATGGCTGCAACTCTGGTGAAGACCATCAACCATGGCTGCAACTCTGGTGAAGACCATCAACCATGGCTGCAACTCTGGTGAAGACCATCAACCATGGCTGCAACTCTGGTGAAGACCATCAACCATGGCTGCAACTCTGGTGAAGACCATCAACCATGGCTGCAACTCTGGTGAAGACCATCAACCATGGCTGCAACTCTGGTGAAGACCATCAACCATGGCTGCAACTCTGGTGAAGACCATCAACCATGGCTGCAACTCTGGTGAAGACCATCAACCATGGCTGCAACTCTGGTGAAGACCATCAACCATGGCTGCAACTCTGGTGAAGACCATCAACCATGGCTGCAACTCTGGTGAAGACCATCAACCATGGCTGCAACTCTGATGAAGACCATCAACCATGGCTGCAACTCTGTGAAGACCATCAACCATGGCTGCAACTCTGGTGAAGACCATCAACCATGGCTGCAACTCTGATGAAGACCATCAACCATGGCTGCAACTCTGATGAAGACCATCAACCATGGCTGCAACTCTGATGAAGACCATCAACCATGGCTGCAACTCTGATGAAGACCATCAACCATGGCTGCAACTCTGATGAAGACCATCAACCATGGCTGCAACTCTGGTGAAGACCATCAACCATGGCTGCAACTCTGATGAAGACCATCAACCATGGCTGCAACTCTGATGAAGACCATCAACCATGGCTGCAACTCTGATGAAGACCATCAACCATGGCTGCAACTCTGATGAAGACCATCAACCATGGCTGCAACTCTGGTGAAGACCATCAACCATGGCTGCAACTCTGATGAAGACCATCAACCATGGCTGCAACTCTGATGAAGACCATCAACCATGGCTGCAACTCTGATGAAGACCATCAACCATGGCTGCAACTCTGGTGAAGACCATCAACCATGGCTGCAACTCTGGTGAAGACCATCAACCATGGCTGCAACTCTGATGAAGACCATCAACCATGGCTGCAACTCTGGTGAAGACCATCAACCATGGCTGCAACTCTGATGAAGACCATCAACCATGGCTGCAACTCTGATGAAGACCATCAACCATGGCTGCAACTCTGGTGAAGACCATCAACCATGGCTGCAACTCTGATGAAGACCATCAACCATGGCTGCAACTCTGATGAAGACCATCAACCATGGCTGCAACTCTGATGAAGACCATCAACCATGGCTGCAACTCTGGTGAAGACCATCAACCATGGCTGCAACTCTGGTGAAGACCATCAACCATGGCTGCAACTCTGATGAAGACCATCAACCATGGCTGCAACTCTGGTGAAGACCATCAACCATGGCTGCAACTCTGATGAAGACCATCAACCATGGCTGCAACTCTGATGAAGACCATCAACCATGGCTGCAACTCTGGTGAAGACCATCAACCATGGCTGCAACTCTGATGAAGACCAGATAATAAAAGAGCGAACGGATCATTAATCATGGCGGAAGTATAGAAGAGGGAAGGTGATGAAACAAACAACAGTTCCATCAACCATGGCTGCAACTCTGATGAAGACCAGATAATAAAAGAGCGAACGGATCATTAATCATGGCGGAAGTATAGAAGAGGGAAGGTGATGAAACAAACAACAGTTCCATCAACCATGGCTGCAACTCTGATGAAGACCAGATAATAAAAGAGCGAACGGATCATTAATCATGGCGGAAGTATAGAAGAGGGTAGGTGATGAAACAAACAACAGTTCCATCAACCATGGCTGCAACTCTGGTGAAGACCAGATAATAAAAGAGCGAACGGATCATTAATCATGGCGGAAGTATAGAAGAGGGAAGGTGATGAAACAAACAACAGTTCCATCAACCATGGCTGCAACTCTGATGAAGACCAGATAATAAAAGAGCGAACGGATCATTAATCATGGCGGAAGTATAGAAGAGGGAAGGTGATGAAACAAACAACAGTTCCATCAACCATGGCTGCAACTCTGATGAAGACCAGATAATAAAAGAGCGAACGGATCATTAATCATGGCGGAAGTATAGAAGAGGGAAGGTGATGAAACAAACAACAGTTCCATCAACCATGGCTGCAACTCTGGTGAAGACCAGATAATAAAAGAGCGAACGGATCATTAATCATGGCGGAAGTATAGAAGAGGGAAGGTGATGAAACAAACAACAGTTCCATCAACCATGGCTGCAACTCTGATGAAGACCAGATAATAAAAGAGCGAACGGATCATTAATCATGGCGGAAGTATAGAAGAGGGAAGGTGATGAAACAAACAACAGTTCCATCAACCATGGCTGCAACTCTGATGAAGACCAGATAATAAAAGAGCGAACGGATCATTAATCATGGCGGAAGTATAGAAGAGGGAAGGTGATGAAACAAACAACAGTTCCATCAACCATGGCTGCAACTCTGGTGAAGACCAGATAATAAAAGAGCGAACGGATCATTAATCATGGCGGAAGTATAGAAGAGGGAAGGTGATGAAACAAACAACAGTTCCATCAACCATGGCTGCAACTCTGATGAAGACCAGATAATAAAAGAGCGAACGGATCATTAATCATGGCGGAAGTATAGAAGAGGGAAGGTGATGAAACAAACAACAGTTCCATCAACCATGGCTGCAACTCTGATGAAGACCAGATAATAAAAGAGCGAACGGATCATTAATCATGGCGGAAGTATAGAAGAGGGAAGGTGATGAAACAAACAACAGTTCCATCAACCATGGCTGCAACTCTGATGAAGACCAGATAATAAAAGAGCGAACGGATCATTAATCATGGCGGAAGTATAGAAGAGGGAAGGTGATGAAACAAACAACAGTTCCATCAACCATGGCTGCAACTCTGATGAAGACCAGATAATAAAAGAGCGAACGGATCATTAATCATGGCGGAAGTATAGAAGAGGGAAGGTAATGAACGAGATAAAGGATAATTAATCATGGCTGAAATATTCTGAAAATGACAAAGAAAGAACAGAAAATAATATATCATGATCTCAACGTAGCCGGAAGTCTGAAAACGAGTTAGGAAATGACAAGAGACAACTACCCATAGCAAAACCTGTGAAAAGAGTTAGATGATAAAAGAGGCAGCAGATCGTTAATCTTTATAGAAACTTTAGAAAAGCAAGGCGATGAACGGGACGGCAACGTGCTGAGCCTGGCTAAAACTCTGATAACAGGATGGAGAGTAGGAGGGTGGTGAAGGGAAAGAAAGATAACAAAGATAACAGAAAACAATGTGTCAGAAACTCCCTACAAGTATGTAATGTCATAAACAAGCAACGAATGTAATAAACTAGCAAGGACTGTAATACACAGACAAGGAATATAACAAGCAAGCAGTAACGTAATAAACAAGCAAAAATGTAATAAACAAGCAAAAATGTAATAAACAAGCAAAAATGTAATAAACAAGCAAAAATGTAATAAACAAGAACGGAATGTAGTAAACAAGAAAGGAATGTAATAAACAAGAAAGGAATGCAATAAACAAGAAAGGAATGTAATAAACAAGAAAGGAATGTAATAAACAAGAAAGGAATGTAATAAGGAATGTAATAAACAAGAAAGGAATGTAATAAACAAGAAAGGAATGTAATAAACAAGAAAGGAATGTAATAAGGAATGTAATAAACAAGAAAGGAATGTAATAAACAAGAAAGGAATGTAATAAACAAGAAAGGAATGCAATAAACAAGAAAGGAATGCAATAAACAAGAAAGGAATGTAATAAGGAATGTAATAATCAAGAAAGGAATGTAATAAGGAATGTAATAAACAAGAAAGGAATGTAATAAACAAGAAAGGAATGTAATAAACAAGAAAGGAATGTAATAAGGAATGTAATAAACAAGAAAGGAATGTAATAAACAAGAAAGGAATGTAATAAACAAGAAAGGAATGTAATAAACAAGAAAGGAATGTAACAAGGAATGTAATAAACAAGAAAGGAATGTAATAAACAAGAAAGGAATGTAATAAACAAGAAAGGAATGCAATAAACAAGAAAGGAATGCAAAAACAAGAAAGGAATGTAATAAACAAGAAAGGAATGCAATAAACAAGAAAGGAATGTAATAAGGAATGTAATAAACAAGAAAGGAATGTAATAAACAAGAAAGGAATGTAATAAACAAGAAAGGAATGTAATAAACAAGAAAGGAATGCCATAAACAAACACCTGATCCACAGGCAACGCATATAAAGCTGTAGACGGGCCGGTAGCATCAGATGGGATCGGATAAATACACACCTAGAGGGAAACTCAGTCCACGTAGAAAAAGGAAGGGAGTGAGAGGAGGTCAATCACCGACAGCGGGTCAGCTGAGGTCTGACCCATAGGTAGCTGCCCTACTGTAGCTCTGAAGATGAGGTCTGACCCACGGGTAGCTGCCCTACTGTAGCTCTGAAGATGAGGTCTGACCCACGGGTAGCTGCCCTACTGTAGCTCTGAAGATGAGGTGTGACCCACGGGTAGCTGCCCTACTGTAGCTCTGAAGATGAGGTCTGACCCACGGGTAGCTGCCCTACTGTAGCTCTGAAGATGAGGTCTGACCCACGGGTAGCTGCCCTACTGTTGCTCTGAAGATGAGGTCTGACCCACGGGTAGCTGTCCTACTGTAGCTCTGAAGATGAGGTCTGACCCACGGGTAGCTGCCCTACTATAGCTCTGAAGATGAGTTCTGACCCACGGGTAGCTGCCCTACTGTAGCTCTGAAGATGAGTTCTGACCCACGGGTAGCTGCCCTACTATAGCTCTGAAGATGAGGTCTGACCCACGGGTAGCTGCCCTACTGTAGCTCTGAAGATGAGTTCTGACCCACGGGTAGCTGCCCTACTGTAGCTCTGAAGATGAGGTCTGACCCACGGGTAGCTGCCCTACTGTAGCTCTGAAGTTGAGGTCTGACCCACGGGTAGCTGCCCTACTTTAGCTCTGAAGATGAGTTCTGACCGACCGGTAGCTGCCCTACTGTAGCTCTGAAGATGAGGTCTGACCCACGGGTAGCTGCCCTACTGTAGCTCTGAAGATGAGTTCTGACCCACGGGTAGCTGCCCTACTGTAGCTCTGAAGATGAGGACTGACCCACAGGTAGCTGCCCTACTGTAGCTCTGAAGATGAGGTCTGACCCACGGGTAGCTGCCCTGCTGTAGCTCTGAAGATGAGGTCTGACCCACGGTAGCTGCCCTACTGTAGCTCTGAAGATGAGGTCTGACCCACGGGTAGCTGCCCTACTGTAGCTCTGAAGATGAGGTCTGACCCACGGGTAGCTGCCCTACTATAACTCTGAAGATGAGGTCTGACCCACGGGTAGCTGCCCTACTGTAGCTCTGAAGATGAGGTCTGACCCACGGGTAGCTGCCCTACTGCAGCTCTGAAGATGAGGTCTGACCCACGGGTAGCTGCCCTACTATAGCTCTGAAGATGAGGTCTGACCCACGGGTAGCTGCCCTACTGTAGCTCTGAAGATGAGGTCTGACCCACGGGTAGCTGCCCTACTGTAGCTCTGAAGATGAGGTCTGACCCACGGGTAGCTGCCCTACTGTAGCTCTGAAGATGAGGTGTGACCCACGGGTAGCTGCCCTACTGTAGCTCTGAAGATGAGGTCTGACCCACGGGTAGCTGCCCTACTGTAGCTCTGAAGAGGCAATTCCAGAACGGAAGAACTCCGATCGAATAACAAAAAAAATCTTGTAAGATGTGGCTGATCTGTAAACAGCTGCAGAGTCCCCTCCCTCCCTCCCTCTGTCTCCCTCCCTCATTTCCCCCCCCCCCTCTCTCTCTCCTCTCTCTCTCTCTCTCTCTCTCTCTCTCCTTCTCTCAGTGATTCATTTGATTTGACCCCCATGGTTTCATTCACTACCAGTTTAGTTCAATTTCATTAACTCTCTTTCTCTCTCTGTCTGTCTCTGCCTGTCTGTCTGTCTCTCTCAACGCACCTTTTTGAGAGAGAGAGAGAGAGAGAGAGAGAGAGAGAGAGAGAGAGAGAGAGAGAGAATCTTTCTCTCTCTCTCTCTCTCTCTCTCTCTCTCTCTCTCTCTCTCTCTCTCTCTCTCTCTCTCTCTCTCTCAAAAAGGTGCGTTGGGGAAAGGTGGTGACGAAATGAATGGAGGGGTTGGGATAAAGGGAATCAGTCGGGGAAGAAGGGAGCAGAAAGACAGAGACATGAAAGGTGAAATGGAGAGACAGAAAGAGAGGCTCTTGGCTGTAGAAAACCATCCGCATACAACATTCTTTGAGAATAGATTGATCTTCGTAAATTAAGTTAGAATTGACACAAATGTGTGCTAGCATTATGTAAACGGGTGACATTCACATACAGCAGACGCTGTTTATGCTATTGTGAATGATTGCCATGACTCGTTCTCTTCTGAAACAGCTTTCAAACACGAACTGGAAATAGTATCTATATACACAGGGGATGCATATGTGCTTAAGTAGACGAGTGGGTGTGAAAATGATCATGTGAGTGCGTGCGCGCGCGCGCGCGCGCGCGCGTGCGTGAGTGCGTGTGTGTGTGTGTGTGTGTGTGTGTGTGTGTGTGTGTGTGTGTGTGTGTGTGTGTGTGCGTATGCACATGTGTGCGCGCACGTGTGTGTGTGCGTATGTGTTTGCGCGTGTGCGTGCATGAGCATGTGTGTACGTGTGCGTGTGTGTGTGTGTGTGTGTGTGTGCGTGCGTGCGTGCGTGCGTGCGTGCGTGCGTGCGTGTGTGTGTGTGTGTGTGTGTGTGTGTGTGTGTGCGCGCGTGTGCGTGCGCGTGCGCGTGTGTGTAATGTGTATATGTCTGTCTGTCCGTATAAAATGTGCATTTGCGTGCGCACGCGCGCGCGCGTGTGTGTGTGTGTGTGTGTGTGTGTGTGTGTGTGTGTGGTGTGTGTGTGTGTGTGTGTGTGTGCGTGTGTGTGTGTGTGTGTGTGTGTGTGTGTGTGCGTGCGCGCGTGCGTGCGTGCGTACATGCGTGCGTACATGCGTGCATGCTTGCGTGTGTCCTGCGTGCGTGCGTGCGTGCGTGCGTGCGTGCGTGCGTGCGTGCGTGTTGTGTGTGGTGTGTGTGTGTGTGTGTGGTGTGTGTGTGGTGTGTGTGTGTGTGTTGTGTGTGTGTGTGTGTGTGTGTGTGTGTGTGTGTGTGTGTGTGTGTGTGTGTTGTGTGTGGTGTGTGTGTGTGTGTGTGTGTGTGTGTGTGTGTGGTGTGTGTGTGTGTGTGTGTGTGTGTGTGGTGTGGCGTGCGGGCGCGCGCGCGCGCGCGTATATGTGCGTATATGAGATCGAATCTATAAATATATATGTAGTAGAAAGAGAGCAATGGAAAATCCACATATAGGTGTGAAAAAAGTGTGTTGCTGATATGTACATAATTATTAACGACGGCTTGATGAAAGACATAACAGACATAACAAATTATGGCGGAAACTCGAAAAGCCATAAAACATTTTTCTTTCAAAAAAGTAAATCTATATCGTGACTTCTCTTGGTAATAAAAAGCCAACCAACTAATCAGATGAAGCTTTAGAAGAAACACTGTAAAAGACAACAAATCATTAGTTAAGACTTGACTTTCACATGAAACCACAATGTCATACACGAAATAGCCAGCGAAAGATCTCCCCTGAAACTCTAAAAGCGACGATCCTGATAAAGACTACATCTACATAAAGGAATAAACAGCCTTTGGATGTTTTACATGCGGTTTTTTTCCCTTCTAAAATGCAACACGAAGGAAAAAAAAGTTGAGCGCACAAATGTTACAGACTGTTACCCAACCCGAAGGAAGAATGTGTTTAAAAGTGCTGAGAGTATCAAACATACCCGCCAATTGAGAAAACAAACTTCAAAGATGGTAGATGTATCAAAGGCCGCCGCTTAATCGAAAGATGAAGCAGGGTTCAAACAGGGCAAAGGCAACAATAGAGTCTTGAAAGTGCGGTAAGGATGTACAGATTTAAACTCATTCAAATAAGAAAAACAAACCGCCTTCAAAAATGCTGGAATAACAGTGATTGCTAGAGATGCAAAATTGAATCAAAAGGCTACAGAAGCCTCCGTTATAACAATTTATGTCACCTAGATACAGGAAGAAGCCTTCAACCGGACTAAAAATAGTTCAGAAACTCACACAAGGGAAGACAAAGGAACTTTGAAAGTGATAGGCGTAATAAGGACGGTCAACTTGCAACACAAAAGACATTTTTAACAGTATCAGTTAAACGAAGGCTGTTCCCGGCGCACATCGGAGATGAAAACTTAAAATTTAATGAAAAATACCATGGTGTGAAACCTAAGCCACATAAAAAAAAGAAAACTGTTCAGCACACTAATTAAAAACAAAATTAATACAAAACAGTAAACTGAAATAGAGTCTGCGACCCGCACAAATTAAGGAACCTAAATGCTAAATGTGATTAGAATAGTTAGTAATGCTTTAGCCGAAAAGTCTTCAGACATTGTAACAATAACAGCAACTCTACCACCTCCGCCAGCAACAACTCCAACACCACAACCACCAACAACACCAACAGCAACAACAACAAGAACAACACACACACACACACACACACACACACACACACACACACACACACACACACACACACAGACGCACGCACACACACACACACACACACACACACACACACACACATACACACACACACACACACACACACACACACACACACACACACACACACACACAACTCGATAAACGGCAAGAGGCGGCAGCTCAAATGACGAAACAGCTTTCCAAATGATCGGGTTGTAGAACCTTCACAACTTACGTGGGTGTAAAAGAAAGCAGATGTCAAAGGAGCAAAATGAAAAGCAAACAAGATGTAAAGCACATAAACGTACTCGCAGTTTATCCTGAATACGCGTGAGATATTCCATACAGAGGAAAAACCGTCTTGGACTGGTGTAACCGTTAGTAATGGCTATTCTGGTGAACATCGGCCATCGTCTGTGACCTAAAATGAACATACTTACAAATTTTCAGAAAGATCGGCCAAGAACGTTCTGAGATTTTCCATAAAGAAGAAAACCATTATGGGCCGTTAGCAACGGATGTAACGGTAAACTAAAACATTGGGATCATCCGTGACCCATAATGAAAATACCTACACATTTTCAGAAAGATCGGCCACGTGCTTTCTGAGATATTCTACAAAGAGTAAATAAGCGTTACCGGCCGTTACAGCCGTTACTAACGTCTATAACGGTAAACTAAAACATCAGGCATTATTCATGACGCATAATGAACATACCTCCTATTTTTCACAAAGACCGGCCAAGTACTTTCTTAGATATTCCATGGAGAAGAAAAAGCGTTACAGGCCATTACAGCCGTTAGTATCGGATGTAACGGTAAACTAAAACATCGGGCATCATCCGTGACCCATAATAAAAATTCCTACAAATTTTCAGAAAGATCGGCCATGTGCTTTCTGAGATATTCTATAAAGACTAAAATGCGTTGCAGGCCGTTACAGCCGTTAGTAACGGCTGTAACGGTAAACTAAAACATCGGGCATCATTCGTGACCCATAGTAAACATACCTACCAACTTTCAAAAAGATTGGCCAAGTACTTTTTCAGATATTCTATAAAGAAGAAAAACCGTTACAGGTTGTTACAGCCGTTAGTAAACGGCTATAATGGGGTAACCTAAAACATCGGGCATCATCCGTGACCCATAATGAACATACCTACTAATTTTCACAAAGATCAGCCAAGTACTTTCTGATATATTCCGTGTGGAAGAAAAAGCGTTACAGTCCGTTACAGCCGTTAGTAATTGCTGTAACGGTAAACTAAAACATCGGGCATCATCCTTGACCCATAGTGAACATACCTACAAATTTTCAGAAAGATCGGCCCAGTAGTTTTGTCTGGAGCGAGTGGAACACATTTTGACCACGGACACACAGACACACTGACACACACTCAGACACACAGACACACATACAGCATTTCTTCGTTCCCATTCTGAAGTACTCCCTGTTCTTTAAGAACTGGGAGTACAAAAACAAAACAAAACAAAACAAATCGGCGTCTTAAATGAAAACAAAAACAGACAAGAATGCCCATCTTTCGAAAGTGCCAAGTCTCACCCGCACAAAGACTGGAACTCATGAATGAATACTTGTCGTCACAACAGACTATAACAAGAAGAAAGAAGCTTCAGGTATGTATCCTACCGAATCGGAAGGATGCTATACTACCACACAGACAGACTGATAAATAAATGTCAAAGAGACTCAGCAACAGACCAGTTTTGGGAAGGAAATGGGTG
>CM031599.1:56171470-56181470 GCA_018398815.1 Conus ventricosus | reverse complement strand
CTTAAAGCATCGTGAAAACATCTAAAGACAAAAGTACCTTCAATATTCACGATAACATTACTACACATACAGACGACAGGTTTTTCACTCTGTATGGTATGGCACGATCCCCTTACTCTGAATCCACGTATTACATGAATAAAACAGTTTTCCGTTCTTCATTTCACGCGCTGCACAAAATATTTCAAAAGCAGGTGTCAGTGAACGTGGTCATCGTTCACGTGAAAAGTGGCCCAGTGTTCAATACACTCACCAAAGAGCTAGAGATTCACGACTGGCTGGGGGGTTTTCCCCCTCCCTGTCTACAAGGCCACAGGAGGTTATCTGGGGTTTTAGCATTTAGGAGGAGACGATAAACCGCGTTCGGAGGAGATGATAACCCGCGTTCTAGTGTGCAGCCTGCATTTACCAGAACCCATGGCAAGCAAGGGAGATGTCCATGGGAAATTTGCATTGGAAAAATCCATCGAAATCCGCAGACAAAAGCATTGAAATACAAACAAAGCAACAACAACACACACAAAAACACAGAAGGGGGGTGGGGGTTAGGGAGGAGGAGACACACTACTTTGGTTGCGTGCTTTGTTCTGGGAGAGCAACCAGTCCAAATCGTGCACAGGGAGTTGTTGTTGGGGTAAACTTTGTGTCATGGAATATACACTACACTACACTACACTACACTACACTACACTACACTACACTACATCGCATTACAAACACCACACCACACCACACCACATCACTCCACATCACTCCACACCACAAGACCTTACTACAGACACTACACCACGCTACACTGCATTACACTACACGACACGACACGACACGACACGACACGACACGACACGACACGACACTACACTACACTACACTACACTACACTACACTACACTACACTACACTACACTACACTACACTACACTGCATTACAAACAACCCACAACACACTATACCACACCACACCACAATACTATACACCAAAATACTATTCACCACACTATACCATACTACGCTACACCACGCTACAGTACAGTACAGTACAGTACAATACAGTACACTACACTACGCTACACTACACTACGCTACTCTACACTGCATTACACTAATCTACACTACACTGCACTGCATTACACTACACTATCCTACACTACCCTACACAACACCACAGTACACTATACCACACCACACTACATTACAATCAAATGCAGTATGATACAATACACGTTGGTGCTACAATGTTGTGCCTGATGCAAAGCGTAGCCTCCCAGCACTCAACATATCAGTTCCTGAAGACATCTTCAAGAGCGCATGCCACAGCAGCACCCTTTTTATCTTCCACATGGTGCTAATACCACCTGACAGACGTCCTCCACATGGTACTAATACCACCCGACAGACGTCATCCACATGGTACTAATACCACCCGACAGACGTCATCCACATGGTACTAATACCACCCCACAGACGTCATCCACAAGGTACTAATACCACCTGACAGACGTCATCCACATGGTACTAATACCACCCCACAGACGTCATCCACATGGTACTAATACCACCCCACAGACGTCATCCACATGGTACTAATACCACCCCACAGACGTCATCCATATGGTACTAATACCACCCCACAGACGTCATCCATATGGTACTAATACCACCTGACAGACGTCCTCCACATGGTACTAATACCACCCCACAGACGTCATCCATATGGTACTAATACCACCCGACAGATGTCATCCACATGGTACTAATACCACCCCACAGACGTCATCCACATGGTACTAATACCACCCGACAGATGTCATCCACATGGTACTAATACCACCCCACAGACGTCATCCACAAGGTACTAATACCACCTGACAGACGTCATCCACATGGTGCTAATACCACCAGACAGACGTCATCCACATGGTACTAATACCACCTGACAGACGTCATCCACATGGTGCTAATACCACCCGACAGACGTCATCCACATGGTACTAATACCACCTGACAGACGTCATCCACATGGTACTAATACCACCCGACAGACGTCATCCACAAGGTACTAATACCACCTGACAGACGTCATCCACATGGTACTAATACCACCCCACAGACGTCATCCAGATGGTACTAATACCACCCGACAGACGTCATCCACATGGTACTAATACCACCTGACAGACGTCATCCATATGGTACTAATACCACCCCACAGACGTCATCCAGATGGTACTAATACCACCCGACAGACGTCATCCACATGGTACTAATACCACCTGACAGACGTCATCCACATGGTGCTAATACCACGCGACAGATGCCATCCACATGGTACTAATACCACCCGACAGACGTCATTCACATGGTACTAATACCATCCGACAGACGTCATCCACATGGTACTAATACCACCTGACGGATGCCATCCAGATGGTACTAATACCACCCGACAGACGTCATCCACATGGTACTAATACCACCCGATAGACGTCATCCAGATGGTACTAATGTCACCCGACAGAATCCATCCAGATGGTACTAATACCACCCGACAGAATCCATCCAGATGGTACTAATACCACCCCACAGACGTCATCCACATGGTACTAATACCACCCGACAGACGTCATCCACATGGTACTAATACCATCCGACAGATGTCATCCTAATGGTACTAATACCACCCGACAGACGTCATCCACATGGTACTAATACCACCCCACAGACGTCATCCACATGGTACTAATACCACCCCACAGACGTCATCCACATGGTACTAATACCACCCCACAGACGTCATCCACATGGTACTAATACCACCCCACAGACGTCATCCACATGGTACTAATACCACCCCACAGACGTCATCCACATGGTACTAATACCACCCGACAGACGTCATCCACATGGTACTAATACCACCCCACAGACGTCATCCACATGGTGCTAATACCACCTGACAGACGTCATCCACATGGTGCTAATACCACCTGACAGACGTCATCCACATGGTACTAATACCTCCCGACAGACGTCATCCACATGGTACTAATACCACCCGACAGACGTCATCCACATGGTACTAATACCACCCCACAGACGTCATCCACATGGTGCTAATACCACCTGACAGACGTCATCCACATGGTACTAATACCACCCGACAGACGTCATCCACATGGTACTAATACCACCCCACAGACGTCATCCACATGGTGCTAATACCACCTGACAGACGTCATCCACATGGTACTAATACCTCCCGACAGACGTCATCCACATGGTACTAATACCACCCGACAGACGTCATCCACATGGTACTAATACCACCTGACAGATGTCATCCACATGGTGCTAATACCACCTGACAGATGTCATCCACATGGTGCTAATACCACCCGACAGACGTCATCCACATGGTGCTAATACCACCCGACAGACGTCATCCACATGGTACTAATACCACCCGACAGACGTCATCCACATGGTGCTAATACCACCCGACAGATGTCATCCACATGGTGCTAATACCACCCGACAGATGTCATCCACATGGTGCTAATACCACCTGACAGACGTCATCCACATGGTGCTAATACCACCCCACAGACGTCATCCACATGGTACTAATACCACCCGACAGACGTCATCCACATGGTACTAATACCATCCGACATACGTCATCCACATGGTACTAATACCACCCGACATACGTCATCCACATGGTACTAATACCACCCGACAGACGTCATTCACATGGTACTAATACCACCCGACAGACGTCATCCTAATGGTACTAATACCACCCGACAGACGTCATCCACATGGTACTAATACCACCCGACAGACGTCATCCACATGGTACTAATACCACCCGACAGACGTCATCCACATGGTACTAATACCACCCGACAGACGTCATCCACATGGTACTAATACCACCCGACAGACGTCATCCACATGGTACTAATACCACCCGACAGACGTCATCCACATGGTACTAATACCACCCGACAGATGTCATCCTAATGGTACTAATACCACCCGACAGACGTCATCCAGATGGTACTAATACCACCCGAAAGACGTCATCCAGATGGTACTAATACCACCCGGCAGATGTCACCCAGATGGTACTAATACCTCCCGACAGACGTCATCCACATGGTACTAATACCACCCGACAGACGTCATCCACATGGTACTAATACCACCCGACAGACGTCATCCATATGGTACTAATACCACCCGACAGACGTCATCCGCATGAAGCAATGAAGCAAAATCTGTTTCTGTCAGTTTTGAGAGACAGTGGCAAGAAGGACGTGAGTTACGAGAAGTCAACCAGTATTAAATGTTGTTTTTTTTAGTACTTCGGGGGTCTTGTTTGTTTGTTTGTGTTAGCTATGTAGTAAATATTTCTATAAAACCAGTTTTGCAGGTGTTTTTTTCTAAACGTTGTTTCCAAAGAAACGGCAATGATAGAAAGGGTTTGGAAGCCATTTGAGCAAACAATGCCATTTGCAACGTTCGCAGGGAAAGAAAGCACAATCAAACCCAATTAAAATAGCCAGCAGCTATTGGTCAGTTGGGGTAGTTTAGAATCTTTCTTTTTGAGGCTAGATGGTCAGTTGTTTGCCTTGCTTGTTTATTTGTTGGTTGGTCGGTCGGTTATTTCGAGCAATGAGATGATTTACGTTCTCATTGGACATGTACTTCCTGCACACACGTACGTAGGTACGTACCACCCCCTCTCCACCACCAGCGTATGCACTTATGTATGTATGTAAATACGTTGTGTGTGTGTGTGTGTGTGTGTGTGTGTGTGTGTGTGTGTGCGAGTGCGTGCTTGCGTGCCTGCCTGCCTGCCCGCCTGCCCGTCTCCGTGCCTGCGTGTGTGTGTGTGAGTGCGAGTGTGTTTGGTTGTAGGTTTCTTCTCACCTGATTCGCTGCGGAGAATGAAAGGATTAGTGTTCAACAATTGGAGAAGAGCACCTCTCATCCTGATGTCCTTGACTCAGATGTCCGCGCGTGCCTCCTTCGTGGCAGTCTAGATTCGTCATAAGCCACACGTGTTCCGAGAGCCGAGGATGAATCCTTCACCTGCACCTCGTTCCTCCGTCAAACACATTTCCAACACGGACGGACGGTTGTTATAATCGAGAATGTCTTTCGATTTGATTAATTGTGGATTGACCGTTGAAAAATTCTCCTTTTGTTTCAGTATACGAAAAGGAAATCGAAGTTGAAGTCAAAACATGAACGCAATAGTCGTAAACAAAAAACCTGCACATGCGAGCGACAGGAGTTCACAGAATCACGATTTGGCCACAGACTAAGATGGGCATTCTTAATCTGTGATTTGGCCTATGCAGAAAGCGTGCGATTCGTGACTTCATTCAATGAACGTCGCTCGCCCACTCCACGTGTACGTGTCTTCTCGGTGAAGCTTCCTCGTCCCCGTTTTATTTGTATTGTTATATTCTACATTGTAACGAAAAGCAGGGATAGCTGAGTTGGTTGAGCGCCGGACTTGTGATCCTGCCTATCTTGGGTCGCGGGTTCGAATCTCGGCTGGGGCGTATTGGCACAGGGGGAATTTTTTCTTCGGATTAAGCATCAGTTGTGACCCCACTATCCAAAGGCCTTTGCATGAAGACACTTTAATATGAAACATCCTGCAATCGAACATCTTGCACATAGGTAAATTCCTGTAACCAGATTTCGGAAGAGAATGGCCAATGTGGACGTTGGTGTATGGCTGAGACGTAGACACACAACATTCGCCGAAAGAATGAATGTGTATGAATGAAAAACTGTGACTGACGGCTTGAATGACGCGGGAAACGATCAAATGTAGCGCCACCAGGCAGCTGAGAGAGACAGACAGACGGACAAACGTGTGTATTAGAGAGAGAGACGAGTAGAGAGAGACAGACATGGAGGCGGGCTCATGAAAGAGCTACAGAGTTAGGCAAAGAAGACAAGACAGATAAGCAAACAAAAGAGCCAGAGAGAAAGAGAGAGACAGCCAGAGAGAGAAGAGACAGACAGACAGAGAGGGAGACGGGGAGAGAGAGAGACAAACAAACATACAAGATACAGTGACAGATTGGGCAGACACATACAATAATGGCAGGCAGACAAATCCCTAAACACAGACACAAAAAAGACGCTAGTGGTGGTAAAGGTTACACGCCTGCCCCAAACACTCCTTGTGTACATACTGTGCCAGGTTGCATGCTCTGCCGAGCGAGAAAGCTGGCACGATGAACCCCCCAGCATGGGACTGGGAGGGAAGAAGGGTGGTGATGTAAAAGAGAGAGAGAGAGAGAGAGAGAGAGTGGCGGGTTGGGGCGTCATTAGTTTGACTTACGTCAAGACAGATTTGGCCATTATCTGAACCAAGTCCAGAAATGAGGTGGGGAAAAAAGGCTACATGGTGAAAACCTGCAACACATGCTCTGAGATATCGGATTAATTTAGATGGAAATGTGTCAGTGTGTGTGTGTGTGCGCGCGCGCAGGCGAGCGCATGAGTGTGCGTGCGTATGTGTGCATGAATCTGTGCTCGTCAGTACAACCGTGAGTTAATCTGACAATAAATTGCTTTCAGTCAGTCAGTCAGAATCTGTGCTTGAACTCGCGTGTTCAAGTGAGTGCGCGTGTGCTGTAGTGTGTGTGAGGGAAGGAGGAGGGGGTGGAAGACAGAGAGAGAGTGAGAGAGCGTGTGTGTGTGTGAATTAGTCTGTTTATCTGTGCGTAAGAAAAACTGTCAGGCTGGAAGGCTGGAATAGTGGGGGAAGGTGGTAATGGTTTTCGTTTTGTTTGTTCCTCTTTGTTTTTTAAGACTGCTACTGATGAAAGAAACAGGTATACAAGACAAAAACAAGCTGCAAAGGGCGCACCTGACCCTCTTTTATAGTATTGTGTGCGACATGTGACAAGTTTTGTATGACATTGGTGGGACAACCAGTGGGACCTGTACTGCCAGGCAGCAGATGGTTTACGTCAGGTAGGCCTCAGGTTTCATCTTACACTAACAGCCTGCATCAGCATGGTGACTGCGCATGCTTGCATGCTGTAAACTTGATTGTCATCATAACATTTCACGTGTCTGGTGACAATTTGGTGACAGTGACACGACCTATATCTCTAAGACAGACAAAATAGAGTTCAAAGTGAAGTGCATGCTCTTCTGAAACTGTCTGCCAATTTTCTTTCTCCTAGCGGTTCACATACATTCCCCATAAGTTAATAATCACACATACCCATTTTTAGGCTGAAACCTGTAAAAGAATCTGAAATCTAGGGGAAGTTTGCAGTCAGAGAAACTGAGTACAAGAGGGTTAAACGGAAATTCAGGTCTGGAGATCCGACTGATAAATTCGCCTTGCTTGCAATGACAGCGTCTGGGAGAAGACAGAATTCCAATCTAACCAGTGAACGAGTAGGTGATCGATCAATCATGCAGGTTAAAAACAACAGCAATGACAATAGGCTTTTAAAAAAAACACCCAAACAAACAGAAAATGAATGAACCGTAGAACGTATAGATGAACGAATGAGTCAATGAATCGTGTCTTCATTTCTTTACTCATTCCAAAGTCAAAACCTGCATGGTTCCGTCCTATGGTTAAAGAACAAACCATACACATACCAAACCAATGGTGCCGAAAGACCATGAACCCACAAAAAGGAGTTATCGTTGATGTGGTCCCATTTCATCAGATTATGACACTCTGGTGTAACATATCAAGGGACTTCCCTTCTTGCGTCCTTCCGTCTTTCTCATCATCAACTTTTGGAAGAGAAGGCCAGTTTTGCCGTTCGTATGGACGACATGTATAACGTAGCATGTGCCGAAAGAATGACAATATCAATGAAAAACGGATTGACTGACAGACTAAATGACGCGGGAAACGACAGAACATAGGGTCAACAGGAAGCTCTTTAGTCAGCACTACCCAGGTAGTCCGCCTGTCGTGTACAGAGAAGTGTGCATTGTAAGGCTCTTAGAGATTGGTCTTAAACCGGTGATAGGCGCTATACAAGTATTGTTAACAGCAACAACAACAGCAAGAACAACAAAAACAATCAGTATGATAATGATGATGATGATGATGATGATGATGATGATGATGATGATGATGATGATGATGATCATGATCATGATCATGATCATGATAACAATAACAACGCTACAGCAACAGCATGATGATGATGATGATGATGATGATGATGATGATGATGATGATGATGATGATGATGATCATGATAATAATAACAACGCTACAGCAACAACAACAACAAGTAGTACTACTCCTACTAGCACTACTACCACCACTACTACTAGTAGTACTACTACCACTACTACTACTATTTCTGATGATAATAATGATGTTGACAACAATAACCAAAGAACTACTTCTACTACTACTACTGATACTTATACTACTACTACTACTACTACTATTACTACTACTACTACTACTACTACTACTACTACTACTATACTACTACTACTACTACTACTACTACTACTAACCTGGTATTTCTTACCAAGCCACAAAAATTGTCACTTACTGTTATCGTGTGCCATCGTGTACCGGTGGAAACAGAGGACATGTATAAACATCGCATGCGTCCTATATGAGAAACTGGAGAATAAATGAGATAAATGAAAATGAGCGACTGATATTTGAAAGGTACGGGAAACGACTGAATGAGCGCTAGTAGGCTGCTCTTCGGCCGGCTCTACCTGGGTAGGCAGCCAGTTGAGTGAGTGAGGTAGTGTGTTTATTGTGAAGCGCTTAGAGCTTGGTCTGTGACCGAGGATAGGCGCTATATAAATACCCAATATAATAATAATTACTACTACTACTACTACTACTACTACTACTTCCACTAGCACTGCTGCTGCTGCTGCTGAAGATGATGATGATGATGATGATGATGATAACCACCAACAACAACAATGATAATAAGAACAACAGCAGCAACAACAACAACAATAATGTGTGTGTGTGTGTGTGTGTGTGTGTGTGTGTGTGTGTGTGTGTGTGTGTGTGTGTGTGTGTGTGTGTGTGCCTGCCCGTACTCACAGTGCTGAGGTGAGGAGAAAATGTCCGTCACAGGTCAACAGGGACGGACAGAAGAAAGGCCGAAACAACACAGGGAGCAAAAGGCAATAGACGATTCATCTTCCCCGTCCGGTCAGTTCGTAGTGACCCAGTCTAGATTGCTGTACAATGCCGACGGAACTGACAGAAGAAATGGATTAACTGCCCTACAGTTTTTCAATATTCTGGCCATTTCCATTTCCTTGTATCTTTGCCTTATGAGGTACACTGTCCCTTAAAGAACGCATCGATCGACATGGTACAGTGTTACATGTATATGTGTGTGTGTGTGTGTGTGTGTGTGTGTGTGTGTGTGTGTGTGTGTGTGTGTGTGTGTGTGTGTGTGTGTGTGTGTGTGTGTGTGTGTGTGTGATCTTTCTTGTCCGCTGTGATGCAGGTAGATCTGCATCCTAGCAAGGCGCATTCCCCTAATGCACCATAAAACTTAAGCACCCCGGAAACAACACATTTCCTCCTCCCTTGCTTTTCTCAGACAAGGCACCTGATTTCTCGCCGTAATTGCTGGCGGAAAATAAAACAACATTGATCAAAATTAACCCCAAAGGTTCACAGCGTTGTTTTTACTTGTTTGCATGTTTGTGTGTTTGTTGCTTTGTTTTTGACGTGATTCCTATTGCAAGTTCATCGCACATTTTTCACGTGTTCAGGCAACAAGTACACTGAACATTTTCGGGCGACTCCGACAGACTGCCAATTGCATGCTGAGCAATGTGACTTTGTGTCAACGAGAGAGCTCAGGAGTGGAACAAACGGCTGGAACCTGACAAAGAATGGTTTTGGATAGACAGCCTTGATGCACTCGTCCTGAGCTGAAATCGAACCCGAGACCTTGGAAGGAAAGTGACGCCAAACCCACTGGGC
>CM031599.1:56158970-56166470 GCA_018398815.1 Conus ventricosus | reverse complement strand
CTCAGACATCAAGTTCATCACATATTTCCACGTGCTTAGAAATCAAGTTCATCACATATTTCCAGGCGCTTAATCAAGTTCATCACATATTTCCACGTACACAGAAAGCAAGTTCATTACACATTTTCACGAGCTCAGAAAGCAAGTTCATCACACATTTTCACATGCTCAGAACACAAGTTCATGACATATTTCGACATGTTCTGAAAACAAGTTCATGACATATTTCGACATGCTCAGAAAACAAGTTTATCACACATGTCCACGAGCTCACGGCACATTTTCACATGCGCAGAAATCAGGTTCATCACACATTTTTCTCATACTCAGAAAACAAGTTCATCGCACAATTTCAGGTGGTTCTTACTGCATTTTGAGAAATGTGACTATTTTGGGGCATCAAGAGAGCTCAGGAATGGAACAAACGACTGAAAATCGAGAAGAAAGGTCTCAGGCATTCGTACTTCGTACAGCCGTGACACACTCAGTTCGAGTGAGAATCAAACCCCAGACCTCGGAGGGAGGGCGATGCCTTATCCACTGGGCCCCCCCTTTTTGCTGGGTTCACATCTGTAAGTTGTACCTGGCACCCACTCTTTGTTCGGCCGTTTCCGTAGAGGACTTCCAATCGGGGCAAACCTTCACATCCCAGCCCTCGCCTCTTTGTTCGGCCGTTTCCGTAGAGGACTTCCAATCGGGGCAAACCTTCACATCCCAGCCCTCGCCTCTTTGTTCGGCCGTTTCCGTAGAGGACTTCCAAACGGGGCAAACCTTCACATCCCAGCCCTCGCCTCTTTGTTCGGCTGGTTCCGTAGAGGACTTCCAATCGGGGCAAACCTTCACATCCCAGCCCTCGCCAAAGAAGTACGCTGAATCTCCGAGGACTCGCTGAGCAAAGCGGAGGACTAGTAAGACATGCAGGGTCACCCATGGCTATGCCCTTCCAATTTCTACTGATTAGAAGAGACTTGGAGTGGGGGGTGGGGAGGGGGGGGGGGGGGGGGGGGCTTCAAATCAGCACCTGCTCCCGGGAGGAGGAAAAAAAACCCTCAAACTGCAGCACTGATCTAGGCAGAGAGGCATCCCAGAAACGCAGATAACCCGGAAGCGCAACTTGCCCCCTCACCCGCTCCCTTCAACTCCTTCCCCCACCCCTTTTCTCCCATTCCCACTCCACCTTCCCAGAATGCCGAGCCCACATAACTCAGGAACGCCAGTTTCTGTGGAAGTGTATAATTATGCGACCAGAAATCTCTCTCTCTCTCTCTCTCTCTCTCTCTCTCTCTCTCTCTCTCTCTCTCTCTTCCTTCTTCTTTTCTCTCTAAACTCACAACTGGTAAGTCGCCTTTGTTCTGACCTAGTCAAATTAACAATATTTTTGTGGACATCACTTATTTCACTGAAACTCATTCGTCTTTCTGTGTACCGACGACACAAAGCTAGCCACAATAATGTCAAATCTGTTAGGATTGTGAGCACTTTGTGAAGCGTGTGGCATTTTTCTCCTCGATAACACGTTGTGCTGTGCATCACAGACTACACAGCGCAGTGGATCGTGTTACAGTGGATCATGTTACAGTGGATCGTGTTACAGTGGATCGTGTTACAATGGATCGTGTTACAATGGATCGTGTTACAGTGGATCGTGCTACAGTGGATCGTGTTACAGTGGATCGTGTTACAGTGGATCGTGTTACAATGGATCGTGTTACAGTGGATTGTGCTACAGTGGATCGTGTTACAGTTGATCGTGTTACAGTGGATCGTGTTACAGTGGATCGTGTTACAGTGGATCGTGCTACAGTGGATCGTGTTACATCGTGTTACAGTGGATCGTGTTACAGTGGATCGTGCTACAGTGGATCGTGTTACAGTTGATCGTGTTACAGTGGATCGTGTTACAATAGATCGTGTTACAATCCTAAGTCTGGCAACTCTGTGGGTGTGTTTTAAATTACCGTTTCCATTAATTAGAAACTGAATAAAAGCAGCCAAGACCCGCGTGCAGTTGGGGGTGTGTGACGTGATGGGTTATGCAGATATCGTTCTCCCTGAGTGAAGGGGAACTTTGTTTAGTGTCATCTTCGTGGATGATGCTGTGAAGTGAAAACGGCTTCGGCACCGTGACAGCATGTGAGTGATCTGTGTTGTGTTGACGGATTGTGTGATCCTGGCTGAATCTGATTCTTTTCAAGAAGACAAACAATTACCACCCACTTTCGGCATAGTCCATATGGAGAAACTGTCTATTCTATCGTTATTCCGAGATAGACGAGAGTGATATATCGGTTCAATTCATTGACTATGATTTGGGTGACTCCCGCTTGACCTTTAACCCAACAAATATACCCCTACCGCCTCCTCCTTCTCTTGCCAGGACAGTCATTCGTATACTTCATCAGATCCAGAAAGTCATTACTATCACGTCGAAGTCTGGAGGAACTTTATAATGTCAGAATAATGACTGTCCGCATTGGAATTGGGAGGTGTGTGTGAGAGATACTAACAAAAATCGTTTCGGCTTTCATAATTGACAGAAACATTGAAAATCTGTCAAAGGAATTGATTCAGACTCCTGTCACATTTTTGGATTCTTTTTTTCTGGATCATCCATTATACATGCCCCTGCCTTGGACATATCCGTGATGATGGTGTTATCAGTGTCTTCCTCTGAGGACTTCCCCCTTCTATCGTCAACAATCCACAGCAAAATCCCCCTCCATATCCCCCTCCAACAGCGTCAACAACCCAGAGTAAAAGAAAACCCTCCTTCACCTCCAAGACCTTCTGTGAGATACCTGTCCCCGCCTGTCACAGCTACTACTTGGCACCAGAAACGAACCAGCACGAGACGGTGTGATCGTCATCTCCCCTACTGCCCTGGTGGTTTAGGACAATACTGGCGACAGAGCACATGTCAAACGTGGCCTAAAGATAGGAACTCCAGTGGGGGGGAAGAAGCAGACTGCAGCCTCGGAGCACGCTGTACCAGAGAAACGGTGTGTACTCTGCTTCCAGTCCACTGCCTGAACTCCAACAGAAAGTTTTCCAGTTGGAGCAGCAGCCTGACTCTATGATAAACGGACAGTGCTGGTAAACAGATAACATTTCACCTCTTGCTGAAGTTATCACATGTTCAACGAAAACCAAACCTTGCATCAATATTTCTGAAAAATTCTATATACTAATTTTCAAAATTAGGTGATCTACAATTTCAAGTTATTAGTCTTGAGGCAACAAAAAACATGTCACAAAAGATAATCACCTAACCAAAACTCAGCTTAGCATTGTTCTTTCTGAAATCAAAACCTCCGCATCAACAGGAGAAAACAATGTGGCATCATTTACACATCTGAATATCAGAAACTATTTGAAATATATGTGTTTCAGGAATGTGAATCGAAGACCTGTACTTCTGGCATCCATCAATACCAGTACGCACACAGAGTAAAGATGTCATCATTCATGCAGGCGTCGATTCCTGACCTGTGTCATTTGACACTTGGACCGACCTAATTACACCGTGATAAAAAAAAATTCCACACACAAGAATTGATCCATGTTATATCCTATCTGTCAGAGGAATACACTTTCTGAACGACACCATTCTTCCCTCAAACCGCAACTCGCTGATAGTCTATACACATCTTATCGTATCTTTTATCTATCATTCTGACAAGTCTGTGTGGAATATAAGTATGAATTATCCTTCTTCTAGAGGCACAACACGTCTGTCTGAAAGTTGAAAAGATTTATGGTGAACTCGCTTTCCTGGACGGTGTCGATACTCAAAACAAGAACAAGGACAAGAACAAGCAGGAGACTTGAGAGTTTTACCTCCACAAGAAACTTATGCTGCCAAAGTTAGTCATTTAAGGTCAGATTCTCACAACTTTCCCCGAATCGTAAACGCAGACGCTCTCATCTTAAAAAAAACAAGCCATCACGCAGATCACCACCCCGTCCCCTACAATCGTTCAATCATTATCCATCTCTTCGCTCAGTTACAAACCAAAAAGGATTTCCAGAACCACCCATGTCAACTTACTATTGCCTCCCTGTTCCTCTAGACCTCATTGTACAGCGTGATCCAGTTGCCGACCCACACTTCTCAGGCCATTATTATACGGACAAATGTGCGGAAACTACTATTGCTCCTCACAACAGTCCCCAAGACAAGGAACTGAGAATGATTAACTAATTTTCATCCCGTTCATCCCTACACAGAGCGGTAATTACACACAGCGTCACAGTTACTACAACAGCATTCCCCCCCCCCCCCCCCCCCCCCCCCCCCCCCCCCCTGAACCCAGTTCCGTAACTTTTTTCAGTGCATCAACGGGTATTCCTTTTCACAGATTAGTTTGATGATATTACCCCCACCCCCACCCTTCGGTTTACTTCCTCTCCCCCTTGTCCTACCTACCCCTTCCTCCTTAGATTCATTTTCCATTTTCTTCCCGTCTCTTTTCCACCCTAACTCTATTATACAATATTCATTTCATGGTATCTCTGTGAAGTATAAACGCACATAAAACAGAGTTTTAAAACAGTATGCTCATAAAATATCCCCAATATTTCGACCTTCCTTATACTACCACCATTTTGTTGTATTTGTGTGAGGTATAGAAAACATGCATGTAAGAGTTTCTATAAGAGGACGGCGTATACGCTTGTGTGTGTGTGTGTGTGTGTGTGTGTGTGTGTGTGTGTGTGTGTGTGTGTGTGTGTGTGTGTGTGTGTGTGTGTGTGGGCGCGCGCGCGCGCGCGAGCGTGTACGATGTGTGTTAGGGTGCGTTTGTGCTGTGGGACACTCACGTACGTGGCTCAGATTTCGCTGTATTCAGCTCCCTTTGTTTAAGTAGACATGAACGTGTGATTAGGGCTGATAACACTGCTGTTGAGTTGACATGTTCATCAACTGCATAAAAAAAACTGCCACCAGAGCTCCTGCGAGAAGCAGAGGGCAGGCCGCGATGGAGAAGATTGACGGAGTCGTCCATCATGTCCTCCTTAAGACTACTTTCGTCACGGAAATGAGATGTATATGTATTGACGTAGTATATTATTATATGTTTTGTCATTTGAAGACGTTGCTTAATGTTTTTTTGTATACTTGATTTGATTGTGTAGCTGATTTGCCTATCATATTTTTTTGTTTTTCTCTTTGAAGGGCGTCGTTTGAATAACTGTCGTGTTCTCTTTATACTATTTCTATGTCTGATCACTAATGTTTCAAACTTGTAATACGTGGCCTTCAACAGGAGGACTGCGTGTTGTTTATTTGAAAATCAGTCGTGCATACACCAAACCAGACGACACAGCGGCAGTTTGAGACCATGGTGGTAACAAGTTTCATATCACGACTGCAAGAACAAATCCTGAAATTCGACCTCTCGATTTCTGGTTACAACGTTATGTGTCGTGACACTGCGACTTCAAAAGAAACAGGTTCGTTTTTGTATTATTCAGTCAGTTAGAAGACAACACTAGTACCCTCATAGATCATATCTATATTTCATCCACCATCATCACAGCGGAAGTGTGTTCACTAGTGACCAGTTGTGTCGACCATTTTCCTGCTTGTCTAAACTGGGCAAAAAGCGACAAAGTGCAAAATAAAATGATGTTTCAAACAGTTTGACAACGACAGGCTTATCTCTGACCTATTAAACCCCAATTTGTCACTTGTTTATCGATTCACAAATCCTGATGAAGCTTAAAATTTTTGGATGCTAGGTTTTAGCAATACCTATGGTAAAAAATGCATCAGTCAAAATAAACCGTGTGCAAACCAAGCTGACACCCCCTCCCCCTCCCGCCACGGGTGTCAGCAGACGTAGATAAAGCACCTTATCTCCGTAATACGTTAATGGTTTATGACGATGCAAATGTCATAAGTAAAAATACCTTGTGACATCCATGAAGAGTGCTGCTCTTTGAGCAATCCGTTTTTGATCTCAGACTTGACACCACTATCTCTACCATACTGTACCATCTTTTCATCCATTCTCATTCTACTTACGCTGGCAGCTACGAATGAGTCACTATCTATCTATAAGATAGTTGCATACGCATAGGAAAGGTGGTAATCTTCGGGACGAAGAAAGGTTAATTGCTAATGTTGTTGCTTCGCTTGGCAAGTGGCACTGTGGGTTGGTGTGCTGATATTTTTGGCTTCCAGGCCGTCCAATCTCAGGGGTGGCCCTAACGTTTTCTCGTACCAGGGTCAGGAGAAATTGGTCTGTGTGGTGATATCAGCTAGTCTGGTCTGATACGTTATAGACGTTCTGACTTGTGTTCGGTAGGTCTGTGTTTTCTTTTCTCATTCTTCTTGTTGTTCATGATCCGGGTGTTTTCCTTTCTTACTGTCGTAATTATTTTCGCCATTCTCTGGTCCTCACCTTCTCGCTTTCTTAGAGTCTTTCTCTTCCATCTTACCCCCACCCCTTCCTTGCTCCACCTTCTTGTTGTTCTTGATCTTCTGTTTCTCTTTTTGTGTTATTGTGTGTCTTGGTTCTATTCTTTACCATGTTATCTCCTCCTCCTCCTCCTCCTCCTCCTTCTTCTTCTTCTTCATCTTCTCCCCTCCTCCTCCTCCTCCTCCTCCTCCTCCTTCTTCTTCTTCTTCTTCTTCTTCTTCTTCTTCTTCTTTCTTCTTCTTCTTCTTCTTCTTCTTCTTCTTCTTTCCTTCTTCTTCTTCTTCTTTTTCTTCTTCTTCTTCTTCTTCTTCTTCTTCTTCTTCTTCTTCTTCTTCTTCTTCTTCTTCTCTTCCTCCTCCTCTTCCTCCTCCTCCACATTCTTTTCCTCCTCCTCCTCCTCTTCCTCCTCCTTTCCTTCATCTGTTTCTCTCTTCCTCTTTCCCCCTCCTTCTCCTTCTCCTAGTCTAATATACTGAACTGATCTCGATGAGATGAGAGCCCTGATGGGGCCATTCTGATCTCGATGAGATGAGAGCTCTGATGTGGCCATTCTGATCTCGATGAGATGAGAGCCCTGATGGGGCCATTCTGATCTCGATGAGATGAGAGCCCTGATGGGGCCATTCTGATCTCGATGAGATGAGAGCCCTGATGGGGCCATTCTGATCTCGATGAGATGAGAGCCCTGATGGGGCCATTCTGATGGGCGAAAAGCGACATGAATCGAATCCTCCATCTTCTCCTCCTCTTTCACCTCACCTTCCCCCTTCTCCTTCTTCTTCGTCTTGTTGTCGTCGTTGTTCTCATCATCATTGCCATACTACTACTACTACTACTACTACTACTACTACTACTACTACTACTACTACTTCTAGGACGATGACGACGACGACGACGACGAAGACGACGACGTCGAGGACTACCGCTACTGCTTCTGCTGCTTCCGCTGTTGCTATTGCTGCTGCTGCTGCTGCTGCTGCTGCTGCTGCTGCTGCTGCTGCTGCTGCTGCTGTTACTGCTGTTACTACAGATGCTAATGCCACGACAGCTGCTCCTGCTGCTGCTCCTGCTCCTGCTA
>CM031599.1:56146470-56148970 GCA_018398815.1 Conus ventricosus | reverse complement strand
TAGTAGTAGTAGTAGTAGTAGTAGTAGTAGTAGTAGTAGTAGTAGTAGTAGTAGTTGTAGTAGTAGTAATGCGCCAAGCCTTGATCAGAGACCAAGTTTTAAGCGCTTTACACTCCATCCTGTCCATTCTACAACGACCTGTCTTCCTGGGTAGAGCCTAGCCCACTGAAGAGCCGCCTGCTGGCACTACATACAGTCGTTTCCCGCACCACTCAGCATGCTAGTCACTCGTGTTTTCATTCATTCATTGACTCATTCTCTCGATGCATGCGATGTGATTACATTTCACCCGTACCAACAACCATAATTACCTTCTCTTCCATGTGCGCAAGATTTGAATGGTTCTTGCTGCTAATGCCAGCACTGACCTGTCAGCGTTCTGGATGATTCTGGTGAAAAGCCCCTTGACAGTGAGGAAAGACTCGCAGACCACACTTTTAAGTTCTGCTGACAGCGGAAAAGGCTGCAAGCCGGGCTCCCATTCACAGGGCACGTAAGATCGCCTGGCGAAAGCCTGGCTTTGTCTGGAATTGTGCTGGCTTCCCCTATCAGCGAAACAGCAGCACGTGGGGCAGTGGGATGCACGCTTTAGTTTACACAGCGATGGCCGGTGGGCATTACAGCCATGAACCACGGGCTGATACACCAGTGGGGACACTACCACAAACGTGCTGTTGTGCTGCGTCCAGTGGCCGTCACACAATGGCATCTGACAAGGAGCAGTTATGCCCTTTGACGTTTCAATGGAAAGCCTTGTACGTGCCTGCAACCTGCATCAACACAGTGCAGGCTTCCAAAGTTAGCACACAATTGTGTTGGTTGGTGAGGCAGTTGAAAACAGTATTTGTATGGGTCTCATTCGCACCGTCTGGTGCTTTTTCTTTGTAGCACTGCTGCTGCTGCTGCCGCTATTACTACTCCTACTACTACTCCTACTCCTACTCCTACTACTACTACTACTACTACTACTACTACTACTACTACTACAACAACAAGATCTGTTCGTGCGCCTGTGACATACTTGTTTCAAAAACAATTCTAACGACCCAATGTCAAGGCGACACTGAGAAACCCTGCGGAAGCAGCTGCATGCCCATGACATTTACACAATGATTGACATGATAACACGTTCACGCTACAACGAAAGATGAGGACATTCGAGCTATATGGCTTACAGAGACGAAATGGAAGAAGGGACACAAAGCGCTCATTGCAAGTATAATGAATTGGGAGAGAGAGAGAGAGAGAGAGAGAGAGAGAGAGAGAGAGAGAGAGGGGGGGGGAGGGAGAGAGAGAGAGAGAGAGGGGAGAGAGAGAGAGAGAGAAAGCGAGAGAGAGAGAGAGAGAGAGAGAGAGAGAGAGAGAGAGAGAGAGAGAGAGAGAGAGAGAGAGAGAGAGAGAGAGAGAGAGAGAGAGAGCATATGCCACATCCTCCACTGAAGGGAAAGTGGGAAGATGGGAGAGGTGGAGAGGAAGGGGGTATGTGCGTTATTCAGCACCATAAACACAAGACCAGCTGGAGTTAAACTGGTCGTGAAAGGCGGTTGCATATTCATGCCAATGTCATTTGTCCATAAACGTTTCTCTCTCTCTCTCTCTCTCTCTCTCTCTCTCTCTCTCTCTCTCTCTCTCTCTCTCTTCTCTCTCTCTCTCTCTCTCTGGACCTATACCCCGATCTTTTACTTTTGGTGGGCAGTTCATGTTAAAGTATAGAGGCATTTGAGAGAGAGACAGAGGGAGAGACAGAGACAGAGACAGAGACAGAGGCAGACACACAGACAGACAGACAGACAGACAGACAGACAGACAGGCAAACAGACAAACAGA
Organism: Conus ventricosus; assembly: GCA_018398815.1. Classification (NCBI taxonomy): domain Eukaryota; kingdom Metazoa; phylum Mollusca; class Gastropoda; order Neogastropoda; family Conidae; genus Conus; species Conus ventricosus. Next base: position 56,147,143 of record CM031599.1, on the reverse strand, counting down.
CAAACAGACAAACAGACAAACAGACAAACAGACAGACAGACTGAGAGACAGAGACAGACAAAGACAGACAGACAGAGAGAGAGACAGGTGGGAAGGAGGGAGAGAGAGGGAGACAAAGAGAGATAGAGAGAGAGGAGGGAGGGAGGGACAGAGAGAGAGAGAGAGACAAAGAGAGAGAGAGACACGCAGAGAGAGACAGAGACAAAGACAAAAAGACAGAGAGACACAGCCAGAGAGAGAGAGAGAGATAGAGAGAGAGAGAGAGAGAGAGAGAGACAGACAGACAGACAGACAGAGAAGCGCAGTTACACCCTATCCCCTACTCCCCTACATCCGTCTCCCCCTTCACCCACTTTCCCTCTTCATTCCCAAATTGCTGAGTCCACATAATTCAAGAGCACCAGTTTCTGTGGAAGTTTGTGCGTAGGCTAGAATGATGCGCTTATCTGAGAGAGCCCAGAGTACAGACCAGCGCGTCCAGAGAGAGAGAGAGAGAGAGAGAGAGAGAGAGAGAGAGAGAGAGAGAGCACGCACGCACACCCACGCGCGCGCACACACACACACACACACACACACACACACACACACACACACACACACACACACAACACACACACACACACACACACACACACACACACACACACACACACACACACACACACACACGCGC
>CM031599.1:56133970-56141470 GCA_018398815.1 Conus ventricosus | reverse complement strand
AATGTTAAGATTTTCACTAATTCAGAGAAAATAGTGTGTTGGGGTTGAGAATCTATATGTAATCTATTTTGGAAATTATTTGATGCCCAAATAGAACCTATTCTTACTTATGCTGCTGAAATATGGGGTTTGTACTCTAATCAGAAAATGGAAAGAGTGCATACATATGCTATAAAACGTTTCTTCATTTACCTTTACATGCTTCTAATACTATGCTATACGGAGAAACGGCCGATATCCTCTGTACATAAGATCTTTCGTCAAGTGCATAAAATACTGGCTAAAAATGGTTAAAATTGCCTCAGTCTCGATTGTGCAAACAAGCATACGACATGATGGTAATTCAACTCGAGAATGGCAAAGAGAATTGGGCCTATCAAGTAAAAAAAGTATTATCTGTAAATGGTTTTGGTATTGTATGGATGTTACAGGGTGTTGGAAATGATAGACAATTTATTTCAGAGTTTAAGACAGACTGATATGTTCGTACAAACAAAACTGGCATTCGGCTATTGAGAACAATGAAAAATACAGTTGGTTTTATTCATTTAAAAATGTCTTTCAAGCTGGAAAAGTATCTATATATATTATATCGACAAATGGCATAGGATTAATTTTGCTCAATTTCGATTCAGAACCCTCGGATTATACAAAGAAAAGATGGTATCTGCCTGGGGCTTCCTCTGAATCTTCATGCCCTATGTGTGGTTATGATGTTGAGGATGAAAAACATTTCTTGTTCCATGTACAGGATATGTAACATTACGCAACAAATGTGATTTTTTTCATACGGATTTAGCTCAAATCATAATGTTATATCTATTCTACTTTCAATGATGAAATGATTATCAAATCAGTTGCAAAATTTATAGCGAGGCTCAGAAATTGCGAAAAGAAAAGATTAACTCAATATGATGCATAATCATTAATATGATGAAGATAGAAGTGAAGTTCAGATCCATATGAAAAAGGGTGGTAAATTTTTCATAATTTTGATTCCCTGCGCGTGGTGTTTATCCAGTGTGTATTGTGTGTATGAAGGGTTTGGCGGGTGTGTAGTACGTGGGTATGTCTGCACGGAGGTGTGTGTGGGTGTGTGGTGGTGTTGTGGGGTTGTGTGTGTGTGTGGGTTTTGTGTGTGTGTTGTGTTTTTGACGGGGTGTTTTTAGTGTGTGTGTGGTGCGTGCGTGCGTGCTTTTGTGTGGGGTGTGTGTGTAAAATTTGGGGTGGTCTGGGGGATGAGTGCTTGGGATAGTATTTATGGGTTAAAGATTATTATAATGATTGAAGTTTTGTTGAGAATGTTTTGTAATCTTTTCTATATTGATTTCTGTCCCAGAACATTACTTTTTGAGTTATTTTTTCCCCCTTGTCATCGGCCGTAAGGTAAGAAAATAAAATATCGTGAATCGTGAATGTAAATTCCCTCTCTCTTCATTTTATGAGGAAAATTTCCCTACTAAAGAAATAGTTCAAGCGACGACCAGTTGTTAAACGAGTTATCCGAATGTTTTTTGCATCACTATAGAAAAAGGGCAGTTATCAGCAAAAAAATTTCCCTCTCTCTCTCTTCTCTTCTCTCTCTCTCGGGCATGTTTCCCCTTGTTGGTGCCAGAAAGTCGAACTTTCTTCGCTCCGGTAAAATTTAGTCTTTTTTTTTAAAATTTTTCCCAAGACGCTGGTTGAAGGTCTACCATTAGTGAAAAAAGTGAACGGCGCGCTGCGAGATATCGTGTTTCCTCTTCAAATGAAGATAGAGAAAATCAGACTGTTGTCATTTCAGGCTGAAAAAAATTTTTCCGACCTTCCCCCTCCCATGAAACCCCAAGCGCAAACTTGCGTGGTTCGGGAGAAAATGTGATCACGATCTCGGGGGGAAAGGGGGAAAAGGGGCCCCGAGGAACACAGGAATCAAAAATGCGAGTGAAGTGTTTTACCCCCTCCCGTCTGTTTTACCAACCCCCCCTAGTTTTTTTCCAAAACCCCAAGAGTGAAAACAAGAATGGAGTTTTTGTGGAATCTGTCAGTTTTTGACTCCCCCCCCCCCCCCCTCCCCCCCTTCGTCTGTACTTTGCCTTACCCAAATACACTGTCCGTGTGCTGTAGTAATGTTCTCCCCGTACATGTCACGTGTGACTAGTAGTAAAAATGTTTCCCAAATTGAAATCGCGTGCATGGTGCGACAAAAAAAGTTTTAGCGATGGTGTATGAGTTTTTGAAAGTGTATGTGCACATTCCGTCGGGAACACAACCAGACTTCCAAAAAAAAAAACGCTAAGTCTTCGTTGCAGAAGGAAAACTGTGGTTTTTGGGGTGGAGATTCCTCTGTGTTTGAGTCGCCCCAGACTTTTCAGACAACCCACAAAAAGGAATTGTAGTATTTAGAAGCAATGTCAAGGGAAAAAGTTTTACCGCTTCGGTGCCTTTAAGGAAGGGGCAGGACAGGCAACACTGACCAGGGGTTGAACAGGAAAATTAGTCCCCCGGACGTGCATCTCGCATCTGTTGATTAAACATTTTTTTGGAATTCTGATTATGTTATCTTGTTGATGTGGAAAGAAATTTTTGCTTTTTCCCTGATCTGAATTCTTCTCATAATGAACTTTCTTGTAAAGGTCAGTCGGTTTATTGATTTTTGTTTATGCACAGTCCCCATTCCCTCTCCTCTTGTGAATGGCTTTGTAAAGTTACACAAAAAATCTTTTTCTTCTCTCTTTTTTCTCTCTCTCTCTTCTCTCTTCTCTCTCTTCTCTCTCTCTTTTTTCTGTCGTTTTCCTTCTCTCTCTCTCTCTCTCTCTCTTTTCTCTCTCTCTCTTTCTCCTCTCTCTCTCCAGGTTATGGGGGGAAGTGCCCCTTTCCAAAAAAAAGCAATTTTGCATCGGCCCGCTGTGTCAGATCTGGCACGATAAAAATTGTCTTGCACTCCCCCCGACATTCACCTAGGCCCTTGGGGTTGTCAGCCAATCTCGAAGAAATCGACAAGACCCGCTTTCCCAAGGGGCTTTGCTGGTGTAAAATAGAAACATAAATTCTTTTTTTTAGATTTTTTTTTTTTTTACTTGCTTGTTCGTTTTTTGTTGCCCGGGCGTTTTGAAACTTAAAAAGAATAATATATGTAATAAAATGCTTTTACCCCCTGTCCTTTTCACCTAATGTTGCATGAATATGCGCAATACACACAGCATAGTACAGATGCACAGAAAAAACCACCCGCCCCTATACGTGAAGTACACCCGCATTATACGCAAGAAGCAAAAACCAATGAAAAGGGGTGGCACACTGACACACGACAAGACAAAGATGTACGCGCGTGCACGCGCGCGCGCGCGCGCGCACACACACACACACACACACACACACACACACACACACACACACCACACACACACACACACACACTCTCTCTCTCTCTCTCTCTCTCTCTCTTTTCTCCTCTCTCTCTCTCTCTCTCTCTTCTCTCTCTCTCTCTGTCTCTCTCTCGCGCGCGCGCGCGCGGGTTTCCGCCGGCACGCGCGCACGCACACACACATATACACACACACACACGCGCGCGCGCGCACGCGCACGAGCACGCACGCAAACACACACCTAAGGTTGTGTCCAGTTCTCGACCAGCCCAATGGGTTCATATGTAGGTCAGACATCAGATAATGTTCGGTTCTGTGACCCCTTCCCAAATCTTTTCTTTTAAACTCTCTCATTTCTGGATCCAGCTGTACACCGTGCGCATTGTGGCCTTGTGTCTGTGCAGATGTGGTGTAGTGTTCATGGACCACTTCGCACGCTGTAATGCGTCCTTAATGAAACTGAAACTGTAACTATTGTTATGTCAACAAAGTCTTCTTGTCAATCCTCTAAAATTCCCTACCTTTCAGAAACACTGTTCCAATCCACTCATTCCGACATGCTGGGGGTGTGGCTGGCCTAGCGGGTAATGCATTATACTCACTGTTCCATGGTCTGGGGTTCGAATTCCACCCGGCACAGCCAGGTGGAAAAGATGTTCTCTTCGTACATGTCTCCTTGTTTCTTTTGTGCTCTCTCTCTCTCTCCCCTCTCTCTCTCTCTCTCTCTCTCTCTCTCTCCTCTCTCTCTGTCTCTCTCTCTCTCTCATCTGTCTCTCTCTCTCTCTCTCTGTCTCTCTCTCTCTCTCTCTCTCTCTCTCTCTCTCTCTCTCTCTCTCTCTCTCTCTCTCTGTCTCTGTCTCTCGCGTCTAGTTTTCTCCAAGTAACCCTTTTTGATGGTTTTCCTCTTTTTCTTCACATAAATTGTTATTCCAGCAAATGACCTTTCCTGCTTGAACCTACGACGTAGGGGGAGGGAGTTCAAGCAATGTCTCTACCAGAGTGAAAAAAAAAGAAAGTGTAAGGAAAAGGATGATATTCGATTTTAAATAAATTGAAATGTGATAAATAAAAGAAATCAGCAACAAAATATACACACTCAGTTTATTGTTGTTGTTTTGTTGTTGTTTTATCCTCTTCTTAAAATGATGGACTTTAATCTTTGTACCTTTTCATTTTCTCTTTTTCGGTTTTTGTTTTGTTTTGTTTTGCTTTGTTTGTTCAGTTGTTGATGTTGTTGTTGCGTAGCCATTATCGCCCAAATCGCTAGGCTCGTTCAACATTCGGTTGGCAAGCCAAAAAGATGGGAGGAGAGGTGGAGAGTGGATTCCTTATATCGTGCTGGAGTTACGGGCAAGCTGACCATTTTGCTGGAACAGCTTTCTTGAGAGAGAGAGAGAGAGAGAGAGAGAGAGAGAGAGAGAGAGAGAGAGAGAGAGAGAGAGAGAGAGAGAGAGAGAGAGGAACGAAACGAAACGAAATGATTTTTTTTCACCAGGGTGATGTGATGTGATAAGCGAACATGAATGCTCTTTTCTACCCAATCGTGAGCAAAAGGAGAGAAAAGCATCGAATAACAAATCAAAGGTAAATACATGTAAGAGGAACTTGCATATAACAAGATCTCATCCAATTTAATGCAAACAAACTGCTGTCAGCACCGCTGACAAATGAGTGGCAATGGGAAAAAAATGTAAACGTAAGGTAAAACGAGTTGGGCAGAGGGAAGTAATAAGGCGAAGTGGGGGGGGGGGGGGGGGGTGAAGGGGAAAGGGTAACACACAGCAATTATAGCGTGTATCACAAAAAGGACACAAGCTTACTACTAAAACGGGAAAAAAATATTTGCTTACATCAGTCCGAAGGGGAAATCGGCGACCCACTCCTGAATACACTATTATTATATCGTCTCAGACGTGACACATTTCCGATGCCAGTTTCGCAATGATTGTGAAAAGAAGAAAATCCAAGAACGTTATTATTTCAAGTGCGCTGGGAAAATTAGAACACAATTCAAATCTGTTCTGACCTTTACGCCTCCGAGACAACGTTCTTCTTCTTTGCATCGAAGATGAAGTCAACTATAAATGGAAAGAGGCAGCATTACTGAGCATCTTGTTTAATTCACCTTTTCTTTTCTTTAAAAAACAAAACAAAATTCTGTCGTTCTGCTAAGGTTTCTGGATTCGCCGAATACGTTTCATGCGATTAATGTGAACCAGCACGGTATTTCATTTGGTAAAATTTAAAAGCGTCGTATTTTTAAGCTCAAGTTTAGAAATGATTTTAGGTACAGCAAATATGGAGAAGCCCAGTCTTCTACGAAGATGCGCTCTGTATATCTAAGTTACTGGAAGCTACAACAGCTGAGGAAGTACTCTGGAGAACGTTTGAAGACAAGCACTACAAACACGCACAACACTAAAGATCGTGTTATAACAACAGACAGTTTCGACTGGGCTTAACACTTAATTTCGACATGTTATAGGGACTGATCAGTCACATGATGCGGAGGCGGGAATGGGGAAGGGGGGATGGGGATGGAAAATGGTGAGGGGGATGGGGAAGGGGGTGCAAAAGGGGTCCTAAGGGAAAAAGCGTGACAAAGTGCAATTTTTACACTTCCAAAACCCCGAACTCACCCCCCCCCCCCCCCTTCTCCCATCGTCCGGCGCTGTACTGTACCTGCCAGTATCGCACTGAGCTATCCTTCGGACGACCTGTCAGTATCGCACTGAGCTATCCTTCGGACGACCTGTCAGTATCGCACTGAGCTATCCTTCGGACGACATGCTGGACATCATCCCAGAACGTGAAAATTGATCACATACGTTCATTTGAGTGACGTCAAATAATTCGCATCTGCAGAAAATGCACCAACATTCGCCAACATTGTTATTGTTATTTACATTCAAAACCTTCCTGAAAAATTGATTGTGTGCAACAGATGAATAAGTGCGCTGTAAAATCAGGCCACATTGCATCACATACGGTGACGGTGTATGGACTGCAGACCCAGTTCTGTTCATGCAATTGTCTATTTCCTTTTGCGGCTTTTCCTGGTGCGTGCAGTCAGCCACGAAGCATGTTTCAATACAATGAAAGGCTCGGTACTTAATGTCCTGTTTGAAGCGTAACGAACAGAACTGGCATAGCAACAGACTCCCTGGACCAGCAAATGGCATACGGCCGTGCCGGTTTTCAACAATTAACATGGCATGAGGGCTAGCAGTGTGGTGCATACAAGGGGATCCAATTACCGGAATAAGAGGCAATGCAATAAACGATGACAAAGCTAGGCAAGTTTCCTGCCGCAGCCTACCACCCCTTCGTCTCTCACCATTTATGCTACTCTTGGACACCCTCCCCTCCTCCTCAACCCTTTCTGCCTCCACCCCTCTCCTTCCCTTCGCTGGATCATTCCGTTACCGACATTTGTATTGCAATACGGAAACAATAAACAATACAACAATTTTGTTTTAATAAAGTGGATTATGATTGTACATTCATTCATAAAAATCAAATTGATGTTGATAACTGTTCGAAAACGCATTTACAGCTAAATCGGAAATGAAATGAGGTAGGGAACAGTAAACGATAAACAGTAAACAAGTGGGGTATGTTTTGCTCCCATAAGGAAACCTAACACAGAGTAACTTTTATTCAAGACTGGCACAGCCTTTTAAACTTGAATAAAGTCAGACAAATACATAGACGAACAATCTAATAGTGGGGGAAAAAAACAAGCGCTGGCCAACAAGTGAACTGTTTTCATAGTAATGACTTGGCAAAGATTTGGACTTAAGGAGGGGAGGAAGTTTGAAGATGGAGAAACTGGGAACATGAAATAAAAATAAAATTTTTTTTTACAGATATAAAAACTCTTCGCTAGCTGCATAAGGGAACCATCGCAATCCCTTTTGAAGGCAGATATATTTCTATTGACTGCTCCGAGGCCTTTCGTCCGCTGGGTCGGACTCATCAGGGAGACACGGCTGGTTGTGTTTGCGCTCCCGGCGTCAAATAGAGACACACCACTGTCCATAATACTGTGGTGTTCTCACACCATGGGTGCAAAAAAGATCAATAGCCCCCAGAGCAGCCAGCGAAGATAGTAAATGCAACCAAACGAAAGTGTGGGGAGAAAAAATTGCTG
>CM031599.1:56130422-56133870 GCA_018398815.1 Conus ventricosus | reverse complement strand
ATTTTATATAGGTATGTTTACTGGGGACTTCGAGATAGGTTTCGACGAGCTTTGAGAATTCATTATGTTGGCTCGGTGATCTGTGATCATTAGCCTTTGTTGTATTTGAGTCTCTGCTGATGAAGAATGTGCAGATGTTTATAATCAGAGCTTTCGAGGCTAGTTTTCTTCAGAAGGATTAGTTTGAGCGCTCGTTTATGTAGGCTGAACAATGGTTTTAGTGTGTTTGCACTTGCAGAATCCCATATAGTCGATGCATAATCAACATGAGACTGAATATGAGCATGGAAAAAAAGTTTTCGTGAATGAAGGTCAAGAAAGTGTTTGATTTTGGTGAGCTGATAGACTTTCTGGGAGAGCTTTTTGCATAGTAACGTTATGTGGGGATTCCAGCTGAGACTATTGTCAATTATTAGTCCTAACACTTTATGATGAGTGACTTGCTCCACAAGTACATTATTGAGGTGTATAGGAGGGAAATCATTGGTGAGCTTTTGTCTTTTTTGCCTAGTTGTAATGTACATGAGTTTTGTTTTTTGAGGGTGAAGTGACATATGATTTAGTTCGGTCCATTTTACAAGGTCGTTGGTACTCTCTTGCAAATGTTTTGAAAGACTGGAAGGATCATTATGGCTGGTGTGAATTGTGGTGTCATCTGCAAAGAGGTCGCATGTAGATCTCACATGTAGGGGTAGGTCATTAATGTAGATTGAGAAGAGTAGCGGGCCTAAAATGGAGCCTTGTGGAACGCCATACTTAAGAGTTGTTATAGAAGAGACATCCGTCCCCGATAAGACGCATTGTTGTCGTTTTGTGATGTATGATTTTAGAAGGATAAGGGCGGATTTTGAAAGACCGTATATCTCCAGTTTTCGAATAAGGAGATTGTGGTCAATGACATCAAATGCTTTTTTAAAATCAACGAATTGACACATCGAATGTCACGTTGAATTCCGACCAGAGCTCATTTTGAAAACCTATGATACCGCTTGAGGCATGGAAGATAGAAAACAAAACAATAAAGACATTTCACATTTAAGGGGACAGTCTTTGAGCCTACGCTTGAGGATCCACCCAAAGATGCAAGGGAGATCAAAAGACAAACACACAGACGGACAGAAACAAATACAAATAACCTCAATTTAATCAAAGCAAAATCGGAAATTAAATGAGGTAGGGAACAGTAAACGATAAACAGTAAACAAGTGGGGTATGTTTTGCTCCCATAAGGAAACCTAACACAGAGTAACTTTTATTCAAGACTGGCACAGCCTTTTAAACTTGAATAAAGTCAGACAAATACATAGACGAACAATCTAATAGTGGGGGGAAAAACACTCTGTGTTAGGTTTTCTGTAGTTCTTTATGTATATAAAGTTTTCCAGTTAAGAGAAACATTGCTTTCTTGGTTGACTGCATTTTGTAATTGTAAGGACTCGTGATACTGAACCTTTAAAATAATTTTCTTGTAATATTGTTATCGCCCCTTTATATGGGGCTATGGCCTTAAATGATTAAATTATCTGAATCTGAATCTGAATCTCACACACACGCACGCACGCACGCGCGCGCGCGCGCCAAACACACACACACACACACACACACGCGCGCGCGCGCGCGCGAGCTCATTTTGAAAACCTATGATACCGCTTTGAGGCATGGAAGATAGAAAACAAAACAATAAAGACATTTCACATTTTTACATGGTAGAGCAGTTTTGTCCGTTGTTTCTGTGTGTAAAAGCGCGATTAAATACCCAAAACTTGATGTAAACTAACGCTCATTTGGCAATAGATATTCTGGTCGGAATTCAACGTGACATTCGATGTGTCTTAGCTGTCAGTTTCATATTGAGCTATTTCTGATCGGCTGTAAAAGTGACAGTCTATGTCTCAGTTATCAGTTTCATATTGATGTATTCTCTGGACGCCAAATTAGGCCAAATTTCGAAGCAATCAGATCGCATGTGTTTACTTAAATGACACTGTGTCTCTGCAGAAACTCGTTCATATCGTTTGCCAACGTTGTCATTGTTCTTTACAGCCGCAAAACTTTCCTGAAACTAGATCGGTGTGTAACGGAGGACAAAATGCAGTGTTACAAAAAGATAAACACACACTACATCGCATGCGGTGAGTAGGAATCAAACGTAGACCTCGTCCAGCTCTTGCAACTTGTTATTTGTACCTTTTGATGTGCAGTTGTCCTGCTGCGAACAAAGTGTGATTCAACAGGATTAAAAGTCCAAAGCCTTTTGACCGATTTTTAATGCAATGAACAGAAATGACATAGCAACAGGCCGGCTGGATCAGCAGCATATGACAGGGGGCAGATCTTCACAGGAAGCTAATAACCAATCAGAATGTAAGACATATGACAGGGGGCAGATCTTCACAGGAAGCTAATAACCAATCAGAATGTAAGACATATGACAGGGGGCAGATCTTCACAGGAAGCTAATAACCAATCAGAATGTAAGACAAAGCCATCAACGATTCCGAGCATAAGCAGATTTCCCGCTGCACTCCATTCTCAACAGCAACCCTTCATTCCCCCCCCCCTCTTCACCTCTTCCCTATTTTGTTTCTCTACCTTCAGTGGCTTATTATGATTAAAACATTTGTGGTAAAATACGGAAAATGTGTTAAAACCTTTTCTCATTTTATTTAAGGAATAGACTTGAACATTTTGTTTTCCATATGTTCATCTATATTATATAATAAATTGTTGAAGAATGGGCATGTAGTAAGTGCAGAAAGAGGATTTCTGTTACGATTTTCCTCCTCACCTGCGTAGTTCATCTAGAATACGTAAACTAAAAGACTGGTAGAGTGGCGAAATAGGGCAGCACCTACTTGAAGAGGAAAATGCCACCAAGGAGTAGGCCATGCCACAGGAAACGTAGAAACAGAGGAAATGAGGAATCCAGCAATATTTCATCCGATGTAACAACGACGGTGATTACCTCCTTGTCAATAAAGACCGGGAGATCATCTTGAAGCTGGAAGAGAGACAGACTCGGACACAGACTGCCCAATTTCACCTGATTCCTCATCGTGGACTCTGCTGTGTGCCGCTGCAACACCTCCCCGACGACAGTACAGCTGCTGCTCCAGCGCCAGCGCTGTCCCATCCATCAGAATGGTCCAGCAGGGGAGGAAACTCTCTGGACCTGTGGGAAAGCCAGTCTACAGCATTCATCCACGGCTAGGTCAGGGTTTGAAACATCCGAATGTGAGTACGGGCAGAGGACAGCTTTCTTCCTCTCTCTTTCTCCCTTGACGCCCTCCCTCCCTCCCCCCCCTCATCTGCCGCCTCTTCCTATACCTGGTACCCTTTCCGCTTGTTCCAGTCCTGCACGTAAATGCGTACATAGACAGGCACACGAACCTAACACGGCTGATGTCACATACTCCCTTCAATGACACACATGAATACTGCCCACATT
>CM031599.1:56112922-56125422 GCA_018398815.1 Conus ventricosus | reverse complement strand
TCTTTGAATGCATTCCACTGACTCGTGACTACAGGGAATAATGTAGTAGAATCTTTGAATGCATTCCACTGACTCGTGACTACAGGGAATAATGTAGTAGAATCTTTGAATGCATTCCACTGACTCGTGACTACAGGGAATAGTGTAGTAGAATCTTTGAATGCATTCCACTGACTCGTGACTACAGGGAATAATGTAGTAGAATCTTTGAATGCATTCACTGACTCGTGACTACAGGGAATAATGTAGTAGAATCTTTGAATGCATTCCATGACTCGTGACTACAGGGAATAATGTAGTAGAATCTTTGAATGCATTCCACTGACTCGTGACTACAGGGAATAATGTAGTAGAATCTTTGAATGCATTCCACTGACTCGTGACTACAGGGAATAATGTAGTAGAATCTTTGAATGCATTCCACTGACTCGTGACTACAGGGAATAATGTAGTAGAATCTTTGAATGCATTCCACTGACTCGTGACTACAGGGAATAATGTAGTAGAATCTTTGAATGCATTCCACTGACTCGTGACTACAGGGAATAATGTAGTAGAATCTTTGAATGCATTCCACTGACTCGTGACTACAGGGAAGTTGGCTCCCCCGTTCCTCCCGCCTTCATATTTGTGGAAAACAGAAACCAGTCGGAAAAGAACGTCATTTCTCGCAAGAGAAAAGTTTTAAAACTTTACTGTGTTGTTGTTGATGTTGGTGATGGTGGTGCTATATTGCTGATTTTAGTGATGTTCCTGTGCATGTGAATGAGATGCAAATTTTTGTTGCAGCTGTTGAGGCTATACTGTCAATGTTGTCCATTCAAATTACGTGCGTGTACGAGAAGAGCCAAGCATAATAGTAAATAAATTATTTTTAAAAAAACGGTGAGTGAAGAAACGTATATCCATCACGTAAGCATCATTGTCTAAGCAACTGAACACCTATCCATCACGTAAGCATCATATTCTAAGTGAGTAAACGTATATTCATCACGTAAGCATCAACGTCGAAGTGAATGAACACCTATACGTCACGTAAGCATCATTGTCTAAATGAATAAACGCATATCAATCACGTAAGCATCATTGTCTAAATGAATCAACGTATATCCATCACGTAAGCATCGTTGCCTAAGTGAATAAACGCTTATCCATCACGTAAGCATAATTTTCTAAGCAAATATATGCACATCCATCACGTAAGCATCAATGTCCAATTGAATGAACGTATATCCATCACGTTAACATCATTGTCAAAGTGAACAAACGCATATCCATCACGTATACAGGATTGTCTAAGACCTTTCGTATCCCAACATGACTGACTACTGTCTATCCTCTTCCCCATCGGTCAAAGTATATTCTGTCATACATACATGGTAACAGTAAATACCGAACTACTTCTTCACATGTAAACACACTCTCCCTTTACCACCAACACTTCAAATACACTGTCCTCTCTCTCTCTCTCTTCTCTCTCTCTCTCTCTCTCTCTCTCTCTCTCCGACTGTTGTCCCTTGCCGGATGAGCTTGGTCAAGGCTCTGCTGTGTCTGGACAAAAAAGAGAAACGATACCTTTTTTTAATTGCCTTTTATAGCAAGCTTATCGCCGTCAAAGCAAGGTTCACTGGTGTCATCGATGGAGGCTTGCTACATCAAAGGAAAAAGGTCAGAAAGCAATAGATGGTTTCCGGAAAACTAAGGGGAGCGAACTAACTGCTATATTTGATCTTCTCCGACTTGATCGAACACGCAAGCGCGTAAGAGAGAGAGAGAGAGAGAGAGAGAGAGAGAGAGAGAGAGTGTGTGTGTGTGTGTGTGTGTGTGTGTGTGGTGTGTGTGTGTGTGTGTGTGTGTGTGTGTGTGTGTGTGTGTTGGGTGAAACTGAGGAGGGGGGGAGGGGGGGATTGTATGTTTATTAGTCCTTTAAATACTTATTAACATTTTTTATGTAATACATTTTCTTTTCTTATTTGCTTTTTGACTGTTGTTGTTGCTGCTGCTGCTGCTACTACTATCAATATTCTTTTGATTACTATCCTTATACCAGTTAGTATTATATTCATGACTATTATTTTGATGTTCACAACAATCATTATCATCATCATCATCATCATCATCATCATCATCATCATCATCATCATCATCAACATAATCATCATCATCATTTTCATTAATATTATCATTGTTGTTGTTGTTTTTGTTGTGCCTGTCATCTACTAAACATTAATACCTGACAAATAATCACACACATACACACACACACACACACACACACACACACACACACACACACACACGCTTTTCCCCTATCCCTCCACCATTCTTTTCATAAGCACACAATCGCATTCCACACACACAATTAACACATCGTCTGATATCACTTTTTGTGAGAAGACGTTAAATTGGAGAACAACAACACACACACACACACACACACACACACACACACACACACACACACCCCACACACAGAGAGTAAAACTGAAACTATCTCTCTCTCTCTCTCTCTCTCTCTCTCTCTCTCTCTCTCTCTCTCTCTCTCTCTCTCTCTCTCTCTGAGACAAGAGTTGGGGGTGGGTCGGTGTGTCCTCTAGGGAATGGTGTCTCTGTTAGAGTTATATCAACATTTCACCTCCACCCTCTCTCTTACTAGTGATGGAAGGAGCAACTTTCCAGTGCTAGTCATCGAAAGAAATGTTAATTTTTCCTCGGGACTGTTAAAACACTCAACAGTGGCTCAGGAATAACTTTCCCTAGGCTTGTACTCTTAAAACTACTGGTAGCCCCGAGAGACAGAATCAGAGAGAAGTTCAAACATTTAAAACTGAATGAACAACAAAGAACTGACACAAGTTAAGTACACTTTCACACACCAACTTTACTTGCTCCTACAAGACCTTATGTAAGAAAGCAAATAACATCTTAGCTTTCTTATACAGGAATATCAATGACTGCCCCCAAAAGGTTAAAGACGACTGCTACAAAACACTGGTTAGACCAGTACTGGAATATGGTTGCTCAGTTTGGGATCCTTACCATCTAAAGGACATTGATAACCTCGAAAAGATTCAGAAGAGAGCAGCACGGTTCGTAACAGGGAACCACATCAGAGAAAAGGGGAATACTAGGAAGAACATGAGGAAATTAGAATGGAAACCCTTAGAAGAGAGAAGAGCTTTTATCAAACTTAACATCTTCTTCAAAGGCAGAGCTAAAGTAATTGATATTCCAATGGAACAACTAGTATTGAATAAAAGTAGCACCAGGAGTGGCGGTCAATGTTATACCATACCTGCATCAAATATTGACAGCCACTTACATTCTTTTTATCCCAGTTCTGTACGGCTGTGGAACTCACTGCCGGGTGCCATCAAGATTGCCACAAATGCAATCTCATTTAAAAAACAAATTGATTCGACAGTTTTGAGATCTGCATATTGACGATTTTCTATTTTTACTTCCCCAGATATTTTACTATTACCTGGGCCTGAATTTGGCCATTGCTTTTAACTTCTTGAATATCGAGTTGATAATTGTTGCCAAATTTGCTCCAGGGGCCAACAGTCTGAGTCGCACTGTTTTATGTTATTTTATTTTACTTTTTAACATGCGCGCTGGTGACCTACTCGTTTTTGAGTGAACCAGTATTTTAGGAAGAAGAAGAAGAAGACTGAAATATTCAAATCAATTTCACACAATTCCAGCTGAGGTTTGGTTCCCACTGTTTCATCATTAAGAGAGGCAAACTTTCTGGACGAGTTGAGTTGGAGTCCACCTGGAATATCAGAACTGATCTGATGTCGGAGAGGATAATTGATCTCTCTCTTGTTGCTGTTGTCTGTTCCACTTCTATGGACCTGCTGCTCAATTACGGGGCTGTGGTTTCTCTTCACTACCAGGCATGTCCCAGGGTAGATGGGGACCTAGATTCTAGAACAAACAGAACTTGGTCTGTAGTTCAGTAGCTGAGAGTCTGGTTTGTCGAGTTCACGCACTTGTCCTCTGGCTTTCAGTAAATGTGTCTGTGAGCCAACAAAGGATAAATATATCTGCCATAATTAGTAGTCTCCACTTTTGTTCAGATTTTGAGTGGAGTTTACAAAAGGGTAGGAGACAGTAATACCATGCTAAAAAGGCTTAGTCAAATAACTCTTCAGTGTTGCTTATGAATTACATTGCAGTAAACTTGTAATACACTAAGCCCAAGTACATATGTGGTGTAGACTTTTTAGAGTCACACACTACAAAGTATTGCAACAATCACCAGTATTCATGAATCAATTTAACAGTTTTCACCTAATATAGGCCTACTGCTTTTTCCGATCAGAATATATCATTCAGTTGACATCTTAACAGAGATAATTGCATACTGGCAAAATTGAGATTGTACACAATGAAAGATGGTCAGATTGTTAGCAAAGAATCTTAACTAAGCATAGTAATAGCTTGTTCCAAGTTGTGGCAAACAAACTATTTTAACAGAATACTCCTTCATCATCTTGAGAGATGTCACCAAGTATTGGCAAACAGTTATACTGTTAACACATGGCATGCATGCAACCAATACATAGTCTCAAAATTTAAAAAAAAACATAGCTTCAACTTACAGTTCTGGGAGATCAGTGATCCTAGACAAAGAGATTTAGAGCAGGGGAGGGGGGGGGGTAGAGGGAAAGGGGGGTTGGTCCTCCCCACCACTCACAGGGGCAGAACATTTTCGAACATTTGAAAATATGCTTGCGCCATAACAGTTGGGGTTGTTTTACCGCGCCTATGTCGGCACATGCCAAATGACAAAGCGCTGTTTAACATAATTGCATTATTCACGGGCCGCACGCACGACTGTCCATGTGCAGGTGGTAAATATGGTTGAGGGGGGGGGGGGGGGGGGGGAGAATATGTAGGGGGGTGGCGGTGGTAGAGAAGGAGCGAGGTGTTGGCTTCTCTCTGATCCAGCGGGGAGAGAAGTACATTCCGATAATGGAAGGGAGAGCAGAGAGGATGAAGCAAGCGATGTGCTTCCAAAGTGACATAATTTTTTTTCTCTGTGTCATGTCGCCACATTAGGGAGAAAGGGGGGGGGGGGGGATGTGTGAATTTGAGAGGGGAGAAACGAAGAGTTGGCATAGGTTGAAATCTACACTGCCCTTTGTGAGTCAAAGGAGAGAGAAAGGGGGGGGGGGGGGGGGGGGGGGGAGGGGGGGGTGTTATGGTGTGTTCTTTTGCACAGTTTGTACAGCAGGGTGTGTGGGACGAATCGGGTTGAGTTGTCAAGTGACTTGTCACACTCCCTTTCTCTCTGTGTGTCTCTTTCTGTCTCTGTCTCTGTCTCTCTTTTTCTCTCTCTCTTTCTCTCTCTCTCTCTCTCTCTCTCTCTCTCTCTCTCTCTCTCTCTCTCTCTCTCTCTCTCTCTCTCCTCTCTCTCTCTTCCAGGCATTGTTTGTCTTCTGCTCTTTTGTGTTAACCATCTCCTCTTCCTATTCATAGCGCTTATGTATGTTTACTTCAATTCTACATTATTTTTTGCTGATGTTGTTATTGTATTTTCTGTATATTTCCCTGTATTGACGGCCGGATGTAAACAAAGCCATTTTGTGCTTATTCCGCTTTTTACCTCATTAGAAAAGATTCGTTCGTTCGTTCTCTCTCTCTCTCTCTTATGAACGGAAGGGCAGAGGGGGTGTCTATGCCTCTGTCTCTCTATCTGTCTGTCTGTCTGTCTGTCTGTCTGTTACTTTTCTCTCTCTCTCTTACCCCCCTCTCTCTCTCTCTCTCTCTCTCTCTCTCTCTCTCTCTCTCTCTCTCTCTCTCTCTCTCTCTCTGACGAATGCACAGGATACTGCAGATGCTGTTTTGGGAGAGAGGGAGGAACACCTTCGGGGAGGGGAAGGGAAAGATGAGACGAAAGGGTAGTCTCTGTCTCTGTTTGGCTGTCTGTCTGTTTATCTGTCGGTCAGTCTGTCAGTCTCTCTCTCTCTCTCTCTCTCTCTCTTTTCTCTCTCTCTCTCTCTCTCTCCTCTCTCTCCCCTCTGCGGGCGTGTGCGCACGTGCGCGCGCACATTTGTGTATGTATGTGTGTGTGCGTGCGTGCGTGCGTGCGTGTGTGTGAGTGTGTGTGTGTGTGTGTGTGTGTGTGTGTGGTGTGTGTGGGTGTGTGTGTGTGTGTGTGTGTGTGTGTGTCTGTCTGTCTGTCTGTCTGTGTCTGGGGTGTGTTTCCGCGCGTACCTAACAGAAAGAGACAGAGACAGAGACACAGAGGAAGGGAGAGAGGGAGATGAGACGCAAGGGAAAGGAGCACCGGAATTGCAATGAGGGGGGGGGGGGGGGGGGGTGTAAAGAACCTGATTTGGAGAAGTGACAGAGTTCAGTGTTGCAATGTTAATAAAGAATCCATGTCGACATTTCGGGCGATTGCAGATGTCAGCATCTTCAGATATGTTGCTCCTCATCTGACCTTTCATTAAATGGCGTGTCTCGTATACACACAAACTAACATCGGAACACTAAAAAAACCCGAGGGCCAGAGAGGGGATGGATGGGGTGGGGAGGACAGGGAAAGTGCAGGGCATGAAGGTGGTGGTGGTGGGGGTGTGTGTGTGTGTGTGTGTGTGTGAAGATACGGGAGGTGGGTGTGGAGGCGAATCACTTCAGTGGTCGATCTGTATGGAATTGGCGGGGACAGATTACTTTACCGCATTCGCGGAAATGCTCCGATTATCGCAATACACCAGTGCCCTCCACACAAATAAATCTTCCTGACATGTGTGGAAAGTAAAACAGCGATGAAAAAAAAATTCCTCGAATATTGTTGTTGTTGTCGTTGCTAATGCTGTTGCAGGCTATTCTTGTTATTGTTGTTATTGATAGTATCGTCCATCAGTTTATTTTTTTTCTTTTGTTTTTGCGTTTTTTTGTTGTTTATGTTTAATCTGTTGTTGCCTTGCTATCGGTGGGTCGTTATTGGGGCTGATATTGTTGTTGCTAATTTCATTGTCGACGTTTTTGCTATTGCTGGTGCTGTTTCTGTTGGTTCTTGTGAGCAACAGTAAATCCTGTCATCTGCTTTCCCCCAACCCACTCCATAAGAGCATAGGCACGCACACAGGCACACGCGCGCACCCATTCATACTTACACACACATATACACGCGCGCGCGCGCGTGTGCGCACTCATTCACACACACACACCACACACACACACACACACACACACACACACACACACACACACACACACACACACGTGCACGCACACACGCACGCACGCACACACACACACATATTTATGCACGCATACACACACGCACTGACATATACAGGGTCGAACTTTAATTAAGGACCACTTATACACAGTCTCACAAAAACATAGAAAGAAAAAACCGACAAACGACAGAAACTTTATAAATGTTTAATTTCATTATCAGTGAACAACATTTTGTCACTTTCATCGAAAAAATCATTCTTTCTGATTAGACAGGGGAGCCTGAATGAGACTACCCCCCAAAATGACATTCACAAAAAGAGTGTTTCTTTACAGTCTGATCAAAACCGAGTGTACCCCCTCGTGCTGCCACACAATCCACACAGCGCTGCCTCATGGTGTTGACTGTTCTTGTAATGAGTGCCTGGGGGAGGTTTGCCCACTCCTGCTGCAGGTTAGTGCAGCCAGCTCCTGTCGATTTGCCGGAACAGGGTGATTTTCTTGAACTCTCCTCCCAAGCTCGCCCAAGATGTTCTCAATAGGGTTCATGTCCGGGCTGTTTGCCGGCCATGGCATCCTGGTGATGCCAGCTTGCACCACAAAAGTGTTCACGGCTCGACAACGATGTGGGGTGGCATTATCGTCCATGAACACAGCCCCGAGCCCCAATCTGCTGGAGTGCTGGACAACCAAAGCCGTAAAATCTTCTGCAGGTAGCGTTGGCCGTTCAGGTTGCCATCCACATGGTGCAGGGGAGTCTTGTGGTGACTGCTGATGCCCCCCCCTCCCCCATACCATGACGGAGCCACCACCAAAAGCGACGACCTCCTGGATGACGTCATCTGCCAGCTGCTCCCTGGGACGCCGCCACACCCGAATGCATCCATCTCGTGGCTTCAACTGGAACTTGGACTCATCGGTGAAAAGCACCATCCGCCACTGAGCCCGAGTCCATGTTCGATGAGCTGTGCACCAGGCCAGGCGACGTGCGGGGTGGGCCGCAGTCAGTTTTGGTTTCCGGACTGGGAGCCTTGCTCGAAGGTTGGCAGCATTGAGGCGCCGCCATATGGTCATCTCACACACTGCTGTGTTAGTGGCAGCTTGGAGCCGACGCCAGATGGTGTTGGAGGTGGTGGTCCTGGTCCGAAGAGCATGTCTGCGGATGAACCTGTCATCTCTTGCAGTGGTCTTCTTTGGCTGGTCTGGACGGGGTCTCTCTTTGACAGTTCCAGTGGCTTGAAAACGTTCTCTCAGCCGAATGATGACGGAGTGGGACACTTGTAGTCTTCTGGCCACTTCTCGAACGCCAACTCGATCCTGCAGCCATGCAATCGCCCGGGTCCGGTCAAAAATCATGACAGCTTGCGTCTTGGAGGCATTTTTTGTGTTATGAAGAATTATGCACGTTGGGGTGCTTTTAGGGGCATTCCAGTCAGTAAAATGCTTCTGCAATGCATTGGTTTTTGCACATGCATTTGGAATTTCAGTGCAAAACCGTTTGAAGCAGTGTTCATTCTTGCTTAAAAAACAAGCAATTTTGACAACAATCTGCAACTTTCAAACCCCCCCCCCCCCCCCCCCCCCCCCCTCTGCATGCCGCACATGACAATAAGACAGCTTTCGCAAGCTTTGCGGAATACTCTGTTAACCCCTTAAACCTTTCCCAGTCGAATTCTTCGAAAAATGCATTGCTTGTATTTTTGGCCAATTTAAAAAGAAAGGGCCTTTTTTTCGGGGTGGTCCTTAATTAAAGTTCGACCCTGTACATACATACCCCCCTCATACACACATACAAACAAACTCAAACACAAACTCATAATCAGGTGTGCGCACGCATACGCACGCACGTATACATATACTCATGCATGTGCGAGCGCACGCGCCTGCGCGCGCGCACGCACACACACACGCACGCACGCACGCACGCACGCACGCATCCACCCACCCACACACCCACCACACACACACACCCCACACACACACACACACACACACACACCGCACACACACACACCTATTCACCTTACGAACGCGCGCATGAGCATCTGTAGACTTGCTTCCACGTCTTAAAAGAGACCGACGGAAAGACAAATAGAGAAACGGATAGACAGAGAGACAAACGGACAGACAGAGAGAAAAACAGAGGGGAGGAGAAGAAGATAGGGACATGGAACGGAGAGGATAATGGATATAAAAAAAAGATAGGGGATGAAGTTCGCCGTTGGGGAAGCTATTTCGAGTCAGAAATCTTATATCGACGTCCGGGGAAACCAGCGCTGATGTCATTGAGGCGATTTGGCTCCTGTTTTGATGTCTTCTTGTCGGAACGTTGGACCGTGTCTCCCATAAAAGTGCATCACCATGAACTCTTCTCCATTGACCTGTAAAGTTTAACGGAAAGACCTTGATGACTTTGCTAAACGAACGTTGCTGAGAACGAAAAAGGAAAGGAAAGGAGTGGGAGGGTGGAGGGGGGGGGGGAGATGAGTTTGGGGTGAAGTAGTTGTGGATCAGGTGAACTTTTCTCCATCGATCTGTTAAAGTGGAGACAACCTTGATTAACGTTGCAGAGGGTATGGAAAGGTAACGAAAAGGGAAGGGAGAGAGGAGGAGCTGTCGCGATAAGGGGGGGTTTGGATGTTGTTGATGATGATTTTGCTGCTGTTGTACTTATTGCTGCCGCTGCGATTATTGTTACTGTTTTTGTTGTTGTCGGTGTCTGTGTCCTCGATGTCATTGTTGCTGCTGCGCAGATTCTTGTGGCTGGTATTGTTGCTGCATCGATGGTCTGTTCAACACCTTTTGTACTGAAGAATTGCCCTGTTTTTCCTTCAGAGAAAAAAGGCAATAAATGAATAAGTAAACTGTAATTCGTACTCGTTTATGTAAGCAAGGAGAAAGAGGAGGAGTAAAGGATGGGGAGACGGGGGGAGGGTGAAGGTCGGGGACGGGGGAAAAGAAGGGGGGAGGCGGGGGAGGGTTGCGGGGGGGGGGGGGGGGGGGGGGTGAGGGAAGGTTCAAACGGACGTTAGTGCGCTTCTTTCTGAAACCCAAGCCTACACATGGAGTGAGCGTGGTTCCACCATTCGTGCCCTCAGCAGGACACACCACCATCCAGGACCAGCCACATGTACAATGGAATGCCTGGTGCTCGGAAGACACCGTGATGGCAGAGCAGCAAGGCGGGGGGAGCTAGACGAATGGCACCGCCCACATAATGTGAGTCCCAAGAGACGAGTTGACCCCCCCCCCCCCCTTCCCACCCCCCACTCAGCTCCTCCTGTCAGCGACCGCTTTGTCAGCATGAACTGTTTACTGGTTTAGGGCGCACCAACGGCCACAGAAAGACATGTATCAATCTGTCTGTCTGTCCGTTTATCGGCATGCCGAAAGTACCCACATTGAGTCACCATTAACTCCAACCTAAACTGATTTTTAAGCGGCGCAGTCCCTCTGTGTCCTCTTCAACTCTTGAGTGAGGAGAGAGAGAGAGAGACGAGAAGAGAGGAGAGAGAGAGGAGAGAGAGAGAGGAGAGAGAGAGAGAGAGAGAGAGAGAAGGGGGAGTGAGAGACAGACAGTCAGATACAGAGAGAAATACAGACAGCGAGACAGACAGACAGACACAGAGAAGGAGACGTGCGCGTACGCGCTCACACACGACCCACTATTCTACACTATTTCCTAAAGTTTTATCTAATTCTGCTTTGGTCTGAAAGTGTAATTCCAGCAATGTGCGTATATGGCGTTTCATAGTATTCTGTTTTTCCTCATGAAAAGCCCATCTTTTACATACAATACCTTTTTGTTTCTCTGTGTTTAGAGTCACTGGGAAGGCCACATGAAGAACTGTTGGCGAGATTTCCTCAGCTCAGTCAGTGGTTGTTAAGGCCTGGATTGCTGCCATGGTTTTCCCAGTCAGCTCTGCAATGTCATGGGACCAATTTTCCTCCTTTACCGTTTTTCTTTTTCTTTTCTTTTTTGTCTTGTTTTGTTATTTGGGTGTGTGCGTCTCTTTCTCTACAAATGTTCCCCTGAATGTTCAGTGCGGGTTATTTTAACATGGACATTGTTTCATGTGAAACCATGACCTAACGAACATAGTTTTCTTTTCTTATGGTCTGCTGTTCATTGTTGATGACATCTGATGTTTAGTATCTTGCAGATAGTTTTCTTTTCGTTTCTTATGGTCTGCTGTTCATTGTTGATGACATCTGATGTTTAGTATCTTGCAGATAGTTTTCTTTTCTTGTGGTCTGCTGTTCATTGTTGATGACATCTGATGTTTAGTATCTTGCAGAGATTCCTCAGTTCCATGACTTCCGTTCCTTCCAGGCGCAATGCCTCACATGAATGCATGAAGGACGAAAGGAAGGTGTCTCATCTTGTTTTTCATAAAGGTATTATTGCGAAACTGCAGGGATCATCCGACATACCTTGGTGCCATTGAGTTCTCATTGTTCAATACTCTTTGTCGGAGCAAGAAAGTTATTTTCGAATGTTATCGTTACTGCCGCTGATTATTGTTGCGGTTGTTTTCAATGCATCTCTCTCTCTCTCTCTTCTCTCTCTCTCTCTCTCTCTCTCTCTCTCTCTCTCTCTCTCTCCTCTCTCTCTCTCTCTCTCTCTCACACACACACACACACACACCACACACACAACACACACCACACACACACACACACACACACACACACACGCACACACACACACACCAAGTTGTTAAGGGAACATGGTGGGCATGCGCTGCGATAAAAGCAAGTCAAAGTGGATGATGATGGTAACTGTGTGTAGATATCTCCGTGAATGGGGTGAACAGATAGAAGTGTACAGTGCTGTAGGCCGTTCGATAAACCATAAACCAATAGACATTTGCTGACGGCAGAGAGGAAACTAGGGCGTTGAACTTGTCTCTTGGGATCCAGCATTATGAGGGCAGAGCCATTCTTCTCTCGCCCTTCTCGTTGCTTTATACCTCCACGGTTCCAACAATGTAACAGGTATTCCGTTTAACATTTGGGTGGTTGGCACGGTATTCTGGAGGCTAAGATGTGGAAACCATGGTCGATCGTGTTTAACCCCTACCCTGCCTTCGAGTCCTCCTCGCCTCCCGTCCCCCAAATCCACCCTCCATTGTTTACCCTGCATTAATCTCTGCTCGCACAAACGAATGTGAATCCCTGTATATTTAGCTGTTACTTTGTTTACCTTGGAAAAGTTGGATAGTTATTTCTTAAGCATAAAACCTTTTGAGGAGACAATCGATGCTGCAGCAACATTGGCAGCTACCATACCAGGA
>CM031599.1:56097922-56100422 GCA_018398815.1 Conus ventricosus | reverse complement strand
CTCATGTTCTTCTGTTGTCTTTGTAACTGCTGCATCGATCGTCCCTTCAACAGGATTGGCACCAAAGAATTCGTTTTATTTGATAGAGCGATAATAAATTAACATGAATACATACTGATTTATATGACCAGAAGTGAAGGGAGGGAAGTGGATATAGGGTGAAGGTCGGCGACAAAGGTAGGAGAAGTAGGGGACAGGGCGGGGATGGGGGAATGAGGGCAGGACGGTCGTTAAGGCACTTTCTTCTGAGACCTGAGATGGAAGATGATCGAGCGTGGTTCCAGCATGCATGCTGTCGACAAAACACACCACCCCAGACCACCCACATGTAAAATGGAGTTTCCACCCAGACCACCCACATGTAAAATGGATTATCTGTTCCTCTTCAGCCAACGGTGACGACAAAGCATCGAGGCCAGGGAGAGGACATGGGCACCGCTCTCATGATGATGTCTGTCGTTGCCCCGATGGCGACCACGCAGGCTATAGGAACCGTTTTGCTAGTTTAGGGAGAACCCAACAGCCCGCAGCATTGTATATACATCCACCTGGCTGTGTCCCAGCCTTTCAAGTACCCACATTTATCACGATTACCACCTACTCTCACCAGCATTATCGTTGTGCACTCCCTCCATGCTCTCTACGCCCGCCTTTGTGGGGGGGGGGGGGGGGAGAGAGAGAGAGAGAGAGAGAGAGAGGAGAGAGAGAGAGAGAGAGAGAGACAGACAGACAGACAGACAGACAGACAGACAGACAGACAGACAGAGAGACAGAGAGACAGAGAGACAGACAGACGGACAAACAGACAGACAGACAGATAGAAACAGATACAGGCAGACATGCAGTAAAGCAGACAGGCAGTAACAGAGACAGAAACGCAGAGAGATAGAGACGTGATAGAGGAAGAGAAGAAGAAGAAGAAGAAGAAGAAGAAAGAAGAAGAAGAAGAAGAAGAAGAAGAAGAAGAAAGTGAATGAGAGAGAGAGGAGAAGAGGAGAAGAGAGAGAGAGAGGAGAGAGAGAGAGAGAGAAAGTCAGACAGACAGACAGACAGACAGACAGACAGACAGACAGACAGACAGACAGACAGAGTGACATTGAGGATGAAATAGTTGGTGCTTGTTGGTGCTGTTGAGGCTGCTGTCATTTGCAGATTGTATGCGTGAGAACAATTGCCTAGCAAAAATACATAAAGCAGTAAAGAAGATGATGGACAATGAATAAACGAGTAGAATCCTTTTTTTTTTTTTTTTTTTTTTTTGGAAAAAGGTGAATAAGACCCTCTGAAGAGTCTGAAATCTCCGCAGTGTCTATCCCGCAGTCTGTCTTCGTTTGTCCATGTATCCATGATTAGAGTAAATACTGACCAGCTTATGCATCGTCCTTCCCTCACTAACTCTTCGTTCACCCATACTCCTCTCTCTCTTCTCTCTCTCTCTCTCTCTCTCTCTCTCTTCTCTCTCTTCCCCTCCTCTCTCTTCTCTCTCTCTCTCTCTCTCCTCCCCACACACACACACACACACACACACACACACACACCAACCTCCGTGGCGAAGTGGTTAGCGTCGGGGGTCCCGACTGGAAGGTCTTGGGTTCGATTCCCATCAGAGCCATGTGGGGGTTTCTGCTCCGGCCGGCTCCTGCCCAGGTTGCCTTTGCTACGGGCTCAGTTGCAAAGACTGGGACCACACAGTCGAGTTTCATCCACTTAATGGATGCGTCCCCTAGAAGTGTTGCTCAAATTTCTTGACCAACTTTGCAGGTGTCTGTATCTCTCAGGCCTGGTTGACGCCGAGATATATGACGAAAGTAAGCGTGGAGTGCCGCCCTGTCATGCAGATTCAGACCGGGGTCGTATATAATACTGTCGCTCATAAAATCGTTCGCAGCGACAGTATTTCCCGGGAAATACTGCATTTTATGGACAGCTACAATATTCTATGGGACATTTTTCGTGAAAAGTTGTCGCGCGACATTTTTTTTCCAGCAATTATTGTCGCTGCAACAATATTTCACGTGAAATGCTATCGCTGCGATACAATTCCACGGCGACAGTATTATATACGACACCGGAATAGAAATCCGTAGCATCATCTTCATATCCTCATCTCCCCTCCCCCCTGTCTGTCTGTCTGTCTGTCTGTTTGTCTGTCTGTCTGTCTGTCTGTCTGTCTGTCTGTCTTCTCTCTCTCTCTCTCTCTCCTCTCTCTCTCTCTCTCTCTCTCTCTCCCTCCCTCCCTCCGTCTCTGTGTCTCCCTCTCTCTCTCTCTTTCTCTCTTGATTACACAAGGAAAGAAGCATGCCACGAACGCAACCTTTATTGGTCATCCATTATTACACTAATCACAGAGAAGCAATCCTGGTGGCATTTGACACCTCCCCCCCCCCCCCCCCCCCCCCCAACCCTAATCCACCTCCGTCCACACAGTTTTTCTTTTGTTTGCTGTTCATACACATTTTTCTCTGATGTCAGGATGCCTCTGCCCTAGTCGGACACCCGT
>CM031599.1:56094898-56097822 GCA_018398815.1 Conus ventricosus | reverse complement strand
TTCCCATGCGCCGAGTGAACGTCTCCTGTGGTGTGCATCGTCAGTTCCAGGAGTGGTCAGTGTCGAGTCGTCAGACTTCCTGCGGCTGGCAACATCGCGCAGTACGCTGCTACTCTGAAGTTTGCATGCACGAGAATGGTTTACCTGTCTGCTACATCTTGAAGTTGCATTGCAGCGGCAGAATGTGTTTACCCTGTCTGCTACACTTGAAGTTTGCATTGCAGCGGCAAATGTGTTACCCTGTCTGTGCACATCTTTGAAGTTTGCATTGCGCGCAGAAATGTGTTACCTGTCTGTGCTACATCTTGAAGTTTGCATTGCAGCGGCAGAAATGTGTTTACCCTGTCTGTGCTACATCTTTGAAGTTTGCATGCAGCGACGAAATGTTTACCCTCGTCTACTCTGGAGTTGCATTAGCACAGTAGTCAGTGTATTACAAACAATATCTATATTTCGACTGCATTACAAGCGGTATTTATTACCATCCACGTTTCCTTCCCCCTCCTACAAAAACAATCTCGTTAAATCACCTCCAAGGGCACCAAAAAATAAACATTCCTACAGCCTCCCAAAGCAGCCAGCGAAGGGTAGAAAACGAAATGTCTTGCACAACAAAAAATCAATACTTAAGAGTAATCGACATCTGGAGAAATCCTTGAACACCTGCTGGAAGATCCATAACGGCCACAAGGGTGGTCAAAAATTGTCCGCAGTCGGTGTGGTCAGTTCTGTTGAAGAACCCACGCATGGTCAGTCCCACCCGTGCTGACTGTCGTCAAGAACTGTGCAGAGTATCCTTTGCTCGTATTTCCCGGGAGATGCAGTCCCCAGCTGATTAATACATGTTTTGCATATAAAATTAAACCTTGGTATGTATATTCATGGGATATGGATGTATGGTATGCTGTACTATTATCGATAATATACATGATGCTGTAACTTTATTGATATGATACCACGAGGGACGTATGCATGTACGTATACATGCCAGGCGGTTTTACATGTAAATGACATTGCTATCCGTAGTATGGATGTCAGTATTCAAACCATTTAAAAATGCACATATTGTTGTTCTCCTGAACTATTTGGCTTTCTGCTTCAGTATTGTTTTCTAATGTCTTCGGTTGACCATTCTGTGTGTTTATCATGTGGCCCTTTGCCATTTGAGCATTTCGTGCGATTGTCATTAAGCAGAGAGCTAATGTGTCAGCGCACTTCCATCTCAACGCTTGCACTGGTGCATGCGTGTCTATTATTTACCACACGAATGGCTGGAGGCAAATGGCATTGACCTGGAAGCAAGCGGCGAGCAGCCCTGTAATCAATGATGATGGTGCTGGATTCTTCCATCACACGACTGACGATCGGTCTGCTGCATCTCTCCCCCCCCCCCCCCCCCCCTCTCTCTCTCTCTCTCTCTCTCTCTCTCTCTCTCTCCTCTCTCTCTCTCTCCTCTTCCTCTCTCTCTCTCTCTGTTTATCTCACTCTCTCTCTCTGTCTCTCTCCTCTCTCTGTCTCTCTCTCTCTCTCTCTCTCTCTCTCTCTCTCTCTCTCTCTCTCTCCTCTCCTCTCTCTCTCTCTCTCTCTCTGTTAGAAGTTTATCATCATTTATTGTATCTTATTGCATCAGTCGAGCCCAAATGTTTTCTGATTTAGATTATTAATGTCATCATCGATTATAGGCAAGGATGTGTGTTCAGTCATGAGTGAGCAAAAGTATGTAAGAGGAAAGAAACAGCTCTGTCATAATACTGAACGTGTTAAAACCAGGACTGCTTATGTGCATACCAGATTTAAAGTAAGACAAACTCTATAATAATCAGCAGACATTGAAGAGTCATTCGGAATAGTGTTGCTGTCTTTGGGGAACTGTACTCTTTAACAACAGGCGAAGGTCTTTATGGATAATCTCCCTCTCACTCACCACACACACACACACACACACACACACACACACACACACACACACACACACACACCACACACACTCTCTCTCTCTCTCTCTCTCTCTCTCTCTCCTCTCTCTCTCTCTCTCTCTCTCTCTCTCTTCTCTCTCTCTCTCTCCATGAATCCTGACAACGTGTGGGTCTCAGAACAGTTCCTTGTAACATCCCCTGTCAACTGGCTAGACTGTCTGGCACCCAGGACTGTCCTGTGCCTCACCACCATCACTGATGATACTGTCCTGTGCCTCACCACAATCACTGATAATACTGTCCTGTGCCTCACCACCATCACTGATAATACTGTCCTGTGCCTCACCACAATCACTGATAATACTGTCCTGTGCCTCACCACCATCACTGATAATACTGTCCTGTGCCTCACCACAATCACTGATGATGAGCTGCACTGCCACAGCCGCCATGAGGGAGACTCCCAACCCCCATAGAGAGGAAGAAAAGGGAGATAAAGGCAATTTGGGGGTAAAACTTTCGTTACAGATCATGGTCATGGTGATCAGACTTGTGGCCCGAGTACAAACAGTGCTACAAGCAGGCGTCTGTAATATTGTCGTCGGTGAAATCATTGGTCTGCATGCTTTTAGTGTATGCTTGGCAATCTCCTTGGTACCTGTGTTGACGTGTTCCTGTCATGGTGGTGTGGTGTGGTGTGGTGTGGTGTGGCTTGGTGTGGTGTGGCGTGTCGCGGCGTCTCGTCCCATCTCGTCTTGTCTGGTGTGGGCTGATCTCAAGTTGCGTCGTGTCGTATCGTGTTGTACTGTGCTGTGTTGTGCTGTGCTGTGTTGTGCTGTGCTGTGTTGTGCTGTGCACTGCTGTGCTTTCCCATGTTGTGTGTTGAGTTTCTCAGTCGTGTGTGTGTGTGTGTGTGTGTGTGTGTGTGTGTGTGTGTGTCTGTCTGTCTGTCTGTCTGTCTGTCTGTGTTTTTGTAGAAAGTTGTGTGCCCCTCTCTCTGTCTGTCTG
>CM031599.1:56082398-56084898 GCA_018398815.1 Conus ventricosus | reverse complement strand
ACACCTCACACACACGCACACACCACACACACCACACACACCCCACACACACCACACACACACACACACACACACACACACACAATGCACACACACACACATACCTACACACACCACACACACACACACGCCGCACACGACGCACGCCGCACCGCACGCACGCACGCACGCACGCACCCCGCACCACACACACACACACACACACACACACACACACACACACACACACACACACACAAAGCGAGAAAGAGAGAGAGAGGGGGGGGGGAGCATGGAGGAGATAATCAAACAGGTAGATGACCAGCCAGACAGTGAAACAGGCATAGAGACAGACAGACATGCAGAGAGACAGACAGACAGAGAAGAGAGAAAGGACGGGAGAAACAGACACAGGCAAATGAATGGTGAAAAGACAAATCAGGAGCCCTAACTTACTTTAAAAACCGCATCGTTTTCTTTCCTCGATCACTTCACGTGCCGGAAAATGGGTACTGCAATCATTACGCCATTACATCACGTGACGCCCCCCTGCCTCACCCAATCAGCGACCAGAACCCTACAGTGTCCCATAATTCCCCTACGACCTCAATGAGACTGGCGATTGATCGACTGGGTGGTCTCGGAGGGCACGAGTTTCACGTGTCGACAGTACAGTCACTCGAAGAGAAAGGCGATTTTGTTTTTATGAGGAAAATGAATACACACAACAAATGCAAAACTTTGCAGTTGTAGAAGCTGATCTGTATGCATATGAAAACCCGTTGATAAAGCAGAAAGTTCTGTGATACGATGCTACCATACTTGAATTATACGTCATGTGTCCATTGCTTTTACATAACGTTGTAGAAAATGTTCCTGGTGTGTATGTACCCTTTAAAGAAAAGTCTTTGGTCCAGGTGAAAATAAAAAGAACAAAAAAGCACCACAGTTCTCTCTCTCTGTCTCTCTGTCTCTGTCTCTTCTCTCTCTGTCTCTGTCTCTGTCTCTCTCTCTGTCTCTCTCTCTCTTGTCTCTCTCTCTCTCTCTCTCTCTCTCTCGCTCTCACTCTCTCTCTCTCTCTTCACTCTCTCTGATTCACTAGTTCTCTCTCTCTCTCTCTCTCTCTCTCTCTCTCTATCTATCTATCTATCTTCCCATCTATCTATCTATCTTCCTATCGATTTATCTCAAACTATTGAGTCTCCCCACCAGCCCATCACCCTTTTACACCTACCCTCAACGACAGAGCCACAGAGAGAGACAGGCAGACAGACACACAGACAACGACAAAGAAGTAAGGAAGATAGCGAGGGAGGGAGAAATAGGCACAGACAACTGTACAGTGAGAAATCAAATCAGGAGCCCTAACGTACTTTAAAAACTGCACAGTTTCCTTCCCTCTAGCACTTTATGTCTGACAAAATGGGTACTGCAGTCATTACGCCATTACATCGCAAGACCTCTCCTGTCTCACCCAGTCAGCGACTTGAACATCTACAGTTTCCCGTAATTCCCCTACGACCTCAATGAGAGACTGTCGATCGATCGACTGGGTGGTCTCAGAGGGCACGAGTTTCGCGTTTCGACAGTACAGTCACTCGAAGAGAAAGGCGATTTTGTTTTATGAGGAAAATGATTACACACAACAAATGCAAAACTCTGCAGTTATAGAAGCTGATTTGTATGCATATGAAATGCCGTTATAAAGCAGAAAGCACTGTGATACGATGCTACCATACTTGAATTATACGTTATGTGTCCATTGCGTTTACACAACATTGTATAAAATGTTCCTGGCGTGTATGTACCCTTTAAAGAAAAGTCTTTGGCCCAGGTGAAAATAAAAAGAAAAAAAAGCACCACAGTTCTCTCTTCTGTCTCTCTCTCTCTCTCTCTCTCTCTCTCTCTCTCTCTCTCTCTCTCTCTCTCTCTCTCTCTCTCTCTCTCTCTCTCTCTCTTTCTCTCTCTCTCTCTCTGTCTCTCTCTCTCTCTCTGTCTCTCTCTCTCTCTCTGTCTCTGATTCACCAGTTCTCTCTCTCTCACTCTATCTTCCTGTCTATCTATCTATCTATCTATCTATCTCTCTGTCTGTCTGTCTGTCTATCTATCTATTTATCTATCTCAAACCACTGAATCTCCCCACCAGCCCATCACCCTTTTACGTCTACCCTCAACGACAGAGCCAAAGAGAGAGACAGGCAGACAGACAGACAGACAGACAGACAACGCCAAAGAAGTAAGGAAGATAGCGAGGGAGGGAAAAAATAGGCACAGACAACTGTACAGTGAAAAATCAAATCAGGAGCCCTAACGTACTTTAAAAACTGCATAGTTTCCTTCCCTCCAGCACTTTGTGTCTGACAAAATGGGTACTGCAGTCATTACGCCATTACATCGCAAGACCTCTTCCTGTCTCACCCAGTCAGCGACTTGAACATCTACAGTTTCCCGTAATTCCCCTACGACCTCAATGAGAGACTGGCGATCGATCGACTGGGTGGTCTCAGAGGGCACGAGTTTC
>CM031599.1:56074898-56077398 GCA_018398815.1 Conus ventricosus | reverse complement strand
TCACCATTTCACCAATAATACTATCAGGGCCACTAGCTTTATGACTTTTCAGTTTTCTTAAGGCCATCATAATTTCATCCCTTGAAATTGGACGATTGAAATAATCGTTACTGGAATTACCATCATCACTGGAATCATGTTGCACATTTCCACTGCCTTCCTCATCTGTAACATCATCTGTGTCAACGTCTTTTTCAAGCAATTTCTGAAAATGTTGAAACCAGTCTTCCAAACCAATGTTATTAGACGGTTGTTTTCCTTTATTGTTGATTTTACGCATTGAGTTCCAAAACTCCCTTTGGTCATTCACAGAAGAAACCAACTGTTCTACTAAATTACTGTTAAACTGTTTACGTTTGTGTTTCAACAGATTCTTGTATTCACGCCTGGCTGCACAGTAAGAAAAATGATCAGGGGGTAATAAAGTGCGACGATATTTATTTAAATGGTTTCGGGCCTTTCTTTTACCGTTACGACACTCTACGTCATACCAGTCATCACAACTTTGTTT
Organism: Conus ventricosus; assembly: GCA_018398815.1. Classification (NCBI taxonomy): domain Eukaryota; kingdom Metazoa; phylum Mollusca; class Gastropoda; order Neogastropoda; family Conidae; genus Conus; species Conus ventricosus. The sequence goes on along the minus strand of CM031599.1, from coordinate 56,076,887 downwards.
TGCATTTATGTTAAACTGTTTTTTCATACATTCAGCTGCATCTTTTAGGCAACTGTTAAATATATTCAAAGATTCGTTAACATCAACACCAATTTTTGTAATTGCCATTTCTATTCTCTCCTGAATTTCAGGAGAGCACATTGCATCACTGAAAGTACTGGCATAAGTATCATTCCATACATACTTCTCCATTAAACATCTACCAATATTCATTTTCGCATTATTTATGTTTTCATTAGAAAAACTGAATTTCATCATTACAGGCATATGGTCAGATTCAACTCTTTCTAACACATGCAGTTCACAATTATTAAACAATTTTGCAAACAAATCACGTGACATTATAAAATAATCATTGACGCTATTGCCTCTCTCAGAAATGTATGTGTAGCGATTGTCGAAATCGCCCTGACACATACCATTCACAATATTCAAATTCAAAGCAGTGCACATATTAATCAACATCTTACCGTAGTTGTTCAGCACAGTATCTTCGGACTTCCTGTTCGTACATACAGGATTACTTAAATGCTTATGGCCAAAAGGCAACCCATCGTCTTCCAAATCATGTGAAATATTTGAAGTCCTGCTGTTAAAATCTCCACTTAATAACACATAAGCATCATCAACAGAAAGTAAACAATCACTCACAAACTCTTCAAGCATACTTATTCCATTGTCATTGCCAGCATATGTATAATAAGGTGAGTCTGCCGGAGGTATGTAAGCGCAGATGTACAAAATATTTTTGTTCAAGCACATCAGAGATTTATCAATCACAAAAGCAAAACAAGAATCCGATTGAATATCAAATAATTCAACAAATGAACAGAGTTCGTGCCTCACAAGACAAACGAGTCCACCAGAGCGCCTTCCACGGGTTGTAAGTTTAATGGCAGGCTTACAGAATTTCTTATATCCCATAAATATTGACGAATGAAACTCTTCCAAAAATGTTTCAACAAAACAAATAAAATCGAAGGAACAAACAAACGATACAAATTCTTTATCATGTAATTTAGAAAGTAAACCATTTACATTCCAGTGAAGAAAAGACAAACATTTAGAATTATTATATACAACAGAGCGATCTGGGTCAAGACTTTCAGTGAACACGGGAGAGACCCCACCCCCGCTGTCATGTAATGCGTCACACACGGTGTCTGAAGCCGAGTCATTCAACACATGCTCAGTGTCAACATGCACATCTTCACATTCTACGCTGGCTGTACCGCTGGCACAACACACCTGGTCACCCGTCTCTTGATCAGCACGTGCAAGTTCACTGCTAAACCCGCTACACTGTGACAGCAAAACCGGTGCACACTGAAAGTTTGTTCCCTCCACTGAATGACCATGAGTATCTCTGGGCCGGCCAACGTCCTATCTCATTTCTACCAGCCGGTCACCAGAATCGACAGAGTACTTCTTTCCGTCTATCAGGAGGTGGTCAAATACCATGGTAGCCCGTTTACCCTCACCACGAGCTCTCTTTAGATGCGGTGTCAACCTCCTCCTTACTTCAGAGAGAGAGAGAGAGAGAGAGAGAGACAGACAGACAGACAGACAGAGGCAGACAGAGAGAGAGAGAGAGAAAGAAGAGGGTGGATAGGTAGGGAGGGGGAGGATGGAGTGGGAAGGAGCAGTGTGGAGATCGAGTTACCTATCAGGTAACATTTTTGCAAACAGCGGTACGCCATATTTAATTCAAGCAATCATCAATTTCCAATTATTCTTGCCAGCTCCTCCACTACGGTTGCATCGAAGCCCATTTCTCAACTGACAGCTCTCTGGATAAAACCTGACAGGCAAGGACCATTATCCAATTGCGACCAGCCCCGACCAATGCTTCAGCAGTGATTGCCTCCCTTTTTCTGGCGCTTTTCTTTCTTTCTATTCGTTGTTGCGGGTATGGCTGCTTGCCGCGCAGTGTGTGTGTGTGTGTGTGTGTGTTGTGTGTGTGTGTGTGTGTTGTTTGTGTGTGTGTGT
>CM031599.1:56069898-56072398 GCA_018398815.1 Conus ventricosus | reverse complement strand
TGTGTGTGTGTGTGTTGTGTGTGTGTGTGGTGTGTGTGTGTGTGTGTTGCCCGTGTTCTCTGATTGAGTGAAACGAATAAAAAGCTTTGAATGTGAGACAAAGAGGTACCAAATTCCTTACATTCAACTAAAAGAATCATCAGGTGTGGTACAATTTGAATTAAATGTGTGCTATCTACTCCTATCCATCTGATCTATACGATATATAATTAATTTTGAATTCCATCTACTTAGATCTCATCTAAAAAAAACAAAAAGAAATCCATTTATTACAACTGACCGCATGAAGGACGTGTAGACAAACAACATGTCTATTAATGACCTTGAAACTACGACGAATAAATGAGAATCGAGTGCAGGCAAAATTGCCAGCCTGGCAACTTACTACACCTCACTATTATCACGTGATAGCGTCAGACAAACTCTCTATACGGCCATCTGATCACACCTCTACAGAGTTCAGCAGACTGTGTGTGTGCTCATCTAACTGTGACTCAACTACCTGAGAGAGAGAGAGAGAGAGAGAGAGAGAGAGAGAAGTGAATGTCATAATATGAAGTCATCTAAACACAATGCACTAAATGAGACGGAGACAGGCGTGATGTGTGCGGCAGGGCAAACTATCTACTTACAATGCAGTAAAATGAGGTTGAGAGTGTCAAAAACTCTAACTGGCCATCAGATCATAAGTAAAGAAAGTGATCGAGTTTGAGACAAAAGAAAGCTTATGTGTCCATCTGATTACAACTGATGAAAGAGAATCAGAAACAGGTAAAGAAGTTATGTAGCCATGAGGCAGACAAAAGTGGTGTGGCCATCTGATTACAACTGAACAAAAGGACGTATAGGCAGACAAAATGCACCCTATGTGGCCATCTGATTACAACTGAACAAAATGAGGTACAGGCAGACAAAATGCACCCTATGTGGCCATCTGATTACAACTGAACAAAATAAGGTACAGGCAGACAAAATGCACCCTATTGGCCATCTAATTACGGCTGACTGCAATAAGGCAGAAACAGATGAGCTTCCTATGTAGCCGTCTGGCTAAAACGGGGTTGGGAGAGGCAAATATTTACAATGTGGCAACTGAATTACAGTTTATATGAGATAGAGGTAGGGTAGCTTTCTTCATGGCCGTCTGTTTACAGCAGACATACAGAGCTAGAAACAGGAACATGTTCTTTGTTCTTTGTCGCCGTCTAATGAACATTGATCAGAACCCATGGACCCCCCCCCCCCCCCCCCCCCCCCTCTAAATCCGTCTCTGCTTACTCATACACGCAACCAAGCACGGGACTGAATTGAATCACACACACACACACACACACACACACACACACACACCACACACACCACACACACACACACACGCGCACGCACCCACCCACACACACACATACGCAACACAACACACACACACACCACGCACGCACGCACGCACGCACGCACGCACGCACCGCACGCACCACACACACACACACACACACACACACACACACACACACACACACACACACACACACAACAAGCCGGAAGAGAATCCGTGATAAAGCGCACAATGGTCTAGCGGCAATTACTTTTCTCCTGACCATCATAATGACTTCAATTGAGCTGACCGAGCAGATTCGATCTCAGACTGAATCCCGCACAATGTCTGCTGCGTGGCGGTCGTCAAACAGCGGCAACACAGCGTGCGTCAAGCGAACGAAACTAGACATCCCTATAACCATGTCGAACAGCGGCAACACAGCGTGCGTCAAGCGAACGAAACTAGACATCCCTATAACCATGCTACTGCCCAAACAAAATGACCAGTTTCAGTTTCTTGCTCTTCCAAATCTTCCTGATGTCTTTGTGCGTCTTGCGTGCATGTCTTGTCTCTATGGAAAGGGCGCACAAAGGCACACCAGAACAGCCGCCGGGGGTAGGCCAGGATAAAACGAGATAGGAACAAACGTAAAAGCCGGAATCACGTCATCGATTGAGCATTCCATGCAAAACAGCTATTTGTCTTCTGTTTCTGAACCTGAAGCGGCCATGCATAATCTTGCGTCCGAGTTGCTTTAGGCTCCTCAGCTGACTTGGGTCGAAAGTTTACAACGAAAGTGAATGGACCGTGGCCGCCGTGGCGTAGTGGTTAGCGTCCCAGACTTGTGCCCTGGAAGGCTGTGAGTTCGAGTCCCATAAAAGACATTATTATTTTGCGGGATTTGTACGGCCTTGGCCGGCTTTTACCCAGAGCTGAGTGAGCTATGGGCTCGAATGAGAAACATTGAAGCACATGGTCGAGGTTAACCCACTCAATGGCTGCGTTTGTGAAAGTGTTAAAATTTCAATGACTTTGTGGTTTCGGTCTTTCCATTTATACCCACAGCGGCCTGGACGTTGGGTAGCAGCCGGCCGTGGCAAAACAAAACAAAACAAACAAACAACAACAACAACAACAACAGTAGGTATACTGACTAAATAACTGATGAGAATGGAACCAGTAGAT
>CM031599.1:56049898-56064898 GCA_018398815.1 Conus ventricosus | reverse complement strand
GAATAGTGTGGGGGAGAGTAGACAGCCCTGTCGCACTCCAACGGTAGTTCGGAACCACTCGCCTATGTTGTTACCGAAGAAAACGGCACTGGTGGCTTTATTGTAGAGGCTTTCAATAGTTCTGATGAGGTTGGCATTGATGTTGAAGAGTTTCATTGTTGCCATAGTGCTTCGTGCCACACTCGGTCGAAGGCCTTCTTGAAGTCTATGAATACGTGGTACAGATGTTGTTGGTGTTGGTTGTACTTCTCACACAGTATTCTTAGGTTGAATATCTGCTCTATGGTACTTCGTCCTGGCCTGAACCCGCTTGTTCTTCAGCGATGATCTTTTCTGCTTGTGGGTTCAGTCTATTCAGGATTACTTTCAGCATAACTTTGCTTGGGTGGCTGATGAGGCTAATCGTGCGATAATTTTGGCATTGCTGTAGGTTGCCTTTCTTTGGTAGCGTGATGATAAGTGACTGCGTCCAGGGAGTAGGCCATTCCCAGTTTCCCAGATTCTGTTGCATATTGCAAGTAACATGTCCACCATTGGATCACCTCCTGCCTCGATCAATTCTGCCGGTATGTTGTCAACACCCGGGCGATTTTCCTGCTTTCATTGATGATAAGGCTCTAATGATTTCATCACGTGTTATATTATCCTTGCTGTTATTTGTTGGTTCCGGCGCGACAAGGATTGATGAATTTCCCTCAGCGTTGTGCGAGTAAAGCTCAGAACAGTATTCTGAGTGGAGGTTAGGGCACTTAAATGAACTGAACTGAACTGAGTGGAGGTTAGTGCACTTAAATGAACTGAACTGACTTGTTTTCTGTTTAACATATTTTCATTGTTATTTTAACCATTGATTTATTGCCTCTCTCTCTCTCTCTCTCTCTCTCTCTCTCTCTCTCTCTCTCTCTCTCTCTCTCTCTCTCTCTCTCATCAAATAAATGAACATCTACGTCAGTCCTAAATAATCGGGCATCATTTTCCTGTACCTCACAGGGACTGAATTCAATCTTATTTGGTCGATCCTTGTGTCGTCTCGTAGGTTATGTTTTCAACTCGTTAGTGTGTTGGTTGGCTGGCTTGTTTGTGTCTTGCTTGGCTGGCTGGTTTGGGCATCGACTGCCTCAATTGTGAATTAAATCGTACACTAGCTGCCGAATCAGTTTGTCGACTGGCTGGTAGGTAGGCTGGCTGATTGTCTGGCTGGCTTGGTGGCTGGTAGTGATTCGTTCCGACTGAATCTCTGGCAGGGTAGGCCTACTGCAACACGGAGACGGATCATATAAACTCTTTCAAGTCCGCCCAAACCCGAGACGTTTTACAATATGCCACAGGTGGCCGTAATGGGAAACGGTCATGTGCCGATTTCACACAGGCCAGTCATTTTACTTCAACTCGTATCTTTTAAAAGACTTGCACGCACCGACTCTCTCTCTCTCTCTCTCTCTCTCAGACACACGCGTGTTTTGAAAGGCTTCGTGGTGAGTTCCATGTAATGCACAACTCACTATAAAGCATGTGTTGGGACTTGCATGATGTCAGACTGAAACACTATACAGCAGGCTCCATTTAAAGCCTGGTCAGAGGTATATCATTAGATCTGACTCTTTTTAAACCCTGGTCAGAGGTATATCATTAGTTGTGACTCCATTTAAAGCCTGGTCAAAGGTATATCATTAGTTGTGACTCCATTTAAACCCTGGTCAGAGGTATATCATTAGATGTGATTTCTGAGCACAAGAACGAGGTAGATACTTTTCATCTGATCTTAGATTTTGACGGAAAATTTCATCTTAAGTAATAATGCGCTTTAAAAAAAAAAGGGTCTGGTTTAATGCTTCCTCGCTGCTGCTGCTACTGTTGTTGCTGTTGTTGTTGTTGTCCTACCACTGTGTAAGGGATTGACTTAGACAAGATGACAACCCTGATATAGTCCCTCGCGGTCGACTTGGCTATAAACAACATGAATTGGACTGAATTCATTGACTGGTGGGCTGGTGGACGGGGGAAGGGGGCGGGGGAGGGGGGGGGGGGGGGAGAGCGGGCTGGCTGTCAGGTTGATTTGTCGAATGATTGATTGGCTGCTTGGTGAGTTGTCTGGTGTTTATATGATTGGTTTATTGGTGGCCTCGTTGGATGGTTTTGAACTGGACTGATCGATTATCGTATCGATTGGTTTACGGTAGGTTGGTTGCTGTTGGATGGTTGGGTGGTTGGTTGGCTCGCTCGCTGGTTGGTTAGTTATTGGCTGTAAGCCTGCTACGTTTGCTGCCTTGGAGTTCACGCAAGCCAAGTGGATGAACACTCGGTCAGGAAGCAAGAACATTTCCTAGACATGCTGCTCGAGGCTTGGAACGGTGAGGCGCGGAAGGTGTGTGTGTGTGTGTGTGTGTGGGGGGGGGGGGGGGGGGGGGAGGGGGGGGGAGGGGGGAAAGGGAGGGGTTCTTCCACTGGATCTTAAAAAAATGTCTAGATGCGGGCGATTGTCCTTTTTTTGTAAAAATAAATAAGTAAATAAATAGATAGATAAAGAAAGGCATCACACACACACACACACACACACACACACACACACCACACACACCACACACACCACACAGACACACACACACACACACACACACACACACACACACACACACACACACACACACACACACACACACGCACGCACGCACGCACGCACGCACGCAGCACGCACGCACACACACACACACACACACTAAAAATTAGCCATAGCCTTTTCAGCGGCGACCACAGAGACCCTTTCAACGGAGGAAAACGACGAGTTGCCATTGAGTCAATATCCTCTTTCAGCAAAGTCTAATCGCATATTTTATGACTTCGAATACATTTTCAATGCCTTGTGATTGGCAACTTAACGACAATAACAAATCTGGCCTGTATACAGCAAGTAGATCTCTGCCGTCTCCAGAGTTCAGCAGAGCTGTTGTGCTTTTAGGGGAAAAAAAAAACAAACAAAAAAAACTCATGCCCCCCCGTGTCTGACAAGCTTAAAAGGGTGAATAAAGCTGCCATTTTACAACTGGCGACTGACTGGCTCGCGAAAATTGCTGCGCAGCAACTCTATTGACGCGATATTTTGCCAGCATATTTGCGGTTGTTTTCTTTTCTTTCTTTTTTTTTTTTTTTTTTTTTTTTGGGGGGGGGGGGGGGGGGGGGGGGGGGGTCGGGTTTTGTGTGTGTGTGTGTGTTTTCTGGTGGTCTTTGTTTGTTTGTTTGCCTTTTTTTTTTTTTTTTGGTGGGGCGGGGGATGGGTGGGGGTGGGGGTGGGGTGTTGAATTTTAGCAAAAACGGCAATACAATCCAGGGAAGCAATTTCAGTTGTAAATGACAGGATTCTGCTTATTGTTTCACTGTTCAGAAGGACAGAAAAATACCATTGAGCAGCCAAAAAGAAAGCACCGATTTTCCGTGAACAAAGTAAATAGGATCTAAAACACAGAAGGCACAAGTTCCATTAATTTTCCACAAACATTGTCTCTCTCAGTTGTTAGGCGAGAAAAAAAAAATTGACACGAACTGCTCATCCACGTCTGCCAGAATGTCGCCGCCGAAGGGAAAATTTTTCGCTGCTCGATGCGGTGGGGGAAAAAAACAAAAAAAAAAAAAAAAAAGAGAAAAAAATTCGCCGACACTGGCTTGATTTTTGTGCCTTGTTAATCTAAACACAATGAATTTTAACATCGGCCACCGTGGTGAATGAAAAGCAGTTATGTTAATTTCGTTCGCACGAATTAATTTGTAATCTCCTTATGAAATGGCAGCATCAGCCGGCGCTCAGAAAAGAAGGAAGAAAGCTTTCTTTCCTTAAAAAATGGCTGCAGATTTCGTCGCTAAAAGGCCCAGCTCCTGTCACTAAAAAAGGTTGTTTTTTTCGTGAAAAGATGAAGATTTCGGTAAAAAGGCAAACGCTAGATGAGGATTAGTGGAAGTCCTGTATTGAGTGTGACACTTATGCCTAGTTAGCGCATCGGCGTGACATACTGTAATCAGTTCCCGGTGATTAATAAGAAAGGTCACGTGCCCAACCCCCTCCCCCCCACCCTCCCCCTCCCTCCCCTCGTCCCCGCCCTTAGGAGTAAACCCAGATTCGATCTCCCCCCTTTGTTCTCAGTTCACTCCCCTGATTGAAATTATCAGTGTCCAAGCAACAAAGCAGATCAAACAGGCGAGACACATTGCACATAACAATAACAGCGGCGGAAAGGGAGCGAGAAGGCAGGGGAGGTGGGGAGGGGGGGAGGGATGATGCCTGGGGGGGGGGGGGGGGGGGATTCTGGACCTGAGCCAGCACTACTCCCCTTCGTGTTCAACCCACCCTGATGAGTGATCAAGGACTTGGTCCAGAACTACCCCTAGGAATGAATAAAATGGTGTGTGTCCATTCCCACCTGTTACCTTGGGCGAGCGGTTTGCGGCACGCACCTGTAGTCACTCCATCCAGGTGCATCGGTCGGGAGTGTTTATTCCTCGGGGGATGAGTTTGGGTTCGTGTCCTTTCTTAATCCGCCGGGAAGTGGATTCGCGGCTCGGGTAATGACGGTACCTTACACCGCCGGGAGCGAGCGCGCGCGGCAAAATTATGTAACAAAATATCGCACGCGATTCTGAGGTACACAAAAAGGTACGTAGACTTGGGGAAACAAAGTCAGAAAACTGTAACACAACTCAGTGCTGTACAATGCAACAAACATGAATGTAATACATTCAGATTTAGTCCGTCAGTCTATCGATCAATGAGTCCCCGAAAAATGCATAGAAAGGTGAACAGGCCTACGAGCCAACGATGTGATGGGTATATAGGATTTTATCTCCTTGTGCAACGTAACGTAGAAATGGTTTATCGGATTCACGAGAGTTTGTTTTTGTTATAAAACTTTTAAGCGGTGTACTGTTGTACTGTTGTCTTTATTTAAAACACAGAGAGAGAGAGAGAGAGAGAGAGAGAGAGAGAGCACTAATCACATTTATGTTATGAGCTCTGTATGTGTATCTTCAAAGTGTTTTTTTAGATTTTGGCTCGTTTTTAATCCTCTTCTTTGCTATTTTTTCTTAAACGACTTTAAAAATCAACAACAAAACAAAACAAAAAATATTGCATGCCCTTTCAAAGTGGACATGTCTTCTCTGACCTAACATTGATCAATATGTCTTTCTCTGTACATTTCTGTTATGTTCTCTCTCACTGCCATGTCTGTTTGCTTGTGCCTCTCTCGAAGAAATAAAGAAAGAAAGAAAAGAAAAGAAAGAAAGAAACAAGCTAAAATAAAACATACGGTGTCGTACGGGTCGTTCATTTTATTTCTCGGCGAAAAAACTAATCGTAGGTGCAGGAAAGAAAAAATTTTTCTTTGTCTTTTTTTTTTTTCTCCCTTTTTTGCCCCCAGCTTATTTATGGAGAAAATTTTTAAAACGTTTGATGTGCTTCGTGACGACAATTATATATATATATATAAATATATATATTATTTATATATATATTTTTTTTATAATATATAATATGCATGTGTGTGGGTGTGTGTGTGTTTGTGTGTGTTGTTTTTTTTTTGTTTGTTTTGTTTTTTCTTTGTTTATTTCTTTTATCGGATCCTCCCCCCCCGTTCGAGGGGCTTCCGTCATTTTTCGTTGGGGCTTTCACCCCCCCCCCCCCCCCCCCCTCCCCCCCCCCTTTTTCTTTTTTTTTTTTTTTTTTTAATTAAAGGATGACTGGGGAAATAAAAAAGCAGTGAGGGAATTAATAGCCGTCCCTTTCGTTAGAGGGGAAAAAAAAAAAACGGTTCGCGCTCAGGTTTTTCCCCCTTGGTAGAAAAACCTGCAAAAATGTTTTTTGTCGGTGCCATTGCACAAGCGGAATATCGACAGGTGCTAGATTGAAATCCAGCGGCATAGAAAATCATAAAGAAGAAAAAAAAAACCAACACAATTTCATCTTTCAAGAACCCCCCCACCTACCTCCTCTTCTACTTGCCCCTTTTTTTTAAACATTTTTTTTTTTTTTTTTTTTTTTTTTTTTTTTTTTTTTTTTTTAAAGTTTTATTATGAATTATACAATACAAAACCCCCCTCTGCTTGAAAACACAATAAAACCTTAAACCTCCCCCGTATTCACCCTAGTGTAGAAGGGGGGGGAGGGTGCAGAGGGGGCGGGGTAGTGGGAAAGGGGAAAGGAGGAAAAGGGGGGACGACGTAGGGGGGGGAGGAAGGGAGGGGAGGGGGAGGGGGTTGGTGGATGTACAGCTTTTTCAAAACCCCTTCATCGCCATCCCCTATGTCTTTGGTCATCCCCTCCCCCCTTTCCCCCTTTCACCTATCCCCCCCCCTCCAAAAAAACGAAACCACACGCCCCGATAAGTGATTTGGAAAATTTTTTATGAAAAAAAAATGAAAGCAAACAGGAAACACACACACAACGCCGCACGCACGCAGCACGCACGCACGCCACACACACCAACCACCAAAACAACACCAATACATAAACACACGCGCGCACGCACACACACAACATAAAAACGTCGCACGCAGCGCGCGGCATGCACCACGTACTCATACAGTTACACTACGCGCGCAACGCAAGCGAACACACACCCACACACACAACACACCAACACACACCACACAACACCCCCAACCACACCACACGTTCACCCTATTGGGAAGTAAAGGGGGGGAGAGGAAGCAATAAAAAAAGGGGGAAAAGGAAATGAACAAGAACAACAACAACAACAAAAAAATGTAGAAAAAGAAACCAATGAAATGAAGAGGGGAAAAAGGCCCAAAAGTGTACCCCTGTCGCGTGCCTTTTCGACAAAGTACCCCACAGCGTCCGCCGGGCAAAGGTCTGTCTTAAATGCCCACCCGACGCCGGCTGGCTGGAGAGCATTATTTTTTTCGGGGAAGGGGCGTACGGCGTCCTCCTCAGCGACAGTCACGTCACGACCCACACGTGCGGTACCTACATGTAGCTGAAAGGGACTGTCCCCCTCGAAGGGCACACGATGGGACGGTTTTTCACGGGGATTTGTTTCACTGACCCCCTGGCCAAAGGTTAAGGACATGTTCAAGGATGGCGTTTGGCGTTTCTTGTTGGTAGCATTAGAGGGGGTATTGGTAATAAGTGCGAAGTCATGAAAAGTTGTCTTGGGGACGGTGTGTGTGTTGGTGGTGTGTGTGTGTGTGTGTGTGTGTGTGTGTGTTGGGGTGTGTGTGTGTGTGTGTGTGGAGAAAAGAGGGAGGCGAGAGAGAGGGGAGAGCGAGCGAGGATGAAAGCGGGGTACATCCTCTTCTTCTTTCCCCTCTCTCTCTCTCTCTCTTTTCTCTCTCTCTCTCTTCTCAAAAAATATACGGCACACGGGGATTAAAAAAAAGGCCTATAGAGTTGACGTTAGTAACGTGTGTGTTGCCCAAAAAACACTTGTGTCAACAATGATAGTTTTTGAATCGACCAATTAACAAGACAAGTAGTATTTAGCGTGTAGAAAATTAAAAAAATCGCAAGGCAGGGCCCTGACGGTATTATTGGTGAACTATTTAAACATGTTCGTGGTAATGAATTTTTTCTGATTTTTTAAATTATTATTTGTAAAGGAGTTCAAAAAAATGGATGAACTTTTTAAATTGCCAATTTTAAAAAAGGGCGACGTTAAAAACCCCAAAAATTACAGGGGGATCTCATTAGTGATTAAATAGTAAAATTTTTGGGGGACAATTATTAATATCGACTGCAAGAAGGGGTTTAGGGGAAAAATGATATCACAGGGGATTATCAAGCAGGCTTAAAAAGGGGTTATCAACTATTGATCACATGTTTACATTGCTTGATTGTGCAGAACAGTTTTTAAAAATAGGAAGTTTAGTAGTTTTTTTTGGTTTCCCAAAAAAGGTTTGACTCCTTTAAATAGAAATTCCTTTGCCCCTTTGACCAAAAATGGTATTAAAAATAAACTCCCTAGATGTATTTTGATGTATGTTGTAGGGGTAAAACCAGAGTCCCTTTTGGAGCAAAAACTTATGACTTATTTAAATTGTTTAGAGGGTCAAGGGGGGGATCATGCAGCCCCACTTATTTTCTTTGTTTATTTAAAGAGTTAGCTCTTGATGAATAAATGGTAAACATGGTGCTTTTTACGCTGACGCTTTTGAATTTTTTATCCTTTGTGGCCGTTTATTTGTTTTTATGTCTGAAATTTTTTGGGTTGCAAACACAATTTAATGCTTGACCCTGCCGCTTTTTTATTGAGTTGAAAGTCAACATGGAAAAAAAACATATATAGTATTTGTAAGGGGTTATTTAATGTAAGGGAAAAAGGGGGGTATACGTGGTACTCCAGCCCGTTGTCAATGTTTAAATTTTAGGAAAATTATTCTAAACGTTTGGTTTTTTTGGCGAAGAAAAACCTTTTAAGTAAAACGAAAAAATGTGCTTTTTTATCATGAAAAGTTACATGCTCTTAATAATTCTTCATTCTGTTGTTTATAAAGCTATTTTATTTCCCGGTTCAAAACGATTTTACAGTACGGCTCTGAGTTATGGGGACTAGAAAAAGAGTTCCATTGTGAATTGTTCAATGTTTGCTCTGAAAAGGTTTTTTGGTGTGATAGACGGATCCAAATGATCTAATTTCGGGGGCTAATCGATTTCCCCTTTACTACCTTGCTGTAGTGTATCCGCTAGGCTGAAAAATGTTAAAATGGAAGATTTGATTCCTCTAAGGGGTACAATATGTTTTTGATTAGTGCTAAAGGCAAAAAGTAATGGGGGTCCAAAGTGTGCCTTTGCTATTTGAATAGGATTTTGGGTTTGTTTGGTGATCAAGGGTTGGTAATCTAAAAAAGTTTGTTGTGTTTTTCCCTCAACGGTTGGTTTACTGCGATGGCAGAAAAAGGACGATCATATTCTAAAAGCGACGATTTGATTTATACAGGAACTTTTTTGATGTTTATGACTTGAAAACGTATTAACCTTAAATATGGGCAGGGACCTAAAACATGTAAAGGCAAGTTCAGATTGGAAAATCTGATTGGCCCCCTCATTTTTTAGTATCGCTATGTAATGTTTTTTGATATGTTTGTCTTTTTGTAAAAAATCGTTTAAACCGAAATTTCGTTCGTCCGTCCTGTCCAGTCTCATGAGCATCAGAAGAAGTTTTTTAAACCAATATTCAGACAGCCTCTTTTTTACCTGAGCCTCTTTGTTCATTATTCTGCAGAAGTTGTTAAAAAATTTTTTTTGGTTTTTGTACAAAGGGCCTTTAAGTATAGAGAAATTTTCATTCTTGAAATTGCCTTCAATTATTCTTGTTTCGTTCGTAATTTTATTTCATTTAATTTGTATTGTGTGTCACAACCCCCTTATTAGGGGCCCTTTGGCTGTTTATGAATAAATCTCTGAATCTGAACTTTAATTTCTCTCTCTCTCTCTCTCTCTCTCTTCTCTTCCCTTTTCTCTCCTCTCCCTCTCTTTTTTCTTCCAAAATAACGGCACACGGGGATTGAAAAAAGGCTCCAGCTTTCCCCAAACCTAACTAAAACCCCGTGCAGTGTTTATGCATATTTTTACGCGAACCCAAAAAACTTGCCGATAAAGAGGGTGAAAATATACTATTGTGACGAAGGTGATGTCCGTGTAAAATGAAAACTGTGACCCCTTGTTGACCCAAACATGCCTTAGTGTTTTGGGGCAACATCGGAATCGGTTTTCGGGGTGTTCCAGCGAGACAAAAAAGAGGGGAAGGAGAAAACGAAGAGTATCTGAAAGAAAGATAGATAGAGAAAAGTAAGGGGATGAAAAGAAGGGAAAAAAAGAAATGCCAGAGACAAAGAGAAAGACAAAAAAAAGTGGGTTGAAGATCAGGAAAAAAAAAAAGGAAAAAAGGAAAAAAGGATGGAAAAAAAGAAAGAAAGAAACAAGAAAGACCAGCCCCTGTGGCGAAGTGGTTTGCGTCGCGGTCTCCTAGCTAGGAAGTCGTGGGTTCGAATCCAATCAGAGTCATGTGGGTTTTTCTGCCCCGACCGGCTCCTACCCAGAGTTGAGTTTGCTGCGGACTCAGTTAGGAAGACTGGGACCACACAGTCGAGTTTCATCCACTTAATGGATGCGTTTCTGAGAGTGTTGCTCAAATTTCTGACCAACACTGCAGGTGTCTGTATCTCTCGGGCCTGGTTGACGCCGAGATATATTATGAAAGGAAGCGTATGAGTACAGCCCTGTCATGTAGTCTCAGACCGAAATGGAAATCCGTAGCATCATCTTAATCATCCTCATTCTCATCGATGAGCATAAAAAAATGTCCTCAAATTCTGTGGCCCTTCATGCCCTGCTCTCATGGTGACCTCAGTTTCCATGTCCTCCCACGTCTGTGGCCTTGGTTTGGTTCCGTCGGGGTCACCGGTATCGGCGAGTCCATGGGGGTTGTCGTTGGACGGACGTGGTGGCGCCCTCCGGAGGGACAGCTCACTCACGCCGGCTCCGCGACTAAGCAGTTATTGTCGTCAGTAGGGGGCTTAGTAGGTGGTGTCCTGCGTATGTTGGATCAGAACAGGCGCCACTGAACACCACCGAAGTGACTCAGCAGCAGTGCAGTGTCTCCTCCAGTCGGTTGCCTCTTGACGACTTGACATTGACTGCTCCCTGTGGATGGCCGGTGCCGGGGCCGCGGCGGGGCCGACCAGGCTGTGGCTGTGGGCGGGGTGTCAGAATGAGCGGCGTGGGTGCACTGCCTCTGAGGTGGCGTGGCGCAGAGGCTGGGACAGAAAAAAAAAAAAAAGCAAGAAAAGGTAAAAGAAAAAAAAAAGAAAAGTAAAGGAGAAAAGAAAAATACAAAAAAGAAAGATATAGAAGAAGAACGGCTCCCCTTCCCCTCCCCTCCCCTCCTCCACACACACAGAAAAAACAAAGAAGGAAAGGAAAGGAAAGGAACGCTTTAAACTGGGCAGCAAAGGATTATGACGATGTATGAGTGCGTGCATTGCTCACTGTGCATAGTGTCTCCGGATATATCGTGCATTGCTCACTGTGCATAGTGTCTCCGGATATATCCAAGTGTGATACGCATAAGCAGGGGAAGTATCTACACATTCAACACTGACCACCCGCCACCTTCCTGTCTTCCTCTCCATTCCCCTTTCATTCTCCTTTCGCCCCTTCACAAATCTTCAATTCTGTCTCATCCCTCTGCATCCCATCGCTTTCCATCCTTCCTATCTTGATATATAATTACACACAGGCTTGAAATACCGATTCACGCATCGCACGCTACGCACGCACGACTTCTTGTTACACACGTAAAATCCCATCACCAATTTCGGAAGAGAGGCCAGTTTGACGTTGGTATGGATGACACGTTACGCATAGCATGCACCCTGCGTGAGAATGGAAAGAGTATAGGAAGTAAGGAAATTGAGTGACGAAATGAACGATATTGACTGAATGGCTCGGGGAACGATGATATGAAGCGTCAGCTGGCAGCTCTTCAGTCGGACATACCCAGGTAGCAGCCCGTTGTGTAAACGAGTGTGGATTGTAAGCGCATGGAGCTTGGTCTCTAGCGAGGATAGGCGACTATGTAAGTAGTCATAATTATCATCATCCTTATTTATATTATTTTATTATTATTATTATTATTTGATTAGTTATTATTATTATCTTCATCATTATTATTATTATCATCATCATTTAGCATGAGCTACGTCATGGTCTGACTTCACTATACCAGACTTCTTGCACAATTTTGTATGTTTTTTTATGGTGATTCTGCATTTCTGTATTTTCATTCTTGCTTTCTTCTTTCTTTCTTTTCTCCAATCATCGTCAAAAATATTCTAACACATAGCCAGAAGTGATGCTGAGAAGGCGAATCACACAATCGCAGCCTGTGTTTCATGGAGAAGGAGAAGAGACATTATCACTGACGGAAAAAGGTGGTTTAATTTTAGTATGAAAGGTAAGAAACAAGTTTGCAAAATGTTAGTCAATAGCCAAAAGCTTTTTAAAAGTTTCATCGTACGCAGCAAATAAGCAGAAAACCGAAAAGTCCTCATAAATGCTATACAAATGATAAGCCAGTCAAATATTTCCATTTTCGAAATATTTGATGTATTTAATCTGCGTATGCATAAGCAAGCAAGCGCGGTGGTGTGCGTGCATTGTGTGTGTGTGTGTGTGTGTGTGTGTGTGTGTGTGTGTGTGTGTGTGTGGTGTGTGTGTGTGTGTGTGTGTGTGTGTGTGTGCTGCGTGCGTGCATGCATGTGTGTGTGTGTGTGTGTGTGTGTGTGTGTGTGTGTGTGTGTGTGTTGTGTGTGGTGTGTGTGTGTGTGTGTGGTGTGTGTGTGGCGCGCGTGTGTGCGCGTGTGTGTGTGTTGTGTGTGCGTGCGTGCGTGCGTGTGTCTGTGTCTGTCTGTCTGTCTATAGTGTGGTATGTCTATGTGCTCAGTGTGTGTCTGTGCTGAGTATTGTAACAAAGGGATGGGTTATGTGGTATGATAACCTGTGGGATGAAGGTAATCGGGAGGGGGGGGGGGGGGGGGACGGGTTCATTACGAGAATGCAATTAAGATGAGATCTCTTTAATGTTTTGCATTCTGTCACAAGCCACAACAGGTCTGATAAGATGATGATGATGTTACGATTGACGACGACGACGACGACGAGACGACGACGACGACGACGAGACGACGACGACGCGATGTGATCGTGGTGGTGGTGGTGGTGGTGGTGGTGGTGGTGGTGGTGGTGGTGTGGTGGTGGTGGTGATGATGATGATGACGACGATGATGATGACGATGTAGGAGAGGAGCAAAAGCATCATTTCATTATTGTTTTCATCGTCGACATCATCACAAGGGTCACCATCGTCATGTCGTGTCGTCGTCGTCGTCCTTCTCCTCCTCTCTCCTCCTCCTTCCTCCTCCTCCTCCTCCTCTTCCTCCTCCTCCTCATCATCATCTCTCTCATCATCGTCATTTGTTCGTTGTAGTCATCATCTGTGTCAACATTATCGTCATGATGATGGCCGATGTGATTATTATCATTATCTCTCATCATCGATCGTCGTCGTCGTCCTCGTCATCATCATCATCATCATCATCATCATCATCATCATCTTCATCCTTTCATCATCAATCATAAATCATCATTATCATTAGTGGAGCAGAAGGCTCTTTTTTAGCCTTTGTTTCCTACACTTGTATCCTCCCATTGATTTTTTTGGACGGATGTAAGAAATCAGAATGTTGCTTTTAAGAGAGCACCGAAGATGCATAAGAGGGAGTGGGGTAGGGGGCAAGGCGAAGATGGTAGGCGGCGATAGAGAAAAAGAGAGAGAGGGGGGGGGGGGGGGGAGGGGAAGGGAGGGAGGCAGTTACGACGGGAGGGAGGGTAGGGGTTTTAAAATAACTGACTTGGAGGCTTCAAAAATACCACTTTTTCTTGTCAGTTTACTTTGCCCTAAACAGTAAAGATGTTTGTGGCATGCGTTTATTTATTTTCAGAATTATTTCCGTCCTTTTTTTCTCAAAACTTAATCGATGCCAGGTTGTAATTTCTTCGTCTGTTATCGACTGAAGCCACGACACTTTAATGGATTCTGCAAATACAAAGCATCACACACACACACACACACACCACACACACACACACACAGAAGGCACACACACACTTTCCACACTCACCTCGAATCGATGTGGGGGAAGAATTGAGAATGCTGGACTTTTAAACTTTACTTCATCATTAGAATAATCGCGCCGATGTGTGGGAGGGAGGAGAGAGAGGAGGAAGAGAAAGAGAGGAGAGGGAGGGAGGGGAGGGGGGGGAGGGAGGAGGGAGAGACAGACGGCAGGATAGACAGACTGTAGGTTTCCCACTTATTGGCCTTCCGCGGTCGGGGTTTGCAAAGGCAGAGTTGTGGCTGCGTTGTCTAATGCCATCCGTTTCTTCTTAAAGACCTTCCGTTTACATTCTTCATTTACTTAGTGATGGCTAAAGCAATCATTGGTTTCTAAAACCCTTCAACAACACACAGAAATTCTTCCATTACTTGTGTGCTGTAAAGACCAGACCCATTGGTCTAACACGCACCACCCGTACTCATCCCAAACCAAAAATTCTCATTTATTGTGTGCTTAAAGACAGACACACTAACACCCTTCACACCTACTCATACAGAAGATTCTTCATTCTTAGGTTGTGAAGACCATTGGTCTAAGGACCACTTCACCTTAAAACTTATTTCATTTTATGATATGCGCATGTGTCTGGTAAGACACACAGTACTAAAGAGAGATTCTATTAAAGTGATAGGAAGAAGAACATTGGTGCTAAGACCTACCGTATCCTACAGAAGATTTTTCTACAGTGTGCTGTAAAGAAGACAACCTTTTACGCCTTCCGTATCATACAGAGATTCTTTTATAGGGTGTGCTGTAAGAGCACCATTGGGTCTAAACGTTTACCTACTAACGAAATCTCTTTCTTACGTGCTCATACAGAAGACTTCATTTCATGAATGTTCTGTACGACCCCCTCCAAAGCTCCCTCCCCCCACCCCCCCCCCACAATATTGCGAAGAAGAAAGATTTGGGAGGAGAGAGAGAGAGAGAAGAGAGAGAGAGTAGACGACAGACAGGGGGGGGGGGGGGGCGAGGGAAAGGAGGATGGAGCGAGCGAGCATAGAGCGAAGGAGAAGGAGCGAGAGAGTGAGGAGATGAGAGAGAGAGAGAAAAGAGAGGAGAGTAGAGAGAGAGAGAGAGAGGGAGAGGAGAGAGGAGAGAGAAGACAATGACAATGACAAAGAAATTTATTGGCAATAGCTCTTTCGGCTCTAATGCCAAGGAAGGCAATCATAATTCATAAATGTAAAATTACATCTGGTGATAACCGAAGATACATGTAAAGCAAAATCAAACAGCTTTGTAAAAACATTCATTAGTACTGGGTCGTAATCTTCGACCAACCGACTTATGAATCAACAATTAGTGACAGTTATTATC
>CM031599.1:56044898-56047398 GCA_018398815.1 Conus ventricosus | reverse complement strand
TCTTCCCATGCGTAGCGGAAAGTTAATTTTGTTGAAAATATCATTCCAAGATATTTTATATGAATTAACTACTTGAACGTCTGCATTTTCATAAGACCATTTTTCACACACTGATAGGTGGCCACCATTCTAAAGACCACTATATTTGTCTTACCAAGTTAACTGATAAACCTAAGCGATCTGCTTCTTCTTTCAATACATTTAGTTGGTTTTACAACATACAACTGTTCCGAACAGAAGAACAACATCATCAGCATACAGTAATAAAAACTAATTCAACTGCTCAGGTATTATCTGGATACCATGTCTGCCTTTGCGGGACAATTCCACAACCAGTTCGTTTATGAAAAAAGAAAACAATTGTGGACTCAACAAGCATCTTGTTTTACTCCATTTGGACAATCAAAATAATTGAATACTCACTCTTCACACGCACACATGCCAGCACTGAGTTGTAGACCCTCTAATGGCATGTACAATTTTATATTAACACTACTTTTACGGAGTACATTCACAGAGTATTTCGATTTACCGAGTCAAGGCCTTCTTGAAATCTACAAATGCAATGTAGAGCTTCGACTTACAGAGTAGATGTTTTTGAATCAAAGAATATAGTGTAAATATATGGTCTATGGTGCTGTAACTGGTTCTAAAACCTGCTTGTTCTTCCACTATTTTTTTCTTCAGTTTCAGCCCATTCAGTTAATCTTGTATTTAGTATGTGAGTGTAGATTTTACTTAAAATACTGGTAAGTGATACTCCACGATAGTTGTCGGGATTGTTCACGTCTCCTTTTTTAATGAATTGGTACAATAATTGATTTAGCCCACTCTGATGGAAAGATGCCATTATCAAAAAGTTTGGCAAATAAATGAACAAGGAAATCGATTACAGTTGTGTTTGCATTCTTCAACATTTCTGCTACGATTCTATCTGGTCCTGCACTCTTTCCTAATTTTAAATGTTTAATACCAGCAACGACTTCTTCACTGGAAATAGGTTGATTAATAATGGCTCAATTTCATTCTTTCTATCACACCGGTCTCTTCTTCCATACTTTTATTATCAAAACTATGAAAAACGCCCCCAAAATGGTCATGCCACTGTTGAACTGAGATTTCGTTTTACACAAAACTCTTTTTATTTACAGATCTTATCATGACCAGAACATTTTAGAGTCACTGACTGAGTTTTTTGAGTGAGAGAGAGAGAGAGAGGAGAGAGAGAGAGAGAGAGAGAGTGAGAGAGAGAGAGAGAGAGAGAGAAAATCACGTGAACAGATAAAGGAATGCAAGATGTCATGTCTACCAGCGCATTGGCGCAGGCATCGGCAGATTTACAGTATTGGTGAAGATGATTAACAAAAATGAACCATCAGCGGAAAGAGTCTGACAGAGCAGAGGCTGCATGTTGCAAGGGGTGCAGTCTCATATGGGCGTCCAATGAACGAACGATTCGGCGAGTCGCCATTGGTCACGTGATTCGCTTTTCGTTTTTTTCCTCACAGCGTCCGTTGGTCTCCGACTTGGAAAACACAAGTCTGTCTTATGATCTACAGTGAACCTTAGAAGCTGACGACAGTTCGCTGGTTTTGATTGTGAGCTGAGCAGTACTTTAATCTTTCTTCAGTATGGACACGACGGTAGGTATCGTAAGCTTAGGTTACATCTAATTTGTATT
This sequence comes from Conus ventricosus, assembly GCA_018398815.1. Lineage (NCBI taxonomy): Eukaryota > Metazoa > Mollusca > Gastropoda > Neogastropoda > Conidae > Conus > Conus ventricosus. The sequence continues at coordinate 56,045,717 of CM031599.1, read as the reverse complement.
ATTTAGTGTGTCCCCGTTCTCTTTCTCTGTGCACAGACTACGCTCTGTTCTGTTCTCTTCTCAATGTCTTCGTCCTTTTCTATTTTCTTCACTTTTATCGCCTTCTGTTCTGTCCTCTATATTTCGCTTCTCGTCGTTCTTGATCTGTCTCTGTTCTGCAGTTGTGCAGTTCTCTGCTCTGTTCTGCAGTTGTGCAGTTCTCTGCTCTGTTCTGTCCTCATCTCTTCCCTTGCTTTCTGTTCTGTTCTGTTCTGTGTTTTTTATCTTCACATCTTTTCTCTTCTATGTTTCTTACTCTGAGTTCTGTCGTCCAATCTTATGCTTCAAAAACAAATTTCAATTTAAGAGATTACTTCTCTCCCTTTCTGTTCTTTTGTGTTGTTTTCTGTTCCGTGTTGCTCGCGTCTTTCCTCTTCTGTTCTTTTCTGTTCTTACTTCTTCTCTTTCCTCGTCTCTATTCTATTCTCCTCTTTTCTCCTGGCTTCTGTTGTCTCCTGTTCTGGTCTGAGTTCACCACTTTTCATGTATGTTTTCCCATCTGTCCTTGATCCGTACACTTTTTTCCCTCTCTACCAATCTTTTTTCTGATCTCTTCTTCGTCTATTCTGGGTCTTAACGCCACTTTTTGTATTTCTTCTCTCTCCGTATCTTTCCACTTTTTTTTTTTGCTTCTCTTTTCTTTCCTTGATTGCCTTCTCTTTCGTTTTGTTATCTTTTACCTTCTTTTCTACCTTCTTGCCACTGTCCCCAATTCTTCTCCACCCCATCTCTCTCTCTCTCTCTCTCTCTCTCTCTCTCTTTTCTCTCTCTCTCTTCTCT
>CM031599.1:56029898-56039898 GCA_018398815.1 Conus ventricosus | reverse complement strand
TTGTCACAGACATCTACATTCTCCTGTCTAAAGGCTGTTGTCACAGACATCTACATTCTCCTGTCTACCAGGCTTTGTCACCGACATCTACATTCTCCTGTCCAGCAGGCTTTGCCACAGACATCTACATTCTCCTGTCTACCAGGCTTGTCACAGACATCTACATTCTCCTGTCATAAGGCTGTGTCACAGAATCTACATTCTCCTGTCTACCAGGCTTTGTCACAGACATCTACATTCTCCTGTCTAGCAGGCTTTGTCACAGACATCTACATTCTCCTGTCTACCAGGCTTTGTCACAGACATCTACATTCTCCTGTCTACCAGGCGTTGTCAACAGACAGCTACATTCCTGTCTACAGGCTTTTTCACAGACATCTACATACTCCTGTCTATAAGGCTTTGTCCCCAGACATCTACATTCCCTGTCTACCAGGCTTTGTCACAGACATCTACATTCTCTGTCTACCAGGCTTTGCCACAGACATCTACCTTCTCCTGTCTACCCGGTTTTGCCACAGAATCTGCATTCTCCTGTCTACCAGGCTTTGCACAGACATCTCATTCTCCTGTCTACAGGCTTTGTCACAGACATCTGCATTCTTTTGTCTACCAGGCTTTGTCACAGACATCTACATTCTCCTGTCTACCAGGCTTTGCCACAGACATCTACAGATTTCACATCTCCTGTCTACCAGGGTTTGTCACAGACATCTACATTTCTGTCTACCAGGCTTTGCCAAAGACATCTAATTTTCTGTCTACCAGGCTTTGTCACGACATCTACATTCTCCTGTCTACCAGGCTTTGTCACAGACATCTACATTCTCCTGTCTATAAAAGGGTGTGCCACAGACATCTACATTCTCTGTCTACCAGGCTTTGCCACAGACATCTACATTCTCCTGTCTACCAGGCTTTGCCACAGACATCTACATTCTCCTGTCTACCAGGCTTTGCCACAGACATCTAACTTCTGTCTACCAGGCTTTGCCACAGACATCTACATTTCCTGTCTACCAGGCTTTGCCACAGACATCTACATTCTCTGTCTACCAGGCTTTGCCACAGACATCTACATTCTCCTGTCTAGCAGGCTTTGCCAAAGACATCTACATTCTCCTGTCTACCAGCCTTTGCCACAGACATCTACATTCTCCTGTCTACCAGGCTTTGCCACAGACATCTACATTCTCCTGTCTACAGGCTTTGTCACAGACATCTACATTCTCCTGTCTACCAGGCTTTGTCACAGACATCTACATTCTCCTGTCTACCAGTTTTGCCACAGGGCATCTACATTCTCCTGTCTCCAGGCTTTGCCCCAGACATCTACATTCCCTTCTCACTAGCCTTTTCCCGTCTAGCAGGCTTTGTCACAGACATCTTCATTTCCTGTCTAGCAGGCTTTGCCACAGACGTCTTCATTCTCCTGTCCCACGCAGGCTTTGCCACAGACATCTACATTTTTCCTGTCTACCAGGCTTTGTCACAGACATCTACATTCTGTCTACCAGGCTTTGCCACAGACATCTACATCTCCTGTCTACCAGGCTTTGCCACAGACATCTACATTCTCTGTCTACCAGGCTTTGCCACAGACATCTTACATTCTCCTGTCTTACCAGGCTTTGTCACAGACATCTACATTCTTCTGTCTACCAGCTTTGTCCCCAGACATCTACATTCTCCTGTCTACCAGGCTTTGCCCCAGACATCTACAATCCCCGAACCAGGGATTTGTCAAGACATCAAGACCAGCTAGTGTCCAGGGTGTGCCCCTAATCTAGTCTCGGTCAACCAATGACTTTGACCAGACAGCTCATTGCTGTCAGTCCTTTGTAGTCTTTTAGACATCACAGTGCTCGTTGCTCTACCAGGCTGGTCAGACTTCTAATTTTCTTGTTCATTTGATTTGGTTATTTCCACATCCCCTTGATGAGACCTTGCTCTGTGGTCGATGACCCGCCCTTTCTGCCCCAGCCATGTCCCTCTGTGGTCGATGACCCCGCCCTTTCTGCCCCCAGCCATGTCCCTCTGTGGTCGATGACCCCGCCCTTTCTGCCCCAGCTATGTCCCTCTGGGGTCGATGACCCCGCCCTTTCTGCCCCAACCATGTCCCTCTGTGGTCGATGACCCCGCCCTTTTCTGCCCCAGCCATGTCCCTCTGTGGTCGATGACCCGCCCTTTCTGCCCCAGCCATGCCCCTCTGTGGTCGATGACCACGCCCTTTCTGCCCCAGCCATTCCCTCTGTGGTCGATGACCCCGCCCTTTCTGCCCCAGCCATGTCCCTCTGTGGTCGATGACCCCGCCCTTTCTGCCCCAGCCATGTCCCTCTGTGGTCGATGACCCCGCCCTTTCTGCCCAGCCATGCCCCTCTGTGGTCGATGCCCCCGCCCTTTCTGCCCCAGCCATGTCCCTCTGTGGTCGATGACCCCGCCCTTTCTGCCCCAGCCATGTCCCTCTGTGGTCGATGACCCGCCCTTTCTGCCCCAGCCATGTCCCTCTGTGGTCGATGACCCCCCCCTTTCTGCCCCAGCCATGCCCCTCTGTGGTCGATGACCCCGCCCTTTCTGCCCCAGCCATGTCCCTCTGTGGTCGATGACCCCGCCCTTTCTGCCCAGCCATGTCCCTCTGTGGTCGATGACCCGCCCTTTCTGCCCCAGCCATTTCCCTCTGTGGTCGATGACCCCGCCTTTCTGCCCCAGCCATGTCCCTCTGTGGTCGATGACCCCGCCCTTTCTGCCCCAGCCATGTCCCTCTGTGGTCGAGGGCCCCCGCCCTTTCTGCCCCAACCTGTCCCTCTGTGGTCGATGACCCCGCCCTTTCTGCCCCAGCCATGTCCCTCTGTGGTCGATGACCCCGCCCTTTCTGCCCCAGCCATGTCCCTCTGTGGTCGATGACCCCGCCCTTTCTGCCCCACCCAAATGTCCCTCTGTGGTCGATGACCCCGCCCTTTTTTTTGCCCCAGCCATGTCCCTCTGTGGTCGACGACCCCGCCCTTTCTGCCCCAGCCATGTCCCTCTGTGGTCGATACCCCGCCCTTTCTGCCCCAGCCATGTCCCTCTGTGGTCGATGACCCCGCCCTTTCTGCCCCAGCCATGTCCCTCTGTGGTCGATGACCCCGCCCTTTCTGCCCCAGCCATGTCCCTCTGTGGTCGATGACCCACCCTTTCTGCCCCAGCCATGTCCCTCTGTGGTCGATGACCCCGCCCTTTCTGCGCCAGCCATGTCCCTCTGTGGTCGATGACCCCGCCCTTTTCTGCCCCAGCCATGTCCCTCTGTGGTCGATGACCCCGCCCTTTCTGCCCCAGCCATGTCCCTCTGTGGTCGATGACCCCGCCCTTTCTGCCCCAACCATGTCCCTTTGTGGTTGATGACCCCGCCCTTTCTGCCCCAGCCATGTCCATCTGAGGTCGATGACCCCGCCCTTTCTGCCCCAGCCATGCCCCTCTGTGGTCGATGACCCCCCTTTCTGCCCCAGCCATGTCCATCTGGGGTCGATGACCCCGCCCTTTCTGCCCCAGCCATGCCCCTCTGTGGTCGATGACCCCGCCCTTTCTGCCCCAGCCATGTCCCTCTGTGGTCGATGACCCCGCCCTTTCTGCCCCAGCCATGTCCCTCTGTGGTCGATGACCCCGCCCTTTCTGCCCCAGCCATGTCCCTCTGTGGTCGATGACCACGCCCTTTCTGCCCAGCCATGTCCCTCTGTGGTCGATGACCACGCCCTTTCTGCCCAGCCATGTCCCTCTGTGGTCGATGACCCCGCCCTTTCTGCCCCAGCCATGTCCCTCTGTGGTCGATGACCCCGCCCTTTCTGCCCCAGCCATGTCCTCTGTGTCGATGACCCCGCCCTTTCTGCCCCAGCCATGCCCCTCTGTGGTCGATGACCCCGCCCTTTCTGCCCCAGCCATGTCCCTCTGTGGTCGATGACCCCGCCCTTTCTGCCCCAGCCATGTCCCTCTGTGGTCGATGACCCGCCCTTTCTGCCCCAGCCATTTCCCTCTGTGGTCGATGACCCCGCCCTTTCTGCCCCAGCCATGTCCCTCTGTGGTCGATGACCCCGCCCTTTCTGCCCCAGCCATGTCCCTCTGTGGTCGATGACCCCGCCCCTTCTGCCCCAACCATGTCCCTCTGGGGTCGATGACCCCGCCCTTTTCTGCCCCAGCCATGTCCCTCTGTGGTCGATGACCCCGCCCTTTCTGCCCCAGCCATGTCCCTCTGTGGTCGATGACCCCGCCCTTTCTCCCCCAGCCATGCCCCACCTGTCCACCTGTGCCACTCTTTCATAACTTTTTAACGACTTTTCCTCTGTTACTGATACATTGAGGAGATTTGTAGCGGGTGCAGTGTGCTATTATTGGCCACAGGCTTCTCCATAACTAGATCAACATGTTATCAACGTTTGTACGTGCATGATTTTTTTAAAAGTAAGAGTGACTTACGTTTTTTCTTTTTTTTACTTTCTGTTTTATTTCCTTTTCCCCTGTGGTGGAAAGCCGTGTGATCCACTGTGATATAACAGATACGATTTTTTTTTTATCAATTGAAGGTTTTATGTCGTCACTGCTAATTTGTGGATTAATATTAAGCTCACAACCTGTTAATGAAACGTAGAAACACAGGCGAATCCTCTTGGAATGCAGTTTTGCTTTTCTTTTCTTTTCCTTTCTTCTCCTTTTTTTTTTTTTTTTTTTTTTAGATCTCGAAACTGAATGGAGGACAGACTGCTAGTTAGTAAACAAACGTAACCGGACTTTATTCTGATTACATGAAAGATTAAAAAGAAAAACTAAACCCTGATGAACTGACAATGGCACCTGGTGGTTAACTTACCAACAATGAACCTTACACCCTGACGGCATTTCCCTGGTTTTGGTAGTGATCCTAGCAGTGAATCAGTGTCTGTTCAGTATGGACTTGGAGGTACGTATCATGAACATGGATTACGTGTTACTTCTCTCCTTGACAAATTCTACAAGTTTCTTTTCCATTTGCACAGCTACATTCCTTTTCTAATCCCTGTCCCCGTCTTTCTCTTCTCTTCTTTATTCTTCTGTTTTGGTCTGCTATCTTCTCTTCCCTTTTGTTCTGTTTTCTCTTCTGTAGTTCTGTTCAGCTCTGTTGTGCTCTTCTCTTTTCTTCTGTGGATTCTTTCTCTTCTTGTGGATTCTGTTCTCTTCTTGTGGATTCTGTTCTCTTCCATTTCTTTTCTTCAATTCTATATTTAAACTCTGCTTTTTTATTTTCTTTTTTGTTTTGCTTTATCCGTCTGTCTTCCGTTTTAGTTCTCTTCTTCTCCTCTTTCATCTTCTGTTCTTTTCTATTCTTCTTTCTTCTCTTTTCTTGTTTCCTGTTCTGTTCTCATCTCTTCTCTTGTCTCTGTTCTCTCCTCATCTCTTCTCTTGTCTCTGTTCTCTCCTCATCTCTTCTTTGTCTCTGTTCTCTCCTCATCTCTTCTCTTGTCTCTGTTCTCTCCTCATCTCTTCTCTTGTCTCTGTTCTCTCCTCATCTCTTCTTTTGTCTCTGTTCTCTCCTCATCTCTTCTCTTGTCTCTGTTCTCTCCTCATCTCTCTTTTGTCTCTGTTCTCTCCTCATCTCTTCTTTTGTCTCTGTTCTCTCCTCATCTCTTCTTTTGTCTATGTTCTCTCCTCATCTCTTCTTTTGTCTCTGTTCTCTCCTCATCTCTTCTCTTGTCTCTGTTCTCTCCTCATCTCTTCTTTTGTCTCTGTTCTCTCCTCATCTCTTCTTTTGTCTCTGTTCTCTCCTCATCTCTTCTTTTGTCTCTGTTCTCTCCTCATCTCTTCTTTTGTCTCTGTTCTCTCCTCATCTCTTCTTTTGTCTCTGTTCTCTCCTCATCTCTTCTTTTGTCTCTGTTCTCTCCTCATCTCTTCTTTTGTCTCTGTTCTCTCCTCATCTCTTCTCTTGTCTCTGTTCTCTCCTCATCTCTTCTTTTGTCTCTGTTCTCTCCTCATCTCTTCTTTTGTCTCTGTTCTCTCCTCATCTCTTCTTTTGTCTCTGTTCTCTCCTCATCTCTTCTCTTGTCTCTGTTCTCTCCTCATCTCTTCTCTTGTCTCTGTTCTCTCCTCATCTCTTCTCTTGTCTCTGTTCTCTCCTCATCTCTTCTTTTGTCTCTGTTCTCTCCTCATCTCTTCTCTTGTCTCTGTTCTCTCCTCATCTCTTTCTTTTGTCTCTGTTCTCTCCTCATCTCTTCTTTGTCTCTGTTCTCTCCTCATCTCTTCTTTTGTCTCTGTTCTCTCCTCATCTCTTCTCTTGTCTCTGTTCTCTCCTCATCTCTTCTTTTGTCTCTGTTCTCTCCTCATCTCTTCTTTTGTCTCTGTTCTCTCCTCATCTCTTCTCTTGTCTCTGTTCTCTCCTCATCTCTTCTTTTGTCTCTGTTCTCTCCTCATCTCTTCTTTTGTCTCTGTTCTCTCCTCATCTCTTCTTTTGTCTCTGTTCTCTCCTCATCTCTTCTTTGTCTCTGTTCTCTCCTTATCTCTTCTCTTGTCTCTGTTCTCTCCTCATCTCTTCTTTTGTCTCTGTTCTCTCCTCATCTCTTCTTTTGTCTCTGTTCTCTCCTCATCTCTTCTCTTGTCTCTGTTCTCTCCTCATCTCTTCTTTTGTCTCTGTTCTCTCCTCATCTCTTCTTTTGTCTCTGTTCTCTCCTCATCTCTTCTCTTGTCTCTGTTCTCTCCTCATCTCTTCTTTTGTCTCTGTTCTCTCCTCATCTCTTCTTTTGTCTCTGTTCTCTCCTCATCTCTTCTTTTGTCTCTGTTCTCTCCTCATCTCTTCTTTTGTCTCTGTTCTCTCCTCATCTCTTTTTGTCTCTGTTCTCTCCTCATCTCTTCTTTTGTCTCTGTTCTCTCCTCATCTCTTCTTTTGTCTCTGTTCTCTCCTCATCTCTTCTTTTGTCTCTGTTCTCTCCTCATCTCTTCTTTTGTCTCTGTTCTCTCCTCATCTCTTCTTTTGTCTCTGTTCTCTCCTCATCTCTTCTTTTGTCTCTGTTCTCTCCTCATCTCTTCTCTTGTCTCTGTTCTCTCCTCCATCTCTTCTTTTGTCTCTGTTCTCTCCTCATCTCTTCTTTTGTCTCTGTTCTCTCCTCATCTCTTCTCTTGTCTCTGTTCTCTCCTCATCTCTTCTCTTGTCTCTGTTCTCTCCTCATCTCTTCTTTTGTCTCTGTTCTCTCCTCATCTCTTCTTTTGTCTCTGTTCTCTCCTCATCTCTTCTCTTGTCTCTGTTCTCTCCTCATCTCTTCTTTGTCTCTGTTCTCTCCTCATCTCTTCTTTTGTCTCTGTTCTCTCCTCATCTCTTCTTTTGTCTCTGTTCTCTCCTCATCTCTTCTTTTGTCTCTGTTCTCTCCTCATCTCTTCTTTTGTCTCTGTTCTCTCCTCATCTCTTCTCTTGTCTCTGTTCTCTCCTCATCTCTTCTCTTGTCTCTGTTCTCTCCTCATCTCTTCTTTTGTCTCTGTTCTCTCCTCATCTCTTCTTTTGTCTCTGTTCTCTCCTCATCTCTTCTCTTGTCTCTGTTCTCTCCTCATCTCTTCTTTTGTCTCTGTTCTCTCCTCATCTCTTCTTTTGTCTCTGTTCTCTCCTCATCTCTTCTCTTGTCTCTGTTCTCTCCTCATCTCTTCTTTTGTCTCTGTTCTCTCCTCATCTCTTCTTTTGTCTCTGTTCTCTCCTCATCTCTTCTCTTGTCTCTGTTCTCTCCTCATCTCTTCTCTTGTCTCTGTTCTCTCCTCATCTCTTCTCTTGTCTCTGTTCTCTCCTCATCTCTTCTTTTGTCTCTGTTCTCTCCTCATCTCTTCTCGTGTCTCTGTTCTCTCCTCATCTCTTCTCTTGTCTCTGTTCTCTCCTCATCTCTTCTTTTGTCTCTGTTCTCTCCTCATCTCTTCTTTTGTCTCTGTTCTCTCCTCATCTCTTCTTTTGTCTCTGTTCTCTCCTCATCTCTCTTTTTGTCTCTGTTCTCTCCTCATCTCTTCTCTTGTCTCTGTTCTCTCCTCATCTCTTCTTTTGTCTCTGTTCTCTCCTCATCTCTTCTTTTGTCTCTGTTCTCTCCTCATCTCTTCTTTTGTCTACCCATTTCTTGTTTCTTCTTTTTTTTTATTCTCTTTTCTCAACCTGTAAGGGTTTTTTGTTTGTTTGTTTTTTTGTTTGTTTGTTTTTTTTACCTTTTTTTTAAACTGATCTCTTTGTTTCTCCACTCATTCACAACATCACCTCTTTTTCTCTTTAGTCCCATTTTCTTCCTTATGTTCTCCTTTTCCATCTTCCTTCTATATTCATTCTCGTACTTTTTCTTTTGCTCTTTTTTTTTTCTCTTTTCTTTTACCCTTATTCCCCTGCTCCAACTAACCGACTCTTTCAGTCACCTCTGTCTGTCTTCTGTCTGTCTGTCTGTGTGTCTGTGTGTGTGTGTGTGTCTGTCTGTCTGTCTCTCTGTCTCTCTTTCTTTCTCCTTGTGTGTGAGTGTGTGCGTGTACATGTGTGTGGGTTTGTGGTGTGTGTGTGTGTGTGTGTGTGTGTGTGTGTGTGTGTGTGTGTGTGTGTGTGTGTGTGTCTGCGTGTCTGTGTGTCTGTGTATGTGCGCGCGCGCGCATATGAGGAGAGAGAGAGATCTGTGTGTGTGTGCGTGTGTGTGTGTGTGTGTGTGTGTGTGTGTGTGTGTGTGTGTGTGTGTGTGTGTGTGTGTGTGTGTGTGAGAGAGAGAGAGAGAGAGAGAGAGAGAGAGAGAGAGGGGGAGAGAGAGAGAGAGAGAGAGAGAGAGAGAGAGAAGAGAGAGAGAGAGAGAGAGAGAGAGAGAGAATAGAATTTCTAGTACCGATTGTCCAGAAGGCATGAAACGCAGTATGTACTAACAAACAAAAAAAGCCCTCTGTATTCCCAGTTGGACATAGTATGCCCAAATTTCAACAGGGACCAAATCAGCTTCAGCAGACCATCTGAAGTGTCTGATGCGGTGTTGAGCAACAGCAACAACATCAGGGTCAAGCCCTTGGTCAGACTGTGTCTGTTCACGGAGATATCAGTGTGAAGATTGAGATGGATCAGTTCTTCAAAAATCATGATGAATTCTTTTGCGGGTGAAAAGCACTATTTTCTTCTTAAGAAAAGCATGTATATAGCAAAATTTAAAAAAGAGAGAAAACCAAAGGAAGAAAAAAAATGACGTTTCTTGGATTTGTAATAAACAGAGGCATGACAAGTTGTAACAGCTGTACAAAATTTCTTGGATTTGCAAGAAACGGAAACCAAACAAGTGGTAACAGCTGTACAAAGTATCAAAAAGAAGTATGGAATTCTAACAGTTTGTGAGATACTAATGGCTGCACTGAACATCATTCTGGACAGCTGCATCCAAGAGCTTGTTTGTTTCATTAAAAAAACATCAAGCAAACAAAAGAAGAAGATGAAAGAAGAACTATATGAATAAAGAAAGACAGAGAAGAAGGAAATGAAAGCAGAAAAAACCGCTTCGATTGCTCCTTGTGATGTTTGAAACAAATGAGACTTATTTGCAGATCAAAGGAGGTAGCAATGGCAGCCGCGCCGTTCAGCCTCAGTCAATGAACGAACGACACACTGTCCGTTGTACGTCACGTGTCACCCCACTCCCGTTGTCTTGGACACTTTATGGGCCCGCTCGCCAGTCCTCGAAGAGGTGTCATTATTTCTCGGGGTTGGCTGTTTCCGCTGCGATGTGTGTGCGAGTGATGTCCCTTCCTTTTTCTCGCCGTCCTCTTCTTTCCCCCATTACCATCCATCCCTCTCTCTTATGCCCTCCCCCATCATCCTGCACTGTCACCACTCTCCCGAGTAAGCCCCTCTTCTCAGACGCCTTGATGTTATCATCACGAATGTGGGAATGGTTGCCTATGTCATCGAAACCTGGCCGTTATCGATTGTGAGGTTTAATAGGTTTGTATTGCGTTGCTTACAGGAAGCAGAAACTTGTCGTGAAGGTGTATAACTAGTTTTGTTTCATTCACAAAACGAACTACG
>CM031599.1:56027660-56029798 GCA_018398815.1 Conus ventricosus | reverse complement strand
GATCGTCATGTGTCGTCGCATGACCTTGGTCATGCTGTCTTGAAAAATAAAGAAAGAAATCCGAAAAGATAGAAAGAAAGGAAGAAAGGAAAGAATGAACAAGGAAGGAAAAAAAGATAGAAAGAAAGGAAGGAAGGAAGGAAGAAGGAAGCAATGAAGCAAGAAAGATAGAAAGGAAGGAAGGAAGGAAGGAGAAGGAAGGAAGGACAGATGGAAGAAAAAGAGAGAAGCAAAGAAAGGAAGAAGAAAAGAAGGAAGAAAGAAGGAAGAAGATAGAACGAAAGAAAGAGAGGAAAAGAAGAAGGAAGGAAGGAAGAAAGAAAGAAAGAGGATAGAAAGAAAGAAAGAAAGAAAGAAAGAAAGAAAAGAAAGAAAGAAGAAAGGGGAGAAGAAGTAAGGAAGGACGGAAAAGAAGGAAGAAAAAAAAAGAAACATAGAAAGAAGGACAGCAGGAAAGAAAGAAAGAAAGAGAAAAAGAAACAAAAACAAACAAACGCTTTTCCCTAACATGTTGTTCAAAAAAGGAAAGGTAAATTGATGCGAACGCTTGAGGTTTCGCAGATTTTAACGCAAGAGCGGAGGAGGAAGAATGGGGAAGAGTCACGGAGGGGGGGGTGGGGGGGGGGGCAATGTGTGTCTGTGGGTGGGTTACAGGAAGCAGTAGACGATTTCCGCAAAACCATGGAGAACGGGGAAAACACACACATCTGTTTCTGATCTCTGGGAAAACACGCATCTGTTTCTGATCTCTGTGGAAAACATAGGTCTGTTTCTGATCTCTGGGGAAAACATACATCTGTTTCTGATCTCTGGGGAAAACACGCATCTGTTTCTGATCTCTGTGGAAAACATAGGTCTGTTTCTAATCTCTGGGGAAAACATACATCTGTTTCTGATCTCTGGGGAAAGCATGCATCGTTCTGATCTTGGGGAAAACAAATCTGTTTGATCTCTGGGGAAAGCATGCAGTTTTGATCTCTGGAAAACATACATCTGTTTCTGATCTCTGGGGGAAAACATACATCTGTTTCTAATCTCTGGGAAAACACGCATCTGTTTCTGATTTCTGGGAAACCATACATCTGTTTCTGATCTCTGGGAAAAACATACATCTGTTTCTGATCTCTGGGGGAAAAAATACATCTGTTTCTGATCTCTGTGGAAGACAAGATCTGTTTCTGATCTCTAGGGAAATGTGCATCTGTTTCTGATTTCTGGGAAAACATGCTTCTGTTTCTGATCTCTGGGGAAAGCATACATCTGTTTCTGATCTCTGGGGAAAGCACACATCTGTTTCTGATCTCTGTGGAAAAACATAGATCTGTTTCTGATCTCTGGGAAAATATGCATCTGTTTCTGATCTCTGTGGAAAACATACATCTGTTTCTGATCTCTGGGGAAAATATGCATCTGTTTCTGATCTCTAGGGGAAATGTGCATCTGTTTCTGATCTCTGCGGAAAGCATACATCTGTTTCTGATCTCTGGGGAAACCATACATCTGTTTCTGATCTCTGAGGAGAACACTCGTCTGTTTCTGATTTATGGGAAAACATACTGATCTCTCGCTATTTAAGCGAACCATACGCATGGGAGTGGAGAATTCTGACCATTTTATGCACTAATCAGAGGATGTGAATATCTATGGTGCATGACAAAAAAGGGATGATGGTGGTCACTAATTAAAATACTTTAATAACCTGTAGCCCTTAGAGACCGGTGTCATTGTTTGCATTGTGAATGAAGAGGACTTTGAACTGGACAGCAACTGGCTTAGAGACTGGGTCGTTCAGACATGTCCTTTGTCGTTCATCACCACTTCCATCTTCGTTCATAGATATTGATAGATACAAGGTCACTCGTCTGAATTTGTAAGCTTCATTGTGACTGGTACAAGATCATTTGGCTATTAAGCTGTTCATGGATGTGTGTGTGTGTGTGTGTGTGTGTGTGTGTGTGTGTGTGTGTGTGTGTGTGTGTGTGGGGTGTGTGTGTGTGTGGTGTGTGTGTGTGGTTGTGTTGTGTTGTGTGTGTGTTGTGTGTGTGTGTGTGTGTGTGTGTGTGTGGTGTGTGTGTGTGTGTGGTTGTGGTGTGTGTGTGTGTGTGTGTGTGTGGTGAGTGAGTGTGTGTGTGGTGTGT
>CM031599.1:55992776-56010276 GCA_018398815.1 Conus ventricosus | reverse complement strand
ACCAGGGAACAATGACATCAAATCAATGGCTGCACACCCATTTAACCAGGGAACCATGACATGAAATCGAAAACGATCACTAGATTGTCACTTCAGAACAAAGTCACATGACACAACAGATTAGAAGAAAGAAGAAGAAGAAAAGAAGAAGAAGAAGAAGAAGAAGAAGAACAACAACAACAACAACAACAACAACAACAACACAACAACAACAACAACAACAAAACAACAACAAGTACGAGAACAAGAACATGAAGAGCAAGAACAAGATGTTTAGTCAAGAGGGAAAGGCCAACATTAATTCTGTTGATGCTTGTGATGTAGATTTTAATCCGTGAACTGAGGGAGAAAAATAAACTCGTCACTTCTTTACAAAACGAAAAGTCGCACGAAAATACACATGAAATAAGAGGTGCTTATTTTCAACAACATCAATATTCAGGTTGCTTTGCAAAGGGGCATCACCTGATCAGTATCAGCATGAAATATTGAATGCGATTCCCTCCCTTGAACCATGTTCGTGCTATCGAGCGAGCGAGTGTGTGGGTGCACACGTATGTGTGCGTAAGTGGGTGGGTGGGTGAGTTGGTGGCGAATTAGCTTGGAGCCGCAAAGCCGGTTGACATCCCGGCGTTTTCATGTTTTTCATTGTTTTCATTAATCTTTTGTCTCCTATGGGAGCCGGAATAGCTCAGTTGGAAGAACGCCGGACTCGTGATTCGAATCTCCGCCGAGCCGTTTCGGTACAGGGGGATTTTTCCCTCGGAGTGAACATTGGATCTGACTCCATTTCCCATACAGTCCTTCGAATGAGACTATAAACCGAGGTTCCGTGTGTGAACGCACGCATAACATCTTGCACACACGTAAAATCCCATCACCAACTTTCGGAAGAGTAGGCCAGTTTGGCCGTTGGCATGGATGACACGTTACGCATAGCATGCACCCTGCGTGAGAAATAGAAAGAATAAAGGAAGTAAAAAAAATGAGTGAACGATATTGACTGGATGACACGGAAAACCGACTGAATGAAGCGCCAGCTGGCAGCTCTTCAGTCGGCACTACCCAGGTAGGCAGAAAGAGTGTGGATTGTAAAGCGCTTCGAGCTTGGTCTCTAGCCGAGAATAGGCGTTATATAAATATTTATTATAATCATTATAATCTTCCAACCACGCGCTTTGGAAGCTCGCTTTCTATATTTCTGGAGACTGTTTCCTTTTTAGTAAGTAGTTTCTATGTCTTCTGTTTTGTATCCTACACAGACAGCTATAACCTTTATCGTGCGCATGGCTTCAGATGACACTTCGCCGAGAGTTTAAAACCCGGAGGTGGCTGGCGATAGGGTTCTCTAGTCTTTTACAACACTGTCGACCAGTGGTTTCCTAATGTCTCTCGGTCAGCAGAGGAAGAAGCCGAGATGTCATTACATCTTGCAATCGTATCTTGGCTGGCTTGCTTGCTTGCTTCTGCACTTCCTTCCTTCTTTTCCTTTCTTTTTTTTTTTCTTCTTTTTTTTTTATTCTATTTTTGTAGAAAATGTTAAGACTATATTTCCATCTTTGTCTGCTTATTACTTTCGTTATTTCCATACCACCTTTTTTAAACAATACCAGTGATAATTTATTGTTTTAAGACGGAATGTACCAAGAGAGAAGAGAGAGAGAGAGAGAGAGAGAGAGAGAGAGAGAGAGAGAGAGAGAGAGAGAGAGAGAGAGAGAAAGAGAGAGAGAGAGAACACAGAGAGAGAGGAGAGAGAGGGAGAGAGAGAGAGAGAGAGAGAGAGAGAGAGAGAGAGAGAGATGTAGTGGTGAGGGAAGGGGAGATGGAGTGTGGTGAACGAGGGAGGTGGGGGAAGAAAGAAAGACAGAAAGGTCGTGACCTGGCATCTTCTGCCCCTCTCAGTTGCAGCAGTACTATTTTCAGCCAGGCTGGAAGGAACCACCTCACCGTGACGTGGTCTTCGTGTCCTTCTCCGTCTTTTGACACTGGCATAAAGATCTACGTCCTCTCCTGCTCTAAGGCAGCAGAGCTGAGCTTCGTCTTATTGCGAAATTGCTGACGATCAGGCAGTGCCAAAGTTTCAACCATCGGGAAACAATCGGTAATCTTTCGCACGAAACATGAATCAGCATACATCCATAAAGTGAACGAATCTGCTATGACGGTTGTCGAAGGAAAGCTTCCTGTTATTCATTTCCCACTACAATGGCAACATGTGCTGAACAACTGCCCTTGAAAGAAGTTCATTCATATACCATACTGAAATAGGAAATTATGTATAATATCGATAACTTCTTTTTTTTTCTTTTTTTTCTTTTTTGCATTCGCTCCTTTTTATAACAATTACCTAAGAGAGAGAGAGAGAGAGAGAAGAGAGAGAGAGAGAGAGAGAGAGAGAGAGAAAAGAGAGAGAGATGCACATACTGTAAACTTGCTTGAAATGCTCATTAGAAGTACTTAAAGCACATGCGCACGCGCTCACGTCAACACACACACACACACCCCACACACACACACACACACACACACACACACACACACACACACACATTCACATATGCATCCCCACACACACGCGCGCGCGCGCACGCACACACACGCGCGTGCGCATACACACACACACACACACACACACACACACACACACACACACACACACCACACACACACACACACACACACACACAGCGAGAGAGAGAGGAGGGGGGGGGGAGGACTGGCCATTGTCTTGGTCACACCTCATCTTGACTCAGCAGTACACAGGCTATTTTTAGCCTATACCTGATGTTGCAATTTTGTAAATCGCTTGGGACAAAGGGGAGGGGGTGGGGTAGGGCCGAAAGGAGAAGAAATTGGGGGAGGGGGGGAGGGGTGCCTGGAGGACGTCGATCAAATACCAGCACACTCGAATCTAAAACATTCGCGACAGCAGAAGCAGACATAATTGTGTACACAAGAAATACCACCACGATTTTCAAACTAAGACTAAATGCCATAACATTCTGTTATCAGTGGTTGGTAAGGATGTCGTGGTGAATGACAGTTTGAGTGGTAGGTCCCTTTTGATGTCCTCATTCTACAAATGACCTGAACAAGGTTAACTGAAGCAGAGACAAAGCCATTACTTCAAGACTGACGAGTTTGGTGTGTGTGTGGTGTGTGTGTGTGTGTGTGTGTGTGTGTGTGTTGTGTGTGTGTTTAACATTAATACAGTGGAAATGCAGTTTTTCAAATTGAAAGAACAAAATCTGTTGTGTTTTTCGCTTGCGAAAACGCAGCCGAGCAAATACTAGAATGGTCCACTCATTTCACATGCAATGTACAACCGTTCCCCCCTCAAGATATGCCTCAAAGCCTGCTTACTTGGACAGGGAGTTTATGATTGCATAACTCAAGTTTAAAACAAGTTGACGAAATGTGTATGGCAAGCATAACAGATCGTCATCAAAAACGAAGATGTTGAGTCAATAATTTACAGTTAAACTCTACTCTCTAAATAAGAGTTCTGCTACAATATTAAGATACTATTGTCCTAGCCGACAAACTGATTCACCGAGGGAAGGGTTTTGATAAGAGAACATTTGTTATAAGGAGACAATGATGATCATTGGCATTTCGTTGCCCAAACGATGACTTTGTGCAATCGTTGATGGGTAACCTCCCTATCCACCACTCCATCCACCCCCCCCCCCCCCCCCCCCCCCCCCCCCCAGTGAGGGGAAAATTTAATCAGAAAGGAAAGTTTTGATGCTGACATTCTCATACTTTTGACTCTTTAGTCACAGACAGAGAGCCTGTGGCATACAGGGAAAGAATTAACCTTTTTGGACGCAAATTGTTGCGTGAAAATGAATAGACAACTGAACAAAAAAAACTACTACCTGCTCAGGTAGCATGTATGAACCCGGTTATCCTTGTAAAGGGGAATTATCTGGACTACGTGTCTGAATGGCATGTGAATGCGATTTCCTCCCTTGCTAGCCGTGTGTGTGGGTTGATGCGTGCGTGCGTGCGTGCGTGCGTGCGTGCGTGTGTGTGTGTGTGTGGTGTGTGTGGTGTGTGTGTGTGTGTGTGGGTGTGTGTGTGTGTGTGTGTGTGCGTGTGTGTGTGCGTGTGTAAAGAGCAGGGTGAAGAATGATTGGAAACCAGACAAATCCAGATCAATCAGCGTCTGAGTGCTAGGAAAACAAAATAAAGAATTTGTATGAACGAGTGCTATCTTTTGAAAATTGTTGCAAGAAAGGATGATGATGATGATGATGATGACGATGATGATGATCGTGATGATTTTGTTTGTTGATGATGATGATAACAACAGCAACAATAATGATAATAATGATAACAATAATAATAATAATAATTGTTTCTTCTTCACCACCACCACCACCACCACCACCATCATGATCATCACCATCAGTAGTAATAGTAGCAGCAGCAGTTGTAATAATAGTGCCATTATCAATATTCTTATTGTTGGGATGATGATAATAATAATGGTATTATTATTATATTATAATTATTATTTCATAATTATCATTACTATTCTTCTTCTTCTTCTTATCATTATTATTGTTATTGTTATTATTTTTATCATTATTATGTCATACTGAGTAGAAATAAACGAGTCATGAGTTTGTCCATCTTAGCTGCTGACTCTCCTTAGTACGCCACACGGACAAACACATCGTGCCACACACGTCCGTTATTTAGTTGGATGATATGCAGATAGATGTGAACATATCATGGCCCACACTCGTCCGTATATTTAGTTTTAATGATATGGCACGATAGAAGATAGATGTGAAACACATCATGGCCACACACTCGTTATTTAGGTTTGAATAGATATGCAGATCGAAAGATAGATGTGACCACATCGTGGCCAACAACACACGTCTTTTTAGGTTGAATGAATCAATAGAAGATAGATGTGAACACATCGTGGCCACACACTCGTTATTTAGGTTGAATGATATGCAGATAGAAGATAATGTTAACACATCATGGCCACATTACGACGTTAATTAGGTTGAATGATATGCAGATAGATGTGAACACATCGTGCCACACCACGTCGTTATTTAGGTTGAATGAAAGCAATAGATGTTAACACATCGTGGCCATACGTCGTTATTTAGGTTAATGATATTGCATATATAGGGCATGTCGGAGTCAGAAGGTTTGTATGAATGGATTTCTTGTTGTTTGTGTTTTTGTTTTTTTATTTGTTATTTCACATGGTCTCTCATGCCTGAGCGCTGGAAATAACGTGCTGTAATTCGTCCAAATTGCCATTACGTATTTCCTGGCGTTTGATCTTTCATGTCAGTGGATGTTTTTACCCTGTATGCAGACAAATGGGTGTTTCAACGATCAAGTGTTTCAAGGGCCATCACTGGTGATTTAATGCAAACATTACATAATAGAACATATTTATATGCGCCTTGAAACTGGTTATGTTTTTCTTCTTCTCTCTCTCTCTCTCTCTTCTCCCTCTCTCTCCTCTCTCTCTCTCGTCCTCCTCTCTCGCTCATCTCTCTCTCACTCTGTATGTGTGTGTGTGTGTGTTGTGTGTGTGTGTGTGTGTGTGTGTGTGTGTGTGAGAGAGAGGAGAGAGAGAGAGAGAGAGAGAGAGAGAGAGAGAGAGAAGAGAGAGAGAGAGAGAGAGAGAGAGAGAGAGAGAGAGAATACGATGGGCGTATTGGGTTTAAATGAAATTATCTGTACCGATGAGTTGATTCTCTTTTTCCTTGCCTGTTGTTACGGGTGGTGTTGTGTTTTTTTGTTTTGTTTTGTTTTCGTTTGGTTTGCTCTCCAGAGTTCAACATCACTGTGGCCGCAGTGTGCCAGGGCCACCAAGTGGTTTCGTCGTTCGCTTGTATTGTTTTCCAAAGGGTCTGGAAGTTTCGTTTCCACCTCCTCCAGCCCCTCCTCCAGAGTGCTGGAGGGGTCTTGTTTATTTATATGTTTTGTTTCTTCTTTCTATGATTGTTTGTGTGTGTTGCTCTTTTGGGTGTGCTTGCTTTTTTTATTTTGTTTGTTTTTGTTTTGTTTTGGTTGGCATCGTACGCGGACAGCGATTGCTATAGTAGGGTCCGGCATTCCGAGCATTACGAACTGGCCCCAAACTCGTTATTTAATCTCTGTTGCACTCAAATGTAACCATCTCTAAAGAATCCGCCCTCATCAAAACAAATTCACGGCACTGTTAGTCCCTAAGAACAAACTGTGCCTGACTTTAAGACAAGCTCCAGTGTTTCGTGTCCTCAGTCCGAGCAGTTGGACATGACCCTCACTTTCTACCGTTACTGCTGTACTCTTGACTCACGCTTGCCGTGCCCGAACATTACGCTGGAACACAAGGACACTACCCCGCCCTGCAATTTATTTCCTTGTTGACGAGCTTCCATTGGACTATCCGTCAATCCAGTTACAAGGACGACGTCTTCTTTTTCACAATTAAAAAAAGAAAAAACGGTTTTCATAGAAGCAAAGCCATTGCCGTCCATTCAACCTGCGTTGTTACGTCTTCACCTCCACCGTAACCCCGAACTCTGACCTTCACTGTGTGATTACTGATGAGCTATTTGCAAGAGCTGGACAGGAGTAGGGTTTAGTTCTGTTGATCAATTTCTCAATGGCCTCACACAAGAACAGAAAAGGGCAGAATCTGATTTCTTTTTCAAATGTGTATTTCTTTCTTTGCCTTTCTGTTTTTCATAAATTATTACTGCTTCTTCTCTTCTTCTTCTTCTTTCTTCTTCTCTCTCTCTCTCTCTCTCTCTCTCTCTCTCTCTCTCTCTCTCTCTCTCTCTTTCATCTTTTTTTGATTATCATGTTTAGGGTTGATGCGTTTTATGGCTATACTTGAGAGAAGAAAGACAAAGGGAGAGGATCGAGGCCGAGAAAGAGAAAGAGGGGGGTGGTGAGAGAGAAGAAGAAGAAGAAGAAGTTTCAGTTTCAGTTTCAGTTTCATCAAGGAGGCGTCACTGCGTGCGGACTAGTCCATATACGCTACACCACATCCGCTAAGTTTTGAGACCACACTGCGCATGATTGAAGCTGAAGGATATATATGAATGAACATCTAAGATGAGAGAATTGAAGAAAAGAGGGTCTCGTGGCTACAAACTCAGCAGAAATCTGACACTAGCATTAGCCCAATGCACTGGTCAGACCTTGAGTGCCTACCTAAACATTGGTCGTCTTTTTTCCCCTGTTTTTGTATGTGTGTATAGTGATGTACAATGTGTGTGTATGGATGTGTGGGCAAGAAGAAGAAGAAGAAGAAGGTGAGGGGATGGGAAGTCCTAGAGTGGGCAGGAGATGGAAGTGAACGGAAGGAGAGGAGAGAGAGAGAGAGAGAGAGGAGAGAGAGAGAGAGGAGAGAGGGGAGAGAGAGGAGGAGAGAGAGAGAGAGAGAAAGAGAGAGAGAGAGAGAGAGAGGGGAGAGAGAGAAATAAGCCACATGGCAGTCATGACCGGTCTTGACCGGGGACATGCACCATCCCTCTTGTTCACAGTTGCAGCACTGCTATTTTTAACCATTCTGACACTGGCCATCATGACGTGGTCAGCGCGCCGTTTTACGTCTTGGACTTTCAGCCCAGGGGCGGAGTGCTGCACCCGGGACAACTCGCAGCAAATCGGGTTGTTGTTCGCTTTCTTATTCTTGGACTTTCAGACAAAGGGAGAGTGTTGCACCCAGACAACTAGCAGCAAATCGGGTTGTTGTTCGCTTTCTTATTCTTGGACTTTCAGACAAAGGGGAGAGTGTTGCACCCAGACAACTCGCAGCAAATCGGATTGTTGTTGGCGTCGTTGTTCTACCACTTAGTTCTCTTGTCGTAGAGTTAAACCAGCAAGCTTGTTCATCGTCGTCTCGCAATTTGGGAATCCCCCATACTTCGGAAAATTCCAAAAATAGAACTTTCTTCCCCAACAAATGTGAATCAATAGACGTCTCAACAATGACGAAATCTGTTGTGATGTTTGTAAAAAAAATAAGCAGCTTGTCATTTGTTTTACACTCAAATTACAAAATGTGCCATGATTTGTATTTAGAAGCGAAGGACAGGTAATTTGGATCAGAATTCAAAATAAAGAGTTAAACAAACTTTAATCACTTCCTATCTTCTATTTTTTTTAATTTTGATTGATACTACATAGAGAGGGGAGCGAGAGGAGAGAGAGAGAGAGAGAGAGAGAGAGAGAGAGAGAAGAGAGAAGAGAGTGAGAGAGAGAGACAGAGAGAGAGAGAGAGAGAGAGAGAGAGAGAGAGGAGAGAGAGAGAGAGAGAGAGAGAGAGAGCAGACCTGACCGGATCAGACCAGACCAGACCATTTTTTTTATTCGGTAAGGCCACTGGCCCATTTGAAGGTGAATGATCACCCTCATGCAATTAGAGGTAAGAAAAAAAATCATCTATCAGGGATCGACCATCAAACAAGAACACCAGCTAAGACGTCACTAAGAGAGAGAGAGAGAGAGAGAGAGGAGAGAGAGAGAGAGAGAGAGAGAGAGGAGAGAGAGAGAGAGAGAGAGAGAGGAGAGACAAGACAAGACAAGACAAAATTCTTTATTTACGAGGATAATAGATAAGCACTGATGTGCTTTTTTACATCGAGTCCTCGCCATGTGTGCGTCAACAATATAAAATAAAAGGAAACAAAGGAAGCATGCAAAGGTGACTAAAAACTACAATACAATAGGGGATTTAAAAAAAAAAAAAAAAAAAAAGAGAGAGGAGAGAGAGAGAGACGCAGGAGCGAAGGGAGTGCGGGGTAAGCCTGCAGAGAGAGAGAGAGAGAGAGAGGAGAGAGAGAGAGGGGGGGGGAGAGAGAGAGAGAGAGGGGGGAGGGAGGAGGGAGAGAGAGAGAGAGAGAGAGAGAGGGAGAGGGAGAGAGAGAGAGAGAGAGAGAGAGAGAGGAGAGGAGGGTGGGGGAGGAAGAGGTAGAGTGGGTGCGATAAGAGAGCATGTTTAGAACAATCTGACAATCAAAAAATTTTCAAAGAGATGCAAAACAATTAATTTTGAAACACCGGGGGAGGGGGAGGGGGGGGGGTGAGAAATAAAGCACAAATGGAGGTGGGAAATGCATATAATAGCCCAGTCGCCACGGGTAGGAAGTGGATATCATATGGATAAAAAATAAGTCATTCAGCAGAGCCGTGAGAGAGAGAGAGAGAGAGAGAGAGAGAGAGAGAGAGAGAGAGAGAGAGAGAGAGAGGGTGAGAGAGAGAGAGAGAGAGAGAAAGTCACATAAGAACACAAGCATTTCGACAGAATGACAAGAGGGCAGGAGGTAGTAGGAAACACACACGCACACACACACACACACACACCACACACACACACAACACACACACACACACACACACACACACACACACCCCCACATGTACTCATATAAGACATACTTACTAAACAAAATAACATACATGTGCATTTCAAATACAAAACACTTTCTAAATAGTCAGGTACATACATAAGGCAAAGAGGGTGGTGGTGATTGGTGGTGGATTTATGGCGGAATATGTAAGTACTGGCACATAAGATGGTTGAAATAATGGTGTTTGAAGGTTGGGTATGCATTGGCGCTGTTTGGTTGATTCAGGGAGCGAGTTCATTGACAGGAACCTGAATATGTTAAACTGGATTTGAATAAGTCAATTCTAGGAACAGGGACATGATGTTTGGGTAGAGTCCTTGAGGAATTTATTGAGAATCTGTGAACTAATGTTGAGGGTGCCTTCCCAGACACAATCTTGTGCATTATGATCCTTTGTTGTATTCTAATCTCAGGGCTTAATGGGAGAACTTGAATCTTTTTTATAGTCCGAGTCCAGAAGACTACTGCTTTTTAGGAGGACTAATTTGAGTGCTCGCTTGTGCAGGCTTAACAATGGTTTGAGAGTGTTAGCGCTAGCACAGTCCCATAGAGTAGATCCATAGTCTATGTATAATTGAATATGAGACTGGAAAATGAGCTTGCGTGAATGCAGGTCGAGGAAGCGTTTGATTTTGGAGAGTTGATAAACTTTCTGTGAACTTTTTTGCATAGTGAGGTTATGTGAGCTTGCCAACTCATATTGTTATCAATGTTATTCCTAGCACTTTGAGGCATGTAACCCGTTCAACGGGTTCATTTTTTAAGATGTACAGGAGGAACTTAAGAGTGGATTTTGTCTTTTTTGCCTGGTTGTGATAAGCATGGATTTAGTTTTTTGAGGGTGAAGCGACATGTGATTTAGTTCAGTCATTTCACGAGATCATTCGCACTTTCTTGTAAAGTTTGTGCAAGAACAGTAACATCAGAATGATTTGTGTGTATTGTTGTGTCATCAGCAAAAGTTCACAGGTGGATGTGATATGTAGAGGGAGATCATTGATGTAAATTGTGAATAATAAGGGACCCAAGATAGAGCCTTGTGGGACGCCATAGGAAAGTGTTTGAAATGAAGAGAAGGTTGTATTAATTTTCACACATTGTTGCCTATTTGTGAGATATGAGTGAAAAAGCGTAAGAGTTCTGTGGATAAGCCATATATTTTAATTTTCTATGAAGAAGGTTGTGGTCTATCACATCAAATGCTTTTTGAAATCAATAATAGGACCCACAATATTTGTTGTTGTTAATGCTGTTTAGCAGTCATCAACGAGGTTGATAAGTGCTGTGTGGCATGAATGGTTGTGTCGGAACCGGACTGTCTTGGATGAAGCAAGTGGTATGTATTAAGGTGGTGTAATGTGTGTTTGTTTATGTGTTTTTCCAAAGGTTTGGAAAGAGTGGAAATGATTGAGATTGGTCTGTAGTTTGTAGGATCTGAGCTGTCACTGCTTTGTAGATAGGAATGACTTTTGCTTTTTTGAAACTATTGGGAAAATGATTTTGTCGATACACAGATTGAAGACGAGGAGAGAGAGAGAGAGAGAGAGAGAGAGAGAGAGAGAGGAGAGGAGAGAGGAGAGAGAGAGAGAGAGAGATGACCAGTCTTGACTTTGATTAGTGATGACCACCTGCCTGGTCCTCAGTTGCAGCAGTTCTATTATTAACCACTCAGGACTTGACACACATGGGCTTGGACTACATTGACGACAACACATCTTTCTACGTCATTTAGATCATATGAAAGGCTGTGTTTTTTCCCCTTCAACATCGAAAGCCATTCCAAACCTTCGTTGTTGTTCTCTTGCCCCTTTTTTTTGCCCGTCTGTTAAGCTTGCAAACGTCACGCCGCACACAACCCACACAACACAAAACCCCAAAACCCACACCACACACACACACAAAACCACAACACAACACCACACACCACACAGCGAAAAGGAGAGAGGGGGGGGGGAGGACGGGCCCCTTGTTTTGGGCACACCTCATTTTGACCGCAGTACAAGGCCCTTTTTTAGCCATCCCGTGTTGAAATTTTTGAAAAATCGTTGGGAAAAAGGGGGAGGGGGGGGGGTAGGGGGGGAAAAGGAAAAGAAATTGGGGGGGGGGGGGGGGGGGGGGGGGTGCCGGGGGACGTCGATCAAACCCCGCACACTCGAATCTAAAACCCCGCAAAACAGAAGGACATAATTGTGTAAAACAGAAATCCCCACGTTTTTCAAAAAAGGGCTAAATGCCATAACTTTTGTTTTCGGGGTTTGGTAAGGTTCGGGGGAAAGACAGTTTGGTGATAGGTCCCTTTTGATGCCCTCTTTCTGAAATGCCCAAAACAAGGTTAATGAAGAGAAAAAAAGCCTTTACTTCAAGACGAGAGTTTGTGTTGGTTTTGGTGGTGTGTGTGTGTGGTGTGTTGTTGTGTGTGGTGTGTGTGTTGTGTGTTTTGTGTGTTTGTTTAAACTTAATACATGGAATTGCAGTTTTTTCAAATTAAAAGAAAAAAAATCTGTTGTGTTTTTCGCTTGGAAAACGCAGCCGAGCAAATCTAGAATGGTCCTCATTTTCACATGAAATGACACCGCCCCCCCTCAAGATATACCTAAAAGCCTGCTTATTTGGAAAGGGAGTTTATGATTGCAAAACTCAATTTTTAAAAAACAAGTTGACGAAATGTTTTAAGACAAATATCGATTGTCATCAAAAAAAAAATGTTGAGTTAAATTTACAATTTAAAAAAAATCGCTCTCTAAAAAGAGCTCTGCTACAAAATGAAATACTATTGTCCAGCGAAAAAACTGATTCACCGGGGGGAAGGGTTTTGATAAAAAAATTTGGTTTTATAAGGAGACATTGATGACATTGGCATTTCGTTGCCAAAAGATGACTTTTGCAATCGTTGATGGGAACCCCTCCCTATCCACCCCCCCCATCCCTTTAGTCACAGAAGAGAGCCGTGGCTCGGGAAAGAATTAAAACCTTTTTTGGGGACGAAATTTTGCGTAAAATAAATAGACAATGAACAAAAAAAAAACTACCTGCTCAGGTGATGTATGAACCCCTTATCCCCTTTTAAAGGGGAATTATCTGGACTAGTGTCGAATTGTGTGAAAGCGATTTTCCTCCCCTTCACCCGGGGCGTGGGGTTGTGGGGGGGCGTGCTGCATGCGTGCGGCGTGCGTGTGTTTGGGGTTTTGTGTGTGTGTGTGTGTGTGGTGTGTGTGTGTGTGTGTGTGTTGTGGTGGTGTGTGTGTGGGTGTGATGGCGTGTGAAAGAGCAGGGGAAAAAGATTTGGGAAAATCGACAAATCAATCAATCAGCGTTGAGTGCTAGGAAAACAAAAAAAGAAATTTTTATAAAAGAGTGCTATCTTTTTAAAAAAGTTTCGAAAAGGGGATGAGATGAGACGTGATGATGTTTTGATGTTTGTTGTTGATGATGATGATAACACAACAACATAAAGAAAATAATGTATAATAAATAATAAAATTTTTTCTTCTTCCCACCAAAACCACCACCACCCCCCACCCTCATGATCTCCCATCATATAATATTGCAGCAGGGAGTTTAATAAAGTGCCTTATCAAATTTTTTTATTGTTTTTGGGATGATGATGATAAAAATGATTATTATTTATAAAATTTTTATTTTTATAAATTATCATTATAAATCTTCTTTTTTTCTTTTCATTTTATTTTTATTGTTATTTTTGTTAATTATTATGTCATACTGAGTAGAAATAAGAGTCATGTTGTTGTCCTATTTTGCTGCTGATCTTTAGAAGCCACGCAAAAACATCGTGGCCAACACGTTTATTTTTGGTTGAATGATATGCAGATCGATGTGAACGCATAGGCCACATACGTCGTTATTTAGGGTGAAAGATATGCAGATCGATTGAAAAGCATCGTGGCCAAAACGTCGTTTTTAGGTTGAATGTATGCAGATGTTGAACACATCGTGGCCACATACGTCGTTATTTTGGTTTAATGTATGCAGATCGATGGAACGATCATGGCCCCATACGTCGTTATTTAGGTTGGATGATATGCAGATAATTTTGAAAACCCTGGGGCCCCTACTCGTTATTTAGGTTTTAATGATATACAGATCGATGTGAACGCATCATGGCCACTCGTCGTTATTTGGGTTTAATGATGTGCAGATATAGTGCTGCGGTGTCAGTAGGTTTTTTATGAATGGGGTTTCTTGTTGGTTTGTTTCTTTGTTTTTTTAATTTGTTTTTTTCAAATTACTCTTCGGCCCCCAGGGTGGAAATACTGTGGTAATTCGCCCTTTCCATTAATATTTCCCGGGTTTTTTTCTTTAATGTCGTGGATGTTTTATTCTATGCAGACAATGGGGTTTTCCTATCAAGGTTTGCAAGGGGCCCTCATGGTTATTTAATGAAAAATTACAGTAATGAAAATATTATGATGGCCCTTGAAAACTGGTTAATGTTTTTTCTCTCTCTCCCCCCTTTTCTCTTCTCCTCTCTCTCCTCTCTCTCTCCTCCCCCCTTCTCTCTCTTTTCTGTTTTGTTGTGTGTGGTGTTGTGTGTGTGGGTGTGTGTGTGTGTTGTGTGTGAGAGAGGAGAGAGAGAGAGAGAGAGGGGGAAGAGGAAGAAGGAGAGAGAGAGGGAATACGGTGGGGTATTGGGTTTAAAAAAATTATCTGTCGATGAGTTTATTTCTCTTCCTTGCTGTGTTAGGGTGTGTTTTTTTGTTTGTTTTGTTTTGTTTCGCTTTTTTTGCTCTCAGTTCACTGTGCCAGTGGTTTTTGCTTGTTGTTTCCCAAGGGGTCTGGGGAAGTTCGTTTCCTCCGGTCTTGAGGGTTTGTTTATTTGTTTGTTTTTTTGGGTTTGTTTGTGTGTGTTGCTTTTTTTTTTTTTGTTTGTTTTTTTTCATCGACGCGGGGGCAGCGTTGCTTTAAATAGGTCCCCCATCCGCAGTTACGAATGGGCCCCAAACTTTTTAATTCCTGTTGCCCCTCAAATGTGCATCTCTCAGAAGATCCCCTCATCAAAAACAATTCACTGCATGTTCAGTTCCCAAGACAAACTGTGCCGACTTTAAAGACAAGCTCCATGTTTGTGTTTCCCTTTATGTCCAGCCGATGGACTGACCTTTTTTCTACCCTTGACTGCTGTGCTCTTTAAAACATAACTGCCGTGCCCTACAAAACCCCTGGAAACCCAGGACTCTTCTAGCCCTTTTTTTCTATTCCCCCGTTGACATCTTGCATTGGAATAGTCCTCAAATCAGTTACAAAAAGGACGAGTCTTCTTTTTTTACAATTAAAAAAAAACGGTTTTCTAGAAGCAAAGCCATTGCCCTCCATTCAACCTGCGTTGTTACTACTTCACCTCCACCGTAACCCCGAACTCTGACCTTCACTGTGTGATTACTGGAGCTTTTTGCAAGAGCTGGACAGGAGTAGGGTTTAGTTCTGTTGATCAATTTCTCAATGGCCTCACACAAGAACAGAAAAGGGCAGAATCTGATTTCTTTTTCAAATGTGTATTTCTTTCTTTGCCTTTCTGTTTTTCATAACTACTACTGTTCTTCTTCTTCTTCTTCTTCTTCTTCTTCTTCTTCTTTTCTTCTTCTCTCTCTCTCTCTCTCTCTCTCTCTCTCTCTCTCTCTCTCTCTCTCTCTCTTCCTTCTCTCTCTCTCTCTCAGAATTTCTGTCAGTGTATAATGGCCGCTAGAATGCTGTTTACCAAAATCTAAGATATTTTCTCCAAAATCCTTTGAAAAATTTGAAGTTCTAGCATTGAGATCACCACTAATCAATACAAACACGTCATCACAAGAAAGCATACAATCATATATAAATTCAAACAATAAACTTATTCCATTTTCAAGATTGAAGTGCAAGTAATATGGTGAATCCACAGGAGGCACATATGCACACACATATAATACATTTTTAATGGTACCAACCACAGATTTATCAATTATAAACGCAAAGAAATTATCTGTTATATGTTAGTTGAGTTTGATGCCAAAGGCAAGACAAATTGGGCTTCGAGGGTAAGATTAAAATTGTATGAATATGGATTTGGCTTTGTGTGGGAAAGTCAGGGTGTTGGGGACATACGTGGTTTTATCCGCGAATTTCGTCAGAGATTAATAGATTGTCGATGGCAAAACTGGCATTCTCATGTTCTGGAAAGTGACAGATATGATATCTATCGTATGTTAAACGCAGAGCATAGATTGCCATTGTATTTGTCTATAAACTTAGACAAACATTTGAGATACATCTTAACAAATTTAGATTTGGTGTCACAGAAATAAGTAGTCATTTTAATCGTTATAGAGAACTCAGTGATGATCATCTCCTTTGCCCATTATGTCACGAGGCTTTTGATAATGAAGTTCATTTTGTATTTTCGTGCCAGGAACTTTATTGTATTAGGCAAGAGTTAATTCCAGAAAAATACTATAGACAACCATGTATCTTCAAGTGATTATGCTAATGACTTCAAAAAATGAAACACTTGTAAAGCGTTTTGCTCTGTTTTTGTGCAAAGCATTTATGATTCGAAAATTTCTTACAGCCTAGGTTCTTTTTTATCGTTAAATGCTTGAATTTCGTTTAACATGGTTATATATATTTGTTCAAGTGTATAACAATAAGCAGTGTAAGCGTTGATGCATCGCAGGCTTAAAACTTGTAACAATGTGAACGTTGTGAACCTGTTTTTTGTTTGTTTTACTTGTAGCATTGATATTAGAATATTATCTCAATTATTGTACCCCCTTCTGAGGGGCTATGGCTGTACTTGAGAGACGAAAGACAAAGGGAGGGAGCGAGGCCGAGAAAGAGGAAAGAGTGGGGTGGGTGAGAAGTGCACGGAACACTGAGAGAGAAGAAGATTCCTGTTTCAGTCTCAGTGTCATCAAGGAGGCGTCACTCGTGCGGACTAGTCCATATACTCTACACCACATCCGCTAAGTTTTGAGACCACACTGCGCATGATTTGAAGCTGAAGGATATATGAATGAACATCTAAGATGAGAGAATTGAAGAAGAGGGTCTCGTGGCTACGACTCAGCAGAAATCTGACCTACGCATTAGCCCAATGCACTGGTCAGACCTTGAGTGCCTACCTTACATTGGTTGTCTTTTTTCCCCTTTTTTTGTATGTGTGTATAGTGAATGTACAAAATGTGCGTGTATGGATGCGTGGGCAAGAAGAAGAAGAAGAAGAGATGAAAGGTGATGGATGGGGAGTCCTAGAGTGGGCAGGAGATGGAAGTGCAACGGAAGGAGAGAGAGAGAGAGAGAGAGAGAGAGAGAGAGAGAGAGAGAGAGAGGAGAGAGAGAGAGAGAGAGAGAGAGAGAGAGAGAGAGAGAGAGAGAGAGAGAAATAAAAGCCTAATGGCAAGTCATGACCGATCTTGACCGGGGACATGCACCATCCTCTTGTCTCACAGTTGCAGCACTGCTATTTTTAACCATTCTGACACTGGCCATACATGACGTGGTCAGCGCGCCGTTTCTACGTCTTGGACTTTCAGACTAGGGGCGGAGCGCTGCACCCAGACAACTCGCAGCAAATCGGGTTGTTGTTCGCTTTCTTATTCTTGGACTTTCAGACAAAGGGGAGAGTGTTGCACCCAGACAACTCGCAGCAAATCGGGTTGTTGTTCGCTTTCTTATTCTTGGACTTTCAGACAAAGGGGAGAGTGTTGCACCCAGACAACTCGCAGCAAATCGGATTGTTGTTGGCGTCGTTGTTCTACCACTTAGTTCTCTCTTGTCGTATAGTTAAACCAGCAAGCTTGTTCATCGTCGTCTCGCATTTGGGAATCCCCCATATTTCGGAAAAATCCAAAAAATAGAACTTTCTTCCCCAACAAATGTGAATCAATAGACGTCTCAACAATGACGAAATCTGTTGTGATGTTTGTAAAAAAAATATAGCAGCTTGTCATTTGTTTTACACTCAAATTACAAAATGTGCCATGATTTGTATTTAGAAGCGAAGGACAGGTAATTTGGATCAGAATTCAAAATAAAGAGTTATACAAACTTTAAATCACTTCCTATCTTCTATTTTTTTTTTTTAAATTTTGATTGATACTACTAGAGAGAGAGAGAGAGAG
>CM031599.1:55983532-55986032 GCA_018398815.1 Conus ventricosus | reverse complement strand
TTCCAACCGAATTAGATCGTTTACGTCCGGATTAGTGTGTTACAAATATCTGTACCTTCCAAACACTATGAGCGATATTTTAATCTATTACGTCTCGATAGTTTTGTAAATCTAATCATAATTCATTTTCTTTATACTTCAATGACGCAATGTGTCAAGTCGTATGTGTATCCCTATTGTCTTACTGGCTTGTTAAGCAGAAGGCAATAAATCGTCAAAGCGTCAAAACGTCTCCCTCTCTTCTCTCTCTCTCTCTCTCTCTCTCTCTCTCTCTCACACACACACACACACACACACACACACACACGTCTTCTCATCTAAGCTTCCTAGTCCCTTCTTTTACTCATATTGTTCTAAACCTAGCTTAGTTCTCGGGTCAAAAATAGCTCAGTGGATTAAGCGCCGGACTCGTGATTCTGGTCATCCTTAGGGTTGCGGGTTCGAATCTCAGTTGGGGGTTTCGGCACAAGTGGATTTTTCTTTCGCAGTCAGCGTCGTCCCAACTCCACTTCCCTAACAGTCCTTGTGTTCAGGTGTTCAAGTGTAAATCATGAATCCTGTTGGAGTGAGAATACCATTGATGCAAGAATGAATACATTAACAACAGCAGCAGCGACAACAACAACAAAAGAAGTTCCTTGCGCTGTTCTGTCAATGCGTCAGTGAAGAGAAATTTTAAACCCAATGCACGAGTCGTCGGCCTATAAAGAGCGAGAGAGAGAGAGAGAGAGAGAGAGAGAGCAGCGTGAATAATTCCCAATTCTAATACAATCCTGGACCAGAACTGTACAAAATGACGTGTTGGAAAGTCATTTGAATATATAGACTCTAGCTTGATTTCATTGTAACATTTACCTATTAACATAGACGTATACATTCTCTTCCATCCCTTCCCCCTACAATCCGGCCGTCTCAAGCTTTCCTCTTTTCACCCATCCAAAGCACATAAATGCATGCACACACTGATCCACCGGAGCAACACACACTGTCTAATATCACATGGTTTGTGAACAGACGTAAAATTAAAGTACTACTAACACACACACACACACACACACACACACATCGGAATAGATCTTCATATCCTACATTTGCAGCGATTTTCCCATGATTTTGTAATGACACAACTACAGATTCTCTTAAAGGTTAGTGGTGACTGAATGAATTGAAGAGAGCGGTAGGAAGTTCCATGTCAGTGGTCCAAAAACTGAAAGAGAGTTTTCTGCCAACAGATTTAAGAGAAAACCGTGGGACAGAGACAAGTTAGGCATCCTGAGGTTGGAGAGTTTTGGGGAGAGAACAACAGGGAGGCACAGTTTGTTTGATGGTTCTACTGAGAAATAAGGGCGAATTTGATCTGCTTGTCCGTGTGAAAATGCAAAACTTTATTTACATGGTTCACATGTAGCTTTACGTTGAAGAATTGATAAAATAGATATGCCTAGAACTTTTCTTAAACCAGAGGCAGAGATCCTATTTCCAGATTTGAACATAATCATAGTCTTAATTCCTGTCTTTTTATGTTTCAGTATCGATCCAGCACATAATTAGTTTCGTTTTGTCATCATTCATTTTTTTTTTTATTCTTCTGCATTTATCCAGTATACAACCCTCTTTATGCATACATTCTTTTTATGACTCGTGTCAACGAGACAGTGGGTGTTCCGCAGACAGATAGAGCAGAAAGTCACCTGCAAAGCAAATATACTGTGAGTCATTCTCAGCAATTGAAAAACTAAGACGTTCGGCATGCATGATAAAAAGCAATGGTCCAAGCACCTAACCTAGGAGTACACCATATTTTTTTCTCGTGATTCAGCAAATGTGATACTATTTATAAAAGCACATTGCTGGATCCTTTCAAGATATGAGATAAGCAATCTTAGAACGGTCGCAGTTCCGCCAATGTGGGAGGATAGCGTAGGTGGACCATCGAGAATGTGAAATGCAGCAGTGATATTTACTCCGTATTTCTGAACAACACCTATTCAGTTCGCCATTGTCATAGTTTTGCTGATATCACTCCTTCGTGCTTCTGCCGCTCCTGCCCCTGCCGTCACGATCCAAAGCATTTAATGAACCGCGGGCTTAGCATTGTATTGTGAGATCGATCGGTTCCTACTGGCATTGAATAACGCTGTCATCAGCGTCACCTGACGTGCGGGCCATTGATTTGGAGCCTGGCCAGAGCTTAGGCTCGTCGCACACGGATCGTCGAAGCGTCGGTTTGAGCCTGTTCATCGTTGATTTGGCTCGAAATCAGAGCTTACGCGTGTCGCACACTGATCGTCAAGGCGTTAGTACTTGTATTTTTTCCCCCTTACATTCTGCTTAAATTCTTCAAACCCTGACTGTCTTCAAAAGTCTCTCTCTCCTCTCTCTCTCTCTCTCTCTCTCTCTCTCTCATCTCATACACGCACGTACGTAAGCGCCCGCCATGCGCGCAAGCTCTCTCTCTCTCTCTCTCTCTCTCTCTCTCTCTCTCTCTCTCTCTCTTTTC
>CM031599.1:55966391-55975932 GCA_018398815.1 Conus ventricosus | reverse complement strand
GATCACCATTCCCATAGTCGGACAGTCTAGTGCAAAGGCAAACTCATCAATAAAGCCAATGGTGGATATTGGAATAAAGGAAAAGGACACACACACACACACACACACACACACACACACACACTGAGGCAGATGTCTGTGAGATAGTAAGGGACGAACGACAGGATGTGTGTTGAGGGGGCTGGGGGTGGGGAATGGGCTGTAGTAAGGCTGGAGGGAGGGTTGGAGAGATGAGGGAGAGGGGGGGGGGGGAGGAGGAAGAAGCTTTGTACTTGTTGATACAAATTGATGACCGGAGGCGAGGGTACACGCGTGTGTGTGTGTGTGGTGTGTGTGTGTGTGTGTGTGTGTGTGTGTGTGTGTGTGTGTGTGTGTGTGTGTGTGTGTGCGCGCGTGCGCGTGCGTGCGTGCGTGCGTATGCATTGTGTATACAGCCAGTGTGTATGCGTCAGTGTGTGCGCTTCTGTGTGTGTGTGTGTGTGTGTACGTATGCCTTACCAACAGCAAACATAGCAGACGCTTCGAGCAAATGTGAGCTAAGCAACTCAAGGGCCACCTCCCCCTTTTCCACTGTGCTGCAGGCCATTTGAGCCCGGATTGCGACAGAACCTTCCTTTTGTGCCTGCATGGGACTGTCACCACAGCCTGACACCCGCACTCAGCCCTTTCATTGGGATCTCTTAGTCACCGCAGACAACCACATAAGAACCTCTGTGTGTGTGTGTGTGTGTATGTGTGTGTGTGTGTGTGTGTGTGTGTGTGTGTGTGTGTGTGTGTGGTGTGTGTGTGTGTGTGTGTAGTGTGATGTGGTGTGGTGTGGTGTGGTGTGTGTGTGTGTGTGTGTGTGTGTGTGTGTGTGTGTGTGGTGTGTGTGTGTGGTGTGTGTGTGTCACAGTCTCCATGTTTTGTTTACTTTGTGTGCAAGCACGATCGACATGACCCTCTCTCTCTCTCTCTCTCTCTCTCTCTCTTTCTTCTTCTTCTTCTTCTTTTTGTCTGACTGGCATTTCACTCTCAATTCCCTGTAGCTCACTAATAGGACAGAACACAATCAGTCTAAAACTCATGCATGTACACACAATCCTTATTTGCAATTAGCATTGACCTGGATTTTTTTTTTCAAATCCAAACCTGTGCACAGAGTCTTCTTATCATTTTTACAGAAGCAGAACGATTTGCATCTATTCAGACTGTCACAGTCAAAAATAGAACAACCAAGTCGTGGTCCAGGTTGTTTGGACATAAGCTCTAACTCAAATATTCTGGGCGCCACGTAGACCGGCCCATGGTTCGGATCCAGCCAATTAAGCATAGGGGAGAGGCTCCACAGAGACGGTCTGTCCGGCTAGACGGACTAAGCAGCTTTGACCGACGCCTCGATGTCTAGCGAGACGAGTCGTAGCGCCTGGCTCAGGCTCATCTAGCCAATTTGTGGAACCAGCGCCATTGTTAGTCGGACGTCGCAGGTTAAAGCAGGAAAGGGAGAGGGAGAAGGTAGTGTGTGGTGGGGGTGAAATCTAGCTAATCAATTAAATGACCAATTGACCACCACAGAGAGTAAGGCGTGTAGGCGTGACTGTCATGATTTGAATATCCAATGGAATTAGAGGGAGATAACTTCGGGTATCAGGCGGTAAAAATACTGACCAATGGTACTGGCCCTTGGACACGGAGTGAGGGCATAAAGTAATGCGTGAGTGAGAGAGAGGGGGGGAACGAAGAAAACGAACAGACAGAGAGAGAGAGGAAGAAGTTCGGGGGAGTAGGCTCTCGCCTACAGGAAGGCAGGGAGATGAGAACGAACAGAGAGACAGAGAGAGAGAGAGGTTCTGGGGTGTAGTCTCTGCAGGAGAAAGGCAAAAGAGATGAGAGGAGTGAAGTTTAAGCATTAGCACCAGATAGTCTGCACAGAACGAACAGAGAGAGACAGAGGAAGAGGCTCTGTGTAAGCTCTGACGAGAGAGAAGCGAGAGATGAGGGGGAACGAAAGAGAGGGGGGGAAGGGTTCTGGGGTGTATCTCTGCAGGAAAAAAAGGCAGAGAGATGAGAGGAGTAAAGTTTGAGCTTTTAGCACCAATATAGTCTGCAAAGGGAGGACAAGAGAGATGTGGAAAGAGAGAGTTTGCTAACAAATGAAGGAAAAGGAAAAAAAAGAAAAGGAAAAGAAAAGAACCGTCCATTTAATGAGCGACTGGAGAGAGAGAGGGGGGCCCATGCGTTAATGCGGAAGAAAGAAGGAGAACGTCGTGTTGAAAGTCCATTTTCCCATCTAAAACCCGGGGGTTCGACCTCATACTTGGCCACGCCACTTTCATCGGCAGTCCAATGCCCAAACGAGCAGTCCAGCCTGACCGGTCCCAGCAGCCCAGCTTGACCGGTGCAAGCAGCCCAACCCAGTGCCGCGTTGTGTGTGTGTAAAAGTGCAGTGAAAAAAAAAAAAAAAGGAAAAAAAAAAAGACAGTGATCGTGAATTTTTAAGTCCCCTGGCCAGGAAAAGTAGAAATTTTTTATCCGGGTTTAGTTAATGATGTTTTAGTAAATGATTTTGTGAAGTTCAGGAAAGAGGATGTTTTGTTTATTTGTTTCCATATGCATTGATTTTTTGTTCTAGATCATGTGTAGTAAAGTTTATTTACTAGGGGTTTGATGTGACGTGCTGAATATAAATGAGTTTTGTAGAAAAGCTGTGGGGTTGTTTGGGCTGTGCGTTTGCCCTTCCCCTCCACGACATCACCCGAGGTTGACAATTTTTGGGCGAGCTTCCCAGGATATTCGGGCCCCATTTTTATAATTGTTCAACTTCTCGAGAGGAAGCGGGGGGTGGGATTCAAGTATTGTAATCCAAAGAAAAGGGGGTTGTCTTCTGTATTTTCCCCAAGATGTTAAATACTAGGCTTGGCATTGTTTCCCAAAGTATTTAAATATAGCTTGGCATTTCACCCCCAGAGTACTCATTTCGCACTTTTTGCTAAAATTCGCCCCATAGTTGGGTCAGGCGCTGGGCGTCTTATAAAAATAATTCTTGCCCCAAAGCTAATATTTATTATAGGATTGTGCTATTAGTACTCGGTGGTAACACCGTTTGGTGTCGTAGTAAAAAAATTTTGTTCAGAAAAAAAAAAAAAAAAACAAAAGATAAATGGCGGAAGAAAAAAAACCCCCTTTGAAAAACTTGTGAGTTCGTCGTGATTTGGCTATTGGGGAGAAGAGTTGCGAGCTTTCTTTGAAAACCGAAAAAGTGGAAAGGGATGAACGCGCGGAAAGCGCCGGTCGCGTAGAAGCGCAAGAAATAGAAAAATTTAAGGTTTCAGGCTAAGAAAATCGGGGGGAAAAAAGCGGGAAAAACAGAAGATTAAAGGTTCAATTGAGTTAGAGAAAAGTGGAATACAAAGGGGACCACGGGGATGGGATTTCGTCCCCGTGCTCTGTGCGCAGTTACCCCCCCCCGACCAAAGTTGCCCAAATTCTCTGAAGGTCCCGATTCGATTGATGAACATCAGTCGTTTCAAAAACTTTTTGCGACCAGTCGGGGTTTGGGCCCTCCAAAAGAGGGGGGCAGTTTTTTTTGTCCCCTATTGAGGGAAGGCTTACAGATTTTCACTGCGTTTCCGCAAAACAACGTTGATTTCGGCGCTGTGAAGGAATCTTTGATGAAAGGTTTTGCCCTCACAGAGGAGGGGTTCGGAAAAAATTTTCGTTCAGCTAAATTAAAGCAGGTGGAGTACATCGGTTTGGTGCACGTTAGTCATATTTGAGAAGTGGTTAGGTTGGTGGTACGAAAAAAGTTCGTGAATTGAAAGAGTAGTTATGAAAGAACGATTTTGTCAGGTTGCGGCCCTGATTTAACCCCATACTTTTGAAAGAGGAGCCAGAGACAGCGGAGAGTTTTTTGAAGTTCGCAGGGGTGTTAGAGGGACTTTGGGCCTAAGTGGGGAGAAACAGGTGCTGGCACAGGGGGAAAAGGAGTGAAGGAGCCCAGGGGGAGTTTTCTGCAAAGTCTCCCAAACCCGGGTGGGGCAAAAAGGAAGGGCAAAGGGAAATTGGGTGTTTATTTGTCCAAGAAGGGACATGTGGCGAGGGATTGTCGCATGAGGTTCCAGAAGGCAGCCCCTTGCAAGAGGTGGAAAAGGGTCGTCAAGGGAAACGACCTGCGTGGAACCCAAAAAGGGGTTCAGTCTGAAGAGGGTGGAGTGCAAAAAATAGTTGATGGACAGCAGTCGGTCAGGGATGGAGGGCACTGGCTGAGTGGTTCGTTACCAGTGGAAAAAGGGGGGTTTGGGCCGGGGGGTTTTAAGTGTTACGGAACTGGTTGTCATGCGGGTAGTCGAACAAACGTGGTCGAAAAAAGGGGATTTGCAGGGCAAATCCAGACCTGTATTTAAATCGATGGCACTGTGGGGGTTTCCAGTTGCAAGATAAAGTCGTCCCCCTTACTTCTGGGCGAGTTGTCTGCTTTGGTGATGGAGAAACCCCTTCACGTTTGATTATTGGAAATTTTCCCGGGAAAGGGGATCAGGGGTTCTGGTTGTTGACTGCTACGGGGCAGCAGTTCAAACCGGGAGCAAAAAGGGGGGAAAGGTTTGAAAAAACGTTAGTCTTTCAGAAAGGAAGTCAGGCATAGATGTGTGTGAGGGTTTAGGGCAGCGCGGGAGGAACAAGACCTTCGCTCGTGAATCGGGGGAGTTGGCAAGGGGTGGAGAAAAAAACAATGGTTAGGGAGGTGAGACAGAATTTTTTAAAAGGCGGGCTGTTGTACGAGTGTTCACCAAGGGGGAAGCGGAAAGGTGCCCACTCATTGAGGTCCCAGCAGGTTATCGTGACCTGTAATTAGTGGGTCACGATCGCTCATGGGGGTCATCTCGGCCCGCAAAACAGGCTGCCCCAAAATCTTTGATGTTTTCATTTTCCCCAGGAGCAATGGCAGACATAAAGCGTTTCGCATGTATGTGACGTGTGTTCAAAGGTCACCCAAAAAGAGGGGTAAGGGAAGGCGTCTTAAACTCCCCCTTTTTGGGCACACCGTTCGGAGGGTGGCTATTGATCGACGGCCCAATCTCGCCCGTTCCAAAGGTGGGACAGGTAGGGAGGGTAAGGTTGCAAAGGAAAGTTTGAAAAGGCTGGGTCGTTCGAAGAAGCAATGTGGCAGGAAAAGGGGAGGAAACAATCCCCCAAGGGGGGAGATCAAGCCGGTTTCTGTTCCCCGGGTCAAACAAATGCTGAGCATTGGAAAGGACCATTACCATCCTGAAAAAAGGGCGGTCGAGTTACCCAATTGATGTGAATGGAAAAACCAAAAAATTTTCCATAAATTTTCCCCCCCAAATATATTTAGCGTGAGACTCAGCACTAGGCGCAGCAGCAAACATTTATGGGGTGAAAAGGACCCAGCAGAAGAAGGGGAGTTTTGTTGCCTAGTTTCCGAAGAGTCTACAGGGAGGTCCTGTAGAGGGCTAGACAG
The DNA here is from genome assembly GCA_018398815.1 of Conus ventricosus. Taxonomy (NCBI): domain Eukaryota; kingdom Metazoa; phylum Mollusca; class Gastropoda; order Neogastropoda; family Conidae; genus Conus; species Conus ventricosus. The sequence continues at coordinate 55,970,474 of CM031599.1, read as the reverse complement.
TAGGAGTTCCTAGGTTTTGTTGTTGGAGGGAACAAGCAGCCAGAAGGGGGGGGGGTGGAGAAGATGATGAATTCAGAAGACCAAAGACCAAAAAAGAGCAGGAGTCGCAGGTTTTATTGGGTTTATGGGAGTTTGTTCCCCCTTCGCAGCAATCACGGTCTTCAGTGATTTGGTCAAGGGGGGAAAACCACAGTGGTCGAGTGGTAGCGCTGCAGACAACCTGCAGCGTGTTGGAAAGACTAGGTTCCCGTCCCATCTTGAAGCTACCAGATTTTTCCAAACCATTTTTGTGCGGACAGATGCTCGGTGGTGGGATGGTGCGTATTGTTGAGGAGCTTTAAGGGGGCGGTTTCCCGTAGGTATGCTAGCAGAAGTTTACCCAAAAGGGGAAAAAGGGTACGCAAAGGTGGAGAAGGAGTGTTTAGCCGTTGTGTGGGCCCCTGCAGAAGTTTCCCCAAATACTTGTATGGGAAAAGTCGTGATTGAGCAGTCACCAACCACTCAAATTCCCGCAGGGGCACAGCGAAAAACAGAGGGTTCTGCGTTTGGGGAAGGATTGCAGCCCCCAGGGATCAGTGCAGTACATCCCGGTCGACAGAAGTCGGAGCTGATATTTTAAGCGCGTAGTTAGCAAGCTGCAACTCAGAGGAAATCTATATCCGGGGGGCTTTGTTTTTTAATATGTTTGATTAAGTTATTTGATTGGTATGGGTTTATTCCAGTTTGGCTTGGTTTATATTTTTGTGTGAGACTTTTCTGTTTTCTTTGTGAGATTGTTCTGTGAATGTGTTTTGCTTGGAGCAACGTCGCTTGGTAGTGTGCATTTTTTGCAATAAGTGAGGTGGAGATTTTCAGTGAAGGCATGGATGTGATATATTATATTGGTTTTCATAAGAATTTTGAAAGGGGTGGCAAAACCCCAGGTAGGGGAATGGCATAAGTGGCACGAGGTCGTTATAAATGAATTTAAAAAACGCAAGAGCGCCGTCAAGTAATCATTGGGTGGTATTCACTAAAGATATATTTTAATTATAAACCGTTGGGGTTTTAAAAAATTTTTTTTAAACTTTGAGGTAGCTGTGTGCAGCAAATTCGGTTGTTGTTTTTTTTTACCGGGTTTTTTAGACGATGCGGTTTCATAGTCTTTTGAAGGGGGAAATTGTCACGGTCAAAAAATAGAAAACCAAGTGTGGTCCAGGGGTTTTTTGGGAATAAACTTAAATCAAATAATTTTGGGCGCCCCCGTAGCCCCGGCCCCCGGTTCGGATCCAGCCAAAAGAAGAAAGGGGAGAGGCTCCACGGGCGGGTCTGTCCCCGGGTGACGGACTAAGCAGCTTTGGACGACGCCTCGTGTCTAGCGAGAGAGTGTAGCGCCTGGCTAGGCTCATCGCCAATTGTGGAACCAGCGCCATGTTTAGTCGGACGTCGCAGGTTAAAAAAAAGAAAAGGGAGGGGAAAAAAAAGGGGGTGTGGTGGGGGTTTAAATCTACTAACAATTTTAAAGCCAATTGCCCCCAAAAGGTAAGGCGTGTAGGCGTGACTGTCATGATTTGAATATCCAATGGAATTTGAGGGGATAAAAAAGGGGTATCAGGGGTAAAAAAAAAAAAAAGGTCGGTTAAAAACCGGTGAGGGGCAAAAGAACGGGTTAAAAAGGGGGGGAACGAAGGAAAACCCGAACAGACAAGAGGGAGGGAAGAAGGGGGGAGTAGGCCCGCCACAGGAAGGAGGGAATGAGAACGACAGAAGAAGGGGAGAGAGGGGGGAGGTTTCTGGGGTTAGTCTTGAGGAGAAAGACAGAGAGATGAGAGGAGTGGTTTAAGCATTTGCACCCCGATAGTCTGCAAAAAGAACAGAGGGCGAGGAAAAGGCTGTGAAGCTTGGGCGAGAGGAAGCAGAGAGATGGGGGGAGAACGAACGAAGGGGAGAGAGGTTCTGGGGTTGCTCGCAGGAGAAAAGGGAGGGATAGAGGAGTGAAGTTTTAGCATTGCCCCGTATAGTCTGCAAAGGGGGGATGAAGAGAGATGTGGAAAGAGGGTTGCTAACAAAGAGAGAAAAGGAAAAAAAAAAGAAAAGGGAAAAAAAAAAGCAACCTGTCCCTTTAATAGAGCAGAAAAGGGGAGAGGGGAGGTGCAATGCGTTAATGCAGGAAGAAAGAAAGGAGAAAGTCGATTTTTATAGTCCCCTGTTCCATTTTTGATCCGGGGGTTGACCCCCTTTCTTGGCCAGCGCCACTTTCATCGGGAGCCCAAACCCGACCAACGCCAGCAGCAGCCGACCCGGTGCCAGCGTCCGTTGACGGTGAAGCAGACCCCAAAAACCCGTCCCGCGTTGTGTCGTGTGTGAAAGTGACAGTGAAAAGAAAAAAAAAAAAAGGGAAAAGAAAAAGACGTGATTCGTGAATAGTTAAAACATGGCCAGGTAAAATAGAAATCTATTTTTACCGGGTTAGTTATATGTTTTTGTAATGATTTTGTGAAGTTCAGGAAAGAGAATGTTTTTTTCATTTTATTCCATATGCATTGTGTTTCGTTTATGCTGTGTAGTAAGTTATGCTTTATAGTGGTTTGATGTGACGAATGCAATATTGATGAGATTTTAAGCAAGTGTGAGTGTGTTTTGGGGTGGCGTAGTCCCTTTCCCCCATCGACATCACCCCCGGGTGAACAGGGCTGCCCTTTCTATTTGACTTCATTGACCCCCATTTTTTTTTTAATTGGACGGGACGGTCCTTGGTACCCTTAAACCTTTTACACACTCCCCCAATCGGCTGTCCCGCAAAAAAATCCACTCTCACATGTGGTCAACATTGATAAAGCATGACGGAACTACCCGGTTTGACGATAGACATCTTTTTCTGTTACTTGAAGCAGACCTTGAAGCAGACACATTTTAAGATAAACGATCCACTCTTTACGCAAAGTTCTTTGCAGCAGAATCTACCAGTATTAGAATACACACACACACAACACCACACACACACACACACCACACACACACACACACGAGAGAGAGAGAGTGAGAGAGAGAGAGAGAGAGAGAGAGAGAGAGAGAGACAGAGACAGAGAGACAGAGACAGAGACAGAGAGACAGACAGACAGACAGAGACAGAGAGAGACACAGAGAGAGGTAACAATGTTCACTCCACATGTACTAACTACCAACTTCACAGACCCCATTGATCGGCCGTGGATGTGCCCCAAGCCATTAGCAAGCATACTAGATGTCTGAACGCCACTACCCAGCTGGGTGTATAGCAAAATGCCAGCGTCAAAGGTTCTAAACCCCCGTTTTAATCGTGAAAATATTCATAATTACTGTTTTGACCTGACGATGTCCATTTTGTTGCTTCATTACTATCATTTGTTTTTTTTCTTTGGGGGACAAAACTGTGCCATAGTGTTGATCACCATGAAAACGGTTTCAGATTAATGAAAATAGTCGCAATGATCAAAACATCGTTCTGAACATAATGATGGCGTACGGGAAATTGTCTTACGACTGCATATGGTTTAGACACTTTTTCCCCACGGAGAAACCATCAGTAGAGAAGAGATGCTCGACAGAAAAACGCGGCATCAAAGTATGCGTCAACTGCGAGAAAATGTACTCGATTCGGCGAGTTAGGTAATCTGACACAGTGTTGTGTGTGTGTGTGTGTGTGTGTGTGTGTGTGTGTGTGTGTGTGTGTGTGTGTGTGTGTGTGTGTGGTGTGTGTTCGGACAGATAATGGAGGGTGGGGAGAGAGGGGAAGGGGACGGAAACAAACATAGATAACTGCGAACAATTTTTACTCTGACACTAAGAAACGACTTGAAAAGATTTTGACAAACACAAAAAATACAGCAGGCCTGGGTAGGCTGGGTGGGGAGTTTGAGGGGGGACAGGGGAACGGGATGGACGGCTAGGGGGTGATGGGAAAGGAGAGGAGTAAGGATGCCGAGGAGGACGGTATAGTTTGAAGGTTTCTGACTGTGTGATGAACCGTCCAGTTCTGTCTTGTGAACGAAAACCATTTTTGTGAACAGATCATGTCTGTTTGTCCGTCTGTCTATCTATCTTTCTCTCTCTCCATATATGTCT
>CM031599.1:55953891-55961391 GCA_018398815.1 Conus ventricosus | reverse complement strand
CAAATCAGCAACAAACGAAGAAAGAAAACAAAGTCAGCCCATTATCAGAGGAAATGAGAAAATCGAATTCATAAAGAAAAGATCGACTACCGACCTCATCCATCAACTTCAAAGTGCTTCAAAGAAAATAAACTTGGACAGTCGGGATCACTGTAAATACTGTGGCAGAAAACCCACAAGACGTGACCTCTGCCCTGCCAAAGATGCTATTGCAGTTCCTGCAAAAAAAGGGAGGTCACTACAAAGTAGTCTGTCGATCGACGAAACCAAAACCAGCCCACGAACTTGTTGAAGAAAATGTGACTATCTTCATCAGATGACTTTTAGGATAATTATAGCATTCATGATGATGATGACATCTGGTCAGCGGAAATTCTCGTCAATGGCAAGCCCACAATTTAAGTTGGACACTGGTTTGCTCATTCCCCAGTATTGGAGAATCATGGGTGAAAGAGAAAAAGTAAATTTAAAACAAGGAAAATTCTGAAAGGTCCCGGAGACACACCATTAGAAGTGATGGGCACGTTTCCAGGCGACACTCCAGAACAAGGAAAACAAGATTACTGAGACACTTTATGTGCTGAAAGGACACCACATTCGCTCCTTGGCAAGTCAGCATGCGTAAAACTAGATTTAGTCAAGCGTGTTGAATCCGTCTCAGAAAAATCTGTACCAGACTACAGAAAAAATTCCCTCAATTGTTCAAAGGTCTTGGTACATCCAAACCCATATAAAATCAATCTAAAGCTGACACCAAGCCAGTGTGTATTTAAATACCCCTCGAAAATTGCGCATCCACTCTTTCCTAAGGTTAAAAAAAAAAATTGATCGAATGCTGGAAGAAGGAGTAATCTCCCCTTTACAGAGCCAACAGACTGGTTTTCAGGAATAGTGGTGTTCAAAACCAAATGGCTTGTCAGATTGTGCGTTGATCTGACTCAACTCAAAATCAGTTCAGCGAGAAATACATCCATGCACTCAGTTGATGAAAGTCTCGCAAAGCTGGCAAATTCAAAAGTTTTCACCAAATTGATGCTAAAAGGGATTTTGGCAACATCCCATGGCAGAGGAGTCTGAATTATAAAACCACTTTTGTCACTCCTTTTGGTAGATATTGCTTCCATCGCCTGCCTTTCCCGCATCAGCTCTGCAAGTGAAATCTTTCAACGAGCCATGTCTGAAATACTCGGGGCCAGAGAAGGAGTCATTTGCCACATGGACGTGTCCTTATCAATGCAGTTGCCCAAAGGAGACTCATGACCAAATACTCCGAGAAGTCCTACAATTCTGCAAGATGCTGGATTAACGCTTAATGAAAAGTGCGAGTTCTCTAAAGCATCTGTGAAATTCCTCGGTCATGTTGTTGATGCTTCAGGAATTCATGCTGTCCTGACAAAATAAAAGCCTCATGAATTTCCCCCTCCCCCAATGAATCACAGAAATTTCAGCGCTTCATGGGCCAAAGGTCAACCAATTGGCCAAATTTACTCCCAGTTTGGCAGAACTGAATGCCCCCACTCCGGCAATGCTCCGCAAAGACACTGCATGGCTATGGGGTGAACCCCAAAAAACAGCTTTTCAGCAAATAAAAAAGCTATTGACTTCAACCCCAGTACATGCACATTACTCCCCAACGCAAACAAAACATCGCACTGATGCCTCTGGAACAGGCATGGTGCAGTTCTTCTTCAAATCAAGAAGACAGATCACGTCGTCCGGTCAGCTTCATCTCAAGGTCACTCAATGAGCAGAAAAAAACTATGCAACAATTGAGAAAGAGGCACTTGCAGCAACCTGGGCTCAGAAAGATTCAACGAATACATTCAGGGTCTAGAATAACACGATCGAAATGACCATAAACCTCTTGCCCCCTTCTGAGCACCAAAGAAATCGCCAAGATGCCACCAGGATTCAGCGTTTCCGCTACGTCTAAGGAGATATAACCCAGTGAACATGTCTCAGGAAAAAGCAAATACAGCTGACGCTCTATCACGCGCACCCGCAAGGTCCACCCGAGAAACAGACATCGATTTTCTTGGCTCACTGTGGCACACGCCAAAACAAGCCATGAAATCTTGCCAGCATCATCTCGAAACTGGAAGAAATCAGAAAACTGCAAAAGCTGATGCTGAAACAGCTCAAGTCAGAGAGTTACTGTAGAACAGGTTGGCCACATTCGTGCCAGAATCTCATTACTGAAACAGTACTGGACTAATCGACAACATTTCACATCGTCGATGAAACTCCTCTTGTAAAGATGATCGCATTGTCATGCCCAGAGAGTTGAGACTTTACACCCTGAGTTTGATACATGAAGGTCATTTGGTATTACCCAAAAGTAAAAGACTCGCACAGACTTCGTTTGGTGGCCCCAATCTCCAGTCAATCGAAGAAATGGTGACCAAATGCTCTACCCGTGCAAAGCTCCGACCAAGCTTAAGGAACCCCTTCTACCTCATCTTTCCAAAGACCCTGGTCGCGTGTTGGGATGGATCTCTTCGAACTCAACGGAAAAATCTACATTGTGGTGGTCGACTACTTTTCCAGATGGCCTGAAATACTTGTCTTGAGACACAATCCAGCAAAGGGACATCACAAGATCAAAAGCATCTTTGCAGCTCACGGCATTCAGATGTTGTGATCTCAGACAATGGGCCACAATTTTCGAGTTTCGAATTCAGAAATTTGCTGCAGAATATGGGGTTTTAAACCCACACCACAAGCTCGCCCCGATATCCTCAAAGTAATGGAGAAGCCCAACGCCCCAGTACAAACCATTAAGAAGCTCCTGAAGAAATCCAAAGACCGTACTCGCTCTACTCATGTACAGGCAACTCCACTACAGAATGGCTACTCCCAAGTGAACTAAATCATGGGAAGAAATTGAAAACCAAACTTCCCTCAACCCCTCCAATCTTTTCCCAGAAACGCCAACATGAAGAAAATACAAGAAAAAGAGAAGGCAACAAAAGAAAACAGCGTCAAAACTACAACAAACGGCATGCAACGAAAAAGCTGCACCACTGACAAAAGGTGACACCGTGTTTGTCAGGGGCATGGCGACTCCAGGAGAAGTCATATCCAGACACAACAATCCTCGTTCCTACATTGTTAGGACCACAGCAGCATTCTACGTCGAAACAGATCACACCTGGTGTCTACTCTGATGAACCAATCCATCAACCAACACCAAAAGTGCCAGAGCAGTGCAGCCTTCATTCCCAGTGACAGCAGTCCGTGCGGCAGTCACCACGGTCATTAACCCAACACAATCACTGTGTCCACAATACTCAACACCTATACAGTACATACTCCCCTCTGGGAGGCTCATCAAGAAACCACAGAAACTGAATCTATGAATTTTTCATTCACTCGTTATCTTGCCCGTCATTAGTTATGTTCTCTGAGTTATTGTGTTAGTTTTTTACTATCTAGTTAAAAAAAAAAAAAGAAAAAAAAAAAAAAGAAAGGAGGAAGAGAGACAAAACAGTATGTGAAGAACATTTCAATTTGCAAACTGTTTTAACTTGAAAGGGAGATGTTGGATAATGAACCAGTCTTTGCAGACAACCCAAACGTAACCGGAAGAACTCCTCGACGCTTAGGAAAAAGACCGGATGTTACCTTTGGGAACATAACGCTCGCACTTGATCAGCTCGTCGGAGTCACAACACGCCATCACTCGTCTCCATAAAAATAATACTACAGTTTTAGGGCCATAACGTTACGGCGTGATTTGGTCCAGAGGGGAGGGATGGAAAGGGGGGGGGGAAGGGGAGGAGCAGAGGTGTGAGGGGGAAGACGCAGGGTTTAAGCCTGTCACACACGGGCAAGATATCCGAGTGAATTCGAGTCATTGTTTGTAGCCCAGCCATCCCCAGTCCACACACCACGGCTACACAGGCGGATACCAGCGGGTTGAGCAGAGGCTCGTATCTGTCTTTGTGACGCAAAAGATTTGAATTCCTGAGATCATTACGATTATGCTGGAGGTTTTTTTTTTTTGTTTGTTTTTTTTCTATGCTGCGCTTTCAAAGCGGGTTAATCTCACCAGGATCACGAGGAAGGAAGTGTGTGTGGGTGCGTGCGCTCGCGCGCGCGAGGTGTGTGTGTGTGGTGTGTGTGTGTGTGTGTGGAGGGGGGGGGCGGGGGGGGGGGGGCTGTAGGAAAGAAGTGCGGTGGAGAACGGAGGGTCAGAGGAGGGAAGGGAAGGAGCTGACTGACAATCGTGCTGTGACACTACTGAGCCCCGTACAAGTACACAGGAAGAAAATCGAAACAATAGCAGCTCTCTGACCCCTGTGTCCAGATAGTTCCCTTGCTTTTACTTGCAAAGTTGCAAATAGTTCCGGAACACGGAAACAACTTGAAGCTTCGCAAAAGGAAAACTTTTAAGCCGGACGATAATTTAAATTTATATCTGTCATTCTTTAGTGCGCGCAAGCATGCGCTCGGCTACTTCAAATGTAAAAATAGATCTCATTTGGTTTTACATTTTCATTCTAACAAGCATTACAAATCATGCCTGAAAACAGGTGCTAGTAGCTTTGAAAACCCCTCTACACTTAGTCCAACATCTACATACTGCCTAACTTCAGTTACAGCTGGCTGGGTCAGTTAATGCCGTAACAATCGTGTCGTCGATGTACTAATTTCAATGCCTACGACCTGCAGTAAGAGTTTAGACTTTTCTCTTGTAGCGTAAGAGAGGTTTGCAGCGGCAAACAGGGGGTTATTCATACCAGGAAAAAAAGACTGCCTTAAAACGAAGTGCACCCTCCGTAGTCCACTAATCATCATCATCGTCCATGGTGCCCGAGGTATCCATCGGAGTGATATGCTGATTGCCCCGGCAGCCAGAAGGTGCCATCGCTGTCTGGCCTCAGTCGTGTGCAGCGGGTCAGACGTACTGTGGTCAGTCCATTCCCTGATGTCGTCCAGCCAGGATTTCCTGACTGTGCAACAGGTCGGCCGTGCTGTGTCCAAATCCATGTCCCTGAACTTGTCCAGCCCGGATGGCCTCTGTCTGTCTTTGTGGCATTTGCCCCTTACAATGCCCTGGAGGAAATGTTTGAGGACAGCATCTCGTGGTGCAAGACATATCCATTCTAGACATGTATCGGGCTTTTGATTGTTGCTAGGAGTGGTTCTTGCTTGTCTGTATCTATTGTAACTTTATGCTTGACGTATTCCTTCGACCTGAGCTCTTTGTATGGGATGCGTAGAAGGTGATTGAAACACTTGCGTGCAAATGCCTGAATTATGTTCACCTGTGTCAAAGTCTCACAACTATACGGGAATATGGAGAGGTCCAAGAACACGTATAGAGTTTCAGCTTAACTGGGCAGCTGATACACCTGCTTTTCCAGATCACGCTATCTCGTCATGGCAAATTCGGCCAAGCTGAGTCTTGTTCTGACCTCTTTCACCGAGCTGCCATCTTTGCTGAGTGTGGATCCAAGATATTTAAAACTCTCCATCTCTTACAATCTCTGTCCATTCAGGATTATATAAGTTGCTGTTTGCCGAGTGCAGCTGTTACATGAAATTCTTTTTCAATCTAACTAACATCCACTCCATATGCGCAGTCTGGCAGTGTGATCTGGAAGTTCTGAAGTGGATCCCATGATGTCCATGTCATCTGTGAATTACAGATTACAAAGTCCTACCATAAAAATGGATGTGTGGAAGTTATAAGCGTCTCCTGCGTCATATTCTCTAAGTAGATGCTAAAGTGGACTGGGAAAAGGCAATATCCCTGTCGAACTCCAACTGCGATGTTGAAATAGTCTCTGCAGCTGTTATTCAGAACTGCTCTGTCTGGGTCTCCAAAAAGTGCTTTCTTTAATAACTTCAATGAGGTTGCTGTCAAAGTAGAGGTTCTTCAGCACTTTCCATAAGCCCTCGTGCCAGACATGGTCAAATGCTTTTCTGATATCAATGGAATAATGGTACAGACCATGCTGGTGCTGTAGATGCTTCTCTGTTAGGAGTCTGGCGTTGAAGATGTATTCTGTGGCATTCCTTTTTGATCAGAATCCTGCCCGGTGTGGGTTTTTTTTCTTCTTCTTTTTTCTCTAATAGGATTTCTTCTGCAATCCCTTTACGCCTGTGTAACCAAACTCCCAGATTTACTTATCGGAGTGACTGATTAGGCTGCAAATCTGCCCCCTGCTTGAGCTTCAAAAACCCGCTGCGATCACCGAGTCTTTCAGTTTGTCTACGTCAAATCTTCTACGTGAGCTGCTCTGTAGTTCATCTTCAATTTGAGGTTGAAGTTTTAAAGGACAATGGCTGTTCTGTATTGACGCCCTGTTTACGATGAACTGACACCCCCACCTTACCACCTCCCCTTTATTGCCGACATTTAGATTTTTATTGACACCCTCATAGACTCTCTCTCTCTCTCTCTCTCTCTCTCTCTCTCTCTCTCTCTCTCTCTCTCTCTCTCTCTCTCGTTCACCTTCCCTTCCCCCTCACTCATACTTTCACCATCCTCTTTCTCATCAATATTTGGAAATCAAGAATAGGTGTGGTTGTCCCCAAGTCTCTTCTCTCCCTTCTCCTTTCCCCCTCCCCCCCCCCCCCCCCCCCCCCCCACCCCTCCCCGCAATCTCCCCACCCTCCCCCGCACTCTTCCTTCCCCCATCTGCAGGCTGTTTTTCTTCACCCAACGCAGCAGGACAGAAAATCTGACAGAATTAGATTCCATCGTCAATCAAAATTGTATAGTGTTACATAAAGTCATCATTACAGTGCATTTCTGTATGTGAAACCAGAGCCGTTCTCTTTGTCTCTGAAGAGATCGTATTGCCACGTAATGCCCGCCCCTTTTAAGGTTTTTTGTTTGTTTTTTTCCTTTTTCCTTATTTGCGTTTGAATGTTTGTTTTTCCTTTTTCCTTTTTTGTGTTTGTTTTTTGTTGTTGTTTTTTTTTGGTTCGATCGCAGACATTTCTGTTTGCGAGTCAAAATGGATTTTTCTGCAGAAATTGGCCAGAGTCAACTCTGCTGCTATAACTGTGACCTCTTTCGCTGCACTGAACGCCTGCTTGACACGGGTAGAACCTCGGTGGATAGCGGTGACTGGCAGACTGACAGGCTTTAAGGGAAGCTGAACAGAGCTGGACTGAGAACACGGGTTATTTTGTCAGTCAGGAAGTCTGTGTGGACAGTTGACTCTGAGAAGGTAAAGGAAGATCTATTTTCGAAAATATGGAGAAGAAAAAAGGATTAGGAGAACATGTGGAAAAAAGCAAGTAAGAAAGAAAGAAAGGCATACAGACAGACAGAAAGAACGTAAGAACGAAGGGAAGAACAGAATGAAGAAAGAAAGACAGAAAGGCAGAAAGAAAGAAAGAAAGAAAAAAAAGAAAGAAAGAAAGAGGGAATGAAAGAAGGAAGGAAAGAAAGAAAGAAAGAAAGAAAAGAAAGAAAGAAAGAAAGAAAGATGGGAATGGAGAAAGAGTGAAAGCAAGAAAGAATGAAAGAAAGAAAGAGAG
>CM031599.1:55944064-55945391 GCA_018398815.1 Conus ventricosus | reverse complement strand
GTCTCACCCGCAACAATTTAATGAAACATTCAAGTGTTTAAATCAGAAGGAAAACAGAGACCAGTCCCCCCATTTTGAAAGATAGTCTGAAAAAAAAGGACAGCCCAGTCAATAGTGGGTGTGGCCGCCATTCTGAGCCACACATGCTCTGCACCGACGCCGCATGGAATGAACCAGGGTTGTAAGGGTCTGTTGCGGGATGGCCTGCCATTCCTGCTGCAGGAACTGGGTCAGCTGGGCCACATCAGCGGGCGGAGGGTGGTTGTCAGCAACTCGTCTACCCAGGACGTCCCACAGGTGCTCTATGGGTGCCAGGTCTGGAGAGCGCGATGGCCATTCCATGCGTTGGATCCCCTGCTGCTGGAAGAAGTCTCGTACCACGTGGGCTCGATGCGGAGGGGCTTTGTCGTCCTGGAGAGTCGCACCAGGACCCATGGCATGGAGAGCTGGCTGCACAATGGGGGGACGATCTCATCCCGATAACGCTGACCAGTCAAAGATCCCTGGATGACGTACAGGGGGGTTCTGCCATGGAGATGAAAACCACCCCACACCATTACCGAACCACCTCCATAACGGTCGACCTCACGAATGGTGGCGGCAGTGAATCGTTCTCCTTGTCTGCGCCAGACTCGTCTCCTGCCATCATTGAATGAGACAGTGAAACGTGACTCATCGGTAAAGAGGATCCTCGACCACTGCTGCCTGTTCCAATGCTGATGGAGGCGGCACCACGCCAGGCGGGCCTGTCGGTGACCCTGAGTCAGTGGAATTCGGATGGCTGGCCGACGAGACTGGAGGTCAAATTCATGAAGGCGGTTGCGGACAGTGGAAACGCTGACATTGACATTTGCTGCTTGCATGAGGCGACGTCTCAGCATGGGTGTTGTGACTGTTCTGTCCCGTAAAGTTGACAGGTAGAGAAATCGGTCATCCCGTCGACTGGTGCAACGAGGACGTCCAGTGCGCGCCCGTTCTTCCGTCCTGCCTGTTTGTCGCATAACGTTCATTGAGTCTGTGAATGACTGAGGCCGACACCTGAAGACGTCTGCCCACCTCTCGTAAAGACACACCCTCTGCTGGCCACGCCAGAGCGCGCCCGCAGTCCACTGCACTCAGTCGTCTTCTTGGAGGCATGTCTGGTTGTGTCGTTTTTAATGCCCTTTCTGATACCCATTTTGGTGCAGTTTGTGCGGATCAGTGTTCACAGTTGTCAGTGCTTGCACGTGCAACCTGCCGAATCGCTGCACATGCCCGGTCTGGTCAGCAGGGGCTTGTTCCACGGTCAGTGCAATTTCCTCATTTGCACGAATGTCCCGCCGCTGGC
>CM031599.1:55916564-55919064 GCA_018398815.1 Conus ventricosus | reverse complement strand
AGCTTATTTCTACTTATGTTCTCATTTCCGCAGTTCAACATCGTCTGCTAGCTCACCCTGAGAACACACCAGACATGCAGCATTACGGACACATCCGGGGAGACTACTACGACTAAAAAATGGTTCGAGACAGCAGAGTAGCCTGTCTCACCGTGAACAGATTCAAAAGTAGGGTTGTTAAAATCAGCGTCGTTTTTTTTTTATTACGTGTACCATTTCTAATAGGAGTTGGTCATCGCTTATTAAGCGCACAAGGTGGTTTTTAATCATTATCTGTGTGCTTGCTTTCTAGAAGCAGGTTTTACCTCTTTCATTAGGAAAATCACCGCGACAAGTGTTGTCCTAGAGGATTGAACCAGTAAGTGTTATTAGGTGGTGGGTGAGTGGTTAGTTTGTTGTTGTAACGTCGCCCTTGTTGCTTTCTTTGTCGGTGGTGGTGGTGGGTGAGTGGTTAGTTTGTTGTTGTAACGTCGCCCTTGTTGCTTTCTTTGTCGTTGGTGGTGGTGGGTGAGTGGTTAGTTTGTTGTTGTAACGTCGCCCTTGTTGCTTTCTTTGTCGTTGGTGGTGGTGGGTGAGTGGTTAGTTTGTTGTTGTAACGTCGCCCCTTTTTGCTTTCTTTGTCGTTGGTGGTGGTGGGTGAGTGGTTAGTTTGTTGTTGTAACGTCGCCCTTGTTGCTTTCTTTGTCGTGGTGGTGGTGGGTGAGTGGTTAGTTTGTTGTTGTAACGTCGCCCTTGTTGCTTCTTTGTCGTTGGTGGTGGTGGGTGAGTGGTTAGTTTGTTGTTGTAACGTCGCCCTTGTTGCTTTCTTTGTCGTTGGTGTGGTGGGTGAGTGGTTAGTTTGTTGTTGTAACGTCGCCCTTGTTGCTTTCTTTGTCGTTGGTGGTGGTGGGTGAGTGGTTAGTTTGTTGTTGTAACGTCGCCCTTGTTGCTTTCTTTGTCGTTGGTGGTGGTGGGTGAGTGGTTAGTTTGTTGTTGTAACGTCGCCCTTGTTGCTTTCTTTGTCGTTGGTGGTGGTGGGTGAGTGGTTAGTTTGTTGTTGTAACGTCGCCCTTGTTGCTTTCTTTGTCGTTGGTGGTGGTGGGTGAGTGGTTAGTTTGTTGTTGTAACGTCGCCCTTGTTGCTTTCTTTGTCGTTGGTGGTGGTGGGTGAGTGGTTAGTTTGTTGTTGTAACGTCGCCCTTGTTGCTTTCTTTGTCGTTGGTGGTGGTGGGTGAGTGGTTAGTTTGTTGTTGTAACGTCGCCCTTGTTGCTTTCTTTGTCGTTGGTGGTGGTGGGTGAGTGGTTAGTTTGTTGTTGTAACGTCGCCCTTGTTGCTTTCTTTGTCGTTGGTGGTGGTGGGTGAGTGGTTAGTTTGTTGTTGTAACGTCGCCCTTGTTGCTTTCTTTGTCGTTGGTGGTGGTGGGTGAGTGGTTAGTTTGTTGTTGTAACGTCGCCCTTGTTGCTTTCTTTGTCGTTGGTGGTGGTGGGTGAGTGGTTAGTTTGTTGTTGTAACGTCGCCCTTGTTTGCTTTCTTTGTCGTTGGTGGTGGTGGGTGAGTGGTTAGTTTGTTGTTGTAACGTCGCCCTTGTTGCTTTCTTTGTCGTGGTGGTGGTGGGTGAGTGGTTTAGTTTGTTGTTGTAACGTCGCCCTTGTTGCTTTCTTTGTCGTTTGGTGGTGGTGGGTGAGTGGTTAGTTTTGTTGTTGTAACGTCGCCCTTGTTGCTTTCTTTGTCGTTGGTGGTGGTGGGTGAGTGTGGTTAGTTTGTTGTTGTAACGTCGCCCTTGTTGCTTTCTTTGTCGTTGGTGGTGGTGGGTGAGTGGTTAGTTTGTTGTTGTAACGTCGCCCTTGTTGCTTTCTTTGTCGTTGGTGGTGGTGGGTGAGTGGTTAGTTTGTTGTTGTAACGTCGCCGTTGTTGCTTTCTTTGTCGTCGGTGGTGGTGGGTGGGTGGTGGTGTGGTGGTGGTGGTGCGTTTATGTGTGTGTGTGTGAATGTGGGTTTCTGCATGAATGTATGTTTTTGTAAAAATTTGTGTTTCGATAAAGAAGCACGTATATGTAATGCATTTATATCACTCTTATTATTGTTTGCTCAGTCAGTGGGAGACAGCATCGCTTAAGAGATCCAAGTAAAGGCTGTTCTGCACAGTTCTTAGCTGGTGTCACCACTTATGTGACTGAACAATTCCTGGGTCATTAAACATGACATCTGATCACTTTGTCTATTGACGCCTTTTACTCTTTTTTTTCACCTCCCTTGGTATACGTAAATGGATCATCAAGCAATAGGCTCAAAGATTTTTCCATTTCATTTCATACTTTTTTTCATTATTCTAGTTTTCTTCATTATTCTAGTTTTTTTCATTATTCTAGTTTTTTTCAGCAACTTATTTTCTTACGGTGCTTTCTTCCCGTGTTATTTTTCTGCCCTTCAGAGGCTGGTTTGGGGTCCTGTTGGACTCTATGCCCTTCAGAGGCTGGTTTGGGGTCCTGTTGGACTCTATGTTTGAACCCTTGGTGCCGAGA
>CM031599.1:55894064-55899064 GCA_018398815.1 Conus ventricosus | reverse complement strand
ACATGATCCGCTCAGAATAATTTTGGGATGCTAACATGATGTTTGGGGTGATTTCATTTCCCCCCTTTGCGGTGCTAAACCCAAATTGATATAAGACAAAAATTTGTGTTTGTTGAACAAAACAGCATGGTGCACATGCAGAAAAAATACTTCGCAAACCCAAAGCAACAAAAAACAAAAAAAATAACAGATATTTCCTCGCCGGTCTTTCGAAAAATTTAAACCAAAACATTAATTAAGCGTCAATCCAAGACAAAAAACGGGAATTTCATCCCCTATTTGTCGTTATCTTGAAATCCCCATATCTCTTCACTTAAAGCAAACCCGGCGGGGCGTTTTTTTTGGGTCTTTACCCCTTTCAAACGAGGTGTTTTAATTCAGCACCCCACTTTTTGGCTGGCCGGAATGCCCCCACTGATCTGGCAGTTGCCCCCAACTGCACGCAGTTGTACAGTTGAGGAAAATAAAAGTTTTGGGGCCCGGGGGAAACCAAAATCCCCACACGCGCGGTGGGGCGCGCCCACACACACACACCACCACACACACACACCCCACCCCAACACATACACACACACCCCAAACCCATACCCCAACACAATACAAGCCACATGCAGCACGCCCGCACACACACACACACACACACACACACACAACACACACAGCGAGAGGAGAGAGAGGGGAGAGGAGAGAGAGAGAGAGGGGGAGAGAGAGGAGAGAGAAAAGGGGAGAGAGGGGAGAAAAAAAAACCCCCCCCAGCCCCCCCCCGTAGAAAAAACCAAAAGACAGACAGAGGGGGGGAAGGAAAAAAGGGTTTAACACCAGGCAGAAAAAGGAGAGCGTGAGAAAACCAATAATAACTGCATTTTAATTTTCCCAAGTTTAGGGGAACCCGGAATCAGTACCGCCCACGCACACCCCCAACACACAAACAAAAAAGGGCTTTTTGACGTCAATGACAAGCAAGCGGGTTTTTTATTCGCCCCGACGATTTTTTTTTTTAAAAATGGCTTTAAGTCAAAAATTTCTTTAAAATAAAAAAACACGGGGAAAGATTCCCTTGGAAATCCGTGGGGTCTCTCTCTCTCTCTCTCTCTCTCTTCTCTTTCTCTCTCTTCTCTCAGCTTAGGGCAACGTGGCCTCGTGTTACTTCAATATGTTTTTAAGGGCAGGTTTTACATTTTGCGTTTTTGGTGATTCATTTATTCCAATGTTTAAATGTGTCAATGTTCATATGTGCGGTTAAAAAAATGTTAGAGGCTGGATGGGGGAGGGGGGGGAAGGGGTGGGTGGGGGCGGTGGTGGTTTGTGGGTTGGATGAGTGGGTGGGGGAGGGGGGGGTGGGGGTGGGGTGGGGGGGGTGTAAAAAGTGGGTTGTGGGTGTGGGTTGGGGCGGTTTGGGTGGGGGAAAGTGGGTGCCTGGGGAGAGACACAGAGAGGGGAGGGGGAGTGGGGGAGAGAGAGGAAAAGAGAGAGAGAGAGACAGAGAAAGAGAGCGGAGAGAGAGAGAAGGGGAGGAGAGGAAAAGAAGAAGAAGACAGAAAGAGGGAAAAAAAGAGGAATTTGTCTTTTTTGACCCCAAAACTCTCTCTCTCTCTTCTTCTCTTTCTCTCTCTCTCTTCTCTCTTCTCTGTTCGTTCGTACTTCTGTTTAAAGTCTGTTTTTAATTTGAGTGATATTAGCCCTGAATGAAAGAAGGAGGGGGATGACCCGATGAATGATTAAATGAAAAAAAGCCCGTGTGTTGTGGGAAAACATGAATATAGGGCCCTTTTTATGTGAGTTTTGTGCGTGTATGTATCTGTATTGTGTTAAACGGAACAATTTAAAAAGATCAATAATTTAAAAACAACAATTAGTGGGAGAAAAAAAAAAAAACTAACATATAGCAAGTAAACAAAAAACCTTTATATTTTATAAAAAATTAGTTAGCTCAAAAATATTAAATATAACCCCCAAAAGGGGCTTTGTATTAAGTTTTTCGAAATTTCGATCAGCAGAGATTAAATTAAAAAATAGATCTTGCAAGGTTTTTTTTGAAAAAAGTATTGGATCGTAATGATGTGGGGAAGAAGGAGTCAACTTGGGGACAATCGAAAAAAAATTGGTTTCCCCCCCTGTTATCTCTTTACCAAAAATACGTTAGTATTCTTTCCCCAAACTTTGTTTTCAAAGCATTTAGCTTTAAAAGGGAAATTTTGGGGAAAATTTTTTGTCGGGAAAAAATAAATGGAAGATCAGTCATTTTTCTTAATAAAAGGTCTATTGGAAAGCTTCCCACTGGTTGGATGAAATCTCGGAGATGTGTCAACACTTGTTTGAGCTCTCTTTCCCTGCAGTCGATTCAAAGGGGACATAAAAATTCTTTTACTACTGACGTTTTATTTTCAACTCAAAAATGGGCCCGCTTTTTTAGCACCTTTTTCGCACCCCATCAGCCAATTCATTTCTAAGTATACCAGTAGCGAAGGAATCCAGCAAAATTCTATAATAATGCCTTTAGACGCCAGAGAGTATAAAAGATATTTAATTTCAAACACAAAGGGCGGGTCGTGTCGATATATTAGGAGAGTCAAGGGCAAGTAGGACTTGATTTTGAATCTACAAAGAAAACTATCTGAGCGATGTTAATGGGAAATCTGTTAGAAATTCCATTGCCATCATTATAGCTACTAATTCGGCTGTGAATATAGATAAATTGCTACCAGAAAGAACGATGACTTTGAGTTTTAAGCGAAAGGAATAACAAAAGCTGTACCAAAATTTCCATCATCTAAAACTGAACCATCAGTAAAAACCTGAAAAGATGTTGATATCTTTCGTATACATGTCATGTTGCAAAATTTGTGAGATATTAATATTTACCCCTTTTTTTTATATCAGAATAATCAGTATCAAGAATAGGGTTTTTGGTATCTCCCGTGAGGAATAGATGAAGAAGATGGTTTTTTTAGCCACTTCTTTAATATCTATTTTTGAACATTTAATCAAATCAGAAGTATAGTAGCTATTGTTTCTTTTCGATCTAATCGTAACTGCCCTTTTTGGAAAGTCAATGTCCGATCTAATTTTTAAATCTTCTTGAATGTAATTATCACCAGCACCCGATTTTATGACAAATTTTGATGCAGCTAGTTCACGATAATCATCAAGGGGCAAAATTCCAGCTTCTCTATATGTCGCGTTTGAGGCATGAATAGGGATACCGAGAGCAAATTTAATGGCTTTGCAATCCAAACTTTGTAACTTTTTAGAAGAAATTTTGGAGCGCTAAAGTACACTTCTTGACCATAATGTAAGTTTTGATCTAACAAGAGCAGTAGAAAGATGTAGCAGAGTTTTTGAATCCATTCCCCAGGGTAGTCTCCTTATGACAAACTGTGTGTGTGTGTGTGTGAAAAATGTATCCTGTAGAAATGTTATAGGCGCCTATGCATATTTCGTCTACAGTCACTGCCTACTTTAGCTCTAACAGGTATAAGGTTATCAGGAATTTAGGTATATTTCTGTTGAAGGCGTCTAAGATCAGAGAAATCATAACGTTCTAGTTGATGTTCTTATTGGTATGGTTCTTTTTTTCCCGATAAATGATTTTTTCTTACATAATTATAATGTGAATGATTGCGCTCATTCTCCTTCAAATGGGCCAGTGGCCTTACTGAATGAAAATCTGAAGTCTGAAGTCTCTTTTTGAGACCTACATATACTCTCTCTCTCTCTATCTACTCTGTCTCTGTCTCTCTCTCTGTCCTCTCTCTCTCTCTCCTCTCTCTCTCTCTCTGAATAAAATCTGAAGTCTGAAGTCTCTCTTTTAGACCTATTATACTCTCTCACTCTCTCTCTCTCCTCTCTCTCTCTCTCTCTCCCTCCCTCTATGGCCACAAAATTCCCACGCAATGTACGGCATATGGCGCGACCATTGAGGTGGCCTTGTGTAACACATGTTACTGTAATAGGAGAACCAACACCAGTGGAATGATTTTTCTTTGAAATTGCCTCTGTATGAACTCTCTCACGCAGCTACAAAGTGTCCTGATTTCTTTGACTCACAGCCTGAGTCAGTTAGTCCTAATAAGGGAATGTGTTTTTGTGCTCCCAGTTCTTAAAGAACAGGGAGTACTTTAGAATGGGAACGAAGAAATGCTGTCTGTGTGTCTGTGTGTGTCTGTGTGTCTGTGTGTCCGTGGTCAAAATGTGTTCCACTCGCTCCAGACAAAACTACTGGGTCGATCTTTCTGAAAATTTGTAGGTATGTTCATTATGGGTCAAGGATGATGCCCGATGTTTTAGTTTACCGTTACAGTCGTTACTAACGGCTGTAACGGCCTGTAACGCTTTTCCTTCTTTATGAAATATCTCAGAAAGTACTTGACCGATCTTTCTGAAAATTTGTAGGTATGTTCATTATGGGTCACGAATAATGCCCGATGTTTTAGTTTACCGTTATAACCGTTACTAACGGCTGTAACGGCCTGTAACGTTTTTCTTCTTTATGGAATATCTCAGAAAGTACTTGGCCGACCTTTATGAAAATTAGCAGGTATGTTCATAATGGGTCACGGATGATGCCTGATGTTTTAGTTTTGCCCCGTTATAGCCGTTACTAACGGCCAATTTAATAAGCGGTTTGGATGATCTTGTGACAAATCGGATCCTCTGTCCATATGTAAGTGATGTAATGCTGAAAATGGATTAAACAACCGTTAAAAACCGTTATTCTGCCGTTATTTCTTATGTATAGGTGGATTTTAATGAAATTTGGTATATGGAAAGGTATCACACACAAATGGCACTTCTATATAGTGTTTTAAAATTTGACCGTTAAAAACCGTTATTCTTGACATATTGTCCGATTTGGATGAAATTTGGTATGTACACAGGCTTTAGCCCAGTGAGGACTAAAATACCGGTTTCAAAAGTGTATATCGGTTATATAACCGATAAACCGTTATTTTGCCGTTATTTTTTTATATATTGGTGGATTTTAATGCAATTTTGTATAT
>CM031599.1:55846564-55869064 GCA_018398815.1 Conus ventricosus | reverse complement strand
GAGAGAGTGAGAGCGGGAGAGAGACGGGGAGGGGAGAGAAAAACAACAACACACAACACACACACACACACACACACGTCCGCGCACACAGAGAGAGAGAGAGAGAGAGAGGAGAGAGAGAGAGAGAGAGAGAGAGAGAGAGAGAGAGAGAGAGAGAGAGAGAGATGAGGATGAGGTTAAGGATGAGCATCATGTTGACATGCAAGTCTCGTATGGATCAAAGAATTCTGTGAAGTCTGTTTTGCCAAAAAAAAAAAAAAAAAAAATCGTATGTGTGCATGACTGTGCGTGTTTGTGTGTGTGTATGCCTGCCTGTGTGCGAGTGTGTGTGTGCCTGCGTACATGTAAGCTAATTGATATCCCGAGCTTGGGTCATTTTAACTGCAGTAGGGTGTGAGGGCATTTCGTATGCATATGGTGAGAGAGAGAGAGAGAGAGAGAGAGAGAGAGAGAGAGAGAGAGAGAGAGAGAGAGGAGAGAGAGAGAGAGACACACACAGAAGCGAGTGTTCAGTATGTATATATGCATATGGTGAGAGAGAGAGAGAGAGAGAGAGAGAGAGAGAGAGAGAGAGAAGAGAGAGAGAGAGAGAGAGAGAGAGAGAGAGAGAGACAGACAGACAGACAGACAGAGAGACAGAGAGAAAAGAGAGTATTCGGAATGCATATGGAGAGAGAGAGAGAGAGAGAGAGAGAGAGAGAGAGAGGGGAGAGAGAGAGAGAGAGAGGATCACTAAAGTCTACACACGGAGATCAATCAGTCCCATCTGACACTTTATTCTATCAATCTGCAATCATCGGGCACAAAAAAGGACACTACAATGGGCACGAGAACAATTGTAGAATGAATAGGCAGAAAATGAAATGGAGAAACATATCCCCATCGCATTAGTTTGCATTGTGGTATATAACAAGGACAGAAATCAGGGGTCAAAAACTTGTGCACAAAAAACTTTTAAAGGAGAGAGAGAGAGAGAGAGAGAGAGAGAGAGAGAGAGAGTCCAAAACATTTCGTGTTTTCTCAACGGGCATTGTCCAAGAGATATTTCCAACACTGCTGCCCCCATAACACACACACACACACACACACACACACACACACACACGCACGCACGCACGCATGTGCGCACACCACCAGCAGCATGTGAGACGACGAAATTACGCAACATCTAAGCGTTACCCCCATTTACATGTCTCCTGGGCAAAGTAAACAGAGTCTACTACAATTTCAGTGTCACCACACTTCACACCGACACACAGCGGCCGCGCGAGAGCATTTCACACACACACACACACACACACACACAGACACAGACACACACGCGCGTGCGCGCGTGCACTCTCACACGCACAGAGAGAAAGAGAGAGTGAAACTTGACGAATACAGAGATGGTAGAAGAGGGGGAAACAGGTGGGGTTGCGGGAGGCAGAGAGAGAGCGAGGAGAGAGAGAGAGAGAGGGGGGGGGGGGGGGGGGGGAGGGAGAGGCAGTTGAGGAAAGGAAAGATTGGTCCTCTCTTCCATCTTCCTGGCATATAAAATATTCCTTTCTTTTCATAAACGCACACCATCTTTCTCTTTTGTTCTTTCTATTTTAATTTTTGAATTGAAAAAAAAAAGGAAGTAAATTCTACCAGTCTTAGTTCCTTCATATCTATATCTTACAGTTCCCACTCACCCCTCAGCTCCACCCCTTCCCTTCGCATAGTGAAAGAAGCCATCACCATTGAACGTCTATGGTTTAATCAAAGTCCACGACACTACTGCCATTCTCACAATACATGCGCTACTGATGAGTGATGTAGATCCAACACACACACACACACACACACGCATGCTCCCAAGTGCAGACACGCTCAAATCTGACCTCTCTAACACAACTAAGCAACAGGCTGTAGTACAGAAAACAAAAGCGTAGGGTCAAAACAAAAATGACACACAGCAAAACAAAAAGCCTAACACTCAATCAGACCATAAATGACACACAACAAAACAAAAAGTCTGACACTCAATCTGACCATAAATGACACACAACAAAACAAAAAGCCTGACACTCAATCAGACCATAAATGACACACAACAAAACAAAAAGCCTAACACTGACACACAACAAAACAAAAAGCCTAACACTGACACACAACAGAACAAAAAGCCTAACACTCAATCAGACCATAAATGACACACAACAAAACAAAACGCCTAACACTCAATCAGACCATAAATGACACACAACAAAACAAAAAGCCAGACACTTATCAGACCATAAATGACACACAACAAAACAAAAAGCCTGACACTTATCAGACCATAAATGACACACAACAAAACAAAAAGCCAGACACTTATCAGACCATAAATGACACACAACAAAACAAAAAGCCTGACACTCAATCAGACCATAAATGACACACAACAAAACAAAAAGCGTAACAACCAATCAGACCATGGACATGTGATCAGCCATGAGATGAACGGAACTCTGTGCTAAACAGAATTATTTTAATTTACCTATCAGAGAAATAAAAATCTGCAAACATACTTCTCACAGCTTTTAACTACTGAATCACATTAATTACATTTGATGATGTGAAAAATATCATTTGCACACAAATAACTGCCCTCTTTGGATTTCAAATAAAACATCAATTTATCAATAGCCTCTTGATCTAAAAGGTTTCTTCTCATTGTGTCATACGTGCTCATCAGTATTAACTGCTTCCAAGCAATACAAAAACAAACAAGCTCAAAATAAATGAACAGCATGAAGCTGAAGAACCTTCCCAAATACATATTTTCTGGTCAACAAACAAATAAAAGAAAGAAGATGAAGAAGAAGAAGACAATGACGACAACGAAGAAGAAGCAGAAGAAGAAGAAGAAGAAGAAGATGAAAGGGAACGGGAAGGGAAAAAAGAAGAGGAAGAAAACACAAATGCAGAATAAACAAATCTGTCAGATGATCAAGTATGATATATACCAATTATAAAATTAAGCAGATATTGTCTCTGTCTACACACACTACCATGATCGCAAAATAGCCCCATGGCTTTTTCTCTCTTTTTTATATTTTGTGTTTTTGCTGATGCTGTTGTTGTTTTTTTCCCTTAGGCCAATGTACATGCTGGCATGCAATCAACAGTTCTGTTTATTCTGAACACATGCATGGATATGTAATGTATGGATCCCCCCACATCCAAGGCAACAGAGAGAGAGAGAGAGAGAGAGAGAGAGAGAGGAGAGAGAGAGAGAGAGAGACAGACAGACAGACAGACAGACAGAGACAGAGACAGAGAGGAGGTGGGAGAAGGGAGAAAGATTTAAACAACCACTCTCTTTTTCACACACACACACACACACACAGAAAGGAGTTGAAAGGATGAGAGACAAACACCACACAGAGGTGGAGAGAGAGAGAGAGAGAAAGAGAGAGAGAGAGAGAGAGAGAGAGAGAGAGAGAGAGAGAGAGAGAGAGAGAGAGAGAAGCGAGAAAGGAGGGGAAAGTATGAGAGACAAACACCACACAAGCAGAGAGAGAGAGAGAGAGAGAGAGGAGAGAGAGAGAGAGAGAGAGAGAGAGAGAGAGAGAGACAGACAGACAGAGAGGGAGAGACAGAGAGAGAGAGAGAAGACAAGCAGAGACAGAGAAACAGACAAAGTGAGAGTCAGACGCAGACAGGCCGAATCTGAAACAGCCAAGGACAGGCAGAAGTACAAGTATCAAACAAAAAGACTCAATCTACCATCATTTATTGGCTGGTAGCTCAAAGGAAAAACAAACACTCAGTTGCCTATTTGATTGAAGTAACAAACAATGCCGTCAATGGTTATCTGCCCTTGTCCATGAAACAACAACTTATGGATGCAACACTAATGATTGCATGTTATGATTTATAAAAATTAAAAAATATTTAAAAACCAAGCCTCGATAGTGGATGATGAATTAACAAATTATTATAGTATACTTAACATCACAACCACAATCACTCACACACACACACACACACACACACACAGTGTATTATGTACATGTCCAAAGAACAACAGGAAGAACACTGATGACAACTGAACAAAGCATGAAGAACAATCATAACCAGGAGCAAAAAGATTCCAAACAAAACAATCACATGAATTCTATTAAAAATCTTGAAAAACTAATCCAGTTAAAGCAGCATTCGACATTGCTTTTCGGATATGTTTAGATAAAAGAAAAAGGAAAGAAAAGAAAAAAAAAGGAAAGCAAAAATGGTGCACAACCAATATTCATTGGAAAAGAGAAAAGGAGACAGTACAAAATAAAGAAAGACTTACACACACACTTCATAATAATCATATACATATATATATAAGTCAGCATCAGCGTCTACATAGGCCGATACTAGGGCAGACTGTGCAACAGTCTGTCCAACACAATTGTACTCTCGTAGCCAGATATGGAAGTGCTGCCCAGTGGGCACACAATTTTTGCTCTGTCGTCATTTTGTCTGCCTGCATTTGCTGTGTGCATTTCCAGCTCTGTTGCATTTTACTGAATATGCAGCAGAGGCGCCTTCATCAAGCGTACATGTCAACCCACGGCAAGCAGCATTCTTGTGTGTGTATGCGAGTGTGCGCATGCATGCATGAGCAGGATTGAATGTACATGTATGTCAAGCGTGACCGAGTTGCGATTTTCAATTTAATTGTGTACTGCTTCTACCCTCATAAACTTTAGAGAGACGGTAACATTGCCCTTATCACAACATATATACTTCACACACACACACACACACACACACACTGACAAGCTTACTCCTTAGAATGTGTTCTTGTTCCAGAAATACAATATGCCTCACAACACACACACTTTCAATTATTTACAACCAAAAAAGTTAAGAAAACCTGCTTATGAGCCCTGATAGGAAAAGTGTTGAGTTTGTTGTCAGTTTATCTGCCCTGACTTACAATATGTACAGGGATTGAATAAAACCACGACAGATTTGAAGGGTATAAGTTCTGTACATTAAATGTTTGTTCAGACTGCTTGTCAGCAAGTCAGAATCTTCTTAGCAATGAAAAAAAAAAATAAATAAATAAATAATAATAATGCCCACACTTGGCAAGAAATAAGAAAAGAGGGTGGGAGGGGGTGACTGATGCACAGAGAGAGAGAGAGAGAGAAGAGAGAGAGAGAGAGAGAGGTTAGAAAATCAGAGTTTGTACTTATCAACAGAAAGTGAGAGGGATTTGGAGTTCCTATCAACAATGTCACCTTTAGTCATACCAATGGTCCTCGTTAACATTATGAATGCACACTTATCAAAGTGGAACTGTTCAACTGTGACCTCCGTTATAAATCTTTAAAATTTGGATCTACAAAGGGACAGAACCCTTGTTTGGGAAGGGGGGAGGGGAGAGGGAGTGAATTCTGAACTTGTAGACAAATGGAAAAATCTTCAAGACTGGTCTCTAATGGGAAATAGTCTTTTTACTGGAATAAAAGGGGAGAGGTTGGGGGTGGGGCTGGGGGTGAGTGATTTCACCGTGTATTTTTTGTTTCACTTTTTATTCACGGTTCCATATCAAATGTGTGTGTGTGTGTGTATGTGTCCTTGTGTGTACACGAGTGTGTGTGTGCTTGCTTTCATCACTGGCAGAACAATAGCACAAAGTCTACTGTAGAACCTCTCATAATGGCCTGCAGACACTTGTGAAAACCTTTAAAAAAAAAAAAAAAGAAAGTCAGGTCTTCTTAAGAGGGAGGGAGTCTCCACTGGAAGACCTGGACATGTCAGACCTACTGTGTGAAAAAAGATCTCAGAAAAACCAGCAGACCTACTGTGTGAAAAAAGATCTCAGAAAAACCAGACTTCAATCCCTGATCTCTACTTCATAAGGTTTTACAAATGAGATCTGTATACAATCAAGCGCAAAACAAACTGTTTATATGGCAATGCCTAAATTGACAAAGGTTTAAGATGTAAATCCTCAATCCTCATATTACACACACACACACACACACACACACACACACACACACACACACACACACACACCTGCCTTACGTACACACACACCCAGTGAGTTAACTGTTCAACCACACTTGCCACACTGAACATTATTTCATAAAGATCAAGCGGTGCACGTTGCTAATTGATCCGTTTTATTTGCAAAGGACACAGATGACACAAAATAAGGAACCCTCTGTTAAAAAAGAACAAAAAAAATGAGGGATGTAAGGAGGACAGAGAGGAAGAGACCGACAGATCAATACTGAAGACTTGAAAACAGGCATGATGGTGGGAATGGATGGATAAACCTTTAAGAAAAGAAGACCATGGCTAGAGACTACCATATCAACAATGTACAATTCAAATAAGACAAAAATCAATAAATATCAATACAAATAAATGTACATCAATCAAAAACGATTTCAAATCAATCAATCAACTGGAAGGTCAAACAAATTGCGTCATCCTGAACGCTGCAAAACCTTGTGTGACCTCATTCCTATCTTTCTCTCTTGGAAACAATGACATATATATATATATATATATATATATATATATATATATATATATATATATATATGAGTTTTTATGGCCTTGAATTTGCGCTGAATCTTCACATAGTGTTCAACAAACAAAATCCAATCTAGAACAGCCATGCAGATATCTTTATCAGTTAGTTTTCCTGACAGCAATGTTATGTATAACGTATGTCTTACTAGAAACGTTTTCATCACCACGATTAATTCCGGCCATCACCCATTTACACCAAACTGCAATTCATCACTGTGAACTGGGAAAAGAGCTACATACATTCTAAAACGCTGTAATAGTTACATGCCGCTGTAATAGTTACGCGCCGCTGTAAAAAAAAATATGCGCCAGCACAAACATTGCAGTTCCTCATCAAATGTGTGTCACTTTTTTTTTCCTTTTTTTTTTTTGACAAACACAAGAAAAGAACTTCGTTCTATTACATTTATTGAATCTATTATTTACATCACTTTGGTAAATTTTGGTATTATTCAGTATATTTCTATCATTATTTAGGTCCAGATTTAAAACTGTACTGTGTCTTCACAGCCATTTCTTTCACTGCCATTAATCCAAGCACTGAGCCACCATCTTCCATTGCTTGGATTAGCGCATGCAGCAGTCTCTTCATGGTTTCTCTACTTGGTCTATTGAATATTACTGTAACATAGATCTTGGCATTTTGTGAATTTGCAAAATTTTGTCATTTCAAGTATTCTCTTTCATCCCTGACCATGGAAGGTCGTTTACAAAAAGGAAACAACTTTATCTTCATATGACTGCTGCTTTCTTGTATAGTGAGTCGGTTCTCAATCTTAAATGATAATTTCACATGTATAAATACTATAATAAAGTATCACACACACGATCTACACACTGATTTTTTTTTTTTTAAAGGTAAAACACTTATCATTCCTACAGTCACACTTTCGTATTATGGACCTTCATATTTTCAAATGGCAAAACAGCATCCACAGTTCTTCTATTATACAAGAAATATTGGTAAGTATTTAAAAAAGAAGAAGAAGAAGCTCACCTAAAGTGCCCTTAAAAAAAAAAATAAAAATAAAAAAGCAGGTTACTTTTAGTTTTTTTCTTAATCCTTTCCCAGTCTTCACAACCTGTCATTCCAATCCTTTGCTCTTGATAACTGTTTCTTTTTTCTCCTGTCCTATGAACTTGTAAGATGGCCAAGACTCTGTAACACACAGTAACTGAAATAAACCATACAAAATATCAAACTGATAGAGGAAAAAAAACCACACCAAAAAAAAAAAAAAACAAAGATAGACAACAGCTTAAATGTTATGTTGCTGGACCAGATACAGTTTCTGAAGCACAGCCTATCACAAGTGAATTAGTAAGTGATACACCCTAGACACATGATAGCCTTTCTTCTACCTTTTCTTCTTGCCTTTCTTTTCAAAACAGAAAACACATTTCATCAATCAACCACCAGGAAATGGGGCCTGTTTTATTGCACAAAGTCAATCTCGATACACAACCCTGATTTTTTTTCTTCCTTTTTTTTCTAAACAACAATTTCAAGCAATAGGGCACAATTTCCAGCAGCTGGTCAAGGCGTCCCAATACCCAGCTTGCAGCTTGACGTGCCCTCATCACGGGCGACAGCTGCAGCTCTCAAAGGTATGTGTTCCGTTTGTTATGTGACGGTTTTCTTTTGACGTGAGGCGGGGGGGGGGGGGGGGGGGGGGGGGGGGGGGGGGGAGGCGAAGCGAAAAAGGCTGAGGCGGCTGAGAGGGAAGGTAAAGAGGAAGGAGGGGAGAAGGTGAGGGAAGGGGGAGGGGAAGAACGAAGGATTGTCGGGGAGGGAAGATTTTAATGGGGGTGGGAGAAATGGGGGGGGGGGAGAGGGGGGAGGGCGGTAGGGAGATTGTTCTAAAGTTCGAGTCCTGCCCAGGCTCATCACAGTAATGTAATTTTGGGAAATTCCGACTGTTCGTCTGTCCAAACACTTAACATTTCCCACAGGCTGGCAGGTTTTGACAGCAGCGCCGTTCTTTTTTTGTGTGGGCTGGTTTGTGCCGGTCCTTGCTGGCACGACTGTAGCTGGCTGCTGGTCAGCGTCCAGGGTTCCAAGGCCGTTTATAACGGCCCTCACCCCAACGTCCTCCATCCCTCCCCGCCCCTTCCTTTCCTTTCCTTCTCTCCCTGCTCACACACCCCCTGACCTCGCATTCAACGGCGGCGGCAGCGGCCTCATCAGACCTACCCCTACAGTAGACTCCCGGGAGGTCCTGCCTTCTTCGCTGCCGATCGATAACAGGGCAATACTGGAACAGGGCCAGCATTGGGGAGCACACCAAACTGATTTCCTCTTGCGCGCTCCACACGTGCTGGACTGTTTGCATCGCTCGTTAAGAGAGAAACTGCGAATTTTGTAGTTTTTTTTTCCTTCTTCTTTTTAATGTTCTCTCTCTCTCTCTCTCTCTCTCTCAAAACTCATCTATTTTTATATCATTTTTTGGGAAGCCCAAAGTCTTGCTGGATGGGCGACTTCGGCGAGAAGAGTTGGGGGGAGGAAATCAATCAGCGCGAACGATGATCCGACCGAACCCCTCCCCACTCACACAAAAACCAACACAGAAAGAACACAGCCAGCCCCGGACCAGCACTTTGGGATCTGTCTCTCACACACGAACTCGTTCCCTTGGTGCAGATGAGCATTATTTGTACGGTAACTAGGATTTCTGCGAGAGGAAGGCGCCCAAAGCAATATTCCCGGGCCGGCGGCCCCCCGTAATGCAGATGGTCTTGAAGGACGGCCACGACTCCTTGGTGCGTTTTCCGGGCCACCCTCGTAGAATTCCGGGAAACCCCCGCCTGCAGCAGAGGAGATATGGAGAAAGACTGAGAAGGGGTTCAGAGCAAACACATGGGTTCACCAAGTGCTAGTTCTAATTGCATCCACAATATGTACATATGCCCCGTGCGGGTCTGCACGGTTGCTCAAATGCAGCTTCCACCCATTTGTGCTGCGCATGTTGTACAGCATATCTTCCCCTTAAAAAGAAATACAAGAAACACTTAAGAACTAATAAAACAACAGTAAAACAAAGCATATAAAGGCAAAATGTAATCTGCATAACCACTGGGCTCCCTTACCCATCCAGCTACCACATCCCACCCCCCACCCCCCAATCTCTGTATAGATGTATGTGTTGGGGGGAGGGGGTAGTGCTAATCGAAAGTTCGAGACACGAAGTCGGCTTTGACTGGGTGTTTGGCCCTGGGAAACGTTTGCGGGGCAAAGGGCCAAGGGGTTTTGGAGGCGGCCCTCACTACCCCATGTGGACGAAAATAACTGGCTGCCCACCAAGCGCATTACTCAGACACCGTTTGAGTCTCTCTCTCTCTCTCTTCCTCTCTCTCTCTCTCTTCTGTTGTTGTATTCCTTTTGGAAACATGCCAGTAGGGGAGGAAGTCGACTCTGCTTGAACAGCCAGTGGTTGCTCTCTCTCTCTTTCTCTCGCTCTCCTATGTGCAGGCATAATATGCAGAGCGACAGAGAGAGAGAGAGAGAGAGAGAGAGAAAAGGGGAGAGAGAGAGAATTGTTGTTAGGTCACAATATATTCATTAAAGTCAAATTTCGTTTAACAGAATACAAACTAGACAAAATCAAAATATTCAAGCTGAACACTCATCTTAAAACATGATCGTTAGCATGGTTTGTGAGCATTACTCTATCAGTGTTACCAAAGGGAAAACACAAACCCAGCACACCTTCATTTTTTTTGATGAGAGAATTTCAAATTTTTTGATTCTCTTCTTCTCCCCCCCCCCCCCCCCCCCCCCCACCCCCACTTTTTCCCCTTGTTCTTTCTTTCTTTTGTCTTTAGTCATTTTTTTTTTTCTTCTCTTTTGTTTTCCTACTTGAGTTTTTGCTATTCATAATTCAATGGGTTCTAAAAAATAAACCCAAATACATTGCTACTAAGTTCAGGAGTGAAGTTTTTGACCAGTCTCATTTCCCCTTGGGTTAAAAAAAAACTATTTTGTAAACTTCCCTTTTTTTCCTTTCTGTCTGTTTTCTCTTTATTTTTCTTTCTTCTTTTTTTCTTCTTCTTTCTTTCTTTTTTTTTTTTTTGCCATTTCCTTTTTAAATATATATATTCAGTGTTATACAACGACTTTTAAACTATCCATTATCATTTAAGATAAAATAAGTTCAGGAGTAAAATAATTACCCGTCTTTTTCATTTAAAATAAAACTAAGTTCAGGAGTAAACCAGTCTTTATTTCCCATTGGATTTCCATACATATTCATATTTTGTGGTTCATTCTACTGTAGAACTACTACTTCATAGGTTCATGTTTTGAAATATATTCATGCTGATACATGAAAAAGGTAAACTATGAGCTAATAGTATTACTAATTTCAAAGTGTTTACAAAGACTTGGCGGAAAAATTTTTTTTTCCAGAGCTAACTTCTAATCTTCATGATTTGACAGAATCAGAAACTTTTTTTTTTCAGTCTTTAATTAATGTACTTTACACTTAACTAGTGTTCATGATTTGACAGTTGGAATTTCTTCACCTTTTTCCCGTACCAAAATGAAAATTTCAGTGAAACAAAACATGCAATTTTCTTTACAAGTCCACAATTATACTGTTCTTATGACATTGAACCTTTCTTTTTTTTTTTCTTAACAAAGTTCAAATTTGTTCATGTACAAAGGCCTAAAAAGTACATTACTAAAATAGTCTTATTACACAACAAACCTTATCGGCCTTCCTCTCCCACTCCACTCTCTCCCTCTCTCTCTTTCCGCCTCCCCTACTCATGATATTGCTGGTGGAAAAATGCCGTGAGTGACACAGGAGGGGAATTTGCTTCAGCTAGAGGGAGCTCTTTTGTTCAGTTAGAACACATGTTGGATATATTTTGGTTGTAAACAGAAACACTTATTCACCACTCTTTGTCTCTTTCCTCTTCAGATTCTTTAAATTTTTTGCGATTGCCAGTTTAACACATTAACTGAAAACCCAAAAGCTGAACCTAACATTCTGTTGAACACTGCACTGTTTTTAATGCAAACGCTATAACTGAATTACAGTACACTGTACTCGTCCAAACCATCCAGGCGCTGTATAACACCGCCAGCAGCGCAGTCCTCCTCACAACCAGATAGGGGACTACTTCAAGACCACAGTTGGAGCCGTCAAGGCTGCCTGCTATCTCCCGTACGGGTTCAATCTTTTCCTGAAAACATCATGCGGTGAAACCCTCCATGACTTCCACTCCACTGTCTCCATCGGAGGAAGAACCATCAATAATCTGAGGTTCGCAGATGACATCGACCTGATGGGAGGCAGCAACGAAGAACTACAAGACCTGACAAAGAGACTGGAAGAAGGGCAGGTGCATATGGAATGGAAGTGAGCACAGAAAAAAGCAAAGTCCTGGTCAACAGCACAACCAACACCCATGCTGAAATCTACATGAACGGACAACAGCTTGAAGAAGTGGGCGCTTTCAAATACCTTGGCGCCACTCTCACCAAAGACGTCGCTCTACAACAGAAATCAAGACCAGACTAGCGATCGCAACAGCAGCAAGGGCAAAGCTAAACAAGATCTGGAAGAGCAGGGAGATCAGCTTTCCTACAAAGATGAAGCTGTACAAGTCCCTGGTGCTGTCCATCCTGCTGTATGGCTGCGAAAGCTGGACCATGACAGCAGAGACCACCAAGAGAATCCAGACGTTTGAAACTAAATGCTTCAGGCGCTTGCTCGGGATCTCTTGGCAAGACCGGAAGACAAACGACCTTGTGAGGAGCCAAATAACATCACTTGCAGGCCCCCAAGAACCCCTCTTGGCAACAGTCAAGAAGGGGAAGCTGTCGTGTTTGGCATGTCATACGCCACAATTCACTGCCCAAAACAGTCATCCAGGGCACGCTGGAAGGCGGCAGACGAAGGGGACGACAAGCCAAATGCTGGATGGACAACATCAAAGAATGGACCAGGATGGATGGCCCCACGCTGATGCGACAGGCAGAGGACAGGGCCGGATGGCGGTTGCCTGGCTTCGAGAGTGTCTCTCACTCTCCTCTACGCCCATCATGGGCAAGAGAATGATGATGATGAATGATGTACTCGTTTAGATGTGGTTGGTGATGGGATTTTTTTTTTTTTAGATGTGTATTTGGTTCTTCACAATTACCACTGGAAATGTGAGATGTGTGAGAGGAACAGTGGAGGGTTGCCCAGAACAGAAGTGGGGGACGTGTGTGTGGAGGTGGGGTGGGTGGTGGTTAAAATATATACACGTAGTGATGAAAGCACACAAAATAATATTCAAAAGGAATATATAAAGCATAAGACAGCAAAGGGAAAAAAACGCACATAGTTCACAATGTACGCTCAGAATGTCAGATCAACACCCAAAATAGATGATACATTGTTACATAATGTATGATCCCAAATGTCTACCTTGTGAAACACTTCCTATCCTTAACTCCACACCAAGGAGGCCACCTTGTTGAACACTTCCTATCCTTTTAATTAACCTCACACCAAGGAGGCCTGAAAAGGGTACACTTTAATACAGACACTTGCAGCATTGCTCAGGAAATTTGAGCAGCACTCTCAGAGGTGGATGAAACTTGAGCTCTTAGCACACTCAACTCCAGATACACGTTGACTAGGGTTAAAAATCCCACAAAAAATGTCTCAAAATGGAAACTGAATTAACACCTTTCCCAACCCACAACTTTAGATGATCATATCAATGCTACATGGTGGCTGGTGGATTTGCAAGATGTTTTCATTCCTGTAGCAGTAGTACCGTTTCATGAGTTCAGTTGCGAAATAATCATGTTGATCATGAATGTGTGTAACCCATAAGCTGAGTAATTTTCAGACTGTTCATGATTGTAGGTGTGGTTAGTTTTTTTCCCCCTTGATAACACTGTAATAGTCTGACACTAGGGACAGTCTGGTGAAAAACTGTGCCTGTCAAGCCTGTCACTTAATTTAGTGCCAGTTGTTCATTGCCTTGTAAATGATCACATAAATATTAAAAGCCTTTACGTCAACAGAGGGGAGAAGTTGCATTCTTTTTTCCCTTTCATTTCCCTAATCCCTCCCAATAATCGGTCAGCGCACACCTACACCTAACTGGCTCAGGTTCAACAATGTCCGGTATGCCAGCTCAGTGGTGTGGCTGGAGGGTGTGTAGTGGGCAACCAGCAGAACAGGGCTATTGAAAACTGAATGGCTTCGTGTAGGTCTGGCTTGTGCAAGGTTGTGGCTGACACCAGAGAACTACCACTTTCTCTGCTATACACACTGAATCCCTCTGTGAATGAACCAGCTCTGTCTAGACTGGCTGGCACTGCAAACTTGCTGCCAACTTAAAAAGAATTAAGAATTTGGCTGAGAATATGATCTGCGAGGATTAATGACAGACTATGTGGAACTGTGTTGTGCTGTAATGTGTGAACGTCAGTGTGTGCCAGTGTGTGTGTGTGTGTGTGTGTGTGTGTGTGTGTGTGTGTGTGTGTGTGTGGTATGTGTGCGTGTGTGTGTGCATGCATGAGTGTGTGTATGTGACTGTGACTGTGTGTGCATGCACATATAACATGTGCAAGTGGGGAAAAGTGTGTGTGTTGTGTGTGTGTGTGTGTGTGTGTGGTGTGTGTGTGTGTGTGTGTGTGTGTGAGTGAGTGCGAGTGTGTGTGAGTGTGTGTGTGTGTGTGTGTGTGTGTGTGTGTGTGTGCGCACGTGCATGCACATTGTGTGTGTGTGTGTGAGCAGGTGTGCACATACTACTGTGGGTGGCGAGGCAGTGGGGATGGGGTAGGAGTATGCATGCTAAATTAAGTTTATGAGAAAGACAAGACTTGAACACTAACTGAACGAAAAAGACCATTAGCACAGTAATGGCAAAAAAACTGGATTGTATACATATCATGTACATTCACAACTCTAGCTCTTGTGGTGGCACTGTTAGTGTTTGTACTGTCAAAGGAATCCACAGTGAAAATAGAAATTAATCTATAGCTGCAGATCACTGTATACTAGAAGAATGTGAGTGTACAACATTCTCTCAAAGAAGTAATATAAACCACAAAATCCTTAGGTAAATAATTTCAATTAACCATGTACACACATGTATGTGAACATACAGGCTGTGCAAGTACAAGTATGTGACATGAACAATGGATGCTACTAAGGATGACTATGGATATAAAGACAAAATGTGTGCTAAAATGTAAGTGTATGCATCTGTATGTGTGTGCTTGTATGCGTTCGTGCGTGCATGCATTGTGTGTGTGTGTGTGTGTGTGTGTGTGTGTGTGTGTGTGCGTGTGTGTGGTGTGTGTGTGTGTGTGTGTGTGTGTGTGCGCGTATATGTGTATGTGCATTCTGTGTATCTATGTGTTTCTATCTATATGTGTGAGTATGTGTGTTGTTTTGTTGAGAGAGAGAGAGAGAGAGAGAGAGAGAGAGGAGAGGAGAGGAGAGGAGAGGAGAGGAGAGGAGAGGAGAGGAGAGGAGGGGAGGGGAGGGGAGGGAGGGGAGAGGAGAGGAGAGGAGAAGAGAAGAGAAGAGAAGAGAAGAGAGGAGAGAGCTCGAGATCCTTGGCAGAGGGAGCTAAAATTAGAAAAGCGCTCTAGTTTTAACAAGAAAAAGGTCAACTCTCCGATCAATTGGAATGCACATTGCGATGCACACAGCGGAGGTCGATGTCCGTCTGCTCACAATGATATCATAATGCATGCGGCACACCCGGCGTGTTCACTTCTTGTAAAACAAAGCAATATGCACACACTTCCATAAGAATCACTTACCCATCCGTTATTTGCTGATATCCAAGGTTTGAGGGTTGTGTCCACATAGACTGAAACCCAATCGACAATGGAATTGACGAGTTGAGGCATAGACTGTTGGACACACCGCACAGCAAGTTTGCCCCCAAATCCGAAGAGAGCCACCACCCTTCCCCAGTTCACACCGTCACTGAAAATCTCGTTCACAATAGTCCTGAATGTTTGATACGCTGTATCGGGGGTGATGTGAAGCTGGTTGATCATATCGTCAAATGTTTGGCTGAATCTGCTCTCGAACTCGTCACCCAGAGCTCTCATCGCTCTCTGGATTTCGTTTGGCGTCACGTCTCTCTGTCCATTTTGCCAAGAGAGGCCATTTCTCTCCAGACGGTAGCGTATGTAGTCTTCCGCTACGGAACGAGAACTGTCCACATCCATGACAGATTTGCAGTTGTTGTTGTTAGTGATGTACATGTTGTCGACAACCGCATGTTGGAGAGTCCAACCTTTCATCCACAAGAAGACCGCCAACACTGTTCTCGTTCGTGTCGCCGACGCCTCGGCTCGCACGATCCGGCCTCGTCTCACCACAGCCCTGTGCTGAATGAAGGGAAAGGTCATAGGTCAACCGAGCAACCAATCATATGCTACTACGTACACGGCTCGCGCGATAGGCACTGTTTTTCCACAGCGCTATCACGAGAACATTCTTGAATCAATACTAATGAGATGTCAAAGAAAGTGGAAGATTCTTCCATTTTCTCTGCGTTAATAAAGTTTGTTCGTTTGGCCTTATCTGAACTCATGTCTGAAAACAGCTCAACAAACACACTAAACTATCAACGCATGCTGACGCTACCACTGATGCATGTCAAACTTCCTTTAACCTGAACTGAGAAAGAATTGAGGCAGGGAACAGTAAACAATAAACAGTAAACAAGTAGGGTAATTTACCCTACTTGTTTACTGTTTATTCCTTTAACCTGGTTAATTTTTTTTTAATGCCCAGAATAGCAAATATTGAACTAATATTTCCTTCCTTCTTTCTTTCTTTATTTATCTATTCATCAATTATTCATTTACTAATTCATTCATTTATTCATTCATTATTCTATCTAGTTTTCAATGACTGAATAAGGCAACGTGTGCATTGGCAATGCTGGTGTAACTACTTTGATAATGCGATTTTTAAAAAAATTAAAAAAACGTAATTAAGAAGGGTAAATAGAGGCAATCTATAGATAAATGAGTAGACTAGTGAGAAGAAATAACACAGGTTAAAAAGAATCAGTAAAACGGAACGGAGGAAGAGGTACATGCATAATTATATTGATAAACATATCTACAAGGATAAGTACATGAATAAGCAGAATGTACTGTACGACTAAAAGCAAGCGATTAGGTCATTGTGTGAGAGAGAGAGAGAGAGAGAGAGAGAGAGAGAGAGAGAGAGAGAGAGAGAGAGAGAGAGAGAGAGAGAGATTACCAAAAACAATAGTAGTAGTAATGGAAACAACTTAATGATACCATAAGTGTCTAAATAGAAGAATGACTTGAAATGTTCTATTTTTAAAGCGGAATTTAAAAAAAAAATTAAGGAAGTGGGGGTTGCTAAGCCAATCAAAAGCTAATCAGAAAGAAGAGAGGGGATGCAAGGGGGTAAATCTGGCGATATTTCCCGCATGATGCGTCCACCCTTCTCGTTCAGCGACTTGGTCTCCGCAGAGACGTAGAGTATCCGGGCCATGACTCTCGATAGAGTTGATGTGAGTGAGGGCGATGTGATTACAACGCAGATCGAATGTCGGGATTGGGACAGATACCGGCGGACGTCCGTGCGAGTTGTTCCACCTTCACAGCTCTTATTACACAGTTCGTAAGAGATGGCATAAACTCAGTGTTGCAGTTCTCATATGTCAGTGAACACGCGTTTGATTTTGAATGAACCCTTGTCATGGCAGGTATGACAATGGCTGGCTTTATGACAGAGAATGAAAAATAAACAAACAAATCCAGGAAATTAAAGTATGTTGTTAAAGCTTCGAACAGCCAGAGGCCGAGAAAGACTTCCTACGCAACACAGCCACTCTTTTTAAATATCATCGTTTATTTTTATTTCATTGTATTTATGTATTCGTTTTGTATGCATGTTTGTATGTATTTGTTCGTTTATCTATTTGCATATTCTGTTCCTCTGAAATAAGCATTATCCGTGGATTATCTATTTGCTCATTTGGTGACTAATCTGTAATTGTTTTTAGCCACTTGAAAAGAAAGAAAAACGTCAGTTCAGTCATTCAAACAGATTTCATGCACGCTTGTGTATTCATCTCCTTTTCTAAAATTCGTTCTTCCCTTCTTGGGCAACTTCAAAACACACATCTTGGTGTTACTGCTGTTTTTACATCTTTATTCCTTTGTCTCCTTGCATTCAGTACATAACCTTAGAAAGTTGTCATGGTGAAAGTGCGGTTTTTAACAAAGTGGTCAACATCCCTATGAAAAGAAGCGGCAATCGATAAGATCTTGTGTTTATACTATACTATTCAGTGTCTATAACAGTTCCAGACTGACTTTTCCACACCGATGACTTGATAGCCTGCACACACACCATAACAACAGGCACAGGCCGGCAGATCGAGGACAAACCACCGTGGATTTTTAATTCCAAGGCTGTAAACATAACCGCGGTCATAAGCTACCCATCGAGGGGCATAGCCTATAACCCATGCCGGATAGGAAACAACCTATCCCAGAAGACTTAACTCAGAGGAAGCGCCCTATCCAACTCTACACTATACTACCAAGAAAGACAACACGTTGAGATGGCTGGTAACTGCCGATTTTCCTCTGTGTATCCATGGCACCATCGTCATTAATTTGAACTCCGTTAATAGGCTGACCACATGGCAGCCACATTCTGTCGACCTATTGTCACGTGACAAGCAGGTGACCGCGGTTTCATTAGCGTACTCTTTAATTTTCCACCAGAGGCGGATTGGTGGGAAGCAAGGAGTGTGAGGGTGGGATGGGGAAGGCTGGCATATGGGTGAATAAGGGTTATGTCTTTGAGGAAAACAAAAGGCCTTAATCGGCCGCCTAAATTGATGTCCGTGGTAACTTTATATTGCTTTTGGTAAAATTAATATCAAAACGGAAAGAAAAATGTCAAAGGGTTTGATTTACTTAAATTTGTTTGTTTCAGAATTCCGAGAACGTGCCTTGGCATATTCTCATTGATAGCAGCAAAAAAGGCCGTTAGTGTGTCTTCGCGAAATGGTGTCAGTGATAAACGTACTTTGTTTTGTATATCGTATTTAAAAGGATACTGTATCAAAAGGCTTGATTTATTCAACTCACCTTTTTTTCAATTGCCTTTTTTTCATTTTTTCTTTAAATCCCAGTCATTCCACATTTCGTTTTCGATGAGACAACGCTTCTCCATCAAATCAGAAGACCTGAGGACCATTACATAACAACCATAGCCACAGTTTCAGAGGATCATGTCAAGCGCACGTGCACTAACACGTGTATCATCTGCACGATTCAATTGCGGAAAAAGAAAGACTTACAAAATCCATCACAGGGAAGATATGCTTCCGTACTCGGGCATTTATGGATGATTAAATCAGGAAATGTGAACTTCTGCGGAGTCTCATTTATTTCGTTCGGCATGTTCCCGCATACGCGCGCGCGGATGTGTGTGTGTGTGTGTGTGGTGTGTGTGTGTGTGTGTGGTTAGGGGTGCAGTGAGCGGGGTGGAGTCGGGAGAGGAAAGGGTGGGACGGAGAAGAGAGTTGTGATTTTGACGAATACGATCTGAATATCTGCCTCAGAATAACAAATCAGATGAAACTAAAATAGGCACTGATCAGACGACGTCACTTTTTGTGGTGCCTGAAAAGGAACACACACACACACACACACACACACACACACACACACACACACACGCACACACACGCACATACCATGGCAGTACTTCATATAATTACCAAAGTGAAAGATTTTCTTTCTGACTTCTTGTCTTTAAAGACTAACGTAGGCTTGTATCTTGTTTGTATTGATGATTAGCACGGATTCTAACCTTTGCCGAAGTAGCCCAACATTGTGCGTTTGGGTCTCCAAATACCCTTTTTTTCCCCTGAGGAAATAGAGCCTTGACGTATGTCATGGGTCTCTAAAGACTCATACCTTTTCCCCTGAAGCAATAGAGCCTTGCTGTCCGTCGTAGACCCTCCTCCCCCCCCCCCCCCCCCCCCCCTTTCCTTTTTTTGTTTCTTTTTCTTTATTTTTTTTTTAATACACCCGTCCTGGGTCTCCAAGGACCCATATTTTTTTATGATGGAATAAAATCTTGTTTTTTTACTTCTTTTTTTATCTTTTCTTTTCTTTTTGTTTTACAGAATAAAGCGCTGCCGTCCGTCGTGAGTCTTCAGAGACGAATGTGTTTTGTGTGTGTGTGTGTGTTGTGTGTGTGTGTGTGTGTGTGTGTGTGTGTGTGTTTCTCTTGAATGACTAAACCGTGCCGCACATTGTGGGTCTCAAGGAACCTATTCGTTTTCCGAATGAATAAAGAATTGGTGTGATTTCATTTTTTGTTTGCTAGCGTGCGTGCGTGCGTGCGTGCGTGCGTGCGTGCGTGTGTGTGTGTGTGTGTGTGTGTGTGTGTGTGTGTGTGTGTGTGTGTGTGTGTTGTTGTTGTTGTTGTTGTTGTTGTTTGTTTGTTTTTTTTGCTTTTTCTCCTTTGTTGACAAAAACAAGCAATCATTTTAGTACAGATGCGGGTCATGCTATATTGACAAAAGTCATAAAATTTCAGTCGTGGAAACAGCTTAAAAGCTGACTCAGTTATCAAGTTCAAAAAGTCTCACTATATGAGTCATTTAAAAACCCACGACCTACAGCGAACGTTAAACGATCAGTTAGCTGCATAAATGAGAAATAAATGAGTTGTACACCAGCTGCATAACCTAGTTATAACCAGTCACTGCTAAAGCGACTTGATCAAGCCGCAGCCGTACTGATCGCGGCAAACTAACCGGCAAAAATGCTCCGCACGTCAAAAAACAAGTCACCAGGAATATGAGTCTATTAATATGGCTGATAGAAAGCGTCGCCTCCTGTGGGCGGTCTACAGAGACACAGACAACAAAAATGCTGTAACCTACGGTCGTACGTCACATCCGATAATGTTTGTTTGGTTTGTTCTGCTCTGATTATCGCACACAATGGCACTCCTCGCGTTGACCTACTATTCTGTCAGCGACGGCAAGCGGCTGATGTCAGGGATGATAAGGCTAAAAAGATCGGACCTGGTTTCTGCCAGTTGTTGAGCTGGCTTATCAGGAGGCTGGCAGTGGACCTATACACTTAAAAAAAAAAAATCGGTTGCAGTAAGTCCAGTTCTGATCTTATGAACTCCGGGTTAACATGCGTTTAGCGCAGAGGAGAAAAGGAAAATCGAAAGAAAAAGAAATGGGCTATGACCAACAACTGGCTAAGCTCCCTGTAAATAGCCATCAGTAATTCTACGACTGACTCTATAACCCTGTAACTAATTTAGTTACTCACAAAGAAATGATAGTGTTTATCTGTTTACTGTCTCGAGGAACGACCGACATGTCAAAATGTATATGATCATTAGCCACGGATCTAATCATGGAACACAAATTATTGTATCATTAACAGTTTAGTCATTAAAATCAAATCAAAACAGATCAAACTAAACCAAGCCGTTTCTGACTCAGACAGAACTCAAGACGCATTAAGGTCGTCTCTGTGCCGCTTTATTCTGCGAAGAAATATCAAAAGAAGAAAAAGGCTTAGAATTTGAAGTTTTGGATCCTTATTTGTCAGGAAGATTCGCGTCGTTGAAAAAAAAAAAAAAAAAAAAAAAAAAAAAAAA
Organism: Conus ventricosus; assembly: GCA_018398815.1. Taxonomy (NCBI): domain Eukaryota; kingdom Metazoa; phylum Mollusca; class Gastropoda; order Neogastropoda; family Conidae; genus Conus; species Conus ventricosus. Next base: position 55,847,840 of record CM031599.1, on the reverse strand, counting down.
AAACCAACAACAACACAAAGCACGTCTTAAAATGATTATGAATGAAGGAAAACAGGCTATTTGTATCAACTGCAACATCAAGTTCAAAGGCAGGCAGAGGGAGAAGGAGGAACGGAGGAGGTGAGATGAAGTGGGTTGGGGTTTGGGGAGTAGGGACAGGTAAGAGATTAGGGAGAAGTTTAATTTCATGCCACGGTGGGCTTGTTGCGACGATCTTCTCCATTTCAATTGGCATAAACGCAGCGATTTTGATTGGATAAGGAAAGAAGAAGATGGGAGACGGTAGAAGGGAAAGAGTACAGGGACTTGATTGGAGAAGGAAAGTGAAAGAGGGAGAAGGAAGAAAGGAAGGAGGGCAGGAAGATCCGGATGAGATGTTGCGTGGCGATAGTGACGGAGAGCTGGCGGAGTGTGACTGGTGTGCACGTGGGTATCACGGTCACACCCAGGCTCAACTGGTGTGTGTGTGTGTGTGTGTGGGGGGGGTGGGGGGGGGGGGGGGGGGGGGGGGGGGGGGGGATTAGTACCGGCTGGATCGTGGGGAGTGCCGAGTTCGCTCAGCGGTGTGAGTTTGAAGTCTACGGGAATATGGCAATTTAAAAAAAAAAAAATAAAAAAAAAGGTTAAAAAGCAGAAAGAAGGAAACAATAGAAAGAAAAAAGAAAGAAAGGAAACAAAAAGAAAAAGGCCCTTATTCGCTGGTCCTTTGAAATTTTTGTCGATTTGATGGTATTGTAAGGTGTTAAGTAAGTACCACCACCATCACCACCACCACACCACCCCTTCGCCCCCCCCCCCCCCCCCCCCTCCCCCCCCCCCCCCCCCCCCACCCCCCCCCCCCCGCCCCCCCCCCCCCCCCCCCCCCCCCCCCCCCCCCCCCCCCACCACCCCCCCCACCCCCCCCCACCCCCCACCCCCCCCCCCTTCTCCTCCCCACCGTCCTCCCCCCTTCCCCTCCCCCTTCTTCCACCGCTACCTCTCAATTGCCTGTCCGATTCTCCTCCTCCTCCTCCCCTCCCCCCCCCCCCCCCTCCCACACACACACACACACACACACTCACAAACACTTTTCTGGCATAGTTTTCCCTTCTACCATATCACTTTTAGTTGGTGTGTAGGAGCTTGTCTTTGGTGTGTGTGGCGAGTTGGGATGAGGTTGTCGCTGATGCAGATAGTGCTTATTGTAGGTCCCTCTAAAAGATGTTCTTAAAACACATTCCCATAGACGCTCCTGCTACACTGCGAGCTCACAGCGTTGGTTTCTGGCACTTCAAAT
>CM031599.1:55809064-55819064 GCA_018398815.1 Conus ventricosus | reverse complement strand
AGAGAGAGAGAGAGAGAGAAAGAGAGAGAGAGAGAGAGAAAGAGAGAGAGAGAGAGAGAGAGAGAGAGAGAGAGAGAGAGAGAGAGAGAGACGACGACGACCGACGACGACGACAACGACGACATCGTCGTGATGATGATATAAAGTCATTTGACATAACACTTCTGATTGTGGTGATATTCTAATGAGCATGTTTCTGGCGACCGACACGCTCCCATCATCATCAATATCATTACCATTCTGTCATCATCATCATCATCATCATCATCATCATCATCATCATCATCATCGTGGCCACCATAGCTTCCATCATCGTTCTCCACACACTCTTTCCGTCGTCGATGGCTGCCACCACTGCTGATGTGGGGACTTACCCTGGTGAGACGCAGCATGGCGATGTTGCCGCTGTAGGAAGTGGTGGCGTGAGCGGCGCCCACTGCGCCGGACAGGAAGCTGCCAATGCCCTCGACCAGGATCCCACGAGAGATGGCGTGGTTGGGAGGAGACGTGACCTGACAGCACTTGGCCGCCGCCAGGTAGTCGCCCACAGACTCCACCAGAGAGGCGACCACGGAGGAACAGAAGCCCAGGATCGCGGCCAGGCTGACCGAGGGGGGACCGTACTGACCTGCTCAATGGGACAGACCCACGCGTCATTGTACTGACCTGCTCAATGGGACAGACCCACGCGTCATTGGTGCGGAGAGGTGGTTTAGGTTTTGGAAGTGAACGAAAGAGCCCTGGGTTTGTGGTCTGTCTTGTACGGGACGAAGAGAGAGAGAGAGAGAGAGAGAGAGAGAGAGAGAGAGAGAGAGAGAGAGGAGAGAGAGAGAGAGAGAGAGGAGAGAGAGAGAGAGAGAGAGAGATTGAGGCAAGACATTACTTTCTAGATCCCCAGCGGATGGATGTGGAAGTAAGCGATGAAGGAGCCGTAGCAGACGGCAGACAGGACTCACCAGGGTAGGGGACGTAGAACCACGGAGTGTTCTGGAGGATCCTGACCCTGGCGTCCGTCCTGGAGAAGTAGTAGACGTGCTCCCTGTCGTCCGGGAAGACGTCCGCCGCCGTCAGGACTCCGCATAGTGCCCACATCACCGCCATGGCCAGCAGGATCTGTGTAGAAAGGAAAGTAAAATGAATGCACATAGCGCTGCCTTCATTTTCACCGCCAGCAAGATCTATGTAGAGAGATAAATGAAATGAAAATGAAATGAATGCACATAGCGCTGCCTTCATTTTCACCGCCAGCAAGATCTATGTAGAGAGATAAATGAAATGAAAATGAAATGAATGCACATAGCGATGCCATCACTATCATCGCCAGCAAGATCTATGTAGAGAGATAAATGAAATGAAAATGAAATGAATGCACATAGCGCTGCCTTCACTATCATCGCCAGCAAGATCTATGTAGAGAGATAAATGAAATGAAAATGAAATAAATGCACATAGCGATGCCATCACTATCATCGCCAGCAAGATCTATGTAGAGAGATAAATGAAATGAAAATGAAATGAATGCACATAGTGGTGCCTTCACTATCATCGCCAGCAAGATCTATGTAGGGAGATAAATGAGATGAAAATGAAATGGATGAGCTTGTTGCTGCCATCACTATCATCGCCAGCAAGATCTATGTAGAGAGATAAACGAGATGAAAATGAAATGGATGCACGTTGCCGTTGCCATCACCATCACAGCTAGCAAGATCTCTGTGGAGAGAAACGTCAAATGGCTGATGTGAAAATGAAATGACTGCACGCAGTGCCAATATCAGTACCATTGCCAATCAAATGATCTTAAAAGGCTATAATGGTATGGTAACATTATGACATGTAATGAAATGAAGCCATGGAATAAAGCAAGATGAAAAGAAACTAGGAATAATCCAAAGGTATCTAGATGGATTAGTTCCAAACAAAAGCGTGAGTCCTTTGCTAGAACAACAATGCTAGATATGTGACTGATTCCCCCCCCCCCATCCCCCCTCCCCCTCTCTCTCTCTCTCTTTCTTTCTCTCATCATCATCATCATCATCATCATCATCACCATCATCATCATCATCATCATCGTCATCGTCATCGTCATCGTCATCATTATCATCAAATTTGTCATCATCATTATCATCAAATTATTCGTCATCATCATCATTCATCATCATCATCATCATCATCATCATCATCATCATCACCATCATCATCATCATCGTCATCGTCATCGTCATCATCATCATTATCATCAAATTTGTCATCATCATTATCATCAAATTATTCGTCATCATCATCATCATCATCATCATCATCATCATCATCATCATCATCATCATTATCATCATCATCATCATCATCTTCTTCTTCTTCTTCTTCTTCTTCTTCTTCTTCTTCTTCTTCTTCTTCTTCTTGTTCTTGTTCCTCTTCTTCTTCTTCTTCTTCTTCTTCTTCTTCTTCTTCTTCTTCTGCTACTTTTTCTTCTTCTACTTCTTCTTCACCATTAATTGATATGTAATTGATATGTGTGTGTATATCGCTACTTCATGACAATTATCTTCATTGAGTAAATCATCCTTACCTATATTAGTTCTCTCTCTCTCTCTCTCTCTCTCTCTCTCTCTCTCTCTCTCTCTCTCTCTCTCTGTCTCTCTCTCCCTTCACTGGCTTGCTATGTATGCTTAAAAACAGGAGCTTTCTTTTCTTTTCTTTTTTTTCTTGGTCTTTTTTTTCGCCGGACTTATCAGTCACATAGCAAAAACAAAACCTCAAAAGAAATCGATCCAATGTTGACGGTTAGCTCTCAAAGGGACTGTACCGGGAAGAGTTGGAACACTGGTAAGCGGAGTCGTTTGCCTCCCTTGTTACAGGCGGGCAACCGTACTTGGATTTTTGCCATGTGGAGTGCGAAGACGATCACCAGTAATGCGCTCCTAATCATCAATCAATCAATCAATCAATCAATCAATCAATCAATCAATCAATCAATCAATCAATCCATCCATCCATCCATCCATCCATCCATCCATCCATCCATCCATCTCAAAGGGACGCTCCATTCTACAATGGCAGAAAAATCAACATGATGATTGAGGCCATTCAACGGGATGATGATGATGATGATCCATCCATCGATGAAGTGGCCACTGCTCGGTGAGTTAGTCATAAAGGTCAAACTCGCTATTAGCTCTTGATTATAATCCAGCCATCCAACCTTCAGTCTTTCTTTCATTTCTCAGTAAATACATTAACCAATCATATTGATTAAAAACAAGAGTTCTAGATTAAACATTGCCATTCAATAAATCCATCCATCTATCCATCCATCCATCAATCACTCAATCAATCACTCACTCACTCACTCACTCACTCACTCACTCAATCAATCAATCAATCAATCAATCAATCAATCAACCAAACAATCAATCAGTCAATCAATCCATCAGTCAGTTAGTCAATCAGTCAGTCAATCAGTCAGTCAATCAATCAGTCAGTCAATCAGTCCATCAATCAATCGATCGATCGATCAATCAATCGATAGATCGATCAATCAATCAATCAATCAATCAATCAATCAATCAATCAATCAATCAATCAACCAACCAACCAACCAATCATTCAATCAATCAGCTTGATCAAACGAGCTGTCATGATAACCGATCACCCAATACCTCCCGGTCGAGGAGTTGGGTCGATCAAACAAGCTTTCCGGTTTAATTAAAGAATGAATCAATGAATCAATGAATCAATAATTGCTCTCTCTCTCTTTCTCTCTCTTTCTCTCTGACACACACACACACACACACACACACACACACACACACACACACACACACACACACACACACACACGCCCGCGCACACGCACTCACACACACATATGTGTCCATTTTCTCACTTTCTATTCCATTCTCCCACTTGTTTTTCATTCTCTCACTTTATATTCCATTTTCTCGCTTTGTATTCCATTCTCTCACTGTGTATACTATTCTCTCGCTGTGTATCCATTCTCTCACTTTGTATTCCATTTTCTCGCTTTGTGTTCTTTTCTCTCTTTGTGTATTCCATTCTATCATTGTGTATTCCATTCTCTCACTGTGAATTTCACTCCCTCTCTCTCTCTGTTGTCTATTCTCTCACTTTGTATTCCATTCTCTCATAAGTGTCTTTTATTCTCTCACTGTGTAGTCTATTCTCTCACTGTGTATTCCATCATCTTACTGTGTATTCCATTTTCTCACTGTGTATTCCATTCTCTCACTTTGTATTCCGTTCTCTCACTTTGATATGCGATTCTCTCAGTGTGTATTCTATTCTCCCACTGTGTATTCTATTCTCTAAATGTGTATTCTATTCTCTCACTTTGTATTCTATTCTCTCACTGTGTATTCTATTATCTCGCTGTGTATTCAATTCTCTCACTGTGTAGTCTATTATCTCGCTGTGTATTCTATGCTCTCACTGTGTATTTCATTCTCGCAATGTGTATTCTATTCTCTAACTTTGCATTCTATTCTCTCACATTATATTCCATTCTCTTACACTGTGTTCTATTCTCGCCCTGTGTATTTCATTCTCTCACTGTGTATTCCATCATCTCACTGTGTATTCTATTCTCTCACTGTGCATTTCATTCTCTTATTTTGTATTCCATTCTTTCACTGTGTACTCCATTCTCTCACTGTGCATTCCATTCTCTCACTGTGTATTCCATTCTCTCATTGTGTACTCCATTCTGTCACTGTGCATTCCATTCTCTCATTTTGTATTCCATTCTCTCATTTTGTATTCCATTCTCTCATTTGGTATTCTATTCTCTCATTTGGTATTCCATTCTCTCACTGTGTATTCCATTCTCGTACTGTGTATTCCATTCTCTCACGGTGTATTCCATTCTCTCACTCTGTATTCCATTCTCTCACGGTGTATTCCATTCTCTCACTGTGTATTCCATTCTCTCACTCTGTATTCCATTCTCTCACTCTGTATTCCATTCTGTCATTTTGTATTCCATTTTCTCACTCTGTATTCTATTCTCTCACTCTGTATTCCATTCTCTCACTCTGTATTCCATTTTCGCACTCTGTATTCCATTCTCTCACTCTGTATTCCATTCTCTCACTTTGATATTCTATTCTCTCACTGTGTATGCCATTCTCGCACTGTGTATTCCATTCTCTAATTCTGCATTCCATTCTCTCGCATTGTATTCCATTCTCTCACTGTGTAGTCCATTCGCTCACTGTGCATTCCATTCTCTCACTGTGTATTTCATTTTTCTCACTTACGCAAGGGCGATGGCCGGGTTGTATTTAGCGTACATGACAGGTAAGCGGAAGAGGGAGAGGCCGATGAGGCCGATGGTGGGGGCCACAGTAAGAGGCCCGATGAGTCTCATGAGGGGCTTGATGACCCCGAAACCCCCAATCACGATCTCCACCAGTGAGGCGATCATCAGACTGCCGGACAGCTGTCAGACACCACAGAGAACCACCACCACCACCACCACAACACCGTTATCACCTTGTAATGTGTAACAGATCCAGATTGGTATTTATATAACGCAGTTTTATTTGTTGCCTCCGCCGATAGCCGTAAAAAATGTGGACATCGACGAATATAATTATTTTCATTGCGATGTCACGTGCCGTAATGACTCCACGCCCGAAATCACTCCATGGCGGGTGAGAAAGGGCCGTGTGTCCTCAACTCACCTCCAAGGGAAGTAAATCCAGAGCGACATCCCCTTCGGTTCCAAAATTACAACGCTCCGTCAATATTATACTCAAAGAGCTCCAAACGACCCCACCCATCCCCCAATAAACAAACAAACAAACAATCAAAGAAACAAACAAACAAACTAACAACAACAACAAAAACAAACAAACAAACATTCAAACAAACAAACAAACAAACTAACAACAACAACAAAAACAAACAAACAAAAAACACGACAGCAGCAACAACAACAAAACAAACAAAAATAACAAACAAACAAAAACACGTTGCACTTGGATTTGAGGGAGGAGTGATTCTAGTAAACCAGTGCCAGAACTAATTCCCACCCTGTTCCAGAACTACTCCCCGGTGAGTATTTTGGGGGCGTGGTCCTGAAACACCCCATGGAGAAAATGTAGTAGGCTTGACCCACCCTTGGAGACAATATTTATAGTAGGCACTTGACCAAAGTTACCCACCCTTGGAGAAAATAATCAGAGTAGGCACTTGACCAAAGTTACCCACCCTTGGAGAAAATATCTATAGTAGGCACTTGATCAAAGTTACCCACCCTTGGAGAAAATATTTATAGTAGGCACTTGACCAAAGTTACCCACCCTTGGAGAAAATAATCAGAGTAGGCACTTGACCAAAGTTACCCACCCTTGGAGAAAATATTTACGGTAGGCACTTGACCAAAGGTGTAATTTTGGAACCAAAGGGGGGTCATTTTGGAACCGAAGGGGATGTCGCTCTGGATTTACTTTCCTTGGAGGTGAGTTGAGGACACACGGCCCTTTCTCACCCACCCTTGGAGAAAATAATCATAGCAGGCACTTGACCAAAGTTACCCACCCTTGGAGAAAATAATCATAGTAGGCACTTGATCAAAGTTACCCACCCTTTGAGAAAATAATCATGGTAGGCACTTGACCAAAGTTACCCGTCCTTAGAGAAAATAATTATGGTAGGCACTTGACCAAAGTTACCCGTCCTTAGAGAAAATAATTATGGTAGGCACTTGACCAAAGTTACCCGTCCTTAGAGAAAATAATTATGGTAGGCACTTGACCAAAGTTACCCGTCCTTAGAGAAAATAATTATGGTAGGCACTTGACCAAAGTTTCCCGACCTTAGAGAAAATAATTATGGTAGGCACTTGACCAAAGTTACCCACCCTTGGAGGAGGGCGGAAATGGACACGTGATTTTATTCTCTTTTTTATTATTCATTACTCGTTATTACGTTTCATTCTTTTTCTCTCTTTTTTTTTACGCCTACAACATAAACAGCTTTAAAGAGAAAAAAAAATGTTGTGGAGGGGTATGTGGGGAGAGAAAAGGAGGGGAGGAGGAGGGGGGGGGGGGGGGAGGGAAAGAAGTTGTGAAAATGTGAAAGATTTGACTGTTGTAAGAACGTACATGAGTGGTACATCTTTGTCTCTCAATCTGTCTGTATGTTTGTCCTCTCTCTCTCTCTCTCTCTCTCTCTCTCTCTCTCTCTCTCTCTCTCTCTCTCTCTTGCTTGTAATAAAGGACGGGTCTCCCTGCCTTTCTCTGTCTCTCTTTCCGTCCGTCAGTCTGACTCTGTCAGTCCGTCAGTCAGTCAGTCAGTCCGTCTATCTATCTGTTCTCTGTCTCTATCTTTCTCTGTCTCTCTGTCTTTCTCTGTCTCTCTTTCCGTCCGTCTTTCTGTGTGATTGTCTGTCACTCTGTCTGACTCTCTCTCTCTCTCTCTCTCTCTCTCTCTCTCTCTCTCTCCTCTCTCTCTCTCTCTCTCTCTCTCTCTCTCTCTCTCTCTGTCTCTCTCTGCCTGCCCGTCTGTCTGCCGGGCTGCCAACCTGCCTATGTACCTGTCTGCCTGCCTGCTTGTCTGTCTGTTTGTCTGTCTGTCTCTCTCTCTCTCACTCTCTCTCTCTCTGTGTCTGCCCCCCCCCCCCCCCCCCCCCCCTCTCTCTCTGTCTCTCTCTCATAGCTCGGATAAAACTCACTTCGCTGTATGCAGCTTGCGATTGTGTGTCATCATCTATATTTACCTGTTGTAGTTTCTCCTCCATGGTGTACGTGTGTCATTATCTATATTCACCTGTTGTAGTTTCTCCTCCATGCTGTGTCGTGTGTCATTATCTATATTCACCTGTTGTAGTTTCTCCTCCATGCTGTACGTGTGTCATTATCTATATTCACCTGTTGTAGCTGTCCTCTCTCTGTGTCATTGTCTATATTTACCTGTTGTAGCTTCTCCTCCATGGTGTACGTGTGTCATTATCTATATTTACCTGTTGTAGTTTCTCCTCCATGGTGTACGTGTGTCATTATCTATATTTACCTGTTGTAGCTGTCCTCTCTCTGTGTCATTATCTATATTGACCTGTTGTAGTTTCTCCTCCATGCTGTACGTGTGTCATTATCTATATTCACCTGTTGTAGTTTCTCCTCCATGGTGTACGTGTGTCATTATCTATATTTACCTGTTGTAGCTGTCCTCTCTCTGTGTCATTATCTATATTCACCTGTTGTAGTTTCTCCTCCATGGTGTACGTGTGTCATTATTTATATTTACCTGTTGTAGCTGTCCTCTCTCTGTGTCATTATCTATATTCACCTGTTGTAGTTTCTCCTCCATGCTGTACGTGTGTCATTATCTATATTTACCTGTTGTAGCTTCTCCATGCTGTGTCGTGTGTCATTATCTATATTCACCTGTTGTAGTTTCTCCTCCATGGTGTACGTGTGTCATTATCTATATTCACCTGTTGTAGTTTCTCCTCCATGCTGTACGTGTGTCATTATCTATATCCACCTGTTGTAGTTTCTCCTCCATGCTGTGTCGTGTGTCATTATCTATATTCACCTGTTGTAGTTTCTCCTCCATGGTGTACGTGTGTCATTATCTATATCCACCTGTTGTAGTTTCTCCTCCATGCTGTGTCGTGTGTCATTATCTATATTCACCTGTTGTAGTTTCTCCTCCATGGTGTACGTGTGTCATTATCTATATTCACCTGTTGTAGCTGTCCTCTCTCTGTGTCATTATCTATATTCACCTGTTTGTAGTTTCTCCTCCATGCTGTACGTGTGTCATTATCTATATTTACCTGTTGTAGTTTTTCCTCCATGCTGTGTCGTGTGTCATTATCTATATTCACCTGTTGTAGTTTCTCCTCCATGCTGTACGTGTGTCATTATCTATATTCACCTGTTGTAGCTGTCCTCTCTCTGTGTCATTATCTATATTCACCTGTTGTAGCTGTCCTCTCTCTGTGTCATTATCTATATTTACCTGTTGTAGTTTCTCCTCCATGGTGTACGTGTGTCATTATCTATATTCACCTGTTGTAGCTGTCCTCTCTCTGTGTCATTATCTATATTCACCTGTTGTAGCTTCTCCTCCATGCTGTACGTGTGTCATTATCTATATTCACCTGTTGTAGCTGTCCTCTCTCTGTGTAATTATCTATATTTACCTGTTGTAGCTTCTCCTCCATGGTGTACGTGTGTCATTATCTATATTCACCTGTTGTAGCTTCTCCTCCATGCTGTACGTGTGTCATTATCTATATTCACCTGTTGTAGCTGTCCTCTCTCTGTGTCATTATCTATATTTACCTGTTGTAGTTTCTCCTCCATGCTGTACGTGTGTCATTATCTATATTGACCTGTTGTAGTTTCTCCTCCATGCTGTGTCGTGTGTCATTATCTATATTACCTGTTGTAGTTTCTCTTCCATGCTGTGTCGTGTGTCATTATCTATATTGACCTGTTGTAGCTGTCCTCTCTCTGTGTCATTATCTATATTGACCTGTTGTAGTTTCTCCTCCATGCTGTACGTGTGTCATTATCTATATTTACCTGTTGTAGTTTCTCCTCCATGCTGTACGTGTGTCATTATCTATATTGACCTGTTGTAGTTTCTCCTCCATGCTGTACGTGTGTCATTATCTATATTCACCTGTTGTAGCGGTCCTCTCTCTGTGTCATTATCTATATTTACCTGATTTAGCTTCTCCTCCATGGTGTACGTGTGTCATTATCTATATTCACCTGTTGTAGCTTCTCCTCCATGCTGTACGTGTGTCATTATCTATATTCACCTGTTGTAGCTTCTCCTCCATGCTGTACGTGTGTCATTATCTATATTCACCTGTTGTAGTTTCTCCTCCATGCTGTGTCGTGTGTCATTATCTATATTCACCTGTTGTAGCTTCTCCTCCATGCTGTACGTGTGTCATTATCTATATTCACCTGTTGTAGCTGTCCTCTCTCTGTGTCATTATCTATATTTATCTGTTGTA
>CM031599.1:55794064-55801564 GCA_018398815.1 Conus ventricosus | reverse complement strand
AGAAAGAGAAAATTCGTTTCGCTGTGTGTCTGTTTCCTATCTTTGTTGTAGTCGTGGTAGTTGTTTTTTTTTCTTTCTAGTTTGCGTGTATTTATTTATTTATTTATTTATTTATTTATTTATTTATTTATTTATTTATTTATTTATTTATTTATTTATTTATTTATCTATTTGTTTGTTTGTTTTTCTATATATTTATTAGTTTATTTATTCATTCATTCATTCATTCATTCATTCATTCACTTATTTCTTTTATTATTTGTTAGTTAAATTATTTTTCAATTAACACTTTCATTTACAGTTTTCCTTCTTTTGCCATTTTTATTTGTTACATACTTTATTGTTTTGTTAATTACCTGCCATTGTCTGTGGAGTGAATAAGTGAAGTGAAGAGCATCTGAACACATCATAGGCTTTAAAGTTTGTCATAGTCCTTTTCTTGTGCTGTTGAATTTGCTCATTCTGAGATCAAAGATACAATCAAACCAAGCAATTAGCAATCACTTTGGATAACAAAGAAAGATGCGACGACAATGTGATGTTTTCTACCTGATCCGGCCTTAGCAAGTACCGTTTAATAAACACTTCAAATAGTGACTGTAAAGTGCCTTACACAGATCAAGACAGAGTTTGTTACTGTTGTGTTGTGGTTTTTAAACGATGTGTCTGGCACTGAACATTGAGATCAGAAGACTTTACAGACTGTACAAATGCCCATTCTTGACTATGAAGTGTTGATTACACAGTACACCACGATTCGCTTACATGCGACAGAATGCAGAGCAAAAGAAAGCAGTTGTACAGAACACAATGCGGCTCAATACAATACAATGTTATGCAACACAAAGCACTGTACTATGCTACAATGCACTAATACATCAGACAACTGGCAAAAACCGACCACTACTGTATAGCACCGTAAAGGACAGAACAGTACAACGCAACAGAACGCAACGCAACGAAACGCAGCACAACACACGACACGACACGACACGACACGAAACGACACGACACGATATGACACGACATGACACGACACGACAGAACAGACCAGAACAGATTAGAATAAAACAAAACAGAACACGACACGACACGACACGACACGATGTGACACGGCACGACTCGACACGACACGACACGACACGACACGACACGACACAACGCAACACATGACATGACATGATATGACACGAGACGACACGACACAACACAACACGTCACGACACGATAGACACGACACGACACGACACGATACGACACGACACGACACGACACGACACGACACGACACGACACGACACGACACGACACGACACGACACGATACAACCCTGCTGAGAATCACGACCAAACGCAATTCAACACAACACAAAGCATAACCCAGTCCAAAACACAACCCATCCTAATCCAACTTATTGCAACGCAATACAACCCAATCTACCTCTAATGATTCTCTTCTGTGTTCCGCCCACCTCAACCCAACCCAACCCAACCCAACCCTACTATTTCCACCTATACCCTAATTATGTCAACCCAGTGCAACGTAACACAACCCATCCCAAATCTTCCCTACTCTATCCTTCTCATCTCAACCTAACTCAGTCTGACTCGACCTGACGAAGAGCAACTGAATTCAACATAGCCCCTACACAGCCCACCAAAAACAACCCAGCCTGTTATACAGCACATTCCGACATGACCCATCCCAATACACAATCTAACATAACCCAGTACACAATCCAATCTGATCCAGTACCCAGCCCTACCCAAACCAATACACTACCTAATACACGACCCGATCCAATGTAACACCCAACGCAACACAAACTTGCATCCAGTCTAAACCAACCCATCACGCAACTCACCTGCTTCAAAACATAACCCAGCCTAACCCAACGCACAACGAAAGCCGATCCAACCCAACCCAATTCACAATCTATCCACCTAACCCAACCCAATTCACAATCTATCCACCTAACCCAACCCAATTCACAATCTATCCACCTAACCCAACCCAATTCACAATCTATCCACCTAACCCAACCCAATTCACAGTCTACCCTAACGCATTCTATAACCTCATTCGACCCAACGCACAACCTGACCAACTTCAAAGCACAAGCTAGCCCAAACCAATTCACAGCATAACCTAACCCATTACGCAACCTGATCCGATCCAATATACAGCCCAATCCAGCCCAATACACAATCTATCCTAACCCATTTCATTACATAATTCGACCCAGTGCACAACCTAACCCAACCCAAAACACAAGCTAGCCCAACCCAATTCACAATATTACAACCCATTACACAACCTGATCCGACTCAATACACAGTCTAATCCAACCCAATACACAATCTAACCTAACAACTTACACAACTCAATCCCCTATACAGCCTAATCCAACCCAACACAACCTAATCCGACCCAACACACAACTTAGCCCAATCCAATACACAGCTTATCCCAACCCGATACACAACCTAACCCAGCCCAGTATACTACCTAACCCTAACGCAGCACACAACCCAACCTAAATCCGATGCACAATCTAACCCAACCCAGTACACAACCTAGCTTAAGGCAGTACACAGCCCATTAAATTCAACACACAAACTAGCCCAGCCCAACAACCAACCTGGCCTAATCCGACACACAACCTTACCCAACCCAACACACAGCCCAACCCAGCCTAACACACCACTTTACCCAACCCAACACACAGCCCAACCCAACCCAACACACAGCCCAACCCAACCCAACACACAAACTTACCCAACCCAGCCCACAGCCTTACCCAACCAAGCCCACAGCCTTACCCAACCCAGCCCACAGCCTTACCCAACCCAGCCCACAGCCTTACCCAACCCAACCCACAGCCTTACCCAACCCAGCCCACAGCCTTACCCAACCCAGCCCACAGCCTTACCCAACCCAGCCCACAGCCTTACCCAACCCAACCCATAACCTTACCCAACCCAGCCCACAGCCTTACCCAACCCAACCCACAACCTTACCCAACCCAGCCCACAGCCTTACCCAACCCAGCCCACAGCCTTACCCAACCAAGCCCACAGCCTTACCCAACCAAGCCCACAGCCTTACCCAACCAAGCCCACAGCCTTACCCAACCCAGCCCGCAGCCTTACCCAACCAAGCCCACAACCTTACCCAACCCAGCCCACAGCCTTACCCAATCAAGACCACAGCCTTACCAAACCAAGCCCACAGCCTTACCCAACCCAACCCATAACCTTACCCAGCCAAGCCCACAGCCTTACCCAACCAAGCCCACAGCCTTACCCAACCAAGCCCACAGCCTTACCCAACCAAGCCCACAACCTTACCCAACCCAGCCCACAGCCTTACCTAACCCAACCCATAACCTTACCCAACTAAGCCCACAGCCTTAACCAACCAAGCCTACAGCCTTACCCAACCCAACCCACAGCCTTACTCAACCCAGGACACGGCCTAAACCAGCCCAACCCAGAGCGCCACGAGGGGCCAACAAACTGCACCTGGAGGGCGACGAAGACGCACACGGGCACCGGAGGGATCTGGGTGAGGGTGTAGCGCAACCCTTCTTCGTCCTCCTGATGCCGTGGGTCACTCTCCTCCCTGTCCACTGGCCACTGACCATTGTCGTCGGCCAGCAGCGCTTCGCAGGCAGCTTCCGACTTCTCCTCATTCTTCTGTCCGCCGTTTTGATGCTGAAAACGAGAAACAAAAAGCGTTGGTGATACTGCATATCCTTAGCCACACGTGGAAGAGTTACTTCCAAAAGTCACCGAAAAAAACACATAAATCAAGTTTAGTGAGAACTGTTTCACTCTTATCAATTGTCCTGCAAGAACATAGACGTAAACAGAAGTGAAGATCTAGGTACTGAACTTATTTTGTATTGGAAAATTCAAAGTGGGAGACAAAACCCATTCTTTGCAAGAAATTGGTTGAGGTCAGTTTTCAAAATTATATTAGCTGCTTGCAATCAGTAAATGACGTGTCGCCGTCCGTGTCGTTCGTCGTCAACCCCCACTGCAAAGTGGCATGGCAGGGAGCACCGAGGTGGCAGATCTCGTTTGAAGAGTGCTGATGTGACAGGTCAACGTCAGGATGCACTGTCACCCTTTCACCCGTATGACGGCGGGTCTAGCCTGTGTTGTCGTGGAATGGCTTCAGGAGATGTGGGGCGATCAGCGATGAAGAGCTGCCTGACTGCGATAACCGCGGAGTGGCTAACCATGTTTCTGGGTCGGCATGGTGGGCACCCCTCTCAGGGCTGTTCTGAAAAATTGCCCTCTCGGCTGTAGTCAGTGAGCACCATAGAAGGGTATCGTTCAGTAATTAAGCGACGTCCGCCCTGTTCCCTCTTTGAGGCGGGTCAGGCGGCTCAGGACCATTGGCATCCGAGCATGAATCAGGCTGCCTGTCCTTTTTAGGGGGAAGAGTTGAGGAGCACCGACATCCACAGTTGGAACCAGAGCCAAATGCCAGACGCCAGTTCAGCAGGGAGAAAGAAAAGGACCCGGACTCCAGTCTGGGATGAAAACCAGAAGAAGACAGGACAGCCCCACTCCAGAACCAGCACGAGACTCCTGCCAACGACCAGACATCCTACCAGCACAAATACAGACTTCGGTCTGGGGTACCACGTCTTCAGGTCATCAAGCTAATAGAACGTTAATCTCACTTTCACAATTCCTACCATCCATTGAGCCCAGTCTCGACGACGATAATTATTCAGCCATGGAGCATCCGTGAGTGCGCCACCACGTTCGTCCAACGACAGTTCCTATAAACTCGCCGAGAACGACGTATTTGAAGCGGCCGGAGGGCGCCACCACGTTCGTCCAACGACAGCTCCTATAAACTCGCCGAGAACGACGTATTTGAAGCGGCCGGAGGGCGCCACCACGTTCGTCCAACGACAGTTCCTATAAACTCGCCGAGAACGACGTACAGGTATGTGAAGCCGACTCACCCAAAGCACGGGCGTGGAGAGGAAATCGCAACGAGAATAAATGATGAATAGCCAAAGATTCGCATGCTTCGTCTTTACCTTGATAACTGAGTGTAAGGATGATGAACATGGTATTGTGGAGTTTCATTTTGGTCAGCACCTATATGGCAGGGTTGCACTTTACTCTCCTTTTAGAACACATCTTAGCGTCAGCAGGTCCGAGAGATACAGGCACCTGCAGAGTTGGTCAGGCAATTTGAGCAGTGCTCCCAGAGATGCATCCATTAATAGCTAAAACTTGATTGTGTGGTACAAGTATTTTTCCCAGTTGAGCCTTAAGCAATCCAGCTTTAGGTAGGAGCCCACCGGGAAAGAAGTTCCAACAAATGAATGGCTCAGGAGCGATTTGAACCCACGCTCTCCAAGCCCGCAAGACCACAACGTTTAATGTTACACGACGGCAGCTGCAGCAGTCTCAAAGATGTCTCTGAAAACTTTTCTTTCGGTCTGATAACCAGTCCACTAAGGTTGAAAAACCTATTTAGAACAGAAATGAAACTAAAGAGAGAGAGAGAGAGAGAGAGAGAGAGAGAGAGAGAGAGAGAGAGAGAGAGAGAGAGAGAGAGAGAGAGAGAGAGAGAAAGAGAGAGGGGGAGGGCCGCAAAAGAAAAAAACAAGATGCAAAGCATATAAACGTACTCCCAGTTTATCCTGAATACGCGTGAGATATTCCATAAAGAGGAAAAACCGTCTTGGACTGGTGTAACCGTTAGTAATGGCTATTCTGGTAAACATCGGCCATCGTCTGTGACCTATAATGAACATACAAATTTTCAGAAAGATCGGCCAAGAACTTTCTAAGATTTTCCATAAAGAAGAAAACCATTATGGGCCGTTAGTAATGGCTATAACGGTACACTCAAACATCGGGCATCATCCGTGACCCATAATGAACATACCTACAAATTTTCAGAATATCGGCTACGTATCTAGCGCCCATTTTTGTCGTCTTTAACCACTTTTGACGTACCTCACGAATTTTGTCGTACCTCACGAGTTTTGTTCCCTATTTGGTAACCATTTTTGTCCCCCTTAACTGCTTTTGTCGTCCATGGGTCCAGGCAAGGTCACGAGATTTGTCGTGGTGAAAAGAGTGGTTGATGTAGACGACAAAACTCGTGAGGTTGCCCCGGAAAAATGGACGACATAAGTGGTTGTGGCGACATAAATGGTTGTTAAGTGACGACAAACATCGTAAGGTGCGACATAAATGGTTGAAATGGACGACAAAACTCGTGAGGTGATACAAGTGGTTCAGTACGACAAAAAAACGGCGCAACACACGTACTTTCTGAGATATTCCGTAAAGAAGAAAAACCGTTACAGGCCGTTACAGCCATTAGTAACGGCTATAACGGTAAACTAAAACATCGGGCATCATCCGTAACCCATAATGAACATACATGCTAATTTTCCACAAAGATCGGCCAAGTACATTCTAAGATATTCTATAAAGAAGAAAAAGCGTCACAGGCCGTTACAGCCGTTAGTAACGGCATAACGGTAAAGTAAAATATCGGGCATCATCCGTGACCCATAGAGAACATACTTGCTAATGTTCACAAAGATCAGCCAAGTACTTTCTGAGATATTCCATAAAGAAAAAAAATTACAGGCCGTTACAGCCGTTCGTAATGGCTATAACGGTAAACTAAAACATCGGGCATCGTCCGTGACCCATAATGAACATACCTGCTAATTTTCACAAAGATCGGCCAAGTTATTTCTGAGATATTCCATGAAGAAAAACAACCGTTACAGGCCGTTACAGCCGTTAGTAACGGCTATAACAGTAAACTAATACATCGGGCATTATTCGTGACCCATAATGAACATACCTGCTAATGTTAACAAAGATCAGCCAAGTACTTTCTGAGATATTCCATGAAGAAGAAAAAGCGTTACTGGCCGTTACAGCCGTTAGTAACGGTAGATATGGTAAACTAAATCATCGGGCATTATTTGTGACCCATAATGAACATACCTACAAATTTTCAGAAAGATCTTCCAAGTGCTTTCTGAGATATTCCATAAAGAAGAAAACCGTTATAGGCCGTTACAGCCGTTAGTAACGGTTATAACGAGGTAAACTAAACATTGGGCATTATCCTAGACCCATAATGAACACACCTGCTAATTTTCACAAAGATCGGACAAGTACTTTCTGAGATATTCCATAAAGAAGAAAATGCGTTACAGGCCGTTACAGCCGTTAGTAACGGCTATAACGGTAAACTAAAACATCAGGCATCATCCGTGACCCATAGTGAACATTCCTACGAATTTTCAGAAAGATCGGCTGAATACTTTTTGAGATATTCCATAAAGAAGAAAAACCGTTACAGGCCGTTACAGCCGTTAGTAACGGCTATAAAGGGGTAAACTAAAACATCGGGCATCATCCGTGACCCATAATGAACATACGTGCTAATTTTCACAAAGATCTGCCAAGTACTTTCTGAGATATTCCATAAA
>CM031599.1:55784064-55789064 GCA_018398815.1 Conus ventricosus | reverse complement strand
GGTAACTAACCCCTCTGTTTTCAAATTTTGCTTCATTTTCCGCCCTCAGTCATTGTTTCGAAACTATTCTTTTCGTGTTAAAAGGGAGTCTGAAGACAAAGTATTAAATAGATATGGTAGCCTGAGTGTTTACTAAGCATTTGCACAGCTCTAGAATTATGCATTTTAAACGGAGTATGTAATGGCGACGGCCAAGGTCGTTTCACATACGTTTCTGAGAGAGAGAGAGAGAGAGAGAGAGAGAGAGAGAGAGAGAGAGAGAGAGAGAGAGAGGGTCCTCTGGTGCACAATTTGCGCCATGCCTCAGCGAAGTTCCGCTCAAACGCTGTGACTGTAACACTCAACTACCACTTCTTGCCATCTGGTCAGGGGCGTCACGGCCTGAATTTCTGATGGGATCTGTGTAGGGGACACCTCCTGACCTTTGGTCCGTGAAAGAGCGCAGTGACCCATTGGATATTTCCGCTGGTTGATTTCCTACCTGTATGTGGGCTTCACCAAATGACGATGCAGAAATGAACTGAAGCTCGCTACTACACAGAGAGAGAGAGAGAGAGAGAGAGAGAGAGAGAGAGAGAGAGAGAGAGAGAGAGAGAGAGAGAGACAGACAGACAGACAGACAGACAGACAGACAGAGACGGATTCAGATTCAGATTCAGATGATTTATTCATTTAGGCCTTAGCCCATAATGAAGGGGTATGTGAACATGTAAAGGACAGTAATCATAAGCAATCATATGATATGCATCAAAAGGAAATCGTTGTCACATATTCAAGAAGAAACAATTTCTCTTAGTTTAAAGGCTTTGTTCAGAAACAACGAAAAAGGTTTGACAATTTCAGCGGAAGTGGATGATAAAAGCAAATTTAGCTTAAAAAAAGATGGCTGTCTATAATATTTGGGCTTAATAAACTTTTCTCTGATGCTTCTAAGAGCTGGACAGCACAGGACAAAATGTATTTCTGTTTCCTGTGATTCTCTACACAGAAGACAAATCAAATCACAAGTACTACACGTTCGATATCTAAAATAATGGCAAGCTAATGCGGATATTCCTAATCTGAATTTTGCTGTCACATGCTTTAAATGTCTATCCAAATCTATGTCTAAGTAAGTCTTCAAGTCATGAGAACATGAGAAATTCCTATAACAATCAAACCTGTCACTATTATGAATATGATCAGACCATCTTTGCCATCTGCAATCAACCAATCACTGGCGAAAAAGATGTAAAAAGACTTTTATATTTTCAACTCCCTGGTTCAACCAGACGAATTCAAATCCGTATTCAAATCCGTATTCAAACAAACAGAGGCGCACTTTGGTTACCCAATTATTTTTCCCTTTTGTATCTAGGTGACACAACATATTGTATGCTTTACGAGGTAATCTAGAATCTTCCATGTAAAGCAGTTTCAGCCAATAACGAACACATTTAACGGCAGAAGCAATATAAATAGGGAATCGACCAGTTTCGCAATAAATGAGATCATTTAGAGTACGTCTGTCAACATCCAGGAACTTCTTCAAAGCAAAAACATGAACCGATTCACAATAAATAGCCGCTTTTTCCAATCCCCATAACTCAGAACCATATTGCACAATCGGCTGAACCTGGGTGTCAAAGAGTTTGATAAATAACGTGAAAGAAGAATTATTTAGAGTATATAACTTTCTCATAATACAAATCAAAACATTTTTGGCCTTACTAGACAAATCCTTGCATGTACCTACGAAACTCAAACGTGTTGAAAATATTATACCCAAATACCTGTAGGCATTGATAACTAGCATAAGACTGTCTTTATACAACCACCGTTCACGAGCACTTAGATATCCTCCTTTACGGAATACTATGATATTGCTTTTTTCCATATTAACTTTTAACTGCAGAGATCCAGCTGCACGTTGTATACTATTCAGTTGGGTTTGTACACCTATAACAGTTTCTGATATCAAAATAACATCATCAGCCAACAACAGAATAAACAATTCAAAAGCATCAATCGAAAGCAAAGCACCATGTCTACCATTATTAATTACCTCAATAGCTAACTCGTTGATAAACAAAGAAAACAAAATAGGGCTGCATGCATCTCCTTGTTTGACTCCTCTCGAACAATTGATATAGTCAGAAATATTCGCTCCACAACGAACCCTTGTTCTTACTTTATCATACATACTTCTAACACATTTATAGAGTTTACCTTTAACACCATTTTTAAGTAAAACAGGCCAGAGAAGATTTCTATTAATGGAGTCAAAAGCTTTTTCAAAGTCTATGAAAGCTACGTATAATTTCCTATTATAAGAAAATTGTTTCTGCACTAGTGCGAGCAAAGTAAACATATGGTCAATAGTGGAATAACCCTTTCTAAATCCTGCTTGATGATCACCTGTGGTGTTATTTTCTTCTATCCATTCCTGCAGTCTATGGTTAATAATGATTCCAAACAGTTTACTACTAATGTCACTGAGGGAAATCCCTCGGTAATTGCAGGGCTTATTTACGTCACCCTTCTTGTAGAACGGCAGCATAACTGATTCAGTCCAGTTTTCCGGAAATATACCACTATCAAATAATTTATTAAACAATTTCAGAAAGAAGTTTACCACCTGGTCAGACGAATGTTTATATAATTCACCAATGATACCGTCAGGACCGGCTGCCTTATGATTTTTCAGTTTTCTTAATGCCAACAATACTTCTTCTTGAGTGATTGGCCGGTTCATATAGCCATCATCGTTCACATCAATCACTTCTTCGATTGGTGTGTTGTCAACATTTATATCTAATAACGTTTGGAAATATTGAAACCATACATCAATAGTAATATTGTTTCTGGGCTGTTTTCGTTTGAATGAAACTCTGTGAATGGTATCCCAGAACTCCTTTTGACATTTTATAGATGATACAAGTTTATTCAGTAAAGACTTATTGAACTCTTTCTCTTTCCTCTGTAACAGATTCTTGTACTCTCGCCTCGCGATTAAATAAGCGTTCCTGTCTTCTATTTTCAATGAGCGACGACTGATTCGTAATAATCTCCTAGCAGTTCTTTTGCTAGCAACACACTCATTATCATACCAATCGCTGACAGTTTTACTGCTATCCCAAACTATGCACCTCTTCATACAATCAGCACTTTCTTTTATGCAAGCATTAAACAAATCTAGCGCGCGATTTATGTCCACATCTAACAAGTATATTGCCGCTTCTAGTTTTGTTTGGGTTTCAGTACTACATAACGTCTCTTGAAACAAACCAGAGTTCACATCGTTCCATACAAATTTTTCTATGACACGTTTCTGTACTTGATTATTGTCATGCACAATACCTTCTTTAGGAAAAATAACATGTAGTGACACAGGCAAATGATCAGAGTCAATGCGTTCCAAGACATGCAATGTACATGAATCATACAAACGAGCAAAAAGATCACAAGAAAATATGAAATAATCGTCAACACTGCATCCTGAGTCGGAAAAGTATGTATAGCGACCTTCAAGGTCACCCTTACATGCCCCATTAAGAATACACAAATCAAATGCAGTACAACATTCAATAACATCTTCCCATAGTTATTCAAAGTGCTGTCTTGAGATTGTCGTTTAAAACTAAGAGGATGGCTGTCGAATTGCAGATCGAGATTATTGTTCAGAGATACACCTTGTGAAATGTTTGACGTTCTACTATTTAAATCACCATTTAAAATAACATACACATCTCTAGAAAACAACAGATCAAAGATACATTCTTCTAGCAGATCAATGCCATTGTTGATGTCAAAATGGACATAAAACGGAGAACCTTCAGGGGTATATAAGTACAAACAAACAGAACATCCCTATCTAAACCAAACAGTTTTTTTATCAATCAAAAAGACACAGAAGTTTGTGTCATTAACGTCAATAAATTTAACAAAGGGAAAATACTCATTTTTTATCAAGCAAATTATCCCACCCGATCTCCTCCCTTGTTTTGAAAATTTAATCGCAGATTTACAGAATATTTCATAACCAACAAAAGCATCAGCATGGCACTCTTCCATAAATGTTTCAGTTAAACACACAAAATCAAACTTATAAATAAAGGACAGAAAATCCTGATCATTAAGTTTAGAAAACAAACCATTTACATTCCAGGATAGAAAAGAAAAAGGTTTATTTACATCTGTACAATCCGAGCTCGATACTTCATCGCACGTGCTTTCAACACATTGAACGAACTCACTGCCGTCACGGGTCACCCACAAAACCCCGCCAACCACTGCCACTGCCACCAGTGACAGGCGTTTCAACCGGTGCATCTTTTTTGTGCCTTCCCTTTCTTGCTACACCAGTGTACGGAATATTCTTCTCCAGTGGCCGGCCACCCCCCTATCTGGACTCTTTTAGGTTGCAGTGGTCATCCAGGAAATACTTTTTTTCCGTCAATAAGTAGATGATCAAAGATCATCGTTGCTCGTTTCCCTTCAGACCTTGCTTTTTTCAGATGAGGGGAAAGGTTACGTCTTATGGTTCGCACACGAAAAGAAAAATCCTCTCCCACAAAAATATCGCTACCTTTCAATTTCCGCTTTTCTTTCAGAATGCGCACCTTGTCCTTATAAAAGGAACATCGGGCAATTACAGGAGAGTCCGGTTTGGGATTAAGCCTGTGAACTCGATCAAATTCGACGTCCCGAGTCAATCCAAGTTGATCAGTCAAAAGGTCATGGATTTTTGCCTTCGCACTCTTCCACAGATTCATTCTGACCTTTAGAAATGCCGTAGAAGATTAAATTGTTGCGTTTTGATCTTCCTTCTAAGTCATCAGTTTTTAGTTCTAATTGTTCAATTCTTGACATGAGGTCAGAATTGTGTTTTGCAAGATTTGAATTTTCTTTCCTTAAAGTCTCCACCTCGTCCCTCAGATCTTTCACACCACTTTGTAACGCTGCGAACTGGTCGCTTAGGCATTTGACACTTCTCCCCGAGTCCGTAAATTTATCGCCCA
>CM031599.1:55769064-55779064 GCA_018398815.1 Conus ventricosus | reverse complement strand
GTGTGTTCTACTTACCGACGGACATTCGAATGCAAAGTTTAATGTTTTGGTGGACGAAAGATACACAAGTGACTGGGTTTATTTCTGTTCTAATGTTTCGAATTGTAGACGACAGGACTAGGATAGCCCTTTTCAAAAGAGCGAACGATTTTCAATACTCAGCCTGCTGAAAAGTAAAGTAATCATTTAGTAGAAGCATATCCGTCCGTGAACATGACATTTATCAGGTCTGAACTGACAAAATTCAGAATTGAAAATTTGGTTTTTCGGATATTGCTGTACATCGTCAGAGATATAATGACCACACAGAAGGGGATTTGTTGCATCCATTGTGTAAATCTGGTAGGATGGATGAACTTCATTTTCATGCCCTGTGCAGCAGATCTACGACAAAATGTTACACAGTTAAAGAGTTATCGACATCCAGCACTTCATACATTAGTCTGTGTTCTGTCAACACGAAATGAAAATGTTACAAGGAATACATCTCTCCAGAATTATTTTATTTAACTTATCCTGCCCAGACAAACCAGCACCTAATTTATGAATAATTTCTGCCTTGTAATATAATGAGAAGAGTATTTTTTTTCCAACTGTGGTTACTTGATGAAAGTTTCCGAATCCAAGTTAATTTTAATGCATGTATTTGCTTCCATATGTTTGGTATTCCTATACCCCCATGCTGTATACTTTTTACAGATGTTTTTCGCTTGATTTTATCTCTTTTTTTTTACCCCATACAAACCTAAATGTAATTTTTTTTAATTTCTTCAATTATGTAGTCGGGTGGGTTCGGTAGTAACATCCATAGATGGGTTAGTTAAAAGGGGAGTGATTTGAGATGTAAGTAAATGCATTATGTTGTGGATGTTTGTATTTTTAGTGATAAAATACCTTGTCTAAAAGTGCCGGCTATTATTCAACCCCTTCAAGTGGGGTTGTGATCTTTTCTTCAATAAACTGTCGTTATCATTATTGTTCTCTCTCTCTCTCTCTCTCTCTCTCTCTCTCTCTCTCTCTCTCTCTCTCTCTCTCTCTCTCTCTCTGTCCACACACACACACACACACACACACACACACACACACACACACACACACACACACACACACACACACACACACACAAGGGGCACGCACACAGGTGCGCAGGCACGCACGCATCCAAACTAGTGCACACACACACACACACTCACGCGCACACTCAACATGCGCATGCACATACACACATTTGCGAAAAAACAAATTGCTCTGGCACCAACGCACACATGCAGTGTCGATGTTGCAGCTTCTGAGGTTGGCCTTCATTGTTTACTCTACACCCACGACATACGGCAAAAGTATTATTTCCTCACAGAAACCATGGGTTATACTCATCTGCATAACCACGGCGCACGGCAAAGTATTGTTCTTTCACAGAATCCATGACTTAATGTGCACATTCGACTTAGGCCGAAGTATTATTCCTTCACAGAAACCATGGGTTACTGTACACCAATGACATAAGGCAATGGTATTGTTCCTTCACAGACACCATGGGTTACTGTACACCAACGACATAAGGCAATGGTATTGTTCCTTCACAGACACCATGGGTTACTATACAACCACGACACTAGGACAGGTATTGTTCCTTTACAGAAACCATGGGTTACTGTCCAACCACGACGTACGGCAAAGATATTGTCCCCTTGTAGAAACTATGGTTTACTTCTTGCAAGAAGTATGGCGAACAATTATTCCTTCACGAAACAAAAACAAAAGTACAACGTACGGCTCCAAAAATTCTAGGGGACGTTCGTGAAAGGTTCCGTGTGTTTTTTCGGAGCACAAGCACTCGTGTCTTATTTCAGAGCACAAGCACTCGTTTGTGTCTTTGACAATGCCAAGAAGAAGCATCTAATGCTCTATACGCCACAAGAGAGAGAGAAGTTTGAAGTGAACTCTAATAATCAAAGTTACTATGTCACATTTAAACGGGAATTCTTCCAGTCTTTCCACCAGAGGATCACACCTTTTACCCATTCTCGTCACGGTGTGTGTGTGTGTGTGTGTGTGTGTGTGTGTGTGTGTGTGTGTGTGTGTGTGTGTGTGTGTGTGTGTGTGTGTGTGTGTGTGTGTGTGTGTGTGTGTGTGTGTGTGTGTGTGTGAGAGAGAGAGAGAGAGAGAGAGGGAGAGAGAGAGAGAGAGAGAGAGAGAGAGAGAGAGAGACAGACAGACAGACAGACAGACAGACAGACTGACAGACAGACAGAGACCGAGAGAGAAGAGAGAGAGAGGGAGAGAGAGGGTCGGCTCGACTCGAAGGCTCGACGTCATGAAAACCCAAAGAGGTCACAAGACACAACAGAACAACAGTAATAACATTATGTGTTATTATTACTGGAGTGTGTTTGTGTGTGCGTGCGTGTGTGTGTGTATGTGTGCGTGCGGGCATGCGTGCATGTGCATGCGTGTGTGTGAATGGGGGAGGTAGGAGTGGGAGGTGGAAGAGTAAACGTGGTAAAGAGAGAAGTGTTTCTTTCAGAGTCGATGTGATAGAGGATGGCGAGTCTTTTTTATGGAAGTGAGGGGGGATGCGAGAAAAAAGGAAATGGGGGGGGGGGGGGGGGGGGGGGGGGGGGGGGGGGCTTGTTACTGAAAACTGAACCAAGCTGCTTTCACAGGTCTGGGAATAACATTTTCCGCTGGTAACACACACACACACACACACACACACACACACACACACACACACACACACACACACACACACACACACACACACACACACGCACGCACGAACGCACACACAGAGATAAACGCACGCATTCACGCACACACAGAGTTCTTTCGATCGGACGGGCACATGCATGTGCATATACAAACGAACACATACACGCGCAAGTTTGCCTGTGCTCGTGTTCACTTACATTATACACACCATTTCTTTACAATTTCCTTTTCTTACGGGCCAGGTATACAAAAAAAAAAAAAAAATTCAACTAGTGTTTATTCCTATTTTAAAGGTGCGCCTCTCTCTCTCTCTCTCTCTCTCTCTCTCTCTCTCTCTCTCCTTAGGAATATAATAGCTTTGAAACTTCAATATATACTATGCACAAAAAGAAACGCATATTTTTATTTCAGTCATTTCATGCGTCATTTAGCATTCAAAATATTACAACCACAGATGAAATAAGACATCAATCTACTGTTATGTCTATTCATTATGTCTGACTATTCACACTGGACAGAGTTCCCTGCTACACGGGGCATGTTTCTGTCAAGTTTCCTTAACCCATTTTCAGGGAAAGAAAATATGCGTTTCTTTTTGTGCACAGTATACATACAGGTTAGTTTCTGTTGACTTTACTTTTGGCACCTAAATGTCAAAATCCAACATTTTTCCTTTCCTTTCTTTCTTTTTCTTGGGGGGAAAGGGGGTGGGGGGGGGGGGGTATTAAATTACAATCATTTTCTTCTTCTTAGTACAATTCAGTATTTTATGTGTTAAAGAACTATTAAAATGTTAGATCTAGCTGCAAAGTGAGATGACTGCAGGCAGAAATCTAAACAAATCTTAAATAAATGTTAGTGAACCGCAAAAAAAAAAAAAAAAAAAAAGTGGACAAACGAATCACAAGACAAAACACGACGCGTTTCGACCTCTTAGGTCTTCTTCAGGCAAGATACAAAACAATTATTACAACAAAAATGAACAAGTTATCACATATTTTCAATCACTTCATTTTGCTCGTTCATTTTCGTTGTAATAATTGTTTTGCATTTTGCCTGAAGAAGACCTAAGAGGTCGAAACGCGTCGTGTTTTATCTTATGACTCGTTTGTCCACTTTTGTTTTGTTTTTGGGTTTTTTTTGGGGGGAGGGGGGGCGGTTCGCTAACAACCGTTCAGTAGTATACTTTTTCAGGAGAGGCAAATGCTTTACTCAATACTTTATAAAGAAGCCGAATCTCTCTCTCTCTTACTGCCTTTCTCTCTCTCTCTCTCTCTCTCTCTCTCTCTCTCTCTCTCTCTCTCTCTCTCTCTCTCTCTCTCTCTCTCTTCTTTCTCTTCTCTCTCTCTCTCTGGCGGATATAGGAGAAAAGTATGTACTGAAAGTGTGAAGAATACTGGCAGAATCTCCATCCTCGTCCATCCCCCTTTCTCTCTCCCCGTCCTTACACTTCCGCCCCCCCCCCCCCCCCTCTCTCTCTCTCTGTCTCTCTCTCTGTCTCTCTCTGTCTCTGTCTCTCTCTCTGTCTCTCTCTCTCTCTCTCTCTCTCTCTCTCTCTCTCTCTCTCTCTCTCTCTCTCTCTCTCTCTGATTGACAGACAACAGAAAAGGAAAAGCTGATGTAGCGCAGATAAAGATCCTGTGTTTTTCTTTCCCTTCCAGATTGACATGTGTGTGTGTGTGTGTGTGTGTGTTGTGTGTGTGTGTGTGTGTGTGTGTGTGTGTGTGTGTGTGTGTGTGTGTGTGTGTGTGTGTGTGTGTGTGTGTGTGTGTGTGTGTGTGTGTGTGTGTGTGTGTGTTCGCGCGCATGCTTGTACGTCTTTGTGTGAATGTGCGTGTGTGCGTGCGTGTGCGTGCCCATGCGTGCATGTGTGCAATTGTCTGCGTATTTGTGTTCATATTCTATTATCTGGAAAGAGGACGGAGAGATGAGAGGGTAAGAACGGGGAAGGGATGAAGGGTTGGGAGGAGGGGGGGGGGAGGGGAGGAGGGGGCGGCATTTCGGGAATGGGAATGGGGGGTCGGAGTGGAGTCAGAAAGGGATGGGGAGGGTCGCATAGTGCAAGCAGGGGCAGGATGGGATTGCAACTTGTTGCTGCACATTCCGGCGGCTGCCACGGTGGCTGGATGGGATGTCAAAACAAACAATTGTTGGAGCGCGAAGAGCGAATCTACGACACTGCTGATGAAGCCAACGTCTTGGAATCGGCTTCACCGACGTGGGAGTCAGCTCTTCTGCCTATGTCTGTGTCTGTCTGTTGGCCTGTCTGTCTGTCTGTCTGTCTGTCTGTCTGTCTCTTCTTCTTCTTAATCTTCTTCTTCTTCTTCTTCTTCTTCTTCTTCTTCTTCTTCTTCTTCTTCTTCTTCTTTTCCTTCTTCTTCTTCTGCTTCTTGTTTTCCTCCTCCTTCTTTTTCTTTTTCTTTTTCTTCTTTTTCTTCTTCTTCTTCTTCTTCTTCTTCTTCTCCTCCTCCTCCTCCTCCTCATTCTTCTTCTTCTTCTTCTTCTTCTTCTTCTTCTTCTTCTTCTTCTTCTTCTTCTTCTTCTTCTTCTCCTTCGTTTTTCTTCTTCTTCTTCTTCTTCTTCTTCTTCTTCTTCTTCTTCTTCTTCTTCTTCTTCTTCTTCTTCTCCTCCTTCTTCTTGTTCTTCTTCTTCCTCTTCTTCTTCTTCTTCTCTCTCTTTGGCTGTATCTTAGTGTGTGAATGCACACGCGTGCACATGAGCGAGTGTGAAGGAATGAACAAATTATTACGAACTATTGTAAACACGAACGAGAACATTTTCTTCTGCTGTAAGATTTGATTGTTGGGATGCAGACCTACATTCAAGTGTTTCATCTACAAATATAGATACCCTTATTTCCAAGCACTAAAACCATGCCCGTACATAGACACACGCATTCAACAAAATGTTCACAGAGCAACACAGTGTTATTTCAAGGACAGACTACCGTGTGTGATATGTGCAGGCCAGAGAAATAAAATTGTTACCAGCCGCCGTGGCGAAGTGGTTAGCGTCGCGGACTCCCGGCTGGGAGGTCGTGGGTTCGAATCCCATCAGAGTCATGTGGGGTTTTCTGCCACGACCGGCTCCTACCCACAGTTGAGTTTGCTGCAGACTCAGTTGGGAAGACTGGGACCACACAGTCGAGTTTCATCCACTTAATGGATGCGTTTCTGAGAGTGTTGCTCAAATTTCCTGACCAACACTGCAGGTGCCTTGATCTTTCGGGCCTGGTTGACGCTGGGATATATTATGAAAGGAAGCGTTGAGTACAGCCCTGTCATGTAGTCTCAGACCGAAATGGAAATCCGTAGCATCATATCTTAATCATCCTCATTCTCATCGATCAGCATACAAAAATGTCTCAAATTCTGTGGCCCTTCATGCCCTGCTCTCATGGTGACCTCAACTTCGATGTCCTCTCCACGTTTGTGGTCTTGGTTTGGTTCCGTTGGGGTCACCGGTATCGGCGAGTCCATGGGGGCTGTCGTTGGACGGACGTGGTGGCGCCCTCCGGAGGGAGAGCTCACTCACGCCGGCTCCGCGACTAAGCAATTATTGTCGTCAGTAGGGGGCTTAGTAGGTGGTGTCCTGCGTATGTTAGATCAGAACAGGCGCCACTGAACACCACCGAAGTGACTCAGCAGCAGTGCAGTGTCTCCTCCTGTGGGTTGTCTCTTGACGACTTGACATCGACTGCTCCCTGTGGATTGCCGGTGCCGGGGCTGCAGTGGGGCCGACCGGGCTGTGGCTGTGGACGGGTTTCGGAATGAGCGGGGTGGGTGCACTGCCTCTGAGGTGGCAGGAGGTTGGGACAGGAAAAAAAAAAATATATATATATATATATATATATATATTGAAAAATAAATATTTTTTTTCCAGCACCGGAGTAGCGATACTCCAGTATATTAAACACGCTCTGTCTGTGTCTGTGTGTCTGTCTGTGTTCTTGCTCCATGTACACATCCACTATTTTCATCCGACCTTCTTTACATCTGCCATGGTGATTTATTAGCGCAGTGGGCAGGTCAAGAATGAATTATTTTAGCATTGGACAGATGCATCTGCTGCACTCTTTATGCTAGTGGCGAAGTAAAGCGACGTGAGGTCAAGTACTCCTGGCCATTGTCCTTCCTCTGATCAAAACACTGTGTTTCCTTTCAGCTGGAAGAGCTACGCTGAAGATCAAAAGATTCCTGGTTCGATTCTGGGTTCCTCCCCTCCCCCCTCCCGTCCCCCCCCCCCCCCCTCCCCCTTTTTTCTTTTTTTCTTATTCAACAGATTCAAAGGCAAACGTGGCGGGTGATGGAGGCCGGGGTGAGAGGTGGTAAGCAAAGTTGAGGAGAGAGGGAGGAGTGAGGAGGGTTGGGTGGGTGGGTGATTGAGTGGGGAGGGGGTAGGAACGCTAGCACTGAATATAGCGAGGGTTAACTCCTAAGTCGTCTACATACATGCATGAACAACGTTACAGCCAGATAGACAGCTCTCTGCAAAGTTTGAACAAGATAGTCTGAGACACAGATTTTCTTTTTGTTTGAAATCCACTTACTCTGTCATGGAAATAAGTCACCTGTAAAACTTCAAGTTAAGAAACGATTCGCTTTTCATATCATGTACCGCCGATATTTTGTTTATTCACACACTACGAGTGGTAACTTCTCCTCATTGATTGAAAGAGCAGCTGCAATTCTCGGTCTAAAAGCTTGACCAAAATTATAACGTTCAGCACATTTTTCTTTTACTTTCGACACGAAGATCTATGACGTGAGATTTTTTGAGTTTTGGTAGGTGTGCGGGAAACGAAGAGCGAAGAACCTGAAAAGGGCTTCCACCACGCCGCTCATTCCAGCCATACTGGACAAAGCTGCATCCAGAGGTGTCCTACAGCAGCGCCAGCACCAGCAGTCCATGACGTAACCAACGTAAGATTTTCATGAGACAACCCACCAAAGGAAACGCTGCGATGCTGTTGAGTCTCTCTGGCGCTGTTCATCGGTGCCAGATGTGAGTTAACATACGCAGGTTACTGCCTACTGCGCTTCCTATTGACGACAACAATTGCTTAGTTGCAGAGCCAGCGTGTGTGAGAGTACCCTTCCGAAAGACGCCATCATTTCCGCCCAACAACATAAGTCACGCGCATGACTATGCGATGATTGTGACACGAATTCACTATCTATGGACATCGAACTGAACTCGAAATTGAGGTCAACACGAGGGCGGGGTGTGTTGGGCCGTAGAATCTGATAAGATGACGCTGTGATGTTCATTTCTGTGCTGTACTCCTCCTTTCGTAACATATCCAGCGTCAACCAGGACCGAGTGATACATACACCTGCAGTGTTTGTCAGAAAAATACGAGCATCACTGTTGGAGAATGTAATCAAAATTCAATACTGTGTTTTCAGTCTCCTATCTTACCTTATAGCTTATAACTCGGGACGCTGGCCGGCCGGGGCCTCAACATACACATACAAGCCTCTGATGGGATTCGAACTCACGAACTCCTAATCCCTAATCCACGACACTAGCCACTACACCACGGCGGGTTGTGCTATTGTTCACCGCTTTCTGTACCTACTATGCAATTTCCTGCCTGATCATCCTCCGTGAACTTTCTGCTTCATTACACCCACGCCACTCGCTTCAGCTCTCCTACACAAAGCCACAACTTCCTCCCCTCCGCCTGCCCTCCTGCCCCACAGCAGGCAAAGAGAGAGAGAGAGAGAGAGAGAGAGAGAGAGAGAGAGACAGACAGACAGACAGACAGAGACAGAGAGAGAGACAGACAGACGCAGGCAGAAACACAGACAGACGGACACACACACACACACACACACACACACACACACACACACACACACACACACGAGCCCGCAACAACCCCAGCGACCAGCTAACCACCACACCCTGACGGGTACGCACGCTGGGTATGTTCATGTTTCCGGAGCACACCAAACACATTGCAGGATTTTTGACACGAGTGTCTGGTCTTCTGCGTACAGATATACATGGATGGGGGGGATTTCATGTACTCACAAGCCTGCGTCTGTGTTTACCAGGGAGAGAAGAGCAAATTCACCCCCGCCTGTGAAATACTAGGGATTCCCTACTACCAGAATGTGAGACACTCGGTAATTGTACCTGTCGGCCTTTCGGAAACATGTGAGCAACTGACTGAACCTGCGACTTAAAACTACAAGAGAAAGTTACAGATTTCGGTTTGATCAATGAGGTGTCACTGTGTACGACTTGTCCCTATACGCTGCTTAGCGTCTATTATGCCATAATGTTAATGAGGAAGGGTCATAACTAACATACTGACTGACTGACTAGCTAACTTACTAACTAACTTACTAACTAACAAGGAAAGAGTTGGAAAGAGTTAGAAAGAGCAGCTAATTGACCAGACTTAGCAGATGCCCGAATGACACCATCAGCTATGGCGCTGATCAGGCCTAAGGAACAACAGATAATAAAACGAAGAATAAGTTTTAAAAGAGAAGAAAGAACAAAATTCCAACGAAATTAACTAGATGAATTCCAGCTCTTATGTGGTCTCCGTTGTTGAATTCGCTGTAAACAACATAGCTTACAGACGGTGACCTGTCACATGAACCATGCCGTACAGTACAGGCAATCGTCAGTCAGCGAAGTCGCCCGCTTAAGACGACGGTTGAGAATGTTTCAACCTACACGTTCCTAGACATTGTTTGCCTTTTGCCGAACGAAGAATGATTAATGACAACACAGGGACTGTGACAGTCAGAAAAGATTTACCTGGCGACATGGAGATCGATTCTGGTCTGAGACCAGGGCCAACCTCCACGCTTCCTCCCATAACACATACACCCCGCGACAACCAGGCCCGAGTGATACAGACACCTACAGTGTTGGTCGGGAGATTTGAGCAACGCTCTCGAAGACGATCCTTTAAGTGGCTGGAAATCGACTGTGTAGTTCCAGTTATTTCATCTGAGCCTGCAGTACACTCAGTTCCATGTAAGAGCCTGTTGGGGTTGACAAATCCCACAAATAAATATCTCTGATAGGATTCGAACCCACGACCTCCCGATCCCCAAGCCTGAACGCTGACCACTGCACGAGGACGTCTGGTTGTCGCCTCTTCCTTCTTCTCAGCTTATGGTTAAAGACGATGTGATCGTGTTCGCCTAAAGCTTGGTCAATGTGCATGGAATAGGACCAGTCAGTAGAAGTTTCTAACTTATGGTGTACAAACAAAAGCAAACAAAGCACTAATAATAACATTTTTTATAAAATCATTTTT
>CM031599.1:55746564-55764064 GCA_018398815.1 Conus ventricosus | reverse complement strand
TTATTGAAAGTCCAGTTTTGATTCAGGAGTTTGATGGAACTGGAAACGAAACTGTTTTTAGTTCTATTTGTTTGAATTTCGAATTGGAATCTTCGTCCAGAGGGAAGAACATTGTATTTAAAAAAAAAATAACATGAGAACTATCGGCAGCAATGTTCACAGCTTTTGTTAACACGACATTCATACAGTTATCTAGCTGTTCTTGTTTTTTGCCAATAATCTTTCACATGTATTCACCGCTCTGTTTAAAATGTTTTTGTTTTTCACGCCAAGATTTCCAAACCAGCATAAAAAGCCAAAGGACAACACTGATTATAGAAAACAACGATAAAACATATATAAGATGTCTTTTTTAACAGCGAGAGACCGAAGTTTCTGAAGACAGTATATTCTAGATTGGCACTGTTTTGTAGATAAATTGAGTATTTGAATCAAAACTCAACTTATCATCTGAAATAGTACCCCGATACTTAAATTCACCTACAAGTTCTACTTTGCTGTTTTCGATATACAAGTGAGGGACAGGAGCTGGGTTTCTTCGAAAATCAATTACCATCTTTGTCTCACTAACATTCAAATCTAGACAGTTCTCTTTGCACCATGTACAAAAACGTTCCATCTCTTGAAAATAAATGGTATCTAAATCCGACAGGTCTTCTAAAGCAGAATTTCAGTACTTCATGACAGGAGTGACAGAAGAATCAGTACAATCATGTGTATAAAGAGTAAAGAGTAAGAGTAAGGTACAGGGGAAGACAACGGTGCCTTGAGGTGCACCAGTAAAATCAATTTTGGGTTGACCTGTAAAGTTTGGAATTTCTTTGCCATAATGTGTGGTTGAACAGTATTAGAAGCTGATGAGAAATCAATGAACAGATACGAACAAAAGAATCTTTGTTTTCAAGATGTCTGTAGATGGTTTAAAAGAGTGATTATTGCATCATCTGTACTTCTGTTCTGTTTGTATGCAAATCGGTATGGATCACAAAGATGTTTGACTTGAGGAAGAAGAATCTGAAGGACAAGGCGTTCAAAAGATTTAATTACAAGAGATGTCAAAGCAACATGTCTATTGTCATTCAAAACGCTAGGATTTCTCGTTTTGGGTACAGGACAAATTGTTGATTTTTTCCAGAGGGCACAACTCTACAATTCAAAGACCATGAGAACAACCTACAGAAAGCATATGACAATTGTTCTGAACACAATTTCAAAAGATTTCCACGATTTTAAAGACTATTGTGTGGACCTGCAGTTTTACTTATCTCTATCTTTTTTAATAACAAACCTCTAACAGCAGAATCATCAATATGTAAAACTCCGTCATCGTTATCACAGCTGTTTGAAATAGTCGACATAACAGATTCCAAATGTTCACCGACACTTTTCATTTCAAAACGGCAATAAAAATCATCCAGTTTGGTAGCTAAATCATACATTCTCCTTCTGATAGATTACATTCACTTCGTGGTTTATTCTGTCCAGTGAGAGATTTTAGGCCATCTCATGCATTTCGCATGTTTCCGACTCAGACTACTTTTTTACTTTTTCTCTGTACGCCAGCTTTGCGCCCTTTATTTAATGTCTTAGTTTTTCTTTGAATTGTTTTCTGATAGATCGCACGTTTGATAGTATGATAGAAGGAAGAGGGGACTGGTTTTGTTCTTCCGTAGTCGTCTACGCACTCCACCTCTCTTCGCTCGCCTCTTTGTCCATGTCCTTTCACGCTTGTCACGTTGATCACTGCTGACAGAAATTCCTGAGGGGAGATAATTAAAACACAGAGTGCTGGTGTCGGTAAAAGTTCTCAACTTCACAAGGGTCTCACGATCACAATAATGTACCTGCTTGACGGAAGCCATCTTGAAATGCAGCGCCAATAAAACTACACAGTTCAACACACAAAATATCACCGTCAACGCCACCACAAGTTTCACTACACACACCGACCACATCATGGATATCACAGATAACACCTTGCAAACCGATAAAGCAAATCACAGATTGCAAACTCATGAAAATCAAATTGTGCAGCTACACGCCGCTCGAGTCGCCCCCTTTTAGAAAATATTCTCATTTGTTGACGACATTAACATAAGAAGTGTAAACAAGCAAGGTTGTTTGAAATATATGTGTGGAATGAATTGTTGTCTGCGATCACAGAGTTGATGAACAGAGATGTCAGAAATACCAGAACAAAATTTTGTCATAACACGCTTCCATTCTCTATTAGTAGCCATTGACATGTAGCTACGCACACTAGGTAATCCAATTATATTTTATG
This sequence comes from Conus ventricosus, assembly GCA_018398815.1. Lineage (NCBI taxonomy): Eukaryota > Metazoa > Mollusca > Gastropoda > Neogastropoda > Conidae > Conus > Conus ventricosus. Next base: position 55,761,780 of record CM031599.1, on the reverse strand, counting down.
AAAATCAAATTTTTCATTACTTTTAATGTGAAAGTCCCAGTCTTGCCATCTACAATCAATCAGTATTTAACGGAACACGTGTGTAAAGGCTTTCAAATATCCGACACATTGACTAAGCCATACCACACCAAATCCATATTCTAACAATTCGTTTCGAACATTCGACACCCAGCTTTTCTTACCTCTACAATCCAAATCTAACAAAATTCTATACGCCCTGTAAGGTAGTCTTTCAACATCCATTTGAGTTAATTTTAACCAGTACTGGGTACATGTGACTACAGACAGTAAATATACTGCTCAAAACAATTTAAGACCCACCTGCGTTTTTCATATGGTTTAGATAACGCATCGTAGTGTATAGAATTCAAAGCTTTTGTCCAATTTTTGCACTGAAAGTGTGACAACTGCTTCAATGCAAAACTGGTTTTGAGATGTGTTCAGTTGAATCTGAGTCTAGTGGGTTGAACGAGTTCACAAAAGAAACACCGGCATTACGAAAACATGGTCACGGTTTGTGAGCGCATAGTTGAGGCAGCAGAGCTGGGCTGACTGCAAACCGCATTGCACATGCAAGTCGTGCCTTTACTGAACACATGGCAACCAGTTTTGCTGACCAGTGGGTATAAAAAAGCCGCTTTGGGGGGTGTTTTTAACCATGCCACCAAGACGGAGATCAAATGGCACTAACCGGGGAAGGTGTAGGCGTCAGAGAAGTTGGTCGTCGCCTTCAAGTGCATCATGCTATCATCCAAAAACTTCGTGACGCTTCAACGCCACTGGTAATACTGCTGAATAAAGACGGTCTGGCCGGCCTAGGTCCACCACCAGACAGCAGGACAGACTGCTGGTTCTGACGGCGCTGAGACAGAGAACTGCCACTGCAAACAACCTCAGGTGACAACTGCGTGCTGCAGCGAATGTCAACATTTCTGACCAAACTGTTCCTAACCGCATGAGAGAAGTTAACCTCCGAGCAAGAAGGCCAGCTGTTCGACCTGTGCTGATGGTGGCTCACCGTAGGGCGCAACTGACCTGGTGCCGAGCTCATGTGGCCTGGACGAAGCAGCATTGGGCCCGGGTGATGTTTTCTGATGAGTCACGTTTTGCTCGGCTCTTCCACGATGGTCGCATACGTGTCTGGAGGCGGACAGGGGAACGCTACCAAGAAGCCAAGGTAATCGAACGGGACCGGTATGGCGGGGGGTCTATCATGGTGTGGGGTGGCATAGGTAGGAACTTCAGAACCCCTCTGTACCGAGTTGAAGGCAACCTAACTGGTGTGGGGTACAGGGACAACATTCTTCAGCCTCTGGTCCTGCCTGCCCTGCAAGCCCTGGGCCCTGACGCCATCCTCCAGGACGACAACACCTGTCCCCACCGTGCCAGGGTGGTAAACGTCTTCTGGAGGAGCAGCAGGTCAACCGCCTCGACTGGCCAGCGTCCTCGCCCGACCTTAACCCGATCGAGCACGCCTGGGACGTCCTGGGGCGCCTGCTTCACGAGAACCACCCTCCAGCAGTGAACCTGGGCCAGCTCTTCGACTTCTTGCTGCAGGAGTGGAACAACATCCCCCAGCTGAATCTCAGGAGGCTTGCGGACTCTATGAGACAGAGATGTCTAGCTTGTATCCGCGCTAATTGCGGCCATACTGAGTATTGACATTGATTGTCATTTGATTTGACTGTTCTGATTTCTGAAATGAAGGTGTTCATCAATTAAGCCCATGAAGTTATTTTTGAGCAGCTGTTATTCGTTTATTTCTGATGTCATTGTATCGTACCATAGATGAGTTTTCAATTAAATTGTTTGAAGAAGTTATTTTGTTTTTCGGTTGAATTGTGTCACTGGCTCTTAAATTGTTTTGAGCAGTATATAATATTATAGGATATCGATTTGTTTCGCCATAGACAAAATCATTAGGTTGTCCATGGTGAAACTCCGAGATATTTCTTCAAGGCATATAAATGAAGCTTTTTCACAATGGATAGCAGCAGCATCCATTCCGCACAGTTCAGCTCCATATTGTATCATAGGTTGAATTTGAACATCAGATAACTTTGAGAACAATTTGAGGAGAACGATTATTTTAAAAAAATATAACCTCTTCCTGGTGCATAATAAGGCACTTTTGGCCCTGCATGCAAGACCTGTACAGGCGAAAGTGAAGTTTTAAAACGAGTGAAAAAAAAGGATATACCTAGATATTAGTAAACATTTAGAGAAGGAGAGAGGAGAGAGAGAGAGAGAGAGAGAGGAGAGAGAGAGAGAGAGAGAGAGAAGCGGGCAGGCGTGCAGGCAGGCTGGCAGAAAGACAGACATGCACACACACACCACACACACACACACACACACACACACACCACACACACACACACACATACATACAGAGAGAGAGAGAGAGAGAGAGAGAGGAGAGAGAGAGAGAGAGAGAGAGAAGATAACGCGATAGATTTACAGGTAGACATGGGATAAGCAGGCAAACAAAGACGAAAACAAAAACAGATACACATCAACAGGCAGCCATGTAAATCACAAGGGGAAACAGGAGATCAAGAGAAAGAGAGAGAGAGGGGGGGGGGGGGGGGGGGGGGCAGGGGAGGGGGGGGGGGCAGGGAGGGAGAGAGAGGGAGATGGAGAGAGCGAGCTAGCGAGCGAGGGAGCAAATGAGAGAGAGAGAGAGAGAGAGAGAAGAGAGAGAGAGAGAGAGAGAGAGAAGAGAAGGGGAGAGGGAGAGGCAAAGACAGACAGCCAGACAGCCAGACAGAGACTATGCTATGTAAATACATACAGGTACTGCTTGAAATCAATAGGCGATGCGTGAATGTCCTTGCTAAACAGACTACTTGTACAATATGATAGACATGCCGAAATCAAGGGCGCACTTCAAGCAGGAATTTCCGATGATCCACATGAGCCAAGGTGCCTGGCATGGGGATGGAAACCAATAACACATGCCCCACTGCCTGCTGAAATGTCGCCACGGACTCTAAGACAGCTACGCTGCGCTTGTGTATGTTGAACAATATTTATGATGCAATGATGAACATCCTTTCTACGTCCACCATCCTCAGTCTTCCCTCCCCCTGTACTCTAACAATCTTACCTACTTTCGCTCTCCCACTCGTCACGCTAGACAGGTGTGAATTACCTACTTTCGCTCTCCCACTCGTCACGCTAGACAGGGTGTGAAACGGTGCAATATAGCGTCAGAGATAAAGACAACGCCGTCAATACGGCGCCGTAGCAGTGGTGAGTGCCAGTGTGATGCCAAAGTCAGGATTTGAGTGGTAGGGATGAACTACGCGCCTGCCTTGTGGCTAGGTGGGCCTACTACTTGCCTTGTCTGCTATCCGCGAATCACGAGAATCACCCCCCCTCCCCCCCCCCCCCCCTTCCCTCCCCTCAACCTTCGCCCGTAAGCTTGCCAAAACAAGCAATTTTCCGTCAAAAATGAAACAGTGTAAGCCGGTGAAACGCACGTGGTTTACTGCCTCTGTTGTGTGTGTGTGTGTGTGTGTGTGTGACTTTGAACACAGACAGAGGTATGTTTTTTGGTTGTTGGACTAATCGACAGCTTGGATCTGAGCTGCTCTTCTATTCCGCGGTTTGAGCTGGTTTGTACGTTTGGTACGGTGTGGAACTTAGGTGCTCTGCGGTGGTGGGCTCCAGAGAAAACCGTCATTTGTGGACTGGCTTCAGTCACCATCCACTTGGTGATGCCTGCAGTGAGTTGGTTTTTGGTGACTGTGTTGATTTGAAAACAACTGTGATGTGGTGTGTGGTTTTTAGCTGTGGGAGGTCGGTGAATGTTTTCGGTGATTAATTACTATAATTACACGTCACCGTGTCATTCTTATGCTGTCAAAGGAGAAAGAAAAAGAGATCAATGTGTGTTAACAGCAAATGATAATCCACAACAGCTGGAGACAACGAATGCTGCATCTCGCCAGGATCGTAATCTAGTTTATTTTGATATTAGGCTACCCATAAACCTCTGGAAGCAGTCTGTGAATTATCATTCATTTCGAGGTGGTCTATGAACACAATCAATTAAGTCTTATCATCGAAGACTTTAGTTTCATGATAAGATAATGATTATAACTGATGTGAACTTCCAGTGTTTTGTTCTCGCCATGAAGATAAACAAAGAGGAGTGATGAAAAGTTGCAGTGAGTGTCACATGTTCAATGATGACTTGGTGAAAATGACCAGTGAAGACATAGCACTATAACACTACATGGTAAAAATGACCAGTGAACACATAGCACTATAACACTACATGGTGAAAATGACCAGTGAACACATAGCACTATAACACTACATGGTGAAAATGATCAGTGAACACATAGCACTGTAACACTACATGGTGAAAATGACCAGTGAACACGTTGCACTATAACACTGACTCTTCAACATTACACGTTTTGGTGTAAAAGAAAACATCTAAAGATCGTAAATCGTAACAATAACCAAAATGCATGCACTGGCAGTCTTCCGAAAACCAGCAGTGATGAAATCTTCTACTTTCTTCGTGCTTCTCACACTGGCGTGTGGTGTGTGCTGTGTAAGTGATAACCAGTGGACAAATGATGACCCCGCACAGGAGCCACGTGCAAGGCCTGAACTTGTGTGGGCAAGACAGCCCAACACTTTGCCGACTGCCACTTCTCAGCCATCATTCGGCAAACTCAAAGAGTATTTCGAAATCCGTAGCAAAAGTGGTCCCCAGATCACCAATTTGATAACAAGGGTGAGCCAGAGGAACAGAAGACCGGACCGCACTGGCGACGAACTCAGAGAAATCGTGCCATCGCCAGACAAAGAGCTACGAACTTTCAACATGCAGAACGAGCCCACCGGGGGAGTCATCATATTAGCTCCAGCAAATCCAATCCCAAACTCAGTCTTGGGCACGTCAGCCAACCATTCTATGTTGCTAACCAACATTCAGCATCAGCAGATCAAAGCCATATTTTTGCACTGGACCAGTCAAGGTCAATTCCTAGTCCAGGCGACGACAATGGAATTGGTGTCCGTATTAACGCCAAGAAGATCCCAAGACAAAGCAACAGAAGGTGGGTACGACTAAGACCCCGTCTTCCACATTTCATGCAGCCCAATAATATTGCAGTCTATCCCAGGTACTGGATACCCAGTGTTCCAAACAATCAAGCGAGGAGCAATCCCGCTTCTGGTACTGCAGAAGCTTTGGCCATGCTGACGCAGAGACTGTCAAAAATGGAAGCTAGCATGGCCCGTCTGAAAGAGGCTATTGATCACCAAGGCACAGCTCACATCCTTGGATTTGAGAAAATGGAGGCCATTTTGACTGCGCAAATAGAGCAGGCTACAGAGAACAGAAAAGAGACCTATGACATTCTTATGGATCTGAAAAACTGCTGTGCATACTCTTTGCAGACAGGGTCCAGTTCATCCCAAGAAACTGTTGAGGATGTGATATCAGCAAATGAACCAAATTCTCAAAGACACAAAAGTGACTCAGTTGATGTCATTTTTGAGGATGGAAATAATTCTGAGTTTAATAAAGATCGTATTGAAGACCAAAAATCGGATGTCCATTCTGTAGAAGATAATAATTTTCAAGAAATTGACTTTGAGGAGGGCATTGGGGTGGACATCCGTGAAAATGATCCCAACGAACCACTGGTTGGACATGATGACGTCGAGCATGATTCAGTTTTGCATGGGGGTAGTTACACAGAACGACCTGACGGGCGAGCACCCCTCAGTTCAGAGACTACACCATCAGGAATGAGTCTGACCCTGAAGATCACGTAGTGGAGGTGATTGAAGAATATGACTGGTCTGAAGAGCAACAACCTGACGTTGACACGTCTCCACAATTTAAACGGTACATCATCATAAACAGGACTGATTCTGATGGAAATGTGACGGAGGTAATTCAGGAATTTGACTGGTCTGAAAAGCAAGAGCTTAGCAATGTGACAGCTCCTCAGTTCAAAGAGTATACCATCGTAAATAAGACTGACTCTGTTGGCAACATCATGGAGGTGATTCAGGACCATGAGAGGAATGACGGACAGCAAACTATCAGCGTGATACCTCCTCAATTCAAAGAGCATACCATCATAAATAAGACTTCTGATGGCAATATCACAGAGGTTCTTCAGATGAATAATAGCTCTGAAGAACAACAGCCTAGCGATGTACGAACTCTTCAATTCAAACACTATACCATTCTAAATAAGAGTGATTCTGAAGGCAACATAACTGAGGTAGTACAGGTCAATAACAGGTCTGAGGAGCGGCAAAGTGACAGTGAGAGAACTCTTGAATTCAAACACTATATCATCCTAAATAAGACTGACTCTGAAGGCAACATAACTGAGTTACCACGGGTCAATAACAGGTCTGAGGAGCAGCGAAGTGACAGTGTGAGAACTCTTCAATTCAAAGACTATACCATCATAAATAAGACTGACGCTGAAGGCAACATAACGGAGGTACTACAGGTCAATAACAGGTCTGAGGAGCAGCGAAGTGACAGTGTGAGAACTCTTCAATTCAAACACTATACCATCATAAATAAGACTGACGCTGAAGGCAACATAACGGAGGTACTACAGGTCAATAACAGGTCTGAGGAGCAGCGAAGTGACAGTGTGAGAACTCTTCAATTCAAACAATACCCGATCATGAATGACACTGACTTTGATGACAACACGGTGGAGGTAATTCAGGAGTACGACTGGTCGGGAGAGCAGGAGCTGTACCAGGAACATGACGGCGGTAACGAACAAGAAAAGACGTCAACAGAAGAAATCCCAACAACAGAAATGTTTAAAACGTCCACTGTCCCCTTACTGACCACGGGGTTTTACGGTTTTGCTGCAGCATATAGGCCGAGAAGTGACGGGCTACTGGTGAGCAGTAATGGCCACAGCTCCTTCAGGTCACAGGTCAGTGAACAGTCGGACTCAGAAGGTGATAACAAATCAGCCCAAGACAGCGGTAAGGCAGAACATGACGCATTACCTGAAGGTGATAGCAGTTGTGATGGATTGAAGGAAAGCATCATGTCGGTGCAGGATGGCGAAGGTGATAGTAGTGTGTATGGATTGAAGGAAAGCATCATGTCGGTGCAGGATGGCGAAGGTGATAGTAGTGTGTATGGATTGAAGGAAAGCATCATGTCGGTGCAGGATGGCGCAAACATGGAAAACAAGGACGAGGAACTTCATACTGATCCTACATTTCTCACCAGTTCCAAACAAAATCGTATATTTTTTCATGATGCCTCCAAAACCACGGCTGTGCATCAGGAAAACATGATCAATGCAGACAAAAGCCGTGGTCACCACAGTACTGCTGGTGTTAAGCAGAGCGATGCAGAACCAATGCCAGGAATGGTGGAACTAGATAAGGCGTCAACTATGTCTGAAGAAATCCCGCCTCGTTCAGCATCTACAGCTCAGCCCAGCTGGCATAGAATAGATGGCAACAGCTCTAAATCCAAAAGCACACCGGACGTCAGCTATCAAAATGGTGCTCATAGCAGCGGCATGGACGTTTCAGTCACCGAGGAGTTTGTATTCAAAGACTTCGCCGAAGAACAAGAGCACAGAACGGACAGTAAAATTCTGATTGGGAGAAAGGACCGTGTTTTTTCAGAAATCACGAACGAGTTTTCCCTAGTGGATTCCAAATCTGAGGCGACATCTACTTTGCTGGGGCTGCTGACAACAACAAAGTCCAAGCCAGAATACGTTACGACGACTGATTTACCATCGACAAAGATTATGACCACGTCCAAAGCAGGTAGGAAAAGTAGATGAGATTTGAAGGATCAGTTCAGTTAATTCAATAATTTTATATAACGTCTCTTCACCTGTCTGACAATACTTGCGCGCCCGTGTGTGTGTGTGTGTGTGTGTGTGTGTGTGTGTGTGTGGTGTGTGTGTGTGTGTGTGTGTGTGTGTGTGTGTGTGTGTGTTTCTAGCAAATGAGATGAAAGATATACTTAGAGAATTGTTATCCTACTCATCTTGAAATCTACACTGGCAGGCCATTTAACAACCACAAAAACACAAACACATTTTCATCTTTGAAAACGATTTTTGTACATACATCAGAAGTAAATGCAATGCGGATAGCTTTAACATAACTACGTAATACACCAGTGTCGTTCTTTTATGTTGTATTCTGGGTTGATTCTAAATTAGTTTTGCAATAATTACAGAACTAGGTCATTAAAGCCATATTTTTTCTAAGAAATATAATACTTAGTTATATAATGTGTAATGTCCTATTATATAAGTGTATATTTCTGTTGGGGTCCATCACACGTGGTTTAAAGTGAAATGAATTAACAAATAACACTGCAAAACACGGAGCACAGGAAGAGACTTTCAGCATGTTTCAAAATATTTAACAGAATTTTGTCTACCTGAAATACTTCATTTGCAAAACGCACGCACACACACACACACACACACACACACACACACACACACACACACACACACACACACACACACACACACACACACACAGATCGACTCCTCTCTCTCTCTCTCTCTCTCTCTCTCTCTCTCTCTCTCTCTCTCTCTCTCTCTCCGTTACCATCTCTACAACTGGTTTTCTTAAGCTTATTGAAACGGCAAAGACATTCTCTTTTATCATAGACATGAGACAGTAGATCGGGAGAGGTTGCAGGTGAGGGTGAAGGATTGGGATGCTGCGCTGAAAGAGGAAGGTCAGAGGTCAGTGGAAGCCAGGGAGGGGAAAGACAGTCAAGGGGTCGGGAGGTTAGAGCATGCATCATTCATAAGCTTGACACTGCAAAATGTTGGTGCGTGTCATTAACCGTATGTTGTTTTAGTCACGGACCTGGTTCGGAAAGATCTGCGTGCTATGTACCGTCAACTGAGTCAATGGATCTACGTATTCATGCATATAATTTGACGAATTAAGAGGCAAATACGTTATGGTACAACTGCCCTAAAAAGCCAAATGATGTGCTTTACTTGGTCATTAAAATTGCTGCCACACGTATAAGGATATGACCGTACGTTTGTGTGCTGCATACATATATCTACTTGAAGCTATGTTTTTCTTTTCGAGACAAAATGTGGTATTGTGGGCACCACAGCTGCTCATAATTCATTCGGAAATAAGTGTGTATGATTGGTATGATTGCACTATGTTTTCTTTGACGTTAGTTTTAAATGAAATATTTTTTTGGGTTGTTTTTTTACGTATGAACATAAGAGGTCGATTGGAGAATAAGGAAATGGGAGTGGAGATTGGAGGGGTGGGGGTGGGGTGCGTAGGTATTCAATTTAAGTTGAAATAAAACAATTCCATTTGGTTCTAAAGTACGCATCGTGAATCTAGGCGTACGTTACTCAGTTTATGACGTGAATTTCGGGAAGATATTCTACCTTTAAGGAATCTTTGTATCTGTTTCTCCTTTTCTTTCATGTCTGTTGCCGTTATATATTCCAGTCATCCGGTTATGGAATAATGATAGATTACTTCTCTTCTTCAACTGCTTTCATTTTTTTTCAGCGAAGTCTACTGCGCCCATTAATTTTATGTACATATCATGTTTCTACGGAATTTAATTGGAGATATGCACTCCAAGATTTGTTTTCTACCCATATAGTACACACACACACACACACACACACACACACACACACACGTACGTATGCACGCGCATACACATACACACATACACACGCATACACCTCACTGTCACACAAGATAAGCGCAGCATAGATTTGACAGAAGCCCCTTAAAAAGTACGTTCTCCTGCTGATTCAAATTTGATAGAAAATGTTGACAACATGGAAAATTTAGTTCAAATTGTTTTTAAAATTTTTTTTTCAATTTATGTTACAATCGACTGGCAAAAAGGACTTCAATGTTTGAATTACCTCGGTCATTTGCAAGGAACATAATTTCTGTTCTGCTCTGGGTATCTAACTGAGGGAACATTACCGTAAAAACTGACACATTGCGTAAACGTACATCAAGTATTTTGATCTATTAAATACAGCTATTCCATGCCTGTGATTTCAGAATATAGTTGTTTGAAGAACATAAGGAAAACGTTGTTTTTGTACCCATTTAGCTGGTGGCAAAGGGAGACAATTAAGAAGGTAATGGGGATGGGGGGTGGGGGTGGGGAGGGGGGGGGGCTAGTCCGAGCATAAAAGTATGAAAGTGATCTAGGTCGTAAGTTATCAGTAAGGCACAACGCAACAACCATAACACGTTCAATGTTCACGTGTTTACAGAAGGCCAGAGAAGCGTGCTTTCTGCGGTAGGTTGTGGCCCCCTTTCCCCCTTCACTGGGTTGTGGTAGCGGACGTTAAAGGGTCTGCGTTCTGACTGGTCAGCACAAAGGGTCTGTTACTGCTGACTAATAATATCAACTTTAGACTGACCGAGGTTTCTCTAGGAGAGGACATATTTACATACTGATCTTCCATCGTTTCAGTACGTCCGTCCATTCATGAATTCTTCCCTTGTTTGACTAATAATATTAACTTCAGACCGACCGAGGTTTCTATAGGAGAGGACATATTAACATACTGATCTTCCATCTTTTCAGTATGTTCGTCCACTCATGAATTCTTTCTTTGTTTGACGTTCCATGCAATGAAAGGTCTTTGTCACCTTCTGAACCATTCAATCAAGAAAGGCACGATAAAACCCACTCCCTCCCCTCCCCATACTTGTTAAAATCACACGAGGGCAGTTTTCTGTTTCACTGGCAAAAAAAACTGACTTTTTGTGAAGCTAAAGTAAATTCCGTCACAAACGCTAGTCCACGGCCGGCATGAACATCAGTGATGTACAGTGGAACCTGCTTGTATCCCCAACTTTTACCTCTGTGCAGTGTTCATTCGTCATAGTCGCTTTTGCCACGAACACTTGGCCTACATAAATAAACAGACCAACAAAAACAAAACAATAAACACTCATAGCTTACCTAACAAAAAACAAAACGAAACGAAACAAAACACACACACACACACACACACACACACACACACACACACACACACACACACACACACACACACACACAATTCGAGATAATGCAGCCACAAAAGAGCGTAGGAACAGACGCGCACAAAAAAGAAGATGATGTGTAATTGTAAGAACCCGCGGTACTTTAGCCACAGAAAGCAATCAGAATTTCCCACAGAGAGATAATGAGTTGCGGCGGGAACTTACATTAACAGCCGAGAAGCAAGTGGAAAGGGCGGCAGTTCGTCTTTGTGTCTGGTGGCGTGGAACAGGGTATTCATCAGCGCGCACACAATGCTGTTATATTGTAAGCTTACTACCTCGAATTGCAGTATGCCCCCCCCCCCCCCCCCCCCACGTATGTGTGTGTGTGTGTGTGTGTGTGTGTGTGTGTGTGTGTGTGTGTGTGTGTGTGTGTGTGTGCCTATCTATGCACCATATAGGTATCTATGTATCTATGCATCTAAATGCCTATCTATGCACCATATAGGTATCCATGTATCTATATATCATTGTCCCTCTCTCTCTCTGACTGCCTCTGTAGGTGCTTTCAGCTCGATTACTATGGGTTTCTAGCCAGAAAGCTAAATATATTGTTCACAGATGTAGAAACGAAAATATTGGGCTAGAACACACATCTTAACTAATTGTTGTTGTTGTTGCAGTGTTCCAAATACATGTAGAAAAAAACAAAAGAATTAAACATACCACGTTGCACAGACACGGCCTGCGCATATCTTACAACGTTATATATTACCAGTAGTACTCTTAGCCATTTCAAAACAAAACATGAAAAACAAAACCAAAAAATGTTTTCCAAAACAAAACAAAAAAAACATATACAGAATCCCCTTTCCGGAATGAAAATCCACAAAGAGAGTCAAACATACAATTATCTCAATTCAAATCTCGGACCGTTTTCGGCAAGAGATCAAAGGGGAAAAAAATCTCGTCGGGCAAAAAAAAAGCATCTTCACATTTCTGAACCTAGTTCCAGTAATGTCTATCAACGTAATACATTATGACGGAAATAATCATCTGTTTACTCGTCCCAATTCCGTTGCAGTGTTTTTTGTTCTACCTTTTTTTCATTGTAAGCCATGTACTGAAACCATAAAAAATCTTTATAGTTCATTTGATATAATCTGCACATTGTTCAATCTGACATGCTGTTGTTAGTTCTTTAAAGATTATTTCCAGACTGGGTGCTAATTAATTAATTAATTAATTAATTAATTAATTCATTCATTCATTCATTCATTCATTCATTCATTCATTCTTTCTTTCTTTTTAACTTAGCATTTAAATATGTATATTGATTTTATCAACAGACGACAATAGACTGCTGTTCACTTGTCACAGTGTCTACTGTTCTGCCGAAAAGAATCACTTCGATATCAATGGACATTTTACTTTGAAAATATGTTCTAGCCTTAAAGGAGAAAAATGTTCAAAATCTGATGGATATGTAGGTAATGTTCTACTGCATACTTTTCTGTGTTACAAAAGTGACACCAGTTATTGCCTACAATGCCCACTTTTCTTATTACTCCAGTAGTCAGCATGATTCTTTAACCTAATTTGGCACGAAACCTTTTCAGTTTTACTTCCCCCCATTCTGTTTACCTTTCAGAATAGTTTTACCCTGTCAACCATTATCCAGTATTTCTTTCCTATTTAAGTATTATTTGTCATCGACTGTTCCCATAAAAAAGTAACTTTAAGTATTCTAAAACTTTATCTGCGCTAAACAGCAATTGCATTACACTTGGATTAATGCTATATGTGAACTTTTTCTTGTATCATTTTTAACTGAGCGTTACAGCCTGTATACTCTAAAACGTCGCTTATAGACTGAAATTGTTTGAATATCCCTTAAACCACGTCCAACACAGCTAAAATCTCATCCACACTTGGAAGGTGTTGGAGTTTGCATCAATGTTGAGTCCGGAGAGCGAATCTGATGTGAATACTAAAAGCGGTACTGTGCAAACCCAGCACCACCACTTTATCCAATAACCAAGCGTTAACCACCCAGCAGGAATATCAAGACCCACCCAAATAGGTATGGAAACTGCTGTCATCGCAAGCCACACATAGAAAGAAACCAAGCAAACCTCTGAGACAGGGGCGCAGAGAGGGACGCAGTTCCTGCACGACATTCCCTGCACACATAAAGACACAGAGTAATGTCCAAACCATGTATCCTTTGGTGTGTCGTCACTTCCCCCCACCTACAGACGTCCGGAGTGCAGTTGCTACTTGTAAACGGACCTCAGAAATAACCCTGTAGACGGAGTGTGGCTGCCTTGATAATGGAATAGGATTAAAACAGTCATGAACATAAAGATCTCACCAGTTGGTTATCTCAACGGTCTTGTCGAACATGCCAGAAAAAGAATACAATTAAGAGAAGAAGAGGATGAAGAGAGAAGACAGAAGAAGAAGAAGAAGAAGAAGAAGAAGAAGAAGAAGGAGGAGGAGGAGGAGGAGGAGGAGGAGGAGGAGGAGAGGAAGAGAAGAAGAAGAAGAGAGGGTGGAAGAAGAAGAAGAGGAGGAGAGGGGGTGGAGGGAAAGAAGAAGAAGAGGAGGAGGAGGAGGAGGAGGAGTAGGAGGAGGAGGAGGAGGAGAGGAAGAGAAGAAGAAGAAGAAGAGAGGGGTGGAAGAAGAAGAAGAGGAAGAAGAAGAGGAGAGGGGGTGGAGGGAAAGAAGAAGAAGAAGAGGAGGAGGAGGAGGAGGAGGAGGAGGAGGAGGAGGAGGAGGAGGAGGAGGAGGACAAAAACAAAAAGAAAAACAAGAAAAAAAAGAGGGGACCTTGCAAATATCTTAAATGGTGTCAGAAAGGAACCACCCTCTAGTTTCTTATTAATGTGTTTGTTTGTTGCTTTTATTTTGTACGTATTATATTGCTGACAGGCAAACATACACAGTGTTCTCTGTGTGTGTGTGTGTGTGTGTGTGTGTGTGTGTGTGTGTGTGTGTGTGTGTGAAATTTCTCTCCCTAAAATCCATGTTCTGCACATACAGATCACCACCACGAGCAACAACAACAACAACAAATTTCATTTTGAATCTCTGCTGGGGTAGTCTTCGACAATACGTGTAGCTTCTATATCAAAACATCACGTGTAGCTTCTATATCAAAACATCATTATGTGGGGCACGACACACTAAGGGACAACTCACGCTGTAAATGAAAGGAAATCTTTAATCAGGCCAGCAATAGTGAATAGTAATTATAATAAGCAAGTAGGGTAACTCTTGCTCACATGGTGAAATGCATATACAACCATAACTCAAACGAATGCTGCGTGCGACACCGAATCACCTAGCAGAAATGACAACACATAGCAGTCAAACCGAGGTTACCTCCATTTGCTACGGCTGGTCTGTGTTTGACTATATTCGAGATGGTAAAGGCTGTGCAAGTCTTGAATAAATGTCAGTTTGTGTTGGTTCATTTCTCCAGTCGTTGCTGCTGTGTAGATGTGCCAGATACAAGGTATACGGGCAAGCTTGGAGCATCCTTTTTTTTTTTTGGGGGGGGGGGGGGGGTACCTATTTGTTTGTTTTGTGTGCTCTGTGTTGTCATTTCTGCTGAGCGATTCGGTGTCGTAAGCAGCATTCATTTAGAGTTATGGGCATGTATTGATTTCATCATGGGAGCAAGAGTTACCCTACCTGTGTAGTATTTACGCTGTAAACGTTGCTAAAGATCCCACCGCACGGGTGGTGCGTACGTGGGTGCGAATTCGCGCGCGCGCGCGCGCGCGCGCGTGTGTGTGTGTGTGTGTGTGTGTGTGTGTGTGTGTGTGTGTGTGTGTGTGTGTGTGTGTGTGTGTGTGTGTGCATGTGTGTGTGTGTGTGTGTGTGTGTGTGTGAGAGAGAGAGAGAGACTTAGATTCAAACTGAGACTTTAATTTCACGAGAACCCTTTAAGGTCTATACACACTTGATAATGATCAGTTTTATGACAAATCATGATTAATGCTTAGACCACAGTTTATCTGTGCCCGTACAGGAAGCCATTCTTTTCTTATCATATTCATGCAATCATTAAGATGCTTTGGACACTGATCGTTATTGCCAAACATTTCACTTAAGCATAACTATACAAGCTTGTATCTTTTGCTGGGTGTTCAATAATTTACTCTTAAACAGCTTCTCACTGGAGCAGCCATCTAGAAA
>CM031599.1:55729064-55739064 GCA_018398815.1 Conus ventricosus | reverse complement strand
GAAAGTAAATGCGAAAGTTTGTGAGACAATTTTTCATTCCAGGTTTCAATCCATATAGATTATTTAACCTCCAAAATGATGTTAAAAATTATCGAATGGACCCCTTTGAAATAGCCCTTTAAAATGAAAGAAAAAACCCAAGTGCATGTTTGTATGTCCCGACAAAAAAGACAAAAGATGAAGTAAAAAAATTTCCACCTTTTTTATATCTGACCAAAAAATGAAGAAGTCGACTCTGTCAACCCCGGGGATGTTGATGGGGGAAGGACTAGCGAAAAGCCCCAAAAAACTCACAGTTGCTTACATCTCATTATTATTGCATTGTCCCTCAAACCCCTAGTAAAAATCTTAACTTTACTCCATGTATAGAACGGAAAAATCAATGATTGGAATCAAAAAATTTTAAATTTCTCTTTCCTGAACTTCACAAAATCATTTCCTAAAACTCTTAATAACCCAGGATAAATATAAAAGATTTCTACTTTTGCCTGGCCGGTGATTTTAACTATTCACGAATCATGTCTTTTTTTTCTTTTTTTTCTTTTCATGCCTTTCACAAGCCGACCAAAAGCTGGCACTGGTCTTGGTTGTGGGCCCGGTCAGGTTAGAGGGCCCTGGCGTTGGTCTGTGGTTTGTTGAGAAATGACGCTCCGGTATGAGGCGAACCCCCGGTTAAAATGGAACAGTGACTATCAACTCGATCTGTTTCCTTTCTTCCTTCCCGAAATTTCGCATTGCACTCTTCTCTTTTTAGTTGCTCTATCAAAAGGCATGGTTGCTTTTCTTTTCTTTTTTTTTTTTTTCTTTCTTTTCCTCTTTATTAGTTTTACTTCTCTTCCACTTCCCCTAAATTTTTCCCCTTTCAGACTATCTCTCTAAGTTCAATTGGTTTTCTTCTTCCTCCCCCCATTCTTCTTCTCTCTGAGAGACTGCCTCTTCCCCTCCTGTCTCTTCTCTTCGTTCTTTGTTGTTTTTCCCCTTTTCTCCCCCCATCTTTCTTATTTGAAAAATTTGTCCAAGGGGGTACCCCTTTGGGCGTTTTTTGCCCCCGCCCGAAATTATCTCCCCCTTTAATTTCCCTTGGCTATTCAAACTGACAGTCCCCCTACAGCCTACTCTCTGTGGTGGTAATTGGCATTTTTAAATTTATTAGCTTGATTTCCCCCCCCAATACCTTCCCCCTCCCCTTTTCCCGGTCGTGTAAATTGGCTAGTCTTGTCCCGCGTCGGACTCCTTTACCCCGCACGAGGCGTCGGTCGTACTTAGTCTGTTGGGTGGCAGTACGTCTCCCTAGAGGATTAGGATTGTCTACTGCTGTGCCAAATTGGCTGGATGAGTCTGACCCGGGCGTCGAGGGGGGTTTGAAACTCGAGGCGCGGTCGCTCTTAGCTGTTGGGGGGACAGAGTCTCCGGGGAGGATTGGATTTTGGTTGTTTTTATTTTTGACCGTGACAATTTCCCTTGCAAAGCTATGCACCGCTTTGTTCCCCAAAAAAGGTACAAAAAAAAGACAAAAACCCCGAATTTGTAAACCCACAGCCAGTGAAAAGTTTGAAAAACTTTACCCCCAAGGGTTTTATAAATTATGGGAATTTCTTAGTGAGACCCCCAATGGTATCATTGCGTTTTTTAAAACCTTTTATAAGACCTCTGTGCGCACTTATGCATTCCCTACCTGCGGTTTGCCACTTTCTTTCCAATTTTATAAAAAAAGCCAATTTAATATGATCACGTCATGAATTCCCTGAGGAATTCCACCCCTCACTTTTTGCAATTAATGCATCAAAAAAGGCTTTTATGCTCAAGATAACAAATTTTAAAAACCCCAAATCTACACAAAAATTAAACCATAAACCCAAGGGGAATAAACCCATATCCAATCAACAAACTGTAATCAAAAAATATTATAAACAACCCCTGGATTGACTGTTCCTGGTTGCAGCTTGCTAGACTACAGGCTTAAATAGTCAGCTCCGACATTTGTGGAGGGATTGTATGCACCAAACCCTTTGGGGGGGAATTGCCATTCCCCCCAAGCAGCACTTGCGTTTTTAAACTGCGCCCCCTGGGGAAATTTGGTGGTTGATGATCAGTTCTTTTCACGAACTTTTCCCCATAATTTATTTGGGAAACTTCGCACGCCCACAACGGCTAAACACTCCTTCTCCCCCGTTGGTCCCCTTTTACATTTGTCAACTTCCTGCTAGCTCCTAAGGGGAAACTCGACCCCATGCCCCTGCAAAAATACTGCCCCTACTCCCCCCCTGATGATTGTCCCCCAAAAAAAAAGGTTTTGGACAATCGGTAGTTTCAAGAGGGGACGGGAACCCCGTTTTTCAACACCGTCTGCAGGCTTGTCCTGCAGGTCTGAAAATCGCCCCTGCGGGTCTCCCTCCCTTTGACCAAATACTGAGAGGACTGTGATTGCAGCAAAATTTGGAAAAAACCCCCCTATAAAAAAAATAAAATAGGGGCCCCTGACTTCTTTTTTGGTCTTTGGTCTTTTAAAATTATCTCTTTCCACCTTTCCCTTTTTCCCGGTGTTTGTGTCGCCCCCGAAAAAAAAAACCTGGAATCCGGGCTTGGAAAACCAACTGGCCTTTTTTGGGTTGGTGTGAGATTGGCTTTTTCAACCTCTCTAAAACCCCCTAGTGTATATGCTCCCCCCATGTTGGATGTTCAGAAGCCCTCCATGAAATTCACAACGCTTCCCAACCCCCGTCAAAACTTCCTCTACCCGAGAAAAGCGCGGTGCGTGCCCATCCCAAAAGGAATAACGCCATGGTTAGCCCATAGGAGTGGAGAATGCTGTGATTTCCCTTTGAGTCCCATCAGGTATTGCCAGAAACCCCTGCTGTCTTCCGGTGAAATATGGCTCGTTGTGGGATTGAGCAACAGGTCTTCCATGTTCGGTATGATTGCTGACCTTGGTGCCCATGTTCAGACGTTTAGTCGACCCCGAATCGATGCTACCTGATTTTTTCCCTCACTGACGACGGGTGCACTTACGTTGATTTGGACGGTTCAATCCCCCAAGGCCCAACATTTTTACTCCCCCTCGATCACTTGCTTGGTGGAATGGGATCGGGTAGGCTTTAAAATGTACGGGTTTTTGCGATGTTAACCCCACGTACAGTCTTTGAGTTGCCTGCTGGTTTATAGTAGGGACCCCCTTTTACTGTTTAGGGCCCCTAATTTCCTTGTTCCTACTGTCTAGCCCTTCTACAGTGAAGTCCTGTTACTTTCTCTGGAAACTGGCAACAAAATCTCCCTTTTTTTGGGGGCCCCTTCACCCCATCAATGATTGTGGCGTTGTGCTGAGTTCACGCTGAATAATTTGCGGGGGCAAATTTGCATGGAAAAGTTTTGTTTTCCCATTAAAATCGATTCGGTACCCGATCTACCTTTTCAATGATGGTGTGGTCCCTTCAATGAAATCAGCAGCTTGTTTGACCCGTGGGAAAGAGAAAAGGTTGATTCCCCCTTGGGAAATTTGTTCCTCCCTTTGTCATATTGTTCTTTGGGGCCCCTAGTTGCAAATCCCCCTTGCGCCCTTACTTGTCTCCTTAGCCTTTTTGCGTAGGCCCACCACATATGAAAATGGTTTTTACCCTCTTTTGACCCTGTTCTGGCAAGCTCTTGGAATGCAATGGTCCCAATCCCAACAGACCCAAAATGGCGAAACCCCTGTGTTTTAGGGGCTTCCCTGTGGGGAAACAGTCCCGCGGAATGTGCGGTCCAATTGTGGCCTTTCCCCGAGTTCTTAAGATGCCCTTCAGACACCATTGAATCTCTCACCAAGCCATTCCATTGTGGGTGGTATGGGGTGTGAAAGCTGTGTGACCCCCTAAAACCTTTTCCCCCCTTTTTCTCACGCCTAAAGGTGAACTGGACCCCTGTCACGAGATTTGGCGGACACCCGGAGAAAAGATGTCTACCGCCTTCGGCCCTGTTTGCGTATCTACGCTTTAAATAAAAACTGCTTCTGGGTTTTGGGGTGGTAGTCCAAAGTGTAACACTACCTGTCCCCACCTTTGGGAAAAGGGCGCGGTTGGGCAATCAGACAAAGCCACCCTCCTGAGGGGTTTTGGTAATTAAAGGGGGCTGTTTAAGGGGTTTCCCTTCCCTCTTCCCCCCTTTTTGTGGCTGGGCCTTTGACAGTAAACCCTGCAAAAACGCTTGATGTCGCCATTGTCCCGGGGAATGAAAGTATCAAGATTCGGTCAGTGTTTTGTGGTGCCCAGATGACCCGCATGAGGATCGTGCCCCCTGACTGACAGGTCCGATAAACCCGCTGGGACCTCTAACTGAGTGGTCACCTTATCTGTTTTCCCCCTTGGTGAACACTCGGTACAAAAGCCGCCTTTCACAAGAAATTTGTCTAAACCCCCTCTAACCCCCTGTTTCTCTCCACCTTTGCCCCTCCAAGACTTTGAGGAGGGTTTGTTCCTGCGCGCCCCAAATCCAGGGACACTCTTGCCTGACTTCCTTGCTGGAAGATAAGGTTTACAAATTTTCCTCTTTTTGCTCCCTGTTTGAAAGCTGCCCCGTAGCAGTCAACAACTAGGGCCCTGGGGTCCTTGCCCCCCGGAAAATTTTTTAAGAAAATATGAAGGGGTTTCCCATCACCAAAAGCAGAAACTCGTGAGAAAAAGGGGTAGTACTTCTATCTTGCAAAGGAAACTCCCCCCCGTGCCATCGTTAGAGTAAAGGGCTGGATTTGCCCCCGTAAAACCCTTTTTCGACCAGCGTTGTTCGTATACCCCCCAGAACAACCGTGTTCGTAACACTTTCATCCGGTGGCCCAATCCCCCCTTTTCCATGGGAAGAAAACTCAGCCTAGTGCCCCCCTCCGCACGATGGTCCCGTGCAGCCCTGGGCTCCACCCTCTTTGATGAAACCCTTTTTGGGTTCCCCTCAGGTCGTTTCCCTTTGGGCCCTTTTTCCATTGAAGGTGTGCCTTCTGGAACTCATGCGACAAAACCCCAGCCCATGTCCCCTTTTGTGACAGAGAAACACCTAATGTCCCTTTTCCCTTCCCTTTTGCCCCCCCAATGGGTTTGCGACTTTGCGAAATCTCCTAGTCTCCCTTTCATTTCTCACCCGTGCCTTTTCACTGTTCCCTGCCCTTACGGGCCCCAAAGTGCCTCTCTATAACCCCCGCAAAAAAACCCCCCTGCTGTCTCTGGCTGTTCTCTTTCAAAGTATAGTTAAATAGGGCCCCCAACCTGAAAAATCTTTCCTTTATAACAGCTCTTTCAATCAGCGAACTCCTTCTTCGTACCGTAAATCTACCATTCTCAAAAAAGTGATCTAAGTGCAAAAATGAGTGTACGTCTCATGCTTTAATTTGCTGAACGAAAATTTTCTGAATCCTTCCCCTTGGGTCAAATCCCTTTCAACGTTCCTTAAGCACCAAAAAACAGATTGTTGGTTGTGGGAATGCCCTGAAAAACGTAATGCCTTCCCCTAATAACGCTGACAAAATGACTGCCCCCCTTTCTGAAGGGCCAACCCTGACTGGGCCTTTTGAAACGACGATGTATGATCATCGAATCGGTTCCCTTCGAGAATTTTGGAATTTGGGGGGGGGGCATAGCTGCGCACAGAGTCACGGAAATGAATCCCATTCGGTGGTCTCCCCTTTTTATTCTCACTTTCTCTAATCTAATTGAACCCTTTTTCTTTCCCTTTCCCTTCATTCTTTTTGTTCCCCGCGTTCCTTTGTCTTTCTGTTTCTGCGTTCCTTGTCTTTTGTTTCTGCTTATTCTTTCTGTTTTCCCGCGCTTCCTTTTCTTTCTGTTCCTGTTCATTTTTCTGTTTCCCGGTTTCCTTTTTCTTTTGTTTCCCGCGCTTCCTGATTAGCCCGAATCCTTAACCTTTCGTTTTTCCTTTTCCCCCACGTGTCTTTCCGCTCGCTCCCCTTCCATCTTTTCTGGTTTTCAACGAATGCTCGCAATCTTCTCCCGATGCTAAAATCACGAGCGACGCTCCAAGTTGTTCAATAGGGGTGTTCTTTTTTTCCGCCTTATATCTTTTTTTTTTTTTTTTTTTGAACAGTTTTATATACGACAGCCAAACTGGTGGTTACCGACACGAGTGACGTTAAAAACACAATCCATGAATGATAATATTAGCTTGGGACAACCCTAATTAGTTTTTTTTAAGACCCAGGCCCGACCCAACTATGAGAACGAATTATAGGCAAACTGTGCGAAAAAAGTACTTGGGGTGAAAGCCGCTAGTATTAACTTCTTGGAAGCAAAGAAACCTAGGTTTTAAAATTTGGGAACATACAGTAAAACAACCCCTTTTTTAGGTTTTAAAACTTTAAACCCCCCCAGCTTCCTTCTGAAAGGGTTTAACAATTATAATAAAGGGCCCGAAATCCTGGGGGGGCCGCAATAATTGTCAAACCCCGGGTGATGTTTTGGAGGAAGGACTAGGGAAGCCCCCAAAACCCCCACAGTTTTTACAATCCATTCATATTCTGATTGTCCATCAAACCCTAGTAAAACATAATTTATACAATGATCATAGAAGGAACTAAGCTATGGAATCAAACAAAATAAAAAAAATTTCTTTTTTGAACTTCCAAAAAATTTACTAAAAACATCATTAATAAACCGGGTATAAAAAAAATTTTACTTTGCGGCCAGGGATCTAAAATATTCACGAATCACTGTTTTTCTTTCTTTTTTTTTCTTTTACGTCCCTTTCAAAGCAGACACAAATGTGGCACTGGTCTTGGTCTGTGGCGCCCCGGTGGTTGACTTTCTGCCCCTGGGTTGGGCTGTGGTTTGCTTGACGAATGACGGCAGGTATGAGGTCGAACCCCCGGTTTTTGATGGACAGTGACTTAACATCGATCTGTTCTCTTTCTTCCTTTCCGCATTAAAGTTTTTATCTTCTCTCTTTCTAGTTGCTCTATAAATGGAATGGTTGCTTTTCTTTTCTTTTTTTTTTCTTTTCTTTCTTTTCCTCTTCATTAGTTAGCAACTCTCTCTCTCACATCTCTCCTAAGTCCTTCCTCTGCAGACTATCTCCTGCTAAGCTCTCAACTTCGTTCTCTTCTCTCCTCCCCTCATCTCTCTGCTTCTCTCTCGAGCAGACCTAGAACCTCTTCCTCTCTCTGTCTCTCTCTTCGTTCTTCCCTGTTCGTTCTCCCCTCACTCCCCGCATCTCTATCTTATCTTGAAACTCATCTGTCCAAGGGCGAGTACCCTTGGTCAGTATTTTTACCGCCTCGTACCCGAAGTTATCTCCTCTAATTCCATTGGCTATTCAAATCATGACAGTCACGCCTACACGCCTTACTCTCTGTGGTGGTCAATTGGTCATTTTAATTGATTAGCTTGATTTCACCCCCACCACACACTACCTTCCCCCTCTCCTTTCCGGCTACGTCGTAAATTGGCTAGATCAGTCTGATCCAGGCGTCGAGACTCCTCTGACCAGACACCGAGGCATCGGTCAGCTACTTAGTCTGTCTGGGTGGACAGTACCGTCTCCGTAGAGGATTAGGATTAGTCTACTCGCTGTGCCAAATTGGCTGGATGAGTCTGAGCGGGCGTCGAGGCTCGGTTGACCAGACATCGAGGCGTCAGTCAGCTACTTAGTCTGTCTGGGTGGACAGACCGTCTCCGTGGAGGATTAGGATTTTGGTTGTTTTTATTTTTGACCGTGACAGACTCACATAAAATACTAGGAGTAATAATAGATAAAGATTTAACATGGACCGACCACATAACGTCAATGGGGAAAACATCTCTCAAAAAAATTACTTCAATTAGCCAAGATTAAGAACTTCCTGGACACCCATTCTCGAAAGCTCTTTTTCTGTGCTCATATTCTATCAATCATTGATTATGCATCAACCCTATGGGATAACTGCAGTGAAACCAACTTGAAAATTATCCATCGAATGTATAAAAGAGCATTAAAATTAGTATTACTAAAATCAAGCACCCTAACAACAGAAGACTATGAACAACTTAATATGTTAACCTTCTACAACAGACTTTTGTTCAACAAGGCAGTATGCATGCATAATGTTACAAACGGATATGCTCCTAAAAAGATAAGAGATTCATTTACAACTAACACTTATAGACATAGTCATTTATTATCCTTTCCTAGACCAAGAAATAATCTTTATAAATCTAGTCTTTTGTACTCCGGTGGAAATGTATGGAACAAGCTACCAATCACTTTGAAAAACATAAAGAACAAAAATCAGTTTAAGAAAAATCTGAAAAAGCATCTCATGGATGGTTAGCAATCAATATTTTCTCAAATTCCTTTGAAATAACTTTTCAGTGATTTTACATGATGTATCCTTGTGTGTATGTTTATGCCTATGTACATGTCTGTTTATGCATGTGTATGCTTTGTAGACAATGTATTGATATTGAACTTAACTCTCTCTCTCTCTCTCTCTCTCTCTCTCTCTCTCTCTCTCTCTCTCTCTCTCTCTCTCTCTCTCTCTCTCTCTCTTGTTATTTCCTTGATATGATAATTATAACAGGCTTGAATTCTTTTTGTACTCCTTCTCCCTCCACCCCCACGCCTCCATCCTACCCCCTCCCTCCTCCTATTTCCTCTCCCCTCCTCATCCCCTCAGATTTCACCCCACCACCTTCCTCGCCCTTTTCCGCTGGTTTTCACTCTTTGCATTTCTTCGTTTTCATTATTTTATTATTCAAGTTTCTTTGTTTTGTTATGATGGCTTGATGTAAAAAAAGCAGTTTCTCTGCTTATTCAATGTTCCATCTGGAAATAAAATTTTGACTTTGACTTTGACTTTGACACACACACACACATACATACACGCACGCACGCACGCACGCACGCACGCTCGCACGCACGCACGCACGCACGCACGCACGCACGCACGCACGCACGCACGCACACACACACACACACACACACACACACGCACGCACGCACACGCACGTCCACGCACGTACGCTCACGCACTCGTTTGAAAACTGTACTGTCTTCTCTAGTGAGAGTCAGACAGAGTTAGTTGCAAATGGGTATTTAGGGGATAATATTTATATACTTTTTGCTTTAATCACCAGCTTAGAAAAGTACAGTAAACCTGGTCTACTATCACGATTAGATTTCGAAAAGGCCTTTGATTACCTTGATTGGTTTAATTTACGTAGAAATTTAGAGCCCTCAATTTTAGTACAGTCTTTTGTCAGTGGATAGCAGCATTTTATGAAAATATTAAAGCCTTTCTTTCTGTAAACGAACCGATGTCTGCCTTGTTTCCAGTCCGGCGCAGATGTACGCAATGGGATCCTATGTGTCCATATCTTTTCAATATATGTGCGGACATTTTTGCTTGTATGAGTTAAAGATAAATGAACAAATGCAAAGGCATCACAATTAGTAAAGAGAAGCTAAAATAACTCATAATGCTGACGACACAGAAATGATGTTAGAAGGGGATATAAAATCATGTGAAGAAAGTATCAAAACAGTAAACATATTTAAAATGAAATCTGGTCTCTTTTTGAATGTGGATGAAACGAATGGTCATACGGCTAAAAAAAGATTTTAAAGTCAATACTGCACCTACGCTTAAACTGGAATTCTGAACACTTCAAATTCTGAGTGTTTTGTTTTCGAATAATCTAACAGAGTTGGCGAATTTGTATATGGGCTTAAACATTCCCTGAGATAAAGTCAATCTATAAAATCTGTTTGAAACGACAGATTACACAATCCGACAGAGTTGCAGTACTAAAATCATTGTTATTTCGACTCTGGTTTATTTCTCGTTGTTGTTGCCAGATCCTTCTGGTGACATCATTAATATCTTTCAGAGATCAGTATTTCAATTTATCTGGAATAGAAAAACAATACAAAACAAGTAGAAAAAATACTTATTTGAAATGTAGGCCAAGGATAGCTCATACACCTAATATTTAAAATATTAAAAAAACACATACAACAGCCCCAGATTCATAGGGCTATCAAAATAATAAGA
>CM031599.1:55716564-55724064 GCA_018398815.1 Conus ventricosus | reverse complement strand
TCGCTCCGCTAATTCTTGCCGATAGAAGAAGAAAGAAGTTGATCCAAGTCGCCATATTTCACCAGCAGCCTTCTCCTGAACCATGCCGTCGACCCCTCTCGCTTTCCGAGCGACATGCGGCTCCTTCTTGCCAGTCTTGGCATCTTTTATGTCGAAGAGAGCCGTGGAGAAGAAAGCGGCGCGAGACGCCATGTTGACACCTCGGAGCAGACTGGGCGGTGTCACCCTTGGCCTACTCCACACCTTGCTGTTCTGGGGCAGTTTGCTGATGAGGTGCGGAGATGTCGAGCAGAACCCTGGACCCAAGGACAGCCTGAGGCAGTCACGAGCTCAGACAGGACCACGGCATCCCAGGGCAGTGGGCAGTCTACTCCTCCTCCTTCCCGGCATTCTACCCTTACTGATGTCATGGACATGCTGCAGTCTATGAAAGTCCAGAACGCCGCAACGAACAGTAAGCTTGATGAGGTGGAACAGTGTGTGGGAGGACTGAGAGAACAATACGTTGACTTACAAAACAATATGATGGACTTAAAAGATAAAGTTGAAAATCTGAAAAATGAAGATCAGAATCTGTCAAAGGAAACTCTGATCTGCTCTCTCGATTTGAACAGTTGGAAAAAAAAGACTGACGACCTTGAGGGCAGATCTAAAGGAAACAACCTCATATTCTATGGAATACCTAGGGATCAAAACGAATCAAGTAAAGAGTGTGAAGCCAAATTACTTGGTGCCATTACTGATAAGCTGGATATAAAAACTGATATCGAATTTGACAGAGTTCACCGCTTGAATGGCAGACAGGATTCCCCAATCATTCTGAGGTGCTCCTTTTACAAAATCAAAGTTCAGAAGCTGCAAGGAATCAATGTTTTTGTTGGGGAGGATTTCTCTTTACGAGTGAGGGAAATTAGGCGCAAACTGTCACCCCATCTGAAAAAAAAAAGAAGCCAGAAATGATGGGAAGAGAGCCACGATGGTTTTTGACCACCTACCTGGTAAGAGGTACTCCCTTGGTGATGGGAACAGTTTGCGCGAATCCGGATAGGACATTGGCCGGCCACTTTATAGAGGTACTTTTCCCTCTGAAAGCAGCAAGAGAAGGAACAAAATTTCCCGAACACCGTTTGTGCGTTCACCTGACCCACATGCTATTGACACACTTGAGCGCCGCGGTGTTGATCGGGACAGTAAGGTCGTGCCATCAGATGACACAGTGAGCAAGCACGTGCAGCATTCACCGCTTGCAAAACGAAATCGTTTCTATGGAACGTAAATGCATTGCTATCAAAATTATGTGATTCTAGTTTCGTTTCTTTTGTTTGTGAATTTGATTTTATTTGTTTAGTCGAGACAGTCCTTGGGAATGCCCGTTTGACATATTTGCTGGATACAAATTGTTTTGTAAACCTGCTGTAAAATTCACTAAACAGGGTAGACGATATGGAGGACTTGTTTGTTTAAATAAAAAGAAATGATCTTCTTCCTTACACTAAAAGTATTAATACGGACCATATCAATTATTGTTGCATCTTTTCGATTGATAAAGAGTTATTTGGATTAGGTAAAGATATTTTGTATGTTTGTACAGATATACCTCCAGAGGGATTTCTTTTCTACACTCATTTTGATATTGACAATGGAATTAGCATGCTTGAAGAATGTTTAACTGATTTTCTGTTGCAGAATGACGTGTATGTTATTTTAAATGGTGATTTGAACAGCAGAACTTATCATATTTCTCATGATTATTCTGTAAACAATTATTTTCAACCACAAATGAATAATTTCTCTCATAATTTGACTCGACAATCAAATGACCATACTCTGAATAACTATGGGAAATTATTGTTGAATATGTGTACTGCACTATATCTGAGCATTTTGAATGGCGTGTGCAAAGGCGACTATGATGGTTGCTACACAGTTTTAACTTATTCTGAGCGCAGTGTCACAGACTATTTCGTTTTTTCACGTGAACTTTTTTTATGATTCTGTTTGACTATTGTAAATTATCAGTTGTTGATCGTATTGATTCTGACCATTTGCCAGTGACACCATGTGTTGTTTTTCCGAAGGTGTAATTTCCTGATCTGTGTATGCAAGAAAAGGATTAGGTCAAGCACAAAGTTGTGTGGGATGAGAAGTGTGTTGATATATAAACCAGTATTTTGTGCAGTGGAGAAATACACAGCAAAATTAGTCTGTGATTGATTTAATTGACGTTAACGTGAATGATGCTGTGAGGGTTTTTAATTTTGTATCAGAAAAAACGAACATCATTTAATAACAATGAAGTTCAGGTAAATGGTTCGATTTAGAATGTAAACTTTGTAAAAGAAACACTAGAAGATTGTTGTGCGTACTTCGTCGTGCAGTGAAATCTCAAGAGAAAGTAGATTCAAAAACTGAAAAGAAAAATGAATATGTTATTGCTAGACGTGAGCACAAAAATTTATTAAAGCGGAAGAGAAAGCAGTTTAACCAAGCATTGTTTGACTCCTTATAATGCCAGTGAAAAGCCAAAAAGAATTTTGGGACGATGTCCATATTGCAACTTTCAAAAGAAAACAGCCTAGAAATAACATATCTATTGATTCCTGGTTTCAACATTTTAAAACTTTGCTGGATAGGGATACTGACAATATGGTAAATGAGGATTCAGTCGAGGATGAAACAGAAGGCTACATGAATCGTCCAATTCTTTAGAAATTCTGTTTGCTTTTAGAAAACTAAAAAAAAACAACAACCGTAAAGCAGCTGATCCGATGGCATTATTGCAGAGTTCTAAAAGAATTTAAACGATCAAGTAGTACATTGTTTCTTCAAATTATTAACAAATTATTGTTTTAGTTTGTTCATGAAATTATTTGATTCTCAGGTACAGCCAATTGTACAGTATGGCTCTGAATTGTGGGGTCTAGATAATGCTGTTTTTCCACTGTGAATTAGTCCATTTATTTGCTTTGAAGAAAATGTTAGGGGTGGGCAGGCGAACACCGAATGACCTTATTTATGGTGAAACGAATCGATATCCATTATATATAAATTCTGCTGTTAACTGTATTCGTTATTGGCTTAAGTTGATCCAAATGGAGAGTTACAGGATTCCACGTAAAGCGTATATGTTGTATGACCTGGATGCAAGAGGTAAGGAAAAGTGGGCCACAAATATTTGCTTACGCTTGTTTAGATATGGATTTGGTTTGTTTGGGTCAGTCAAGGTGTCGGAAGTGTTTACGATTTTATTTGTTGCTTCCGACAAAGGCTTATTGACTGCCGGTTTAGTGTACACCGTAGAAATAATGGGTAAAACTAAAAGGTACACAATTTCTTTTTAATGGATATGATAGATTAAATACTGCATAACGTGTCTACCAAATTATAATGCCGACGGTTTCTGCATAATCGCAGAATTTGGTTTTGAAAATGTGATGTTGTCATCATTTTGCTGTTCTGACGCAGAGCAGCCACCGTAGCCTTTTCACAGCCGACCCAAGGTCAACCGCTTTGTTTCAGCGAGCGCAAAAACAATTCGGTCACAGCAGACGAACTTTTCCTGCAAGCGCGCCTTTTTAGTTTGGAGCCGTTCGCATCAAAATGCTTGGTAAGTACTGTTTATATCATTCCCATTTGCTCTAGTTTGTTTTATAATTTGTTAACACTCATCCAGACGACACTAATAGTGCCATGTCTTTGTCTTATTGCGATTGATAAGCAAAAGAAGTAAAAGTCTTTGCTATAAGTATGGTGAATCAAGAGTATCAAAATATCGTAAGTTTTCGCGTGCTTCCTCTTATGTTGTTTTGTAATAATTATCTTGCTCATCACCATTTTTGTTCTTGATATGATTATTTCGAATGAAATTACTAACTGCATCAATAGTTCAACTCAAAATTATTTTAATAACATTATTTTTATTATTATTATTATAAATGGAGATTTGCTGATAGGAATGGAGACAGGCGTGTGCACGTGGGTGGATGGGTTTGTTTGGTGTGTGTGTGTGTGTGCGTGTGTGGTGTGTACGTGCATGTGTGCGCGCGTTGTGTGCATGTATCAAAATGAAAAAAGTGAGCCATTTTTTGCATGGACAGAGAAGAATGTAGGTGTACAAACACCCAGTAAATGACATAACAATAAGAATTTCCTGACCTAGATATCTGATACAATTTGTGAAATCTTTACAGGAATGGGCCTGTAGCAGAATATGGAGGTGTGTGTGCTGTGTGGAGGTGCCCTGGATGCTGGTGGGAAGATTGTTGTGCCAACAGCTAAAGGAAGAGACTCCAGATTGTGAAAAAGAGGAAACCTTGCATGCCCAACTGCCATCTGAAACTACAGAAAACATTCAAGCTGAGGCAGACCTCTCCCAAAATGAGGCACAAAAGAGTGATCTGGAACTGAATGGTGAAACAGAACTACAACTAGTTCGCACATCTGACGTACCTGAAGATGTGGGTACAGTAATATCAAATGCCTTGAATGAACTCCATGATAAGGAAGATCTTCAAATGGTGTCTGCCCTCCACAGTCAACTTTTGAAGGTGCAGTGACACCAGATTCAGTCAAGAACAACGATTGTCTCAACAGGATTGCCAGTAAACTTAACAGCAAGAAATTGTCACTCATTGGCAGAACGTGTGAACTCTGGCTCCAATACATGGCTATGGTTGACATACTGAAACGTTTTCTGAAGGCTGAAAGAACTGGAAATTGGCTCCTTCATCTGTCTGTCGTACGAGAAATGCTCCCATACCTTGCTGCAGCTGGACACAACTCTTATACCAAGTCTGCCTATTTGTACCTTCAGATGATGAACAAGCTTGACAAAGTCAATCCCGTTGTCTACAAAAGCTTTGTCGAAGGACATCATGTTATGAGACGAAGCAACAGATACTGGGCTGGCATTTCGTCTGACTTGACTATTGAGCAAACCCTGATGCGAGGTTTGAAGACAACTGGTGGGCTCACCCGAGGAAGGGGGATGACTGAGTCCCAACGTGCTAAATGGGTACTTTCCATGCCAGCATGTGCTGATGTGAACACTGTCATGCAAGAAGTCACTGATACCAGTCGACTTACAAGTGACCAGCACATAGAAATGGGGTCTTCTCGAATGGCAAAAGACACAAATGACATGATGATCATCACATCATATCTTTGTGAAAGGAACCCATTTGCTAATGACCCCAGCCTCAGAAACATCGACAATGGTGTGGTGGCAGACTCATCTGTGAATGTAGACCAAGCAAAAGCAGTTGGTCTTGGAATTCTGAATGACATGGAAGGCCAAGCAGTAGCAGATTTGATCTTGAAGAAAAAGAACCAGGTCAAAACACTTGGGGCGAAGAAGGCAGTCAAAGTGGAAGGCAATCCAATATCAATAGATCCTCAACTTCTTTTCCAGCGCTTTATAACTGCAGCCAACACCACATCTGTTGATGAAAGAGAACTGTTTAAGTATGAGTTGTGTGGTGTCCCTTCCTCATTGTTTGAGTCACCAGACTTCATGCGCCAGCCAAACAAGGCAGCACTGGCTGATGAGCTGTGGAAGACTGTTTTGGCCAAAGATGATGTTCCCAGTCTTATCCCACCTGACGTGCAATTTGTGGTTGATGGAGGATCTTTGCTTCAGCGACTTCAAGCACCATGGAAACGTGGTAGCACTTTTCAGAGCATTATTGACGCCTATGTGAGTTTTGTAAACCATCACTACCCCAAAGCTGTCATTGTCTTTGATGGGTACATGCCTGGCCCATCTACAAAAGACATGACTCACCTTCGGCGGACCAAGGAACGGAAAACAAGTTCTGTGCATTTCAAGCCAGACATGACATTCAGTTCTACGAAAGACCAGTTTCTGTCGAACTCAGAAAACAAGCAACGTTTCATTTGTGCACTCGGAGCTTCTTTGGAAAGCATATGCACTGTCATTCACGCTAGTGTTGATGCTGATTTGCAAATTGTCACTGTTGCAATAGGATGCGCCCAAAACACCATCACAGCAGTAATCGGGAGGACACAGACCTGCTGATTTTGTTGGCTCACCACACTCAAATTGATTCCTATGACAACTTCTTCTATTCAGACAAACAAAGGAAAGCTACAAAAGTTTGGAGCATAAAACACCTTATAACAGCTCTTGGACAGTTGCGTCATGCTGTTCTTTTTCTTCACGCATTCACAGGTTGTGACACCACTTCTCGGCCGTTTGGTGTTGGAAAAGCTGTAGCTTGGAAAAAAATGAAATCCAGTCCAGAGATGCAAGCTCTTGCTGACATGTTTCTTCGCGATGATAGCATAGACAGCATTCAATCGGCAGGTGAAAAGATGTTTGTCTCACTGTATAATGCCAATGCAGAGAGGGCCTGGATGAACTTCGCTACAGACTGTTCTGTTCAAAAGTAGCAGTTGGAACAACTTTTGTGCAGGTCCACACTCTTCCTCCAACCTCAGCTGCAGCTCGATTCCACAGCTTGAGAGTTTACTTCCAAGTGCAAGAGTGGCTGGGAGGTCTCTTCCTCCAACCTCAGCTGCAGCTCGATTCCACAGCTTGAGAGTTTACTTCCAAGTGCAAGAGTGGCTGGGAGGCAAACTGTCAGTAGAACCGACACAATGTGGTTGGAGACTTGAACACGGGAAGTTGGCGCCAGTCACAACGGATCTACCAGCAGCACCAGCAGACTTGCTACAAGTAATCAGGTGCATGTGCAGAAATAATTGTGACACAAGGCGATGCAGCTGCAGAAAACATGGACTTGAGTGCACACCTAGCTGCGGAGAATGTTCCGGCATTAGCTGTTCCAACTCGCCAGTACGTGCCATAGACTATGACTAAAGTAAGTTCCTTTGGTTCTTGATTTCGTCAAGCCTTCTAGTTAATACCCTGGCTGTCTCTGTGTGCTGGGTGTGCATGCATCCCATCCTCGTCTTTTCTGCACCCTCCAAAACTTTACGATGTTCCTATAAAAAAAAAGCCTCAACCAAAGTTATGTACCGAACTAGCCTGCCCCCCCCCCCCCCCCCCTCCCTTTGACCCTCACTGATCCGCCCCTGACAATGTTAAATGGTATTATTTGTAATCATTAACATTACAACTGTATTTTTTTTCGTTATCTGGAACCTTCTTCCTGAGATCTTTCGAATGAGATGCAACATGACAAGGTTTTCAGCAAAATATGTCGGGTCACATGGTTAATATGTATGACGTAATCAAACCATCATAAATCAAATATGCAGAGGTGCACACAATTATAATTTTTACAATATGCAGACATGATCTTAGTAAACATGATGCAAAAGAGAAACTTTTTGTAACAATTAGTTTTGGGTCATAGTTAATTTTGTCACAGGATGACTACACTAGTTGCAAACCTGGTCCGATCATATCCAAACTAGTGATAGATTCACCTTGTACAGAACTTTCTGCAGTGATCACAGTTTAAAACCTTACATTTTGATATTGATAACCATATGAAATATATTACCACTAGATTT
>CM031599.1:55699064-55701564 GCA_018398815.1 Conus ventricosus | reverse complement strand
CGTGTTTTGCCGTACTATGCGGCGTCATCGTGCTTTGCCGTACTATGCGGCGTCATCGTGTTTTGCCGTACTGTGCAGCGTCATCGTGTTTTGCCGTACTATGCGGCGTCATCGTGTTTTGCCGTACTGTGCAGCGTCATCGTGTTTTGCCGTACTATGCGGCGTCATCGTGTTTTGCCGTACTATGCGGCGTCATCGTGTTTTGCTGTACTGTGCAGCGTCATCGTGTTTTGCCGTACTATGCGGCGTCATCGTGTTTTGCCGTACTGTGCAGCGTCATTGTGTTTTGACGTACTGTGCAGCGTCATCGTGTTTTGACATACTGTGCAGATTCATCGTGTTTGACGTACTGTGCAGCGTCATCGTGTTTTGACGTACTGTGCAGATTCATCGTGTTTTGACGTACTGTGCAGCGTCATCGTGTTTTGACGTACTGTGCAGATTCATCGTGTTTGATGTACTGTGCAGCGTCATCGTGTTTTGACGTACTGTGCAGATTCATCGTGTTTTGACGTACTGTGCAGC
Organism: Conus ventricosus; assembly: GCA_018398815.1. Classification (NCBI taxonomy): domain Eukaryota; kingdom Metazoa; phylum Mollusca; class Gastropoda; order Neogastropoda; family Conidae; genus Conus; species Conus ventricosus. The sequence continues at coordinate 55,701,039 of CM031599.1, read as the reverse complement.
GTCATCGTGTTTTGACGTACTGTGCAGCGTCATCGTGTTTTGACGTACTGTTCAGATTCATCGTGTTTTGACGTACTGTGCAGCGTCATCGTGTTTTGACGTACTGTGCAGCGTCATCGTGTTTTGCCGTACTGTGCAGCGTCATCGTGTTTTGACGTACTGTTCAGATTCATTGTGTTTTGACGTACTGTTCAGCGTCATTGTGTTTTGACGTACTGTGCAGCGTCATCGTGTTTTGACGTACTGTTCAGATTCATTGTGTTTTGACGTACTGTGCAGCGTCATTGTGTTTTGACGTACTGTGAAGCGTCATTGTGTTTTGACGTACTGTGCAGCGTCATCGTGTTTTGACGTACTGTGCAGCGTCATCGTGTTTTGACGTACTGTGCAGCGTCATCGTGTTTTGACGTACTGTGCAGCGTCATCGTGTTTTGCCGTACTGTGAAGCATCATTGTGTTTTGACGTACTGTGCAGCGTCATCGTATTTTGCCGCACTGTGCAGATTCATCGTGTTTTGACGTAATGTGCAGCGTCATCGTGTTTTTGACGCACTGTGCAGCGTCATTGTGTTTTGACGTACTGTGCAGCGTCATTGTGTTCTGTTGCACTGTGCAGCGTCATTGTGTTTTGACGTACTGTGCAGCGTCATTGTGTTTTGACGTACTGTGCAGCGTCATCGTGTTTTGACGTTCGTGTTTTTACGTACTATGCAGATTCATTGTGTTTTGACGTACTGTGCAGCGTCATTATGTTTTGACGTACTGTGCATCGTCATCGTGTTTTGACGTACTGTTCAGATTCATTGTGTTTTGACGTACTGTGCAGCGTCATTATGTTTTGCCGTGCTGTGCAGCGTCATTGTGTTTTGACGTACTGTGCAGCGTCATCGTGTCTGGACGCACTGGGTAGCGTCTTCTTGTGTCTTGTCGTAATGCTGCGTGATATCACGCTGCGTGATATCGCGTGTATTGTATTGTGTTGTACAGTGTCGTGTGGTGCTTGATGCCTCGTGCATGAGTTGTCACGTCATTTTTGTGCTACGTCCTATCGTGTTGGTTTGTGTTTCGTTGTTTCTTTTTGCGTGGTGTTGTGTCGTACAACGCCTTGTAAGATCGTTTTATGCGTTGTTTCCCTGATGTCTTTTTGCGTCATGTACTGTAGTGTCATGTTGTGCTATGTCGTATCAGGTTTGTCGTGTTTGTATTGTGTTTTGTCGACATTGATCATGTCTTGTTGTGTCACATTCTTTAATTTCGTTTTGTGTTGTGTAGTGCTGTGACGTGTTGTGCTGTGTTGCGTCATATCCCACTGAATATATTTTTGTGTGAAAGGGATTCATAGGTATTCTTCTTTCCGCGCATTCTCTCAAGGATCGCAGAGAATTTCTGTCCTACATGTAGTAACAAAAGAAACCCAAACCTATTGCCGAAAACAAACATTGCATTTTCTTATGCGAGTCTAATTGAAGCTCACAGGATTTTTCTGCAAATATGCAGTTAGAACTTAAATTAATCATAATTATGTACAGAGACGAAAAAGAAAGTGAAACAGGGGTGAGAAATAAACTGTAAATCATGTACAAGGTTGCTCTGTTATGCGTTTTAACTTCTCTGTACGCGTGCCAGGTGCCCTGGCGCAGCACAGTACTCGGTTTGAATTATCTACCTTTGTTCCATTTCCAGGGTCAGAAGTACCATTATCATTGTCCCGTAGGGTAAAGGCCTCAGCTGTCATCGCTGTACTTCTCCACCCCATCCAATTGATCAAAATCACACAACCTCACCACTTGTCCATTCCTATTCTCCACAAGGTCCTGAAAATAAAAGAAAGGCAGACCATTCAAACCCAACACCAATGTTGGTGTTGAGGTTATTCGATACCTGCCCGGACAGTACACAACAGAAGGCTGCCAAACTCCCTGACTGCCCAAACGTCCGTCACGATCATGGGAAAACAATAACAACCAAGCAGCCG
>CM031599.1:55679064-55684064 GCA_018398815.1 Conus ventricosus | reverse complement strand
CTGTTTGGATCAAAGACACTGTAGCTGGTGTATTGGTAATGTGTTATTTCCATCACTGTAATGAACGAGCGCACTAACGTTTTCGTCACCATCACCACTGTCATTCAAAGCATCAATTCTGGCATGAAAGTTACCCGGAAATGATAAATTTTCAAGGTGCACACATTTAATGCATTCTTCTATAACTACTTTATTCATCTAATGAGGAATCTTCAGGTGGGGTTTAAACCGCCATGAAACGAGTAGTATCTTCTGTAACCATTTGTTCGCCAAACTTGAAAAGTAAAATATTGTAACATGGATCATGATAATCAAAGCTGCACCGTGCTCTGATATTTACCTTATCTTTCTTATCACAGACTGTACTACAGGATGCAGTCTCTTTTTTGCGTAACAGTAATGTACCTCCTAATCTCCCTTTGAATGTTCTTCTGTTTGCATAAAGTGATGGTTATCTAGGTATCTACGATATTTGTATTGTTAAACTTATTTCCAGAATTAGCTACTTCATCATTCTGGATATACAACTGAAACAAAATCTGGATCATTACAAATTTGATGTTTTGATAGGGTATCACATATGTTCTGTGCTAAGTAGGTCAATGATAGGGTATCACATATGTTCTGTGCTAAGTAGGTCAATGATAGGGTATCACATATGTTCTGTGCTAAGTAGGTCAATGATAGGGTATCACATATGTTCTGTGCTAAGTAGGTCAATGATAGGGTATCACATATGTTCTGTGCTAAGTAGGTCAATGATAGGGTATCACATATGTTCTGTGCTAAGTAGGTCAATGATAGGGTATCACATATGTTCTGTGCTAAGTAGGTCAATGATAGGGTATCACATATGTTCTGTGCTAAGTAGGTCAATGATAGGGTATCACATATGTTCTGTGCTAAGTAGGTCAATGATAAGGTATCACATATGTTCTGTGCTAAGTAGGTCAATGGCTCCACCCCCTTCCCCCGCCTGTCCCATCCCCACTCCTCATCTCGTCGTCGTCCTCCTCCTCCTCTCTCTCCCTTGTTATTTTACTCTCGGATATGCGCATGCGCACGCGTCCTTGCACAGGAGGAACACACACACACACACACACACACACACACACACAGTGAGAGAAGGTCACTAGCCCTGCCCTCTCCTCCCACCTTACCCCCTCCTCTCCCTCTCTCTCTCTCTCTCTCTCTCTCTCTCTCTCTCTGCCTTGTTAGCTCACTCTCTCGAATGTGCGCACGCGCATGCGCACAGAGAGAGAAAGAGACAGAGAGAGAGAAAGAGAGAGAGAGAGAGAGAGAGAGAGAAAGATGTCAAGGTTTTACTGTTTTGCTGAGATCATTAATACACAGGAAATTACCACTTAATGTCACAAAGTGGAACGTTATACTAGTTCAGTAATCAGTGCTCGGACGAGCATTGTGACCTTGCCGTGGTCAGGTGGCCTGCGTGGTCCTGTAATTCCTCACATTCTGCTGGCGTGGGCATAAATGCTTGAATGGAAAGCTGGTTTTCGAAAACGTTTCTAGGCCTGTACAGCCAAGTTGCTGACTAGCTTAAAGCACAGCATGGTTGGAACTCATGCCCCTAGCAGGGTCTCCCATGCATGACAGGCTAAGGGCGAGGGTCCTGAAAAAATGTAGCCCTCCTTTTTCCTGTTCTATCTGGCTTTCTTAATGGATCTTTTCTGCCTTCTCCTCCCCTTCAAATCTTCGTTGCCACATTCAGCTTTTCTCTGAGGTCTCCTTAAAGTAAGACCCGCCGCGTTTTGCCATGCAGTGTGTCCTGTGATGGAGGGGAACGAGATCCTGGTGATTGAGAGGGCAGGAGCTCTCAACACATCTCTTTGGCTCGGACCTCTCCTAGACAAGAGGTACACACTGACTCACGTGTATTAATCGGTGTCATCGACGTGAGGCTGAGTCAAGGCAGGCAGGTCTACGGATGGGCGAGGTAACCCCTGTACTGCTGTGCTGTCTGTTTCCGGGAGTTGAGCATGATCCGGTAAATAGGGTTGGTTGGTTTCTCTATGTCGTATATCTCTCCCGAGGCCTTGAAGGAATCTAGCTTGCATTTCCTTGGCGCTGGCCATTTAATTGGACTCCAGCTTGGGTTTACATCGGAAGCATCAATTTGATTAAAATCTGAAATTATGGCTTTTTATTTAAAATTCTCCATGAAACAAATAAAGGCAGAGAAAAAAGGGGGATAAGGGGGGGGGGGGGTACTCTGGCTCAGGTCCACAAATCACCCGCACCCACCACCCCCTTCGCCCCCCCCCCACCCCCACCCCCACCCTCAAATCCAAGTGCAGAGTGCTTTCTCATCCGCTGAGGTGTGATTTTGAATTTGGAGTGATTATCTATGTTACACTGGCTACTCATCTACAGTCGACCCAAAAGAAGAGACACTGCACTGCTGCCGAGTCATTTTGGTGGTGTTCAGTAGTGTCTGTTTAGAACCGACATAATAATGTTGATTTATATCTGCTAATACCTTCCCCCACATTCACCCAAACCCTCCCACATATAATGCATGACAGCCTCTGCACTACATCATTTGTCAACCTTGCATGATAAGGAGATGGATAAAATGAGGACAGTGAGAATATGTTCAAGGGTAGTTGGACCAGCGTACTCAAGTTTTATGCAGGTTAAATTAATCACACGCCGGTCTCATCAAAACTATTGTGAAGCACTACCATGACCGCTACCATCATCACCAATATAAGAACTTAATTTATAACGCACTCTCACTCCACACACAGAAAAGAAGAACAGCGTGAAGAGCAAAATGAAAAAGTCAGTGACATACTGGGTGTACTACAGCTTGGACACCGACATGTCGTGTGTCTTCATCTGTCGATTCATTTTCTTCTTCAGGTGCACTCCCTTCATTCCAACTGGCACTTGCTTCATGCTCTGCTGTGGCAGTCTCTGATTCAGCTGAACCAACAATGGCACTTTCTGCTGGCTGGAACAGAATGTGGCAGTGGTCATGGTAGACAGAGATTGAGGGTCCACTATCATGATCAATGTGTATACATAAAATTTTGGGGTGATGGAATCAGAACATTGAGGATAGAAATCCCAGCTTGCACCCAAGCTTCTTTATCCTCTATACCAGTTGCTGGGATGTTATCACCATCAAGGATTCCTCAAGCATTCTGCTTTCCTCACATAGTTTAGCACTTTGGAAATTAACTGACAGCTCCAGTACAATAACTTGACATTTCACTCAAAACTTATGTATGGAGGAATTGTTTGCGATGACCCTTCCTACCACATTCAATGTTCTGTTGATGATTTGGTTGAGAATGAGTGTCTATTCAGTTCATGGTAACATGGGTTTGGGATCAGACTTAATCTTGTGGTTCATATAAATCAAAATAAATGAGTAGCTGTATGGTATGGTCTCCTGCCTAAAGACAGCGATAGAAATTAACTTCCAAGGTGTCAATCCTGATATGGCCCATAGCTTAGGAGGGGAGGGGGGGGGCTATAAGCCACATGACTGATTGATTGAAATTAAAATATTTATGCACAATATACTTTCTATCCTGGTCTGTGTTGTACTTTTTTCTTTTTGTGTATGATTTGTTGCAAATTAATCTCTCAATCAGAAACTATAAAAAAAAAAAAACGAACATTAAAACTTCTGAGGACGAGTAGTAATATAGTTGTAAAGTTTAGAAACCTTGTAACAGCCAAGTTCAAGCACTGCAGTATTCCTACTTCTAGCATTCACACATCTGGCAATACTTGTAGTCAACACAAGGAGACTGGGCATGAGAGAGACAAGGAGGAATGATAACAGTGTGCAAACATCCTACTTCGAATTTCATCACCAAGTGATTCAAATCTAATGATTCACTCAGGCGTTCATCGTAATGCACATCATTTGTTACTGTAGGCCAACTCACCTCCAGCCTTCTCCGTTTGTTACCAGCGGTGCACGTCTGGCAGCTGCAGCGTTGATCCTTCGGAAACTTGTGAAATGAAAGACGCGATTCAGATGTTGCTGTCTCCGAACATCCCGGTGCAGCACATACTCTCGGCATTTTGTAGTGGCTTATGAACACGAGGTACTGGTCGGTCAAAGTTTCTAGCCAGCTTAGTTTCGTTTTCCACCTACACGGCGTCCTGTACATGACGTCACAGCGCTGACGTCAGCAGCGGGCCATTCGAACGAGATTTCGTGGGAGCAGACGAAATATGCGCGGATCGAGTGTGCTTTTTTTCTTAAATGTGACTAAATCTGCGTGAGTATGCGTGATATCATGCATTATAATGTTTTTATATATTATTTTGATTCACATTTTACAGCGGTTTTGCTATACTGTGCAAACTTAAAACCGGGTTTACAGGACCTTTAAAATACACTTTCTAAAAACGCACCAGAAACTTCTTAAAAAAAATTTTCATCCGTAAAATCTTAGATCAGATGAAAAACGTTAATCTCCCTCAGAAACTCAAAGATCACGTCAGGTAGGACATCTCTGAACAAAGTCTTCATGGAGTCTGCCGTAAAGTGTTTATGTCTCACATCGTGCGAGTCGCAACACTCTGAAAGAATATGTTTCACTGTGAGTGGAACATGACATGGAATGCACCACGGAGCTTCTTTACGATGATGAAGACCAGTTCCATTCTGGTCTGAGACTACATGAACAGGCTGAACACTAAGCTTTCTTTGATAATACATTCAGAGTCCCGAGTCAGTCAGTCCCGAGAGATACAGACACCTGCAGTGTTAGTCGGAAATATTGCTTTCTTTCATATTGTATTCCGATTCCCGAGTCAGTCAGTCCTGAGAGATACAGACACCTGCAGTGTTAGTCGGAAATATGGGAACAACACTCTTGCTGATAGACACACAAATAAGCCAACAGACCAGGATGAAAAAAAAAAACCAACAAAACATAACCTTCCGGATGAAGAGAACAAAGAAAGAAAGAGAAGAAAAGGAAGAAAAGACCCGGTAAGAGGAGCCACTGGAT
>CM031599.1:55659064-55666564 GCA_018398815.1 Conus ventricosus | reverse complement strand
GTTAAAGATACTTATCTCCTATGCCAAATGTATCTATACTGTCAATTTTGTCGATGCTGTCAAAACTATTTGCACTGTCAAAGGACTATGTAAAGACAAAGATATCTGTATTGTCACAAATCTGCACTGTCTAATATATTTGTCAAAATTATCTACGCTATCAAAAATACTTGTTCTGACACAAGTGTCCGCTATGTCAAAGTATTTGTGCTCTCTCTCTTCTCTCTCTCTCTCTCTCTCTCTCTCTCTCTCTCTCTCTCTCTCTCTCTCTCTCTCTCTCTCTCCTCTCTCTCTCTCTCTCTCTCTCTCGTATAACTTTGAAAACGGGTCAGTCAAACTCTTGTTCAGGTTATTTGCTGCCCATTCCAGCCTATAGTCCAGCATGGCGCTGAGATCTGGGGTTTGTAGAAAGGACACGACACACAGAAACTGCACCTATTTGCTATGAAACGGCTTTTAAATGTCGATAGACGTATTCCAAACGACTTGACGTATGGAGAACTTGAAAGATTCCCTGTCTGTCTGAATTCGTATGTTGAATGTGTAAGCTTTAACTGGTATGTATGGAGGAATATACATATTTACCCACTAAAGCTTACAAAACATTGTTTGATCTCGATATGAGAAGGAAAACTACGTGGGCATCGAGTAGTCGTAAATGTTTATGGAAGTATGGTTTTCGTTTGCATGGTTAGATAAGGTGTTGACTGTATCAGCAGTTATTTGGCTCATTTTAAACAAATGTAATAGGTTGTAGACAGCAGGACTGGGATGGCCATATTATAAAAAAAAAACGGCGAGCGATTTTCAGACTGTTGGAGATAATAATTTAGTAGAAGTAGAAGCGTATCTGTTCGAGAACATGAGTAGATTTATCGGGTCTGAACTGACAAAATTTAGGTTTGGTGTGTTGGATACTGCTGTGCATATCAGAGATACAATGCCGAGACAGAAGGGGACATGTGTACCTCTGGTAAGAAGATGAACTTTGTTTTGCATTCTTACGCCCTGTGCTGGCAGATCAACGACAGAACGTTTTCTGTTAAAGTATGATCGACGTCCAGCAGTCTTCTAGTCAGTCTGTCTTCTGTCACCAAGAAATGAAGGAGTCTTGCTTTGTATCTATACAAGCCATTCAAAAGGGGGAGTGATTTGACACAAGCAGGTGCATATGTTGTGGATGTTTATATATTGGTGATAAGATACCTTGTCTAAATATGCTGATTATTACTTCCCCGCTTCAAGTGGGGCTGCGGCCTCTTCTTGAAAAAAAATTATCTTCGTCGTTATCGTTATCGTTATCTCTCTCTCTCTCCCCTCTCTTCTCTCTCTCTCTCTCTCTCTCTCTCTCTCTCTCTCTCTCTATATATATATATATATATATATATATATATATATATATATATATATATCCAAAAGAAAAAAGACACAAGAACAACAAGCTGTTGTGGTTATAAATGAAATTTTCGGCTTTATTTGCCTTCGTCAGCACATGACATCCTCCCTGAGTGTTATATATATATATATATATATATATATAATAAGAGAGAGAGAGAGAGAGAGAGAGAGAGAGAGAGAGAAGAGAGAGAGAGAGAGAGAGAGAGAGAGAGTATGAACGCATCGGAACTTTTTTGAGGAATGAGTGAATAAAAAACACAAAGCAGCTTGTGACATACTCAAACCGATTGCTGTGGATCCACCATGGCGTGGTGCATGCCAGCCAGCAGCGCTTTGATGCTGTGGACATATGCTGACATTAGGCCTATCAGCCATGGGGCCTACTACACGTCCATGGCTCAAGACAGCTGTAGTTTTGTGTGTGAGGGTAACCTCGAACAAATCACAGAAATGTCAGACTATTCCAAAACCCATTTCTGTGTGCAACACAGTGTATGCCCCTCCGGAGACATGCACTACATCGTAGATACATGAGGCTTTTGTTCCCAAGGGAAGAACTTACAGTGAAAAACATAAGTACCATGACGTCGGGGGAGGGAACAGACAGAAGAAAGAAAAAAAGAATAAAAATGACTTTCTTACAGCGTAGATAGCAGATCAGCAAAGAAAAAGGATATTTGAATTCATCCATTTCTGTCTTTTCTCTGTGTCCAACACTTTTCGCTACCTTTTTGTTTTCTTTAACGAAAATGCAAACTTTCATTTGTTTGTTTCTCCTTTCTTCATCAGTGCCCAGTTTGTCTTCAACACCGACAGAGATGAAACGAACCCATGCAGAAAATCCCAGTAAAAAGGAAAGAAGAAAGAGCAAGAAGGAGAGAGAAACTGAGAGAAAGGAACGAATAAGGAAAGAAAGAAATAAAGTAAGGAGAAAAGAAAGAAGCGAAGAAATACATAGAAAGGGAAAAGGAAAAAACAGAAAGAAAGAAGGCAAGAAAATATGAAAACAAAAAAACAAAAGTAAAGTACTGCAGAAAATTCCATTAAAAAGAAGAAAGAGCAAGAAGGAGAGACGAAACTGAGAGAAATGAGCGAATGAGGAAAGAAAGAAATAACGTAAGGAGAAAAGAAAGAAGCAAAGAAATGGGGAAAAAAAGGGAAATGGAAAAACGGAAAGAAAAAGGCAAGAAAATATAAAATCCAAGAAAATAGAAAAAAGTAAAGACATTCTTTAAAATGTGAGAGAAAAAAGATAGAAAGCAATGTAAGGGTTAAAAAATGACCAGTGAAAAGGTAAAAAAGAAAGAAGGGAGAAAGTGAGGGGAAAAAACGAGAAAGGAGAAAAAAGAAAATAAGACCGAAGTAAGCCAAGAGAGAATAAAATGAACAGGTTACGAAAGGTAAAATGTAAAATAATGACAGAGAAAATAAGAGAAAGAAGAAATGAAAAAAAGTAAACAAGTAACGAAAGAAAGAAAAAACAAGAAAGATCCTAAGCATATGAATGTACTCCAGTTTATCTTGAATATGCGTGAGATATTCCATAAAGAGGAAAAACCGTTTTGGGCCGTTATAGTCGTTAGTAATGGCTATTCTGGTGGACACTGGGCATCATCCGTGACCCATAATGAACGTACCTACACATTTTCAAAGTGATCGGCCAAGTACTTTCTGAGATATTCCATAAAGAAGAAAGACCGTTATGGGCCGTTATAGCCGCTAGTAACGGACATAACGGGTAAATAAAACATCGGGCATCACCCGTGACCCCTAATGAACATACCTACGAATTTTCAGAACGATCGGCCAAGTAATTTCTGAAATTTTTCCATAAAGAGGAAAAAACCGTTATGGGCCGTTATACCCGTTAGTAACGGATATAACGGTAAAACAAAACATCGGGCATCATCCGTGACCGATAATGAACATACCTACAAATTTTCAGAAAGATCGGCCATGTACTTTCTTAGATTTTCCATAAAGAAGAAAAACCGTTATGGGCCGTTATAGCCGTTAGTAACGGATATCATGGTAAAATAACACGTCGGGCATCATCCGTGACCCATAATGAACATTCCTGCAACTTTTCAGAAAGATCGGCTCAGTAGTTTTGTCTGGAGCGAGTGGAACACATTTTGACTACGGACGGACAGACAGACAGACAGACAGACAGACACACACACACACACACACACACACACACACACACACACACACACACACACACACACACACACACAGCATTTCTACGTTCCCATTGTAAAGTACTCCATGTTCTATAAGAACTGGGAGTACAAAAAGAAAGAAAGAAAGAAAGAGAAGGGAAGAGTGTAAGAAAGACAGACAGACAGACAGACAGACAGACAGAAAGGAATGAAGGAAAGAAGGAATGGATGAAGGAAGAAAGGAATGAAGGAAAGTAGGAAAGCAATCATGAAATAAGAAAGAAGAACGAAGGGAACAAATAACCAAGGAAAGAAATGAAAGGAGAAGAAGAGCCAGTACCTGATGCCCAATGTGCATTGAAGGACTGTCGCCAGGCCACAGAGAAAGAGGCTGATGCCGCACAGTTTGGCTCGTACGGGCGCAGGATCCTCTGCGCACAGGATCTCTGCCAGAAGCAGGGGTAGCGTCAGACTGGCTGGAATGGTCATCATCACTTGCTGCGGAACACAGCGGAGAGGAATGATCGAAAAGTTGTGTGTACAATCTCTCTGTCTCACTCTGTCTCTGTCTCTGTCTGTCTGTCTGTCTGTCTGTCTGTCTGTCTCTCTCTCTCTCTCTCTCTCTCTCTCTCTCTCTCTCTCTCTCTCTTCTTCTTCTTCTTCTCCCCCCTCTCTCTCTCTCTTCTTCTTCTTCTCTTCTTCTTCCATTCCACCCCCCCCCCTTTCTCTCTTGTTAAGTATTTCGTTCATTCTTTAGTCATTCTTTCATTTTATTTTTCACTCGCTAGTTGCGTCAGACCATCCACTGATTTTTTTTTAAATCTCTTCTATCAAAATTTCAAAATGGAGTGACTGGTGGCGGCGAACGAAGTAAAATTTAGAAGTAGAGTTTGTTTCTTACCGCCAATGACATTGACAAACAAAGCACATGACAAGACACGATGCATTTCAACCACTTGGGTCTTCTTCAGGCGAAAAAATAAATCACATTTAACATTTGGGACAGTACAAACAAAGAACGAAAAACGAAAAAAAGAACGAAAAATGACTCATCCGTTGTTGTCCATGTAGGGGAGAATAGCCGGTAGGCGGAAATGACATGGGGGATTATGGGAAGGAAAAGGAGGGGGGGGGGGGGGTTGCGTAAGGGGGAGGTGTGTGTGTGTGATATGATAGGGTTGTGTGTCTAGTTTATTGGGATGGTGTGATATCTTTGTGATGGTTGTGGTAATGGTGGATTTAAAAAAAAAAAAAAAAAAAAAAGGTTTGGGTGAATAAAATAAATGATTTCGTTGGGTGATGAAAGAGGTAGTGGTAGTTATGCGTGGTAGTTGAGAAGGTGTGTGGATTAATGTTAGGGAGGGAAGGGATGGAAGATAAATGGGTGATAAGGTATGATCGGGGGGAGGGGGGAAAGGGGGGGGGAGAATGGGGGTAATGTGTTTGTGGGGGGGGGGGGGGGGGGGGGGGGGGGCAAGAGAAGGAGAGCTCATATCTCATCATCATGGGGTGGGGTGGGAGGTTCATATAAATGGTGTTGTTTAAAAAAAGTGAACAATGCTGTGGGATGATGTTCATTGCAACAGGTGAAATAATGTGTTGGCATACAATGGGGACAAAGGAAAAGAAGTGGTCAGTGGGGAAGGGGGAAAAAAATGTGTGTGTGTGTGTGTGTGTGTGTGTGTGTGTGTGTGTGTGTGTGTGTGTGTGTGTGTGTGTGTGTGTGAGTGTGTGTGTTGCAAGTTAGTGTGGTGTGGGTGGGTGTGTGATTTTGTGGAATATATAGTGGGTTGTTGTTGCAGTGGTGGACCGGTGTAATCATGTACTTGGGTTGGGATGCAGGTGATGCGGGGGTGAAGGAAAGAGCAGGGGGGGGGGGAGTGGGTGGTGGGAGGGGGGGAGGAGGAGTACGGGGGGGAGATCAGAGGGTAGGTAGTTGATTGGTATAGAACATGGGGTGTGGTGGAAGGTGAAAGATGAAGGAGGGTGGGGAAAAAAAAAAAAGGTGGGGGGGGGGGATTTAAGGGGAAGGATAAAACAAAATTAACATTAAATAGATGGAGGGTGGCTGTAACTACTGTATGAAGTGAGTGAAGTGAAGTGTGCCCACTACACCCCCAAGGCATCAATACCAACTAGTAACCAAACACACATACCCACCACTTCCACATCAGTTGGCAATATCCCCTACCAACACACACACATACACCACACACATACATACACCACCACCACATCCCCTTCACACACTTCATACAGTAGTTACAGCCACCCTCCATCTATTTAATGTTAAGTTTGTTTTATCCTCCCCTTAAATCCCCCCCCCAACCTTTTTTTTTTCCCCACCCTCCTTCATCTTTCACCTTCCACCACACCCCCTGTTCTATACCAATCAACTACCTACCCTCTGATCTACCCCGTACTCCTCCTCCCCCCTCCCACCACCCACTCCCCCCCCCCCCCCCTGCCTCTTTCCCTTCACCCCCGCATCACCTGCATCCCAACCCAAGTACATGATTACACCGGTCCACCACTGCCACAACAACCCACTATATATTCCACAAAATCACACACCCACCCACACCACACTAACTTGCAACACACACACACTCACACACACACACACACACACACACACACACACACACACACACACACACAACACACATTTTTCCCCCCTTCCCCCCTGACCACTTCTTTTCCTTTGTCCCCATTGTATGCCAACACATTATTTCACCTGTTGCAATGAACATCATCCCACAGCATTGTTCACTTTTTTTAAACAACACCATTTTATATGAACCTCCCACCCCCACCCCCTGATGATGAGATATGAGCTCTCCTTCTCTTGCCCCCCCCCCCCCCCCCCCCCCCCACAAACACATTACCCTCCTCCCCCCCCATTCTCCCCCCCCCTTTCCCCCCTCCCCCCGATCATACCTTATCACCCATTTATCTTCCATCCTCTTCCCTCCCTAACATTACCCACACACCTTCTCAACTACCCACGCATAACTACCATACCTCTTTCATCACCCAACGAAATCATTTATTTTATTCACCCAAACCTTTTTTTTTTTTTTTTTAATCCACCATTACCACAACCATCACAAAGATATATCACACCATCCCAATAAACTAGACACACAACCCTATCATATCACACACACACACCTCCCTACGCAACACCCCCCCCCCCCCCCCCCCTTCCTTTCCTTCCCATAATCCCCCCATGTCATTTCCGCCTACCGGCTATTCTCCACACCACATGGACAACAACAGATGAGTCATTTTTTCGTTCTTTTTTTCGTTTTTCGTTCTTTGTTTGTACTGCCCACATGTTAAATGTGATTTATTTTTTCGCCTGAAGAAGACCCAAGTGGTTGAAATGCATCGGGTCTTGTCATGTGCTTTGTTTGTCAATGTCATTGGCGGTAAGAAACAAACTCTACTTCTAATTTCTCTTCTATCAGTTAATTTATTAATTTGTATTATACTTACTTCATCTACGTCATTATGTATTTGTTTATTTTCTTCTTTACTGGTTTCTTGTTGTTTCTATTTATGATTTTGTTCGTCCATTCGTTCTCTAAAAATAATTTGTTCTGTACCCGTCGAGAAACGTTGTATAAAGACTTATATTTGAACCACTCTTTAGCGTTTAAACATGATCAGGTAGATGATGCGTGACTGATTTTTGTCAAATATTGAAATTATTTGAAAATGCACATCGAAGGGAGGGGGAGAGAGGGATGGAGAAATGCGATAGGGTCTCCGCTAGAGATAAGTGTTTGACTTCACAGCATTCAATAAAGTCTCCTTTTATTTATTGTATGTAAACAAAAGAAATGGCATGTTAAGCCTGCAGTAAAAAATCAAATTCATCAGCTTTTATCGGAAAATCCCTATTTTAAAAACTTTTAAAAAATTTTTTAAA
>CM031599.1:55643319-55658064 GCA_018398815.1 Conus ventricosus | reverse complement strand
AGAGAGACTTTTGGTTTTTGAGTGAATAAAAAACACAAAGCAGCTTGTGACATACTCAAACCGATTGCTGTGGATCCACCATGGCGTGGTGCATGCCAGCCAGCAGCGCTTTGATGCTGTGGACATATGCTGACATTAGGCCTATCAGCCATGGGGCCTACTACACGTCCATGGCTCAAGACAGCTGTAGTTTTGTGTGTGAGGGTAACCTCGAACAAATCACAGAAATGTCAGACTATTCCAAAACCCATTTCTGTGTGCAACACAGTGTATGCCCCTCCGGAGACATGCACTACATCGTAGATACATGAGGCTTTTGTTCCCAAGGGAAGAACTTACAGTGAAAAACATAAGTACCATGACGTCGGGGAGGGAACAGACAGAAGAAAGAAAAAAAGAATAAAAATGACTTTCTTACAGCGTAGATAGCAGATCAGCAAAGAAAAAGGATATTTGAATTCATCCATTTCTGTCTTTTCTCTGTGTCCAACACTTTTCGCTACCTTTTTGTTTTCTTTAACGAAAATGCAAACTTTCATTTGTTTGTTTCTCCTTTCTTCATCAGTGCCCAGTTTGTCTTCAACACCGACAGAGATGAAACGAACCCATGCAGAAAATCCCAGTAAAAAGGAAAGAAAAAGAGCAAGAAGGAGAGAGAAACTGAGAGAAAGGAACGAATAAGGAAAGAAAGACATAAAGTAAGGAGAAAAGAAAGAAGCGAAGAAATACATAGAAAGGGAAAAGGAAAAAACAGAAAGAAAGAAGGCAAGAAAATATGAAAACAAAAAACAAAAGTAAAGTACTGCAGAAAATTCCATTAAAAAGAAGAAAGAGCAAGAAGGAGAGACGAAACTGAGAGAAATGAGCGAATAAGGAAAGAAAGAAATAACGTAAGGAGAAAAGAAAGAAGCAAAGAAATGGGGAAAAAAAGGGAAATGGAAAAACGGAAAGAAAAAGGCAAGAAAATATAAAAACAAGAAAATAGAAAAAAGTAAAGACATTCTTTAAAATGTGAGAGAAAAAAAATAAGATAGAAAGCAATGTAAGGATTAAAAAATGACCAGTGAAAAGGTAAAAAAGAAAGAAGGGAAGAAAGTGAGGGAAAAAACGAGAAAGGAGAAAAAAGAAAATAAGACCGAAGTAAACCGAGAGAGAATAAAATGAACAGGTTACGAAAGGTAAAATGTAAAATAATGACAGAGAAAATAAAAGAAAGAAGAAATGAAAAAAAGTAAACAAGTAACAAAAGAAAGAAAAACAAGAAAGATCCTAAGCATATGAATGTACTCCCAGTTTATCTTGAATATGCGTGAGATATTCCATAAAGAGGAAAAACCGTTTTGGGCCGTTATAGTCGTTAGTAATGGCTATTCTGGTGGACACTGGGCATCATCCGTGACCCATAATGAACATACCTACACATTTTCAAAGTGATCAGCCAAGTAATTTCTGAGATTTTCCATAAAGAGGAAAAACCGTTATGGGCCGTTATACCCGTAGTAACGGATATAACGGTTAAAACAAAACATCGGGCATCATCCGTGACCGATAATGAACATACCTACAAATTTTCAGAAAGATCGGCCATGTACTTTCTTAGATTTTCCATAAAGAAGAAAAACGTTATGGGCCGTTATAGCCGTTAGTAACGGATATCATGGTAAAATAACACATCGGGCATCATCCGTGACCCATAATGAACATTCCTGCAAATTTTCAGAAAGATCGGCTCAGTAGTTTTGTCTGGAGCGAGTGGAACACATTTTGACTACGGACGCACAGACAGACAGACAGACAGACAGATACACATACACACACACTCCCTGTTCTATAGGAACTGGGAGTACAAAAAGAAAGAAAGAAAGAAAGAAAGAAAGAAAGAAAGAAAGAAAGAAAGAAAGGGAAGAGTGTAAGAAAGACAGACAGACAGACAGACAGACAGACAGAAAGGAATGAAGGAAAGAAGGAATGGATGAAGGAAGAAAGGAATGAAGGAAAGTAGGAAAGCAATCATGACATAAGAAAGAAGAACGAAGGGAACAAATAACCAAGGAAACAAATGAAAGGAGAAGAAGAGCCTGTACCTGATGCCCAATGTGCATTGAAGGACTGTCGCCAGGCCGCAGAGAAAGAGGCTGATGCCGCACAGTTTGGCTCGCACGGGCGCAGGATCCTCTGCGCACAGGATCTCTGCCAGAAGCAGGGGTAGCGTCAGACTGGCTGGAATGGTCATCATCACTTGCTGCAGGAACACAGCGGAGAGGAATGATCGAAAAGTTGTGTGTACAATCTCTCTGTCTGTCTCTGTCTCTGTCTCTGTCTCTCTCTCTCTCTCTCTCCTCTCTCTCTCTCTCTCTCTCTCTCTCTCTCTCTCTCTCTCTCTCTCTCTCTTATCTCTCTTCTTCTTCTTCTCTCTTCTTCTTCTTCTTCTTCTCTTCTTCTCCCCCTCCTCTCTCTCTCTTTCTTCTTCTTATTCCATTTCCTCCCCCCCCCCCCCTTTTTCTCTCTTGTTAAGTATTTTCGTTCATTCTTTAGTCGTTCTTTCATTTTATTTTTCATTCGCTAGTTGCGTCAGACCATCCACTGATTTTTTAATCTCTTCTATCAGTAATTTGTTATTATACTTACTTCATTTACATCATTATGTATTTGTTTTATTTTCTTCTTTACTGGTTTCTTGTTGTTTCTATTTATGATTTTGTTTCGTCCATTCGTTCTCTAAAAATAATTTGTTCTGTACCCGTCGAGAAACGTTGATAAAGACTTATATTTGAACCACTCTGAGCGTTTAACATGATCAGGTAGATGATGCGTGACTGATTTTGTCAAATATTGAAATTATTTGAAAATGCACATCGAAGGAGGGGAGAGGGAGGAGAAATGCGATAGGGTCTCCGCTAGAGATAAGTGTTTGACTTCACAGCATTCAATAAAGTCTCCTTTTATTTATTGTATGTAAAACAAAAGAAATGGCGATGTCTAAGCCATGCAGTGCAATCAATGCAATCAGTCATCGGACTCTAGTTTTAACTTTATCATACATGTTTCTGATATATCTAAACACACTATTTTGACAGAACTGGCCACAGAATTGAATCGACATCCTTTTCAAAATCTATGTAAAGATAACGATTATATGAAAACGTATTTTTGCACGAGAGCTAAAGAGGTAAACATGTAATCTGTAGTTGGGTATCCTTTTTTATTTTAAACCAGTTCGATGGTCACCTATGACCTATTCCTGTAATCATACTGAAAATGTTCCCGCCAATATCGCAAAAGAAAGTTCTTCTACCATGATCAGATCGTTACTATAATCTTTTATAAATATGCAACATATTAGATTAATAAATTCAAACCTGTTGCGAGGAAGGAGGTCACAGTCATACTATTCATTACAAAATTTCTGGGAGAAAGATGCGAATACGGATACGGATACGGATATTTTATTCACATATAGGCCATTGCCCCTCATGAAGGGGTGCATCTGGAAATCATTCAAATATTTAAAACGATCAAAACTCATTCAATATCATACATTAAAAAACAAGAACAGATCGTAACTTAGATGCTTTATATAGGTAAATGGACAGATTTCTAGTTGTTCGTTCATTATTGGAAGCAAGAAGTAATCTTAATCTGAACAGTTTTGGAAATCTATTGTATTTTAGATGTATATAACGCTCCCTTCTTTCGTTCAGGAAAGTACAGAACAAAGTGCACTCCATCTCCTTTGTCTTCTTTACACAATGGAAAAATTAAGTGAATTTTCGTTGTTTTATTCGTTTATTTATCACCCGACGAAGACCTAAGAGGTCGAAACGCGTTGTGTTTTGTCTTGTGACTCGTTTGTCCACGTTCTCTGGGCGGTTCGCTAACATTTATTTAAGATTTGTTTCAATAGAGGTATGTTATTTGTATTGATATCTATGTACAGCAATAGCTGAAATACCCAATCTCAATTTTGTAATATTCTTGATATGTCTGTCTAGATTCAACATTAAATGCATTTTATCAACTTTTATTGTGCGAAACGTCTTATATATACTGAATTGTTATTGTTCTTGACATAGAAATCCCTTTCTTGCCATCTACAAAGCACTAGTATTTCTTTAAAGTCAGCTAGAAACTGTTTCACTCCCTCGACACCTTGGTTTAACCATACATGTCCAAAACCATGCATATGTAACTTACAGCGAATGTCAGATACCCCGTTTGTCTTATCACGAGAGTCTAACTCAAACAATGTTCTATATGCTTTTCGTGGTAATCGTGACTCACCTATTCTTGTAAACTTTTATAACCAGTAATGCATACACCTATATGCAGAACTTATGTAAACAGGGTATCTATTTGCCTCTCCGTACACCAGACCACTCGGTTTTGTAGATGAACCTCCAATAGCGTTTTAAGAGCAAAGAGATGTGCAGCATTACTTAGCCCCCACAATTCAGCACCATACTGAACAGTCGGTTGTATCTGCGTATCGAGTAGTTTTAAATACACAGCAAGAGAATTGCATTTAATTCAAGTAATATTTGCAATATACAAAACAAACACATGCTTCCCTCTGACAGGAAACAGTAAATCTCAACTGTGTTGAAAAATAGATGATAAATATTCATAAACATTAAACAACAGGCATAGGGATTCCAATCTAAGTCCAATGTTCACGGTCTGCTAAGTAACCACCTTTTCTAAATACATCTGTGTTGCTTTCATTCATATTCACATTTAGATGGAGTGTTGTGGACTATTTAGTAGTGTCTGAAGCCCAGCTATTGTTTCTGACAGAAGAGCTACGTCACATGCCAAAAGTAATATAAGTAACTCAAAATAATGACGCGTAAATGTTGCACCATGACTCCCATGCAAGAAGAGTAAGTTTTAATACATGTGTTAAGCATATTTAACGCTTTATTGCAGTCACAATCAATCATATCAATAGCACTGTTGAGAGATGACAATGCTTCATCCGAATGTATTGCACTGACGGAAGTATGTTCAAAATGAGGATTATACACAAAACTTTTGATAACCTCACCATCCTCTCCAACAGAAAAGACACAGGTTGAAATTAAATTCGGCAATCCAAAATGATGTTCGACAGGGAAGTAGTAAGATTCTAATCGTTCTGATACACATAAACTGCAAGTCGATAAAACAAATGAAAATGATTCTCGAGAAATCAGAAAATAGTCATTTACACTACAGTCTGACTCTGATATATAAGTGTAGTGCCCATCGAGGTCCCCATGACATATTCCATTGAATACACACAATCCAAGTGAAGTACACATATCCAACAAACATTTTCCATAGCTATCGATTATACTGTCGGGAGATTTTCTTTTCGGAAAATTGGAGCAACTGGTTAAATCAAAACCAGACTTAACATGTTCATGCAAATATCTTGAGAGACATTTACAGTTCTACTGTTCAAATCTCAGATGGAATCGCATGTGTATTGTTCAAATCAAGCAAACGATCAGTAAGACATTCTTAACGAGTACAGATGCCATTGCCAATATCAAAATAAGCATGATACGGTTAACCCTCAGGTGGCACATAGGCACATCTTCTGCTAAATCAAACAAAGTCCCGTCAATCAAAAAGAAAAGAGCATTTGAGCAATCTTCCTGGAGTTCTCTGACAAAGGACACAAAATTATTCTTAATCAGACATACTTATCCCCCTGAACATCGGAGAGAGAGAGAGAGAGAGAGAGAGAGAGAGAGAGAGAGAGAGAGAGAGAGAGGAGAGAGAGAGAGAGAGAAATGAAATGAAATGAAAATAGTTTAATGAGTTTAGGCCTCTGCCCATTTTCATGGAGTACAGAACATCCATCAATGCGGGAAAAAAATGCACGTATATAGACTTTCATACAAATTAACAGAAGGATGTATCAAATTACACTATCTTAAATATTTACAACAGTGAGTTTGCACTCTCGTAATCTAAATGCTTTAAAGAAAAACCATGCAAGTTTTCTTATTGTCGGACCATCTTGACTACCCATCATGCTTACAAATTTGGCTCTTTGAAAAAATGTGGGGACGTTTTTCATGATATTTGGCCTTAATGCTGCATATGCTTCACAATTAAGAGAGAGAGAGAGAGAGAGAGAGAGAGAGAGAGAGAGAGAGAGAGAGAGAGAGAGAGAGAAAGAGAGAGAGAGAGAGAGAGAGAGAGAGGAGAGAGAGAGAGAGAGAGAGAGAGAGAGATTTAGTGCTTGTTTAAAAGATTATATTGATTTTTAGCAGGACATGTTACAGAAAAAATAAAGAAAATGTTAAAAGCATATTTTGTGAAGTGTCATCAAAATTTCTTGCTCAGTGAAAACTGGTTGTTTTCTATCTATTCATCTGTGCATTTACAGCACTCGCGATACAGTATGTATGCCGCTTAATCTGCTAGAACTCATTTATTTAACTGACCTGGTTTTCCTTTGATATTCATATCTACAGTTACAGCGAGGATTAACATCTATACCCTCTAGAGAAGACACGGCGGAAGTGATGGTAACAATCCTTGGTTGGCAGGACTTACCTTACAGACTTTTACACCATCAGAACGACCACACTTTAAAATGGGTAGTGCCACAGCGTTTACCGATACACATATCATCTAGACATAATGAAAACAAACACTAAACGTTTGGCAGCATGCTAGTGTCTAAAGATGACGATATCTATTTCCTCAAGAAAACAGGTATGATCCTTGCAGAAAATAGTTTACAGAGGGGAAAACAGTTATAATGAGAACCACAACTCTATTCCCAGGTACCTCAACTGTTTTTTCTTGTTTTTTCTGAGGATGGCAACTGTTCTCCCTTAGTATCACAATTGTTTCCTCTATGTTCCTTGGGATAGGAACTGTTATCCCTGAAGAAAACAGATATTATCACGACGAAAACGTCGTTAGCAGGAAGAATATCTAGATCACATTTCAGCATGACAAGCCCCGCGCACGTTTTCATTAGTACAGAGCGGAAAAGAGGAAAACATTCATTATCCTGAGGAACATAACCATTTCTTAGGGATCACAACTGATTTTCCCCTGTTGTCTTCTCTGCGAAAATAGCGAAAACAGTTACGATCCTTCAGAATGACACCGATGATAACTGTTTTGCGTGGGAAAATAGGCAAAAACATTTATGATCACCCCGAAACACGGGGTAGCAGCCATTATCTTAAGGAAGCCAGTTATGATCCTGAAGGGTAACAAATCTGTTTTTCTGAATGATGATAGCTAGTTGTTTGTTCGGGGGAAAGCCGCCAGTATGGTCTTTTGATGGTAGTATGCTGCCGTGCTAAAAGTCTACACGTGAACGAACACGGTGATCTTCTGTATGAGACATCGTCTTACCTGCAAAGCCAGCAGCAGCGTGACGTGGAAGGGAGGGACGTCCTGGACCTTGTACACCATCCGTATGCTGGACCACTGGTCCTCTGATGCCAAGCCTTCAGGTGGACCATTCTCTTCCTGGGTGAAGTCCTTTGGATGACCGTTTTCTTCTTTGGTGGTTCCTGTAGGACGTAGGCGATCACTGACCAGAGTGACAGCAACCTCACTTTCCCAGTTTTCCATCGTCGGCAGTCTGAGTGGGAACTTGCTCGCTAAAACTTTATTTATTTAAGTGTTTGTTTTATCTTATTTTATTGGTTTATTTTTTTGGTTTATTTACCTGTCTGTTCATTTATTTATGTATTCAGCTGTGTGCCGCCACGACGATTGTTACTTGTAGTCCTTTTGGGGGTGCTTGTTTTTCATGTGTATTTTATTATCCTTCCTGTCACAGCTGGTGCTTGCCACAGCAAAATATTATATTTGTTGTTGTCGTTCTTTTTTTTTGTTTTTTTTTTGTTTTGTTTTTTGTTTCTAAAAAGTTGCTTGAATAATTACGTTCTCAGAAAAAAAATCAAATAAACGGTTTCTTCCGCAGTACTCTTGGAAAAGCCGGTCTGGCGTTTGCCGATGTGTGAGCGACCACAGCACTGGTCTGCGTCTGGCCGCCATCTGGCAATTTAAAGGGAGTGGGAGGAAGGGGGAAACACTACCACGTGACCATAATGTATATGCAGCCACACTGCGTAGCGGTGAACGTCCAGGTCATGACAGTCGCTCGCAGGTTCAAGCCGCCACCGGAACCATAATATCCTTCACACAAAAAGGAAGATGTTTATCACTGACCATCACCACGAGCAGCAATGCAGTGTCTTCTGTGGCGCGTTTCCTCATGGTGACGTCAACTTGATGGCTTGTGTGGACTGCTGTTTCGCAATGGTTCGGGCGACACAAACTGTGTCTGGCTGTGGGTGGGAAACTGGGCGGTATGGAAACAATATATTGTAGAGCCCCGAAAGACGACACAGGTAAAAATGGAGAATCCCCCTGAACTGAATAAAATATAGATAGATAGATAGATAGATAGATAGATAGATAGATAGATAGATAGATAGATAGAAGATAGACAGATAGATAGATAGATAGATAGAAGAATGAACAAATATTTAAAACGTAGACAAATACTTTCTGATTCTGGCATTTGTGATGAAGAAACTGTTCTTCTGCTGTGTCCTTTAGATAATTTTCACCAACTAGTTAACTCCTCAAACTGCTTGGTATTCACGCAGATTTTTTTTTTTTCTGGTGGGATCTCTTTGGTACCTGTTGTGTAGTTCCCCAGTGTTGGACAAGTGCTTCTTGCCGTGTTGGTGTTTCTATCTGCCGCTGGAGAAGAAAAAGAAACACCCGAAGGTGCTGGGAGGACCCAGAGAAGCACTGTCTTCACCTGCCTTTAGAGCAGTCCTGTACCACCCTTGGAGGCCTGCACTGTGTTGACGATGGGTACAGGCACGCGCAGGACACTCCATTAAGATATCAAGGGACATAACTGCTCCTGAACAGAGGTAAATCAGACTACAGGATGCAGCTCATAACAGCCTTAAAGTAGCATCCCATGGGTGTACCAGCCCGTATTTCATGACTGCAGAGCCCACCGGCGAAAAACACCACCCTCCAGCTGCCGAGCACACCCTACAGACCCAACCACCCTGCCACGGACAGATGAAGACAGTGCCACTCCAGACACAGCCAAGCTTTCGCCATACGGTCTTATGTGCCCTCAAGAGAGAATCCAAAGTTGTAGTCTTTCCCACTGTCAACAGGACTTTCCCTGTGGTCAGTGGGTCTTTCCTCACCGTCACTGGACCTTTCTCCAGGGTCAGCCTAGTTAAGGCAAAGAAGAAAAAGAAACACCCGAAGGTGCTGGGGAGGACCCAGAGAAGCACTGTCTTCACCTGCCTTTAGAGCAGTCCCTGTACCACCCTTGGAGGGCCTGCGCTGTGTTGACGATGGGTACAGGCACGCGCAGGACACTCCATTAAGATAATCAAGGGACATAACTGCCTCCTGAACAGAGGTAAATCAGATCTACAGGATTGCAGCTCATAACAGCCTTTAAAGTAGCATCCCATGGGTGTACCAGCCCGTATTTCTTGACTGCAGAGCCCACCGGCGAAAAACACTCCCTCCAGCTGCCGAGCACAACCCCACAGACCCAAACCACCCCTGCCCACGGACAGATGAGACAGTGCCACTCCAGACACAGCCAAGCTTCGCCATACGGTCTTATGTGCCTCAGAGAGAATCAAAGTTGTAGTCTTTCCCACTGTCAACAGGACTTTCCCTGTGGTCAGTGGGTCTTTCCTCACCGTCATCTGGACCTTTCTCCAGGGTTCATCCTAGTTAGGCAAAGAAGAAAAAGAAACACCCGAAGGTTCTGGGGAGGACCCAGAGAAGCACTGTCTTCACCTGCCTTTAGAGCAGTCCTGTACCACCCTTGGAGGCCTGCGCTGTGTTGACGATGGGTACTGGCACGCGCAGGACACTCCATTAAGATATCAAGGGACATAACTGCTCCTGAACAGAGGTAAATCAGACTACAGGAAATTAGGGGAGGCAAGAGCAGAGAGTTCTCCCAGAAGACATTGACCTACCTTACCTTGATACGATCTAACACTGTCTTTTGGTCGAGAAAATATTGGCACCTGTAGTGTTGGTCCAGGAGATTTTAGCAGCAGTTAGACACGGAGGATACTCGTTGTGTGGCTATAGTCTTCGTATCTCAGCCCATGGCGTATTTCACTCTGGTGAGTACCGGTCGGGACCGCAAAGTCCCACAAATGAATGCCTCTGCTGGATTCGAATCCACGATCTGCCAGCCTGTCATTTACGATACTAATCACTGCACCATCCAGGCAGGTGTCTGGTCTTGATTTCTTTTTTTGATTAATTAATTAATTTATTTATTTATTCATTTATTTATCTATCTATCTATTCATGTACTTACATATCTATTCATTCATTTACATATTTATTTATTTATTATTTATTTAAATTACTTGTCTATCGTTAATTGATTAATCTTGCTTATTTCTCTATTTATTCATTTGTTTGTTTATCATTGGATAATTAATTTGTTTATTCAACATGTGTTAAAGTCATTTCGCACGTGCTTCCAGTTCACAACATGCTCTAATTTGCCGACAACAAAAACTTCGAGCAGAGAACTAATAAAGGGCCAAATTCTTTTCTCAAAAATCCCCTCAACAAGTTTCGGGCATTTTTTGAGATAAAAAACGGCATTTTTTTAGTTTTTTCTGAAAAAAGTAAGACTTCAAAAACCCCAAAAAATAACGTTTTATCTAAAACCCAAAACAACTTTTCGGGGTTATCCGTTTTCAATACTAATTTATAAATTTTCAGATTTCAGTTTTTTTTTTAATCCTGTGTTTTTCCTGGCCCTTTTTTTTAAATTTAACATCTTTTTTCCGCAAACATTTTTTCAAATGAGTTTTTGGGTTTTTTCATGTGAAAAAAAAACTACATTTTTAAAAACTGTTCAAAAGCCCTTTTAAAACCGTTTAAATATTTCGGCAAAAATTCACACACTTATCCCACTGTCTTCCCTAAAAGAGTTTTGAAAAAGGTTTCTCTTTTTAAAAATGTCTTTTTCTGCCAAACCCGTAAATTTAATAAAAAAGTGTCTGCTTTCCCTTTAAAAACAGCCCTATAAAACGGGTTCTAAACACTCACTCATTTTTTTTTGCTAGGATCAATAAATATATTCATCATCTGCCCATAAAAACCTTCTACCTGATATGCTTTTTTTCCTTTTAAAAGTTTTGGCCAAAAAACCACAATATGCCCCAAAATTTAAAAACCGCTAAAGGGTTTGAAATGGGTTTCGAGGATAAATATTGTTTTTTCCACAACCCATCGGCCACAAATCAATGAGCAATGGGGGATTTTTTTGTCATAAATTTTTAACTGCCCATAGTTTTTATAACAGAATTTAATCTAATCCATTATTTTTTTATCATACTCTCTGTCAAAACTTGTTCAGTAAATAAAAACCCTATAAGGCCTAAATGGTAAGTTAACCCAATTCAGTTCTGAAAGATTTTTTTCTATTTAAGTAAACAGAAATTTTTTTTCCCTTTTTTTGTTAAAACCCTTTAAATATCCTCACCATTGTGAAAAACCCGGAGGGGGTTTAACGTTTAAGAGGGGTTTTTAAACGCCCAAAATTTTTGGGCCAGCTAATATTAATTCCTTTTATAAGGTCGTCATTTAACGCCCAAAAACCCCATCCCTCCCATCTTTAAAACAGAAATTTCAAATTTTAAATTGTGGGGGGGGGGGGTTTGGTCTCCAAAATTTTTCTGCTTTGGAAAAAAAAACTGTAATTTTGTAAAAGTTTTTTTTTTACAACTGTTTCTTTTCTGTGGAGGATTTTACTGTTTTTTTCCCCCTTTTACGGGGGTTTTTAAATTTTCTTTCCGACTATTGTCGCCGGCAAAAAACTTAATTTTTTTAAAAGGGCCCAAAGTTGAATGCTTTTTGAAACTTTTTTGGCGGTTTTAAAAAATGAAAATGGGCTTATAAAATTTCCAAAATTTTTTTGTCCCATTCAAAAATATGGTTCTAAAGTGCCATTTGGGGTCAGGTTTTCGAATATTTTATTTCATAGGGCCAACATTTTTTTGCCTCTGATTGCCCCCCGTTGCTCTATTTTTGGAAACTTTTTTTTTGTCCCCCAACCTCTTTGCTTTTTATAATCACCATCTTTAGTGTCCCAAAAAAACCATAAAAAACCCCTATCCCCACCGTTCTGTTCAAAGTCCGAAAACGTTTTGCAGGTCTTTTAATTCTAATTTTTAAAAACCCTCACGGGCCCGTTTAATGTAACCGATTTTCTGGCCCCCCCCGACATTATTTTTGGGGGAAAAAACTTAAAAAATTTTTTTTCCAAAACAATGTGTAGGTTATCAAAATTTCACAACTTTCCCCGCTTTTTCTCAATTTTTATATTAATGATCCAACCCTCCCCAAATTAAAACTTTTTTAAAATGTAAATTAGGGGAAATTTTATAATTTCATAAACGCAAATGCAGCTTTCCCAAAGGAGACTCTTAAACAGTTGAGGGCCTTCCAATCTATAATTTTCATCAGTGCTCACCACCCCAAAAGAAAATAGAGTAATGGGTTTTAAAGCAAGAAACGAGCGGATTTACCCCCTCATAAGTAGTTTTGTTTTTGGGTAATCTAAATTTATAATTGTTAAACTGCAAAGCCCAAAATTTTAGCAAAACCTTTAAAAAAAATAGTAAAAACCTTTCCCTTCTTTAGGTTGAATGTTAACATTGTTTTTTGATTTGCATTGTTTTAAAATTTGAGGTAATGTCAAAGTTACTCATTGCTTTTTTTATGAGCCAAAAACCCGTAATAAACCTTTAGGTATTGTTAACGGCTAACTTGGCCCCTGTTTTGTCAATTTTAGAACCTTTTTATTCTCCTTGGATTCATTTTTATTAAACCCTACGACTTTGTAGAATATTTCATGGAGTGCGACCATTTTGGTTCCGCAATCGTTCTTAACAGCATGCTCTAAAAACGAAGGACGGTCTTGAGTTGTTATTGTTACAAACATTTTTTAAACGAAATAAAAATGAGTGCGTTTAAATATACTAATGCAAAATATTCTGCTGGGCCGCACTACAATCTTAAAAACATAACAACTAACACCCTCGACATTTCTGTGTCTCAGTCTGACGCCTTTCAAGTAAAGGTGAGTACTCCATTGGACAAATATCTTAACCCCCCTATTAAAAAAGACTACATCCCAAAATTTTGGTTTAGTCATCCGATGCAGTTTTATCAGAACCAGTTAAACTTTGCCGTGTTTTGTGCATCAACTGGGTGTGGAGTGTCGTATGCTGATCATTTAAATCATCCTGATCCTTTGGTGAGGTCAGTGTACAGTTTTCATTTTTATTACACCTTCAGACGTATTTTGACTGAACTGCGAGCGCCATTACCAAATGACAAACCGTTAATCCATTCAGCAACAGAATAGACATGAAGGCTTTTGAAAGGATCTGTAACGAATTCAATATTAATGTTAAGACAGACTTTAGACAAAAGTTGGATCTTAATCATGGTTTAGGCACCCCTTATTTTGGGGCGTTCACAGAAAGTATAAATATGACTGGAATCCTCCTTACACATCTTTCTCTTCAGGCACAACTGTTCACCTTGGGTCCATAGAGCAAGAGCATAAAACAGCATGGACAACATTTATCTTAGACACTTCTAAGGGCCTAACTAAAGCAGGAATAGAACGAATAAACGACTCTGTTCGTACTTACGTTTGGTGTTTGCTAGGTTCGCAAGCACAAACGAGATCGAGCATAACAGATCCTTCTACTGGCTTTGATGCACAAAAACAATACTTAGCAAATTTAGAGGACGCCATTAATTCTACAGTTGATTTACCTTCAAGTATAAAAAGGTACCAACATGTTTTACAATACGCAAGATCGAAAGTAGACTTTGCTGTTGGTACTGGTTTATACATGCTGCCTTCTGACCTCAGGCTCCAGATAGGAACAATAATAAACTACAATAATGAAATCCTTGTGGCAGGTAATGAACAGAAGGTCGGGAAAAACGAAATAAATTCTGAGCCAGTAATATTGCAAGCAGTAAAAAAACAAGATGACCCCCCAAGAATAAGTCATCCAATCCCCGTGGCCCAAAGCCCAAAGGCCGTTGAAGACCCGGACTCTGTTCGCGATGACCATGAATATGAAAAGACAGCGCTTGTTCTTGGATTAACTGGCCTAGGATTACTCGGTCTTTATCTTACTAAATATTAACCCAACTATTAAGAGAACTAATGTCCATAAGTGCTCGGCCATAAAACCAACTACTTTGCTTGCAGTAGACAAAAGCCAGCTAACAACACCCCCTAATATACCCGGTAAAGAGTCTATAGCTTTACCGGCTAATTTTTTTAATAAATCCGCAAGATGATCAAGCTGTTTTTTTACCCCTGATTTATCAGGCGGAGATGGAGGCGATGGCGGTGGAGGCACTGGGCTTTGACCGCCGCCGCCCGTAATAGCCATCACCAGTGTACTTATTGCAAAACCTAAGGCCGTTATAACGCTTGCTAATGTGACTCCTTGCTCTATAAACAGTGTTCGGATTCGTTCTGCTAGCGTTGTGTCTTCATATAAAATTCTTTGGATAGTTTCTCTTATTCTATTTACTTGAGTTCGTAATTGTTCTCGGTTAGTAGACAACACTTAGTCTTGCTGATCTCTCTTGTTCAAGATCTTTTAGTCTTTGGGTTATTCTTTCTTTTAAAATTTATGCCCTAATTGGGTTTCCCCC
>CM031599.1:55629069-55631569 GCA_018398815.1 Conus ventricosus | reverse complement strand
AACCCCCCCCAACCCTCTTCGAGGAAGAGCACATGTACACCATGGACAAACTGTACAGTTTTGGAGCGGATCGGGATTATAGGGCTGATGCGGGTTGAAAACAAGCAGATGGTATGTTTGTTTGGGTCTGACTGGATTTGACGCCTGTTCAATACATTGGCAATCATTTGTTGAAAACTGGTCTGCACGTTGTGAAACTGGAGTATGGCGTTCATTTCGCGAAAAACGTTTGCCGTATTGATTTGATTAACTTCTTATACTTACTGTTCAAAACCAGTAACCATGGACAGAAAACTGTGATGTCAGTTGTTGGACTGCCTGATTTTTTCTGATGTTCACAAAATTGATAAACCTTCTCTCTCTCTCTCTCTCTCTCTCTCTCTCTCTCTCTCTCTCTCTCTCTCTCTCTCTCTCTCTCTCTCTATATAGATAGATAGATAGATAGATAGATAGATAGATAGATAGATAGATAGATAGATAGAGATACATGGATATGTGTGTTTGTTTCTCAGTACAAGCAGGCAGAAGATCAATACAGAAAAAAGATGGGAGGACAACATCAGTGCATGGACTGGCCTCAGACTCAGCAACTGCCTAAAAAAGTCTGAGAACTGGGAGGAGTGGGGAAAGCTGGTTGCGAAGCTTTCTGTGGAACTCCAACGGTCTTCAAGACTCCGGGATAGGTGATAGGGGTGCTCTCTCTCTCTCTCTCTCTCTCTCTCTCTCTCTCTCTCTCTCTCTCTCTCTCTCTCTCTTCTATCTTCTTTTATATTGTTTTTGTGTATTTTTTGTGTTGGTGTTGTGTGTGTGTGTGTGTGTGTGTGTGTGTGTGTGTGTGTTTGTTGTGTGTGTGTGTGTGTTAGTGTGTGTGTGTGTGTGTGTGTGTGTGTGTGTGTGTGTGTGTGTGTGTGATTATATGTGCCACACATAATGAATATTACAACACACTATATACATACATATAATACATACATACATACTACATACATAATACATCATACAAACAATGTGATCCGGCCAGGATACAGCATGGTGAGGTACGTACAAGGAGAGAAGGAGAAATAATAAGGGGGGGGGGGAGGAAAGGGGGCCGGAGAAGGGCAAATAGAAGGAAGAAACGGGTAAGGAGAATGAGAGATTGGAAGGAAGAAGACGGTAAGGGAGATGGAGATGTGGAAGGAAAAAGGGACGGGAAGGAGAATGAGAGATGTGGAAGGAGAGGCGGGTAGGGGAATGAGAGATGTGGAAGGAAGAAGGCGGGTAAGGGGAGAATGAGGAGGGAAGGAAGAAGACGGGTAAGGGAGAATGAGAGATGTGGAAGGAAAAGGGGGCGGGTTGAGGGATGAGTATAAGCGAGGGGGGAGGGGGACAGAGGGAGGGGGAAGGAGGAGAGGGAGACCGAGGAAAGTTGACGCAGGGGAGGGGGGGGGTGGGGGGAGAGGAATGGGAGAAGACGAAGGGGAAAGCGACGACGGTGGGCAGGGGAGTGATGGAAGGGATAAGAATGGATTTGGGGGGGGGGGGGGGGGGGAGCTGATTAAGAGGGAACGGGAGGGAACGGGAGGGGGACGGCTAATATATTATACAGAATGAGGGCGACCAAGCCTGCCAAAACAAAGAGACATAACCCAGCGTCGTGTTCTCACCATTTTGTTAATACAGTCATAAGATATGCTGTTGTTGTTGTTTTTTACTGGTATATAAAATCTCTGGAAGCTTAAAAAGAAAGTTACTGTACCGCCGAACGAAAGAGACAAACAAATTACAAATTACAAGACAAAACACGACGCGTTTCGCACCTCTTTGGTCTTTTTCAGGTAAGACAAACAACACTGGAGACAATGAAACGAAGAATGAACAGTCACTCATCTCCTCGAGCCGGGCTCAAAATGGATGTGGAATGTAAAACAGTTCGGGTGACAAGAGATAATAATTATGCTATTGTTTTACAGTCGGGTGACAAGAGATAATAATTATGCTATTGTTTTACAGTTCGGGTGACAAGAGATAATAATTATGCTATTGTTTTCATTCCCCATCCATTTCCCGCCCACGTTGAGGAGACAAGTGATTGTTTTTCTCTTCCTTTTGATTGTCTGCTCTTCCTTTTGATTGTCTGCTCTTCCTTTTGATTGTCTGCTCTTCCTTTTGATTGTTTGCTCTTCCTTTTGATTGTTGCTCTTCCTTTTGATTGTCTGCTCTTCCTTTTGATTGTCTGCTCTTCCTTTTGATTGTTTGCTCTTCCTTTTGATTGTCTGCTCTTCCTTTTGATTGTCTGCTCTTCCTTTTGATTGTCTGCTCTTCCTTTTGATTGTCTGCTCTTCCTTTTGATTGTCTGCAATGCTGTTTGTCTTACTAGAAGAAAACCAAGGAGGTCGGAACGCGTCGTGCTTTGTCTTCTAATTTGTTCGTCTCTTTCGTTCGGTGGTACAGTCATTTGTCTTTTTAACTTTGTTTCAATCTCCGCATGCAGAAACCTCACTTTGAAACTAAGATCCCG
>CM031599.1:55620334-55625334 GCA_018398815.1 Conus ventricosus | reverse complement strand
GGCACCAGGACGCCTGAGGGGAAGAAAACGCACTGCTCGCGGGGTGGCGGCAAGATCATCTTCTTGCTACTACAGCTGCAAGGCTTTGGCCCTTCACAGATAACTGGGTGGTCGTCACATTCCTTGTTTTTTTTTGTTCCTCTGTCTTCTGTCTGTCTGTCTGTCTGTCTCTCTCTCTCCTCTCTCTCTCTCTCCTCTCTTTCTTCAAACGCAGTGGGGTTATTTACGTTGATTAGAACGAATCTTTATCAAAGTGTTTTGCCCACGCGCAAAATTAGCGAAAGATTTTATTTCTAAAAAATAAAGAGGAAAATTTATGTTTATTTTGATTTGATTAGTCGGTTGAATGTTGGTCGCACTCACCCGTAATTTGCGCCTTGGGTATATGGATAAAATGGTATCCCCACAAAAAAATGGAATCGCCCCCCTATTCTTTTTTTTTTTCTTTTTTTTTTTTTTTTTTTTTTTTTTGCTGTCCCAACCTCTGCGCCACCTCAGAGGCAGTGCACCCACGCCGCTCATTCCGACACCCCGTCCACAGCCACAGCCCGGTCGGCCCCGCCGCAGCCCCCGGCACCGGCAATCCACAGGGAGCAGTCAATGTCAAGTCGTCAAGAGGCAACCCACAGGAGGAGACACTGCACTGCTGCCGAGTCACTTCGGTGGTGTTCAGTGGCGCCTGTTCTGATCTAACATACGCAGGACACCACCTACTAAGCCCCCTACTGATGACAATAATTGCTTAGTCGCGGAGCCGGCGTGAGTGAGCTCTCCCTCCGGAGGGCGCCACCACGTCCGTCCAACGACGGCCCCCATGGACTCGCCGATACCGCTGACCCGACGGAACCAAACCAAGACCACAGACGCTGAGAGGACATCGAAATTGAGGTCACCATGAGAGCAGGGCATGAAGGGCCACAGAATTTGAGGCTTTTTTTTTCATGCTGATCGATGAGAATGAGGATGATTAAGATGATGCTACGGATTTCCATTTCGGTCTGAGACTACTTGACAGGGCTGTACTCTAACGCTTCCTTTCATAATATATCCCGGCGTCAACCAGGCCCGAGAGATACAGGCACATGCAATGTTGGTCAGGAAATTTGAGCAACACTCTCAGAAACGCATCCATTAAGTGGATGAAACTCGACTGTGTGGTCCCAGTCTTCCCAACTGAGTCCGCAGCAACTCAACTCTGGGTAGGAGCCGGTCGGGCAGAAACACCCACATGACTTCTGATGGGATTCGAACCCACGACCTCCCAGCCGGAGTCCGCGACGCTAACCACTTCGCCACGGCGGCTGGTGACCCCCAGTATTTCACAGCCGCACATCCACGGTGCTAACCACTGCACCACAGTGGCTGGTTAATTTAGTAATTCTATCGGTACAAATCTTTGGCTGCATTCTCTTTCTGCTGCAGCTTGCCGTCACTGATGATGGTTGGCGATACTGAACACATTCAGCACAGTTATTATTAAGAATACTTATATAGCGCCTATCTTCGGCTAGAGACCAAGCTCTAAGCGCTTGACAATCGACACTCGTTTACACAACGGGCTGCCTATCTGGGTAGTGCCAACTAAAGAGCTGCCAGCCGGTGCCTCATGCAGTCGTTTCCCGTGTCTTTCAGTCAGTATCGTTCAATATCATTCACTCAGTTTCCTTACTTCCCTCATTCATTCCATTCCTCACGCAGGGTGCATGCCATGTGTAACGTGTCATCCACACCAACGGCCAGACTGGCCTTCTCTTCCGAAAGTTGATGATGGGATTTTACGTGTGTGCAAGATGTTATGCGTGCGTTCACGGAACCTCGGTTTATTGTCTCATTCGAAGGGCTCTATGGGAAATGGAGTCAGAAGCAATGTGAACTCCGAGGGAAGAATCCCCCTGTACCGAAACGGCCCGAATGAGATTCGAACCCGCAATCCCAGGATCACCAAGATTACGAGTCCGACGCTCTACCACTGAGCTATTCCGGCCCCCCAATACTCGGTTGAGAAAGTGTCGGTGTTCAGTGTTGAAAACGTGTGTACTTCGTGTGTGTTTCAGACGTTTTCACGAGAAGCCTGCGGATCAGGATATTAATCCATGCTCGTGTAAGTTGCAACGAGTGGAATGAATGGTCAGTTCAGTTCGCCTGCAGTTGATTGCTATTTCACTTGTTGTTTGTTGTTGTTGTTGTTGTTGTTATTGTTGTTATTATTATATTATTATCCTTATTATTATTATTATTATTATCATTATTTATTATTGTTATCATTATTACAGTAGTAGTGGTAGTAGTAGTAGTGGTAGTAGTATCATTTTTGTTTACATTATTATAATTGTTGTTGTTATTATTATTTTATCATTATTATATTGTTATTATTATTGTTGTTGTTACTATTTGTATCATTATTGTTGTTGTTGTTTTGTTGTTTTTAATTGTTGTTATATACTATCGTTTATCATTATCACCTTGTTGTTGTTGATATTGCTGTCATCATCGTTGTCGTCGTTGTCGTCGTCGTCACCATCATCACCATTCCCATCATCATCGTCAAATACACACTATACAATAATGGCAGTTATAACAATTGGAAGAACAGGGACGGCAGCAGCAGCAGCAATTCCAGCAGCAGCAGCAGCAGCAGCAGCAGCAACAACAACAACAACAACAACAACAACAACAACAACAACAACGGTAACGACAACTGCAGCTGTAGCGATAACAACAAGGCTGTCAATGCCATTAGCAGTGTCTAAAACTGTTTGGTTTTGCTGCATTTTGCACAGTCATACCAAAGTGCATGGAACACCTTGTTTACCTGTGCATGTGTTACATGTATCATCTTTATCGCCCTCTCTCCCTTCCCCCTCTACCCCTCCCACTCCCATCGGACATCCCACACCAATCCCCTTCCTCCCCTCTCTCCTCCACCCTGCCACCCCCACATATATACATAAACAGAGGTACACACTCCCTCCCAAAATAAAAACGAATACAAATTACAACGTTGCTTCATCTTTATTTCAACTCCGAGACTCTGTGTGTGTGTGTGTGTGTGTGTGTGTGTGTGTGTGTGTGTGTGTGTGTGTGTGTGTGTGTGTGTGTGTGTGTGTGTTGTGTGTGTGTGTGTGTGTTCTTTGTGCGCGCGCGCGTGTGTGTGTTTTGTGTGTGTGTGTGTGTGTGTGTGTGTGTGTGTGTGTGTGTGTGTGTGTGTGTGTGTGTGTGTGTGTGTGTGTGTGTGTGTGTGTGTGCATGCTTTGCAACAATGCAAATGGTCACACGACAGTTGTTCACATAGTAAACGCTTGCACAACGATCGCTTGGGAGACAAATGTTCACATGACAACTGTTCAGAATGTAAATGCCCACGCGACAGTTGCTTATATGAGAATTCTTCACAGGACGAATATTCACACGAGAGCCATTTGCTATGAGACACAACAATTCTCCACTGGAGGAACGTTCCAACTGCAGCTTTCACGAAACAACTGTTCACAGGACAACTGCTCACTCGACGAATGTTCACACAACAGCTATTCACAAAATGCTCACAAGACAATTCGTCACAGACAAATGTTCACACAACAGCTATTCACAAAATGCTCACACGACAATTCGTTACAGACAAATGTTCACATGACAGCTGTCCGTAAGATAAATGCTCACACAATAAATTCCTAACGGAAGAAAACGTTCACATAACACACAGTGTAAATGTTCACATGGCACACGGTGTAACTGTTCACATGGCTCACAATGTAAGTGTTCACATGGCACACAATGTAACTGTCCACATGGCACACAATGTAAGTGTTCACATGGCACACAATGTAACTGTTCACATGGCACACAATGTAACTGTTCACATGGCACACAACATAAATGTTCACGTGACAATCGTTTACACGTTCACGAACCATCGTTCAGTTAACCGATTATTTGGTGGAAACAAAACAACACGCCCCTCCCACCAGACACTCGTCAAAACAGGCGGTCTGGCAGGTCTTCAGGACTAAAGGTCCATGATTTGCTGTGCAGGCCACTGACCAGGACAACCCCAGAGACCCCAGCCAACAAAACGGCACCAGCAAGAACAGATCCCGGCCCTTGCACAGCGGGACGGATGGCTCACCAACAGGAGCTAAACATACCAACCTGACCAAGGCCCACCCAGATCGTCGACCCTCATATTCTTCGTCCACACGGCGGTTCCAGAACGACACCTTCCGGACACACGAGCAGCCAGACGAGAGAATTACTCTGGTCTCCAGGGTGTGTGATTCGCAACAACCTCATATCTCGGGCATTGTGAGCACGGTGTACCTCTACGAGGCCCAGAAGGTGGCCTACTGTTCCACCCACAAAATTGCCTCCACGTACTGGATCCGCATCTTCCGCTGGCTGTACAACGACACGGCATCTGGCCACGTGGACAGTCCTCTGCTGCTGTCCAAGTACGACACCCACCTCGCGCCCTTTAAAAAGATCAGGCCCCGTAGCCTCATCAAGCCTAGTGCACAGGTCAGAGCTTTGATAGAGTCCAGCTACCGTTTTCTCTTCACCCGAGATCCGTACGCTCGTCTGTGGTCTGTGTACATTGACAAGTTCTTGCTGCCTGACAACTACTTCTGGGTGCACTTTTCCCCCAAAATCAAGGCTTCAATCCATAAGACGAGCACCCACTGTACGAACGTGACGTTTCACGAGTTCCTGCAGTACATCGTGATCGTGGCGGCCCGCGAGACGGGCCAGGCGCTGGACGACCATTTCCGGCCGGTCCACTATGGCTGCAACCCTTGCCAGTTCCGTCCCGACTTCATAGGTCACATAGAAACCATGCGAGAAGACAGCGCGCGGGTGCTGAGGCGGATGAAGCTGGACCTCCCAGAACTGTCGTCTCACCACGTCGAGCAAGAGATCCACATGCTCGTCGACTTCAGCTTCGAGCTGGTGGCCAAGAGACATATGCAGAGAGCCTGTGTGAACGACACTGATCTGGAGAGGCG
>CM031599.1:55607834-55610334 GCA_018398815.1 Conus ventricosus | reverse complement strand
CGGCTGTAACGGCCTGTAACGGTTTTTCTTCTTTATAGAATATCTCAAAAGGTACTTGGCCGATCTTTCTGAACATTTGTAGGTATGTTTATTATGGGTCACGAATGATGCCCGATGTTTTAGGTTACCGTTACAGCCGTTACTAACGTGTGTCCATTACTAACGGCTGTAACGGCCTGTAACGGTTTTTCTTCTTTATAGAATATCTCAAAAAGAACTTGGCCGATTTTTCTAAAAATTTGTAGGTATGTTCATTATGCGTCAAGAATAATGCCTGATGTTTCATTTTACCGTTATAGCCGTTAGTAACGGCTATAACGGCCTTAACGGTTTTTCTTCTATATAGAATATCTCAAAAAGTACTGGCCGATCTTTCTGAAAATCTGTATGTATGTTCACTGTGGGTCACGAATGATGCCCGATATTTTAGTTTACCGTTACAGCCGTTACTAACGGCTGTAACGGCTTGTAACGGTTTTTCTTCTTATGGAATATCTCCGGAAGTACTTGGCCGATCTTTGTGAAAATTAGCAGGTATGTTCATTATGGGTCTCGGATGATGCCCGATGTTTTAGTTTACCCCGTTATAGCCGTTACTAACGGTTGTAACGGCCTGTAACGGTTTTTCTTCTTTATGGAATATCTCAGAATGCACATGGCCGATCTTTCTGAAAATGTGTAGGTATGTTCACTGTGGGTCACGGATGATGCCCGATGTTTTAGTTTACCATATATATTGTTACTAACGGCTGTAACGGCCTGTAACAATTTTTCTTCTTCATGGAATATTTCAGAAAGTACTTGGCCGATCTTTGTTAACATTAGCAGGTATGTTCATTATGGGTCACGAATAATGGCCGATGTTTTAGTTTACCGTTATAGCCGTTACTAACTGCTGTAACAGCCTGTAACGGTTGTTTTTAGAGAACAGTAATATGCCGCTTCTGACTCACTTGCTCCTCCACCGAGTTTTTGGGCGAAAGTGGCCTAAAAGCGCCTATTCCTGTTCTCTGACAAGTAACCAAAAATACGATTATCTACAAACAAACATACTGTGCAGGTTATCCGTTTTCAATACTAATTTACTAAACTTTTCAGATTTCAGTTTTTGTTTAATCCTCTGTTTTTCCTGGTCATTTTCAATAACATCATTTTCGCGCAAACATTCTTCAAATGAGTCTCTGTCTTTCATGTGAAATAAAACTACAGTCTTTAACTGTTCTCTAAAGTCTTTTAAAACGGAGTTATATTTTTGACATAAAATCCACACACTTATTCCAGCATGTCTTCCGCTGAAAGCCAGTTTTGACAAAGTGTTTCTCTTTTTAACTATGTCTCTTTCTGCCGAGCAGTCATCTATAATAAATAGCGTTTGCGTTCCTTCAAACAGTCTATAAAACTGTTCTAAACACTCACTCAGTTTATTGCTAGGATTAACTAAATATATGTCATCATCTGTCCATATAAACCTTCTATTATGATATGCTTTGTTCCATTTAAGTGTTGGACAGAAAACCACAATATGATTAAAATTATAACGATAAACTGTTTGTAACAGGTCAAGGATAAATATTGTTTTTCCACAACCAGTTTGTCCACAAATTAATGAACAATGAGGGGTTTTTGTCATAAAGTTTAACTGCTCCATAGTTTTATAACAGAACTTAATCTAATCCAGTTATTGTTTTTATCATGCTCTCTGTTAAAATTTGTTCAGTATAATAAAATCCTATAAGGTCTAAATGTGTAATATTAATCCAATTCAGTTCTGTAAGATTGTTTCTATTTAGACTAATATTGATTTTGTTGCTTGTTGTTATGACCTTAATATCCTCACCGTTGTTAAGAACGACGATGGTAACTTTAAGACTGTCAACGTCTAAGTTTTGCCAGCTAATTAGAATTCCTTTTAAAAGGACGTCACTGACGCCCACAGCCCCATTCCTCGCCTCATCTTTTAAGACAGAAATTTCAAATATCATTGTGAACGCATCATCTAATTTCATTTGTGGAAAGAACTGTAATTTTGTAGAAGCATCCTTTACAACTGTTTCTTTTCTGTGGAGGATGTACTGTTTTTTCTCATACGGTGTTATTTCAATTTCTTTCCGACTATTGTCGTCTGGCATAAGACTTACATGTAAAGGGCCAGAGTTGAACGCTTTTCTGAAACTTTTTTGACGGCTAAAAAATGTAAATGGGCTTATGAATTCAAATTTTATTTCCCATTCTAAATATGGTTCCAAGTGCCATTTGAGGTCAGGTTTTCGAACTATTTTATATTCATACTGGCCAACATTATTTGCTTCTAGATTGCGCAGTTGTTCTAGTTTAGGAAACTTTTTGCTGTCGCCAACCTCTTTACGTTTATAATCACCATCTTTAGTGTACTCAAAACCATACAAAGCGCTATCTCACGTTCTGTTCAAAGTCTGCAACGTCTGCAGTCTTTTAATTCTAAAGTATACACTCCAGCGTAATGTAACTCTGATTCTTTACA
>CM031599.1:55589322-55601822 GCA_018398815.1 Conus ventricosus | reverse complement strand
CTCGGAACGAAATCGTTGCTGTTGCAATTCACTTGCAAATTTTGCATGCGTGTTAAGATCTGTGGACACGTTACTCAACTCTAGTTGGAAATACGATGTGAAAAATTCTTGACGATGGGTCGATTTTTGTCGTCTTTCTGGCCATTGCCTGCGATGTACAACATTTACCACTAACGGCTTGCTTATGCGCCAGGTGGTAGTGGCAACCGCAGATTGTCACATAGCAAGTAGGCACATCACACTCTTGTGGCTGTCACTACCATCTGGTGCATATACATGGTGTGGCCAGCGTTCTTCGTGCGTAGCAGGCAGCCCCCCCCCCCCTTCCCCGCCCCACTCACCTCCCCATTTCCCCAACTACTCCCCATGTATTCATGACACATCACTAACGATCGGAGGAGTATAACGTTATCCACAGATCTTGTCCAAAGCCCGGTTTGTAAGCGAGTTTAGATTTGTTTGCATAGAAGTCCTAGCCGCTTCGTTTCTGAATTTGCCTTCGTGCTGAGAAACCCTGTCATAACTTCAACGGCTGATGCTGCGTTCTTGTCACTTAATTTCTTGGCTAGATTTTGCATTTTACTGCTCTTCGTGAAGGGGTTCATATACTGACTTCCATAAAAAACGCGAAAGCAAAACAAGCTGAAGGTTAGGGGCGAATTTTATTGGTCACAATTGTACAGAGTGGAAGCGAGAATTCAACGTGATTTGATTCATTACACCGGTTATGTGTGAAAATGTCATCAGCAATATGTCTTTGTGTGGAAAAATCCAAGGTCACGTGGCAAACCAGCTTGAAGTCCTAATACCGTGTGTGGCCACCATTTGCATGGACAACTGCTCGACACTGCGGCTCATTGAGTGGACCAGGTGGTTCATGCATCCCCTTGGCACACCAGCCCACACATGGATGATGGCCTGGTGAAGTTGAGCCGCTGTTGCTGGTCGTAGACGCAGGAGGTCCAACCGTCTGCCAAGTTCATCCCAAAAATGTTCTATTGAGTTTAAATCGGGACTGAGGGCTGGCCAGGGCAGCACATTGACGTTGTTATGCTGAAGAAATTGCTGGGTGGCCCTGGCTGTGTGTGGTCTTGCATTGTCCTGTTGGAATGTCCAGTTTGGGTGTTGCGCAAAAAAAGGAACGATATGGGGTCTGAGCACCTGGTGGATGTAGCGCTGTGCATTGACACCCTGTCCGCGACCAGGACCAATGTTCTGAAAGATGACTGTTCCTATGGCGTGGTTAATGCCAATTGCACCTCATATCATAACGTTCGGGCCTCCCCAGGGGTTTCGCTCTACCACACAGGAGTCAGCATAGCGTTCACCAGGTCGACGCCATATTCTGACACGACCGTCAGCCATGTCAATAACAAAACGGCTCTCATCTGAGAACAGTATGCGTCCCCACTGCTGCCTGCGCCAGTTGATTCGGGCTTGTGCCCACTGAAGCCTGTCCTGCCGGTGTCTTGGTGTCAGTACCTGACCTCTGTGAGGACGCCTACATGCCACCCCGTTCTCCTGAAGACGCCGCCGCACAGTGTTGAGGCTGATTCGTTGCTGGAGATTCCCAGGCACCTGTCGAGCAGCGTTAGCCGCTGTTTGCCGCCTGTCCCGCAGATGGGTTCGAACAAAATGGCGATCCTCTCTTAGTGTGGTGACCCGAGGACGGCCTGGCCGGGGACGATCATCAGTGGTACCAGTGACTCGCATGCGGTGCTGCAGACGATAGATGGTTGAGATGTGGACGTTAAAGATGTTGGCGACCTGCCTGGCATCCACACCAGCCTCCAGATGGCCTAGGGCACGATTGCGTTCCTCTGCTCGTAGTCTTGGCATCTCTGTAGCGCTCAGACAGCAAGTCGTTATCTGAACCTTGTAGCGCGGCTTTATAAAGGCTGCATGCCTGCGTACTTGTCGCTGGTTAACTTTGCTCTGCATGGTGTGCACGTGCCTCACATGCAGCAACCAGTTTGCCATTTTTGTTGACCCTCCAATGTCGGGGAATGATGTGTTGCTCACACAATTTTTTCACTGCACGCGAGTCTTGGACTCAAACAACTTGCCACAATGGTTCAATATTGTATATTCACCCCTTTTCACCCGAAAAATAGCCTTTCAATTTTTCGCGTTTTTTATGGAAGTCAGTATATATACAAACATTTGTCCAACCTTGAGTGAGAGATACGGATACGGATATTTTATTCACAAATAGGCCATTGCCCCTCGTGAAGAGGTGCATCTCGAAATCATTCGATATTTTACACGTTCAAAAGCTGATTCAATGCTTTACATTAAGAAACAAGAACAGATCGTAACTTAAATGCTTTGTATAGGTAAATGGACAGATTTCTAGTTGTTCGTTCATTATTGGAAGCTAGAAGTAAACTTAATCTGAAAAGACTTGGAAATCTGTAGTATTTCAAATGTATATAGCGTTCTCTTATTTGGTTTAGTAAAGAACAGCACAGAACAAAATGCACTTCATCTTCTTTCTCTTCTTTACACAATGGACAAATCAAATCAACAGGGGTATGTTGTTTGTATCGACATCTATGTACAGCAATATTTGAAATACCCAGTCTGAATCTTGTTGTAATAATCTTGATATGTCTGTCTAGATTTAACGTTAAATGCATTTTATCTATTGCTACTGTTCAAAAAGTCTTATATACACTAAATCTGTCACTATTCTTGACATGAAAATCCCATTCTTGCCATCTGCAAAGTACAAGTCTTTCTTTAAAGTCAGCAATAAATTGTTCTACTCCCTCAACACCTTGGTTTAACCACACATAACCAAAACCAAACATGTATAACTTACAGCGAATATCAGACGCTCAGTTTGTCTTATCACGAGAGTCTAACTCAAATAATGTTCTATATGCTTTTCGCGGTAATCTTGACTCATCCATTCTTGTCAACTTTAACCAGTAGTGCATGCACCTAACGGCAGAATTTATGTAAACAGGGTATCTATTTGTCTCACCATACACAAGGTCATTCGGTGTTTGTAACTGAACTCCTAAAAACTTTTTCAGAGCAAAGAGATGTACTTTTTCACAAAAGTGTACAGCATTACTTAGCCCCCACAATTCAGCACCATTCTGAACAATGGGTTGTATCTGCGCGTCAAATAGTTTTAAATATACAGCAAGAGAATTGCATTTTAACTTACGTAACTTTTGCAATATACATAACAACGCATGCTTTGCTCTGCAGGCAAGGTTCTTACAAGAAACAGTAAATGTCAACCGTGTTGAAAAATAGATGCCTAGATATTTATAAACATTAACAACAGGCATAAGGATTCCATTGTAAGTCCAGTGTTCACTAGCTGCTAAGTACCCACCTTTTCTAAATACAACTATATTACTTTCGTATGGAGTGCTGTTGCGGCCCTATGTAGACTATTTAGTTGCGTCTGTACCCCAACTATTGTTTCCGACAGAAGAGCTATGTCATCTGCCAAAAGTAATATAATAGTTCAAAATCATGCATAAATGTTGCACCATGCCTCCCATTTCTAATCACTGCTATTGCTAATTCATTTATAAATAAAGAGAACAGCACCGGACTTGTAACATCCCCTTGCTTTACCCCCCGGGTACAGTTTATGTAGTCTGTCAATTTTGCACCCGAGCGAATTCTAGCTCGGACTGTAGTGTACATGCTATGAATACATCGAAAGAGTTTTCCTTTGATACCATTTTTTACCAGAATAGGCCACAGTAGATTCCTTTCTATAGAGTCAAAAGCTTTCTCAAAGTCAATAAAGGCGACATAGAGTTTACGGTTAAAGCAAAACTGTTTTTGTATCAAAGCTAATAATGTGTACATGTGATAAATGGTGGAGTATCCCCTTTTAAACCCCGCTTGATATT
Organism: Conus ventricosus; assembly: GCA_018398815.1. Classification (NCBI taxonomy): domain Eukaryota; kingdom Metazoa; phylum Mollusca; class Gastropoda; order Neogastropoda; family Conidae; genus Conus; species Conus ventricosus. The sequence goes on along the minus strand of CM031599.1, from coordinate 55,597,938 downwards.
CCCCTGTGATAGGCCTATTATGCAGCTCAATCCATTCTTGAATCCTATTGTTTACTATAGAACTATAAACTTTACTGCTTGTATTACATAATGATATCCCTCTATAATTACCGGGATCGTCTACATTACCTTTTTTAAATAAAGGTAAGACAATGGTTTCTGTCCAGTTATCTGGGAATACTCCCTTATATTATCAAACAGAGTGTTAAACAGTTTAACAAAGAAGTCAATTACTCAATCACCAGCATTTTTCAACAACTCGCCAATAATTTCATCCGGACCAGCGGATTTACCGTTCTTTAACTTTCTTATAGCCAGTAACACTTCTTCTCTAGATATTGGGCGGTTCATGGAACCACCATCTTCATATTCATCAAAACTATCATCAATGTTGTCGTTAGATACAAATGTAAATTCGTTTTCTAAATTTGTTTCAAGCAACTGTTTAAAATGTTTATACCAATCATCAATTGTTATATTGTTACGTGGCTGCTTTCGTTTTGAAGAAATTTTATGGACATTTTCCCAAAACTCCCTTTGATCACTTATGGAATCAACTAACGCCCCTAACAATTGCTCATTGTGCTGATTTTCTTTAAATTTTAACAAATTCTTATACTCTCTCCTAGCTATGCAGTAAGCATCACGATCAGAACTATCCTTCGTTTGCCGAAATATGTATAGCAATCCTTTTGCTTTCTATTTACTTAGTTTACATTCTTTGTCATACCAATCATTTTGTTCATCAATATTGTTCAGAGTGAGTTGTTTTTCCTTGAGTGAGTGAGAGAGAGAGAGAGAGAGAGAGAAGAGAGAGAGAGAGAGAGAGTTGTCATTTGTATTTAGTTTTCAATAAGTGAATTTAGCGTGCGCGTATTCATCATCTATATGGTGTGTATACATGTCTATATGCCCAGAATGCTATCGCTATCATTTCAGCTTTTTGTGGGTTGGATGACTCACTAAAAAGAATGTATTTCCCTTTCTTTTTGATTGACAACCTGCTCGAAGAGGAAGAAAGCACAGGAACACAGAAAGACCACTCTCTTTTCATCTCTTCTACTGTCTTTCTTTTTGTACTCGCAGTTCTTATAGAACAGGGAGTACTTGACAATGGGAACGAAGAAATGCTGTCTGCGTGTCTGTCTGTGTGTCTGTCCGTGGTCAAAATGTGTTCCACTTGCTCCAGACAAAACTTCTTGGCCGATCTTCTGAAAATTTGTAGGTATGTTCATTATGTGTCACGGGTGATGCGCAATGTTTTATTTTACCAGAATAGCCGTTACTAACGGCTATAACGGCCCAAAACGGTTTTTCTTCTTTATGGAATATCTCAGAAAGTTTATCTCAGTGACGAAATACATTATGACGCATGTTTGATTGTGACGTTTTCTTGTCTATGAAAGTACTGTGTTTGACGATTTTAAGATAGCTTTAGATCTAATAACTGACTGGTAGATCATGGGTATTTTCATTGTAAACATGTACACGCGTATTCAAGATAAACTGGGAGTACGTTTATATGCTTTGCATCTTGTTTATTCTTTCTGACGCGTTATCATTGATCAGTTGACTCTTTTGCTAGCGCCCTCACCCCCTTCTCTCTCACATCTTGTCTGTCTGTCTGTCTGTCTGTCTCTCTCTCTCTCCTCTCTCTCTCTCTCTCTCTGTCCCCTCCCCCCCCCCCCCCCCCCTCTCTCTCCTTCTCTCTGTCTGTCTCTCTCTGTGTGTATTTTTCCTCATTTTCCATAGTTAAAAGAACACTGTCGTCAAAAAAGTACGCCAAAAGATACTGCTTTCTCTTCCCTTTCCAAACAAACAACCAAATTAATCTTTTTAACCCACACAAGTCGGTTAACTATCGATCGCTCCGAAAACAGGTAAGACCTCGTACGCACCTCCTAGCGACGTAATTATAGTCGATCGAGTTACTTCCATTGTGTTGCCACCACCAGAAACACTTATTAAGTTTTCGTTTTGCTCCTGAAAACAACTGTGTAATGTATTCACGTAAAAATACCCATTTTGTTGCTTCCTTGCCGTTTGGTCTGACACTGACCTTTAATCGCAAATCACCTATGAATACGGTGAACACACACACACACACACACACACACACCACACACACACACACACACACACACACACAATATATCATATAATATATAATATAATATATATATATATATATATATATATATATATATATATATATATATATATAACAAACTAATAAATTCCAAGGATAAGTACCAAGCACCGTTCCAGCAACTTACAGAGCAGCTTGGTGTTGCAATGACTGCAAGAAATATTGAATTATAAACAAAGCTTGCTCTTATGTCTTAGATTGAAGAAATAGGGGGAGATACGCATTCATACATGCAGTGGCAGATGATTCTGCCTAACTAACAGTATGTGCTTGAGTGGGTGGATGGGGAAAAATAAGTTGTTTTTTTTTCTCTCTTATAATATATATATTATAAGAGAGAGAGAGAGAGAGAGAGAGAGAGAGAGAGAGAGAGAGAGAGAGAGAGAGAGAGAGAGACGTTGAAACATGAGTCGAAATACTACTATCACTGCCACTTCTGATAATTCCGACATCTAAAAGCAATTTACAGTATCTCATATGGATCATATCTCGTATGAATCACTTAACCCAAGACTTGTTGGAAATAACTACCATAATGGATATTTTCGCTGCATGCAGCACACTGTCATCATAACATTGATAATTATTGTTTTCTCATGTATGTTTCGGTTGACTGTCTGCCAACGCTTTATAGCGTCAAAAGCAATCAAAATTACGGTTTTGATATCAAACTTTCTTCACACACAACAGTAATTCTTTTTTCTGGAGCTAATACATTGCCATAGATACGTAGATAACGTTTGACACAGCTGTTGTTGACAGTACTCTCTGCCGCAGGTTAGGCCTGCAGGCCTGGTCATTGTGTTATTATTGATGTATTTAGGAGAAGTATAAATCAAAGTGGACGTCAATGTATTGATTTTATGTGCGTGATAATGCATCCCACATACGCTTAGTTCATTCAGAGTCATACTAAAAGCTGTTGCTCTCTCTCTCTCTCCCTTTCACCTCTTTCCTTTTCTTCTTTCTGCTTTCCCCGCCCCTTCTCTCTCTCTCATCCTTTCTCCCCGCACTCTTTCTCTTTTTCTCCCCCCCCCTCACCCCATTCTCTCTCTCTCTCTCCCTCCTCCTCTCTCTTCTCCTCTCTCTCTCTCTCTCTCTCCTCTCTCTCTCTTCTCTCTCTCTCTCGCTCCTCCTCCGAAAGCTCTTTCCCGCTCTCTTTCTCTTTTTCTTCCCCTCCGCCCCCTTCTCTCTCTCTGAAATATGGCTAACTATGCCAATACGTTTACCGTTATAAAATAAAGAATCATTGTCATTGTCATTCTCTGTCTCTCTCTCACGCGTGCACACACACACACACACACACACACACACACACACACACACACACACACACACACACACACACACACTCACACACACACACACACACACACACACACACACACACACACACACACACTGCCTGTTGAGGCTGAGAGAGTGTTTGCTCTTCCTTTCGTACTTCGAAACAACACTTCGTTGAAAAAAATGTGCTCAGTTTATAACAAACAGAACGGAAGAGGTGGTGGGGAGGGGGTTTGGGGGTTGGGGTGGGGGGTGGGGGTGGGGTGGATAGGTGATACTGAACATCACAACATGGTAGTAAGATCTGTGATGATGATCCAATAAGGTACACTAGTAGGGTGTCAGATTTTTTTTTTTTTTTGGTAAACAAACAGAGACTGTTTCTCTGTCTGCGACTCGTTAACGACCTTAAGGGGAAGCTTTTTGTTTCCGAATTGACTCCGTCGAAACAGCTTCTTGTATATGGCTGCAAGTAATACCTCATACAGTCGTATGTCGATGAAGTCGTAAAGTACACGTGGTAAAAATATGTTGCAAAACTTAAACCAAAGTAAATGAAGTGCCTGCAGGTTACAGCTGTATCAATCACCCGTTCAAATTAGGTCTCATAGCGTGACAATCTCTTTCAGTCTATTCGGTCTCCCTGACAACTGCGCTATCCTCTTTCCAAAAAATGTACAGTGACATCCATTGTAGACGTTACGATCCTAACGCACTTCTTAAGAATCTTCTAGAAATTCTCAGCCATTACACAAGTTTCCTTGCTCACCTATAATTATCTTACCAATGTTTTAGGCAGTGGTTTCACCTTCAACAACAAACAACAGATTTATACATTGCAGTCACAGCATTGATAATGTTTCATGCATTTCATTCTGCCTTAAAAATACCAAGCAGATACTGGCGTTGAACAGAATCAAAGGCTTTCCGTAGATCAACAAAACAAGCATATTGTTTACCACCTTTCTTGGACAGACATTTTTCTACAATAGCATTCAACGTAAAAATATGGTCTACAGTGGAATATCCGTTTCTAAAGCCAGCTTGCAATTTTGACAGTTTACTGTTTTTCTTCAACCCATTTAACAAGCGTCTTGTTCAAAACTGATGTATAACATTTGCCAACCAAACTAAGAAGAGATACACGCCTATATATTATCTGGTAAACTTTTATCGCCTTTCTTGAAAATGGGAAATATAATTGCTTTAATATCCGTTGCTCTGGATATAAACCTTTGTCAAACAGTATATTAAATAAACGAGTTAAAAAGTTGACAGCCACGATATCAGCAGACTTTAACATTTCAGCCAAAATATGGTCTGGTCTACAGCTTTCCCCCTTTTTAATTTTCGAACAACATCATAAACCTCCTTTTTCAGAAATGACCAGATTAAGTTCAGAACAATCCGCTGTATGTCGTTGACTTTTGCTTCCTTCGTTTATACTTCTGACTTTGATGTCATTAGATAATCCCTTAAAATGTTGAAACCATTGACCTGGTGTTATTTCTTTACTAATTCCTTCTTTCCGTTTCCCTACAATTTGATTGGCTTGTTTCCAAAACTGTTTATTGTCGTTGCCTATAGAGGCTAACTGCCTTGCTTTTTCACGACTGTGACCTTCTCGCTTATATTTTAACACACCATTATATGCTTTCCAAGCGATAACATAGGGCACTCGATCTTCAGCTTTTTTAGTTTGCCTACATTTGTCAACAATTGTCTAGCTTTAATCTTTGCATCACCACAGTCAGCATCAAACCACACAGCTCCTCTGGGTATATCCCTAGTGGCAAAAAACCTGTTTGTTCATGCATTCACTTGCACTCAGCAAGGCATTTGAAAATCTTTCTGCACTTGTTCCACATCACAGTGTAAAAGAGACAATGCACCAATACACTAATCTTGAATTTCTTCAGAGTAAAGACAATCAATAAAACGTGCTTCTTTAGCATTATCCCAAACAATTTTTTTCACACTTTTTACAGTGTCCTTATTATTAGTTTATGTGTACAAAGTGTCAATGACACAGGAAAATGAGCGAATCAATAAAAGCCGGAACTTTCATTGAATGAACAAAGTGATTGACACACAGATCTTTAGACATGACAACATAGTCAATTGTAATATCACCTGTAGTACATACAAAAGTCAGAGATTGATCGAACTGAAACCGACACAGGCAATTTATGATAACACAATCAATTAACGGACATAAATCAAGCAGATTTTTACCAGAGATTTATCTCCTCATCATCCGACTTTCCTTCAAACAAAATATCATCCTCCTCTCTTTCAGCTCCAAAATACCAAAAATCTTTCACCTCAAAGAAACAGCATTTTTACTACCCGTCCGTGCATTCATGTCCCCCATAATAATCAGTGAGAAATCTTGGAAACTCTCGGGCAAATCAGCAACACACTGTTCTAAAATCTCTAAGCCATAGCCATGTTCTACCACATTCCAATATCTACTGTCATATGGGTGAATGTACACACATATTAGAAAAATATTTTTATGTACGTTAAACAATGAGCGATCTAATTCCAAAATCACCACATTTTTGTATCTCATCTTTATCCCTTTCACTAAGTTTAACAAAACCTTCCGCACAAACACAAGTATTCCGCCTGATTTTCTAGCACTTGATGATAATTTAACTGCTTTAGACACATATACATCAAAGTCACTAAAAGCACTATATCTATATTTTTCCGAATCAATAATTTCGTTCACTGAAAAAAAATATCAAAAGTTAACAATGTTTGAATCACATCTTTGATTTCAAGTTTGTGTGCCACCAATTGCAATTCCAATGCAAATTCTTATTTCTTTGGACTTTGGCCCCCCTCTATTTCGATGTACTTGTGTTCCTCCCTCCTCCGCCCTCTTGAAGGACCCCCCCCCCCCCCCCCCCCCCTCCTTTCCTCCTCTCTGTCCCTGCCCCGCCCCCTGGTTGTTTCCCCGTTTCAGACACTGCTGTATGTGTGTGTGACACTGTGTGTTGTGTTCTGTTCGCCCAACGTAGGCGTACAGTCTTTGGTGTGACACTGTGTGTTGTGTTCTGTTCGCCCAACGTAGGGCGTACAGTCTTTGTGTGGACACTGTGTGTTGTGTTCTGTTCGCCCAACGTAGGCGTACAGTCTTTGGGGTGACACTGTGTTGTGTTCTGTCGCCCAACGTAGGCGTACAGTCTTGGTGTGACACTGTGTGTTGTGTTCTGTTCCCAACGTAGGGCGTACAGTCTTTGGTGGACACTGTGTGTTGTGTTCTGTTCGCCCACGTAGGGCGTACAGTCTTTGGTGTGACACTGTGTGTTGTGTTCTGTTCGCCCAACGTAGGGCGTAGTCTTTGGTGTGACACTGTGTGTTGTGTTCTTTCGCCCACGTAGGGCGTACCAGTCTTTGTGTGACACTGTGTGTTGTGTTCTGTCGCACAACGTAGGGCGTACAGTCTTTGGTGTGACACTGTGTGTTGTGTTCTGTTCGCCCACCGTAGGCGTACAGTCTTTGGTGGACACTGTGAGTTGTGTTCTGTTCGCCACACGTAGGCTACAGTCTTTGGTGTGACCACTGTGTGTTTGTTGTTACGTTCGCCCAACGTAGGGCGTACAGTCTTTGGTGTGACACTGTGTGTTGTGTTCTGTTCGCCCAACGTAGGGCGTACAGTTTTGGTGTGACACTGTTTGTTGTGTTCTGTTCGCCCAACGTAGGGCGTACAGTCTTTGGTGTGACACTGTGTGTTGTGTTTTTGTTCGCCCAACGTAGGGCGTACAGTCTTTGGTGTGACACTGTGTGTTGTGTTCTGTTCGCCCAACGTAGGGCGTACAGTCTTTGGTGTGACACTGTGTGTGTGTTCTGTTCGCCCAAACGTAGGGCGTACAGTCTTTGGTGTGGGCACTGTGTGTTGTGTTCTGTTCGCCCAACTAGGGCGTACAGTCTTTTGGTGTGACACTGTGTGTTGTGTTTTTGTTTTGCCCAAAGTAGGGCGTACAGTCTTTGGTGTGGACACTGTTGTTGTGTTTCTGTTCGCCCAACGTAGGGCGTAGTCTTTGGTGTGACACTGTGTGTTGTGTTCTTTTCGCCCAACGTAGGGCTACAGTCTTTGGTGTGACACTGTGTTTGGGTTCTGTTCGCCCAACGTAGGGCGTACAGTCTTTGGTGTGACACTGTGTGTTGTGTTCTGTTCGCCCAAAAGTAGGGGGTTTCAGTCTTTTGGTGGACAACTGTGTGTTGTGTTCTGTCGCCCAACGAAGGGGGTACAGTTTTTTGGTGTGACACCTGTGGTTGTTTCTGTTCGCCCAACGTAGGGGGTACAGTCTTTGGGTGACACTGTGTGTTGTGTTTGTTCGCCCAACGTAGGGCGTACAGTCCTTTTGGGGTGACACTGTTGGTTGTGTTCTGTTTGCCCAACTAGGCGTACAGTCTTTGGTGTGACACTGGGGTTGTGTTCTGTTCGCCCAACGTAGGGCGTAAAAGTCTTTGGGGGTGACACTGTGTGTTGTGTTCTGTTCGCCCAACGTAGGGCGTACAGTCTTTGGTGTGACACTGTGTGTTGTGTTCTGTTCGCCCAACGTAGGCGTACCGTCTTTGTGTGACACTGTGTGTTGTGTTCTGTTCGCCCAACGTAGGGCGTACAGTCTTTGGTGTGACACTGTGTGTGTGTTCTGTTCGCCCAACCTAGGGCTACAGTCTTTGGTGTGACACTGTGGGGTTGTGTTCTGTTCGCCCAACGTAGGGCGTAGTCCCTTTTGGGGTGACACTGTGTGTTGTGTTTTTTTTCGCCCCAAAGTAGGCGTACAGTCTTTTGGTGTGACACGTGTGTTGTTTCTGTTCGCCCAACGTAGGGCGTACAGTCTTTGGTGTGACACTGTGTGTTGTGTTCTGTTCGCCCACGTAGGGCGTACATCTTTGGGGTACACTGTGTGTTGTGTTTTGTTCGCCCAACGTAGGGCGTACAGTCTTTGGTGTGACACTGTGTGTTGTGTTTCTGTTCCCCCCAACCTAGGGCGTACAGTCTTTGGTGTGACACTGTGTGTTGTGTTCTGTTCGCCCAACGAGGGCGTACAGTCTTTGGTGTTTACACTGTGTGTTTGTGTTCTGTTCGCCCAACGTAGGGCGTACAGTCTTTGGTGGGCACTGTGTGTTGTGTTCTGTTCGCCCAACGTAGGGCCCTACAG
>CM031599.1:55569322-55581822 GCA_018398815.1 Conus ventricosus | reverse complement strand
CTGAGATATTCCATGAAGAAAAACAACCGTTACAGGCTGTTACAGCAGTTAGTAACGGCTATAACGGTAAACTAAATCATCGGGCATTATTCGTGACCCATAATGAACATGCCTGCTAATGTTAACAAAGATCGGCCAAGTACTTTCTGAGATATTCCATGAAGAAGAAAAATCGTTTACAGGCCGTTACAGCCGTTAGTAACAATATATATGGTAAACTAAAACATCGGGCATCATCCGTGACCCACAGTGAACATACCTACACATTTTCAGATAAGATCGGCCATGTGCTTTCTGAGATATTCCATAAAGAAGAAAAACCGTTACAGGCCGTTACAACCGTTAGTAACGGCTATAACGGGGTAAACCAAAACATCGGGCATCATCCGAGACCCATAATGAACATACCTGCTAATTTTCACAAAGATCGGCCAAGTACTTCCGGAGATATTCCATAAAGAAGAAAACCGTTACAAGCCGTTACAGTCGTTAGTAACGGCTGTAACGGTAAACTAAAATATTGGGCCATCATTCGTGACCCACAGTGAACATACATAATATTTTCAGAAAGATCGGCCAGTACTTTTTGAGATATTCTATATAGAAGAAAAACCGTTAAGGCGTTATAGCCGTTACTAACGGCTATAACGGTAAAATGAAACATCAGGCATTATTCTTGACGCATAATGAACATACCTACAAATTTTTAGAAAAATCGGCCAAGTTCTTTTTGAGATATTCTATAAAGAAGAAAAACCGTTACAGGCTGTTACAGCCGTTAGTAATGGACACACGTTAGTAAGGGCTGTAACGGTAACCTAAAACATGGGGCATCATTCGTGACCCATAATAAAACATCCCTACAAATGTTTCAGAAAGAGGGCCCAAAGTACCTTTGAGATATTCTATAAAGAAGAAAAACCGTTACAGGCCGTTACAGCCGTTAGTAACGGCTGTAATGGTAAACTAAAACATTGGGCATCATTCAGTGACCCATAATGAACATCCCTACACTTTTTTCAAAAAGATCGGCCAAGTATTTTTTTGGATTTTCCATAAAAGAAAAAAACCGTTACAGGCTGTTACAGCCGTTAGTAACGGCTGTAACGGGCTAAACCTAAAACATCGGGCATCATCCGTGACCCATAATGAACATACCTGCTAATTTTCACAAAGATCAGCCAAGTACTTTCTGAGATATTCCATGGAGAAAAAACCGTTACACCCGTTAGTAAGGCTGTAACGGTAAATTAAGCATCGGGCATCATCCTTGACCCTAGTGAACATACCTACAAATTTTCAGGAAGATCGGCCCAGTAGTTTTGTCTGGAGCGAGTGGAACACATTTGACCACGGACACACAGACTGACACCACACAGACACACAGACGCATTTCTTCGTTCCCATTCTAAAGTACCCCCTGTTCTTTAAGAATGGGAGTACAAAAAAAACAAACAAATAAGGCAGACCCCTTTAAAACTCACAGAACAGCAAGAACAGGAACACACACACACACACACACACACACACACACACACACACCACACACACACACACCACACACACATACATGAAAACATTCGGAACTAACAACTCGCAGAAACTGAGGGGAAAAAAACTCTGTAGGTTGGGAGAGCGTATAGACCCCTGTCACATTTTAACGAACTGGCCCTTTGATCCGAATTCCCCATCAACATGCATGGCAACAGAAACAACAACAAACCGTCAGCTGTAACATGGGAAATAATGTATGGCAACAAAAACAACAACAAACTGTCAGCTGTGACATGGGAAAATAATGTATGGCAACAAAACAACAACAATCGTCAGCTGTAACATGGGAAAAAAATGTATTGCAACAGAACAACAACTTACCGTCAGCTGTAACATGGGGAAAATAATGTATGGCAACAAAAACAACAACAAATCGTCAGCTGTGACATGGGAAAATAATGTATGGCAACAAAAACAACAACAAATCGTCAGTTTTGGTGACATGGGAAAATTTAATGTATGGCAACGAAACAACAACTTACCGTCAGCTGTAACATGGGAAAATAATGTATGGCAACAAAAACAACAACAAACTGTCAGCTGTGACATGGGAAAATAATGTATGGAACAAAAACAACAATCAAACTGTCAGCTGTGACTGGGAAAAATAATGTATGGCAACAAAAACAACAGCAAACTGTCAGCTGTGACATGGGAAAATAATGTATGGCAACAAAACCAACAACAAACTGTCAGCTGTGACATGGAAATATTGTATATGGCAAGAAAAAACAACAAAAACCGTCAGCTTGGGGCATGGGAAAATAATGTGGCAACAAAAACAAAACAAACCGTCAGCTGGACAGGGGAAAATAATGTATGGCAAGAAAAAAAAAACCCGTCAGCTGGGGACATGGGAAAATAATGTAGGGCAACAGAAACAACAACAAACCGTCAGCTGTCACATGCGAAAAAAATGTATGCAACAAAACTACAACAACTGTCAGCTGTAAATGTAGTTATCAAGAGATCGTCCCAAAATAAACTATATGAAATGTTGCACGAAATTTTGGGAAAACTTCCAAATTAGGGTAATATTTGTAATTTTCCCCATTATGACTCAAAATTTACATCTTTGGGGCTAATTTTGGTGACTTATTCTTAAATGAAATTTTGGGACGTCTCTAATTACTTGGCGGTCCGATGTTTATTTAATACTTTTTCAAAATGTCATTTTTCTTTACCTAATCCCAACACCCCACACACACACACACACACACACCCACACCACACACCACACTCACAACACACACACGCACGCACGCACGCGCGCACACAACCCCCACCACCACACGCGCGCGCGCGCGCAGCACGCTCGCAGCACGCACGCACGCCCACACACCACACGCACACAGACATACACCACACACTCTCTTCTCTCTCTCCTCCCCTCTCCCTCTCTCTCCCCTCTCCCTCCTCTCTCTCAAAGAGGCGCTACACACGCATACGGGGCTCTTACTTTACTCGAATTTACGCACATACAGAAACGCGCGCGCGCACGCACGCAGCACGCACGCACGCACGCACGCACGCACGCACGCACGCACACACACACACACACACACACACACACACACACACACACACAAAGAGGCGCTACACACACACCACGCTGATCGCGCGCGCGCGCGCTCGAAGGCAGGCACCACACACACAGGACGCCAACACGCACCACACAAAAGACGTGGTCGATCACACGTACACACACACCACACACACACACACACAACACTCACACACCACACACACACAAAAAGCGATGCCCCTCCTCCCCTCCCCCCCCCCCCCCCCCCCCCCCACAAATTTCAATCATTGTCCATTACTGACGCAATCAGAGGAATATTATGAACAGAACAGACGGACAGAAACAGCAGCTCCACGGATGACGGACCTCTCATAAAAAAACACGGGGTCGTTCAATAGCAATAATGGGCATCGCGCCATTAAAGTCATTTTCGCCGGTGACTGTAACAGACATTTCCGATCACACACACACAACAAACAAACCATCCCGCTGTAACATGGAAAATAATGTTTTGGCAACAAAAACAACAACAAACTGTCAGCTGTGACATGGGAAAATAATGTATGGCAACAAAAACAACAACAAACCGTCAGCTGTGACATGGGAAAATAATGTATGGCAACAAAAACAAACACAAACCGTCAGCTGTAACATGGGAAAAAAAAATGTATTTGGGAACAAAACAACAACAATCGTCAGCTGTGACATGGAAAATAATGTATGGCAACAAAAACAACAAGAAAACCCTCAGCTGTGACATGGGAAAATAATGTATGGCCCCAAAAACAACAGCAAACTGTCAGCTGTGACATGGGGAAAATAAGTTTTGGCAACAAAAACAACAGCAAATGTCAGCTGTGACATGGGAAAAATATGTATGGCAACAGAAACAACACAACAACTTTCAGCTGTGACATGGGAAAATAATGTATGGCAACAGAAACAACAACAAAATGTCAGCTGTGACATGGGAAAATAATGTATGGCAACAAAAACAACAACAAACTGTCAGCTGCGACATGGGAAAATAATGTATGGCCTGTATGTAGGCTGTTTATTACAGTTTTTTTTTTTTCTGTATTCGTCATTTGTATTTAAAAGAATCGTTCTAACTTTTGTGATCAAAACAGTTCACGAGTGAATCAAAACCATGTTTCTGCAGAGGAAGCAATAGTAGATACGGGACTGACAGAAGTACTGCCCCTAAACTTTTTAAACAGAATTAAAAAAAAATAAAAAATAAATCAACCTTTACACCACTAGAAAAAATTTTAAAAATTCATGAAAACCCCCCCACAGATGTGACCTTTTTGTGAAAGATACTTCACAGTGTGCATATTCAGTAGAAAACGGGCCAGTTCCGAGGGGGAAAAAAATCAGAGAAACGATAACGTCTGTGCTTCCACTGCAAACGGTCACTTTTTTTCTCCAGTTCAGCGCGAAGCAAAAAGATCTAGAGAGTTAAACATTTAAATTTTAAGCGCACGAGAAAAAAACCAGAATGTTGACTGTTGGGATCACAGGCCCACCGTTTTTGCACCCACCTTTTGGGATGTTGTCTGTCTGGTTGACCTCTTGTTGACTGTTTGCATCACAGGCCACCGTTTCGCACCCACCTTTTGCATGTTTTCTGTTGGTTGACCTTTCTGAGCTGACTGATGGGCAAAAATTGCCCCTGTCCTTGAAACGGCGGGCACTTTTCGCTAAAAAGAGAGCTCTGACACAGATTACTTCCCTTGCAAACTTCCGAACATCCCCTATTGTTAGTTACCATGCTGAAAAGGATCCTGGATCGACCATTTCAGCCGATCCGCTGCAAATTTAGATGAGTTCACACTCTGGCCATATTGCATCTCTTTCTTTGGTTGAAATCGGTGTTGATTTTTTTTGGCGTAATCTTGTCACACACACACACACACACACACACACACACACACACACGCACGCACGCACGCACGCACGCACGCACGCACGCACGCACGCACGCACGCACGCACGCACGCACGCACGCACGCACGCACACGCAGCTCGCGCGCACACATACACACGCGCACGCGCGCTCGCGCGCACGCACACACACACACACACACACACACACACACACACACACACACACACACACACACACACACACACACACACGCACGCACGCACGCACACACACACACACACACACACACACACACACACACACACACACACACACACACACACACAGAGAAAGGGGCGAAAAAGTACAGGCACAAAAAGTGAAGAAGAAAACAGGAAAGGAAGATGGAAGTGTCATGTGACGTAGCCTCACATCAAGGCATGTGACGCTCCATCACATGTAGTCGAGTGATATGAATCATTTCCCCCATGCCACAACTAAAAAGGAAGAATATTCATGTGGCTTGACTAGTGTAGCGGGCGTCCCCAATAATTGTGAGGATCACTCAGTAAAACAGACAAGGGTTGGTCATTGGGTGAAAGTGACCACTGAGAGATAGTTTAATAAGGGCTAGTAAGGTGCTGGTCATGTGTTCTCAACGCTGAGCATGCACTTACTAGGAGGGAGGAAAGAATTAGTTTTAGCCCAGGAGATGGCCTAAAGACTCGAACCCGTCAGGACGTTGGTCAAGGGGTCCTCACCGCTGACCAGTCATTACCAGGTGAGCCATAGATAGTTGGGGAAAGGTACAGGGGAAAACCTAAAGAAAAGAGAAGCAGGTTACTTACACGAACCTTATTCGTGTTTCAGCCCTTCACCCTTCACCCGTCAGCTATTCCTCCTCTGATGCTGCGACGGCATCGTTTTCCTATGTGCTGAGACGGGTGTTCACGATGGCCATGGTGTGGGGAACACACCGATAGTTCAGCCCCAGCAACTGAAGACCCGGGTAGAGGAGTCGGATCTCATCGTTCCCCCAGTGACTGGAGAGTTCAAGGGGCAAGCGCTTTTCCTGATGCGGACTGGGCATCTGATGGTATGGGGCGAGCGCTTTTTCTTATGCAAGTATGGCATCATGATGGTATGAATTATTTATTCTCCTGGTCTGGATCTTGGGCCAATGTTGTGTAAAAGGCCATGACTTTATATTCTTGGAGGATGTGTATTCTTTCTCCGGCAAGAAGGAGGAATCTAGCAAGACTTTATTCATATCAGTTCGTAACTTGATTTATCTCTCTGTGTGAATGAGAGAGAGAAACATGTATAGAGTTTGTTTGATAACTACTGAAGTGTGATGAGCATCGTCGAAATTGTTCTATTCATTTAGTAAAGCGTTTTCCCCTGAGGAGAGGGGGAGAAGAAAAAACATTCTGTAGTGTGCCTTTTGGTTGACTGGAGAGATTGCGTGTGCCTATGGAGTAAATACTGTCATGAATGCGTGTGTGCAAGAGTGACAGTGTGACAGGAAGATAAAAGCATCATGGTAGCCCTCTAAAACATGTAAGGTAGGAAGCACCCCACCCTTCGCCCCCACCTCACTATCACCTCCTCCACACACAATCAAACGCGCGCGCACGCACACCGACACACACCACACACACACACACACACACACACACACACACACACACACCACACACACACACACACACACACACCACACACGTACACACACACACACACACACACACACACACACACACACACACACACCGTCCACACACACACACACCACACACACACACACACACACCACACACACACACACACACACACACACACACACCGTCCACACAGAAACACACACACACACACACACAGACACACACACACACACACACACACATCCAACACACACACACACACACACACACACACACACACACACACACCACACACAGTGATAATCCAATGATTCTAGTAAATAACCTTCAGAACAACATCGACAGATTGATTAAATGGACAGAAATGAACCACATGTCCCTGAATGGAAATAAAACGAAATGTATGTATGTGACTACACGGCAAAAAAGGCAGAAAATGAGGTCCCCGTTCACAGCGCTATATGTCAATGACCAAAGGATTGAGGAGGGTAACATCTCATAAAGTACTAGGGGCTATCATCGATAATGATTTAACGTGGTTACGACCACATTACTGACCTTGGAAATACGTCTTTCTAAAAGGATTTATCAATTATCAAAAATAAAACATTTTCTGAATCTCCAGTCGAGGAAATTATTTTTTCATGCACATATTTTATCTCTCATTGATTATGCGTCTACGTTATGGGATAATTCTCGTGAAACAAATTTGAAACAAATCAATCGTTTACATAAGAGAGCTATAAAGCTGGTGCAATTAAAATCTAATTCCTTGACAGGTGATGACTATAAAAAGTTAGATATTCTTCCATTCAAAGACAGGCTCTTCTTCAATAAATGCTTATGCATGTATAAAGTAGTTAAGGGAATAGCTCCAAAGAAAATTATCCGAAACTTTGAAAATAATGAAAATAGACATGTTCACAAACTTTCGTTTCCTAGACCCCGTAACAATCTTTACAAATCTAGCTTCATATATTCGGAGGAACGGCATGGAACAATTTATCTTCTACTTTAAAAACATGTCCTTCTAAACTACTGTTTAAAAAAGCACTGAAAAAATATTTGATGGACAAATTATAAGTAATTTATGATGATCTATCTTGCTGCAGATCCCCCCCCTCTCTCTCTCTCTCTCTCTCTCTCTCTCTCTCTCTCTCTCTCTCTCTCTCTCTCTCTCTCTCTCTGTCTCTCTCTCTCTCTTTCTCTCTGACTGTCTGTCTGTCTGTTGGATTCTTTGTCAATGCTATTTGTCTCTCTGCTATCTGTCAGCCCCCCCCCCCTCTCTCTCTCTCTCTCTCTCTCTCTCTCTCTCTCTCTCTCTCTCTCTCTCTCTCTCTCTCCCTCTGTGTCTCTCTTTCTCTCTGACTGTCTGTCTGTCTGTCTATTGGATTCTTTGTCAATGCTATCTGTCTCTCTGCTATCTGTCAGCCCCTCTCTCTCTCTCTCTCTCTCTCTCTCTCTCTCTCTCTCGGGGGGTGAGCTCGCGTTCACCGGACAGGGAAGTCGCGTTTCAGCCGCTGTGTAGAAAATTAGTGTATTTTAGCTAATTATTCATCACAAGTGATTCTGACGACAATATAATCAGTATGCCTACCACCGCTGAAATGCACCGAGCAAGAATTGGTATTTTTTACCCAATTCTGATGAAAATTACCCTCCGAAAAACGACTTCATTTCGGCCCAGTCAAGATATGCCACAGTTCAAGTGTGGCTACGTGAAAGGGTGCACTGACTGGCTGATTTGTTTGACGCTGTCCGTACTGTACTGCCTGTCGATCATTCTGACAATGTGCATGGACGTGGAGAAGAATCCCGGCCCCTTCAGCAATACTAACTTGATGCAAGATATACACACAGTTGTGGACACTAGGTTCGTGCAGATACTGGAGGAACTCCGATTGCATTCTACAAATCTCTGCGACAAAATGGATGCTATCTTCGGCTGTCTTCAAAGAAGTGTGAATCAACTGATCACGGATGTGTCTGATTTAGAAAATATCGTTGAAGATCACAGGAAATGATGCACAACATCCAGGACGACAGGTCAGTATCATACAACGACTGGAAAGAATGGAACAAGAATTAATACATAAGTATTCGACACTAATGATGAAATTGCCCTTACATTTCTTATTCTTCTAGGGGAAAGGATATTGCTGTCGTTTTTTTTTTGCCCTTAAATTTCTTTTTTGTTTAAAAAACCCCATCTTCTGTGTACTAAATCCAAAAACATTTCCTGGTTTTCCTTTTTAAGATAAAACTCAGTTTTTGGTCTGCTAGGTCTTTTAACTCTACTGCAAGTTTTTTGGAGTTAGCGCGCTTTTGTTTCCCGGGCCCCTCGAGAAAATTTTTTTAATTTTAAAAATTATAAAAAAACAAAGTTTTAAACTGGGGGGTCAGTTTTTTAAGCATAGCTTAGCTTTGTTTTGATTTTTCAAAACGCTCTTTTATTTTTTTTAGTCATCTTTGTCACTTATTTTATAGTTTTCACAAAAACATTCTTCAAAATTCTGGGGTCCTTATTTTTGTAAAAAAAATTTCACCGTTTTTAAAAACTGTTTCAAAAGCCCTTTTAAAGGGACACATTGTTTTTTTGGGTTTTTAAGACCCCCACACAGAAAAAAGGGTTTTGGGCCCCCCACAAAAGGTTTGCTTTGACGGTTTTTCTTTTTTTAAAAATTCTTGCTCAGAGAACAGTCATCAATAAAAAACAGGGTTTCATTTCCCCTCAAATAGTCTATAGTATTGTTTAAACAGCCCCGCTCAGTTTGTGCCTAGGTTCAACTAAAATTTTAATTTATCGTCTTTTCCGAAAAAATTTCCTTTTTTTGGGTAAGCCCTTTGGGTTTAAAAGGTTGTCCCAAAAATTTATCAATGTGCCTTTAATAAAAACCTATATATTGTTTTTTCCCAAATCAAGTACAAAGGGCATTTTTTCCACCCCCGAAACCCCCGCAGATAAGGAACAGTGCGGATCTTTGGGCAGAAAGTTAAATTTTCCCATTTTTTTTTTAAATAGGTTTTTTTTTTCAAATTTTTTTACTTTTTTAATAAGCCAGTCTTTTAGCCTTTTTTTCTTCAATTTTTAAAACGGGGCCCATCAAAAAACCATAAAAACTTCCCATTTTTTTTGGGGCTTTTCCGTCTGTTTTCTTGTAAATATTTTTTTTTATACCATCTTGCCCCCTTTTCCATTTTCCAAAAAATCTGTTGTAAAAATGTAGACAAAATTTCCAAACCCACAGCCCTTATTTGGTTTTAAGTGGTCTTCGATTCTTACATCTTAAAGGCAAAATTTTTTTACTTTAAACAAATAAAATTGTAGGACCCCTTTTGCCTCCCTCCAAAGCGAAACAACTTTTTTAAATTTCATCAAAGTGTTGGTGAGGAAAATTTTCCGCGCCCCGAATACAACTGATAGACTTACCATTTTTTTGGCACAGTAAAAATTCTAAATTTTTTGGAAATTTTAAAACCCGTTCTGATTCTCTAGGGGAAAAGGAGTTGTTTCTTCAGTAAAAAAAAAAAAAATTTTCCTTTTTTAAAGTTTTTCCAAAGACGTTTTTAGTTGTATTTTTAAAAGGGAGTTTCTCGCTTTGTTTCTTTTTTTTGTAGTGGAGGGGTTAACTTTTCATAAAAAATAATGTTTTTTTTTTTTACTGGGTTTTAAAGTTTGGGTTCTGGCCGGGTTCGGGTTGTAAAAACCTCAAATCAAGAGAAATGCGCTGTTTGGTATTTAGCTTCAGGGTCTTCAAAACAGAAAACAAAATTCGTTAGGTTTAAAATTGTCAGTTCATAGTAATTTTTTTCTTTTTGAGCCCCTTTGGTAATATGGCATATGGCCCTTTAACAGTTCAAAATTTTGAGGGATGCAGTATTTTTTAAAAAATTTGTTCTGCTACGGGCCTATTTTAAACATTCCTTTGCTTCCCGCTTTAAGCCTGTGCTTGAGGCCTTTTTGGGTTTTGTTTCCTGATAACTTTCCTTTTCTTTCTTTTTTTGGGCCCCCTAGGTCAAAATTTAGAGGGAAAAAAATTTTTTCTGCCCGTTGTACAAATACTTCTCTGCCCTCCATTTTAAATTTTGCCATATGTTAAAACGTTTGGCTCTCCCCAAATTTTAGCAACAACAGTCATTGGGGGATTTTCCCGGGTTGTAAATTTTTTTTGAATGATTTTTTGCGTGCCTGGCATTAAAAACATCGTCAGCGCCAAGATCAGTGAACTTTCTTTTAAAAAACTTGTCCGGGGCTGAACTGTTGATGGGGAAATTTACACTAATTACAGTCTCCCTTTTATCCCTTTTTTTACCCCAAGGGGTTCCTTCTTTTTTTCTTTTTGGGAAATCGAGGTCAAAACCCGTATGGTTCTTTTTTTTTTAAAAAAAAAAAAGAATATAAAAAAAAAAATAGGGAGGAAGATTATAAAGGGTCCCCTTACCCTTTAAAGGGGAAAGAAGAAGAAGAAACAAAATTTGGGGGCCTTCTTTTGCAAGAAGAGTTTGAAGAAGCAGCGTAGGTAAAAGGATTTAGGATTACGTCAAATACGATTTTTTAGTTAAAATTAAACCCTTTTATATAGCCTTAGGGGCCCGGGGCAACCGGGAAGCGCTTGGGGTTTCCCCAATTTTGAGATAGAAAAGAAAATTTCTTTTTAAATTATGAACCAGAAAAGGGGGTTTGTGGGTTTCAAAAAAACCCAGACCCAACCCCAGTTTTTAAAAAAAGGGCACAATTCTTGGAAAACCCCCTGTTGCTGAAAAAAAAGGGAAAAATTGAACTTTATTGGAGATTTAAGCTTGAGGCTTTTTGTCGTTTAAAAAACCATAGTGAAAAGCTTGCCAACACATCTGAAATAAAAAGGGCCCTCTTTTCGGATTTTAGGTCCAAGAACGATGAAGCAAAAAGCAAAAAATTGAGAAAAGGTTTTAGTGAGGAGACAAAAATTAAAAAAAATTTTGACAATTTGAACTCGCTAATCGGGAAAATTGAGGCTCTTAAAAGTTGAAAACGAAAAGCTTAGGCGCAAAACTTGAGGGTTTTAAAGATGCTTTTACAACTGTAAGGGGGGGAACTAGTGCTCAATTTTAGGAGAACTTAGAAAGCTGGATAGAAAGATAGAAAAAGAAAAAAAATAAAACCCCGTGTGAGATGGGAAAAATTTAGGGGCGAAGAAAAAAGGGGCCCGAATTTCAGCAGAAAAATACAGGTTTTTTTTGCAGAAAGGGCAAAATTTGGTTTGAAATGCTTTTTTTATAACAGAACGCGCTAGCCACAAAAAGCAGGGTTCAGGAAATTTTTAGACAGAATGCCCTTTTTGAAAATACTACGCTAGCTGAAAGAATAAGGATTCGTTCAGGGAACAGGGGATTTAAAAATAGTTAGCATATTAAAAAGCTGTTGGGTTTGGGTATCCCCTTTCACCGTTTATGCTTTAAACCCGGGACCCGTGGCCCAAAAGGGTCAGAGGCCCCCTCCAACCCCCCCGCCTGGGAAAATTGGATTAGAAAAACAATTTTATCATCTAGCAAAAAAAAATTTAAGAAGTTAGCTTTCCCAAAACGCTTTATGCTTGGCCCGGCTAATAGGCGTGTTGTTAGTTGGGGGTTTTTTCATATAGGTAAGGGGCTGGTTTTTGGCGAACCCTTGTGGGGGGGGTTTGGGAGTGTTAGTGCGGATTAATTTTTGTGAAAAAAAAGTTTGGCCAAACCAGTTTAAAAATTAAAAATTTTTAAAAGGGCTGTCTTTTCGCTTTGTGTGACCCGTCCCGTGCGAGGGAATTTTAACAGGCGGTGTGCTTTCTGATCTGCTTTTGGTGTGGGGCGCTTATAATGGATGCTTTTTCAGAGCTAAGTTTCTTTTTTTTAAAAAGGGGGTGGGGCGGGG
>CM031599.1:55559593-55564222 GCA_018398815.1 Conus ventricosus | reverse complement strand
TGTTGAAATGAGTTGGAGAAAGCAAACAACCCTGTCTGACTCCCACTCTCGTTCTGAACCAGTTTCCGATACTGTCTTAACATGTCCTAAAACGTGTTTTTAAGTACCCCTCAAAAGCACATTTTTTTTTCAAAATTTTCCTTTTTTTTCAAAGTATAATTTTTGGGGTAACACTTTTGTAAGGCCCATTAGCTTTAAAATGTCCTAAAATGTGTTTCTAAGTACCCTCCCAAAAGCAATTTTTTTCTGAAAATTTCACTTTTTTTTCAAAGTATTTTTTGGATAAAAGTAACAATTTTTGTTTGGCTAATTAGCCTTAAAATGATCTAAAACGTGTTTTTAACTACCTTCCAAAAACACTTTTTTTTAGCTTCGGACTACTGAACCTTCGGACTACTGGACCTTCGGACTACTGAACCTTCGGACTACTGAACCCCTCCCCTGATAACACTATAACTCATTTGTTTTGTTGTTGCATTAGTTGCACAACACACTGGGCAGGCGATGAGCAGCTTGTCCATCACTTGACCACTGGTTAGTTTGACCATCGCTTGACCACTGATCAGTACTGGTCAGTTAACCCCCGCTTCACAATTGCTACTTTTGGCCCTGCTTGACCACAGGTTAGTTTGACCATCGCTTGACCTCTGGTTCGTTTGACCATTTCATGCCCATGGGCCTGTGACAAACTGAATTGCTTCCGCGGAGAGACCAATGAGCTGGGGATCCAATGAGCCTGGGATCCAATGAGCTGGGATCCAATGAGCCTGGGGAACATCGGGTACCCCCCCCCCCCCCCCTTGTTGTGTGTATGTGTGTGTTCTCGCACGTCGTGTACATATTTACTCACGTATCGGTATCTATGTGGATATGTGCTGATTGATTATATAAAGTGATCATTTTACAGACTGGTTTTAAAGGTACAAGAAACAACACCTTCAGCCCTAGCCACCTTAAATGAAGCACTCCCTGCTCTTCAAAACCCCACTTGTTAATGATTTGGGGAGATTGTTGTGAAGTGGGGAAGAGGTGCGCTGGGGAGGGAGGATGGGGAGGTTGGTGAGAAGGGGTGGAGGGGTGGGGGTAGGGTATGGATCGAGGCATATCGATAAAACGCCGGATTCGATCATAGATGTGACAGATAGGAGAGGGAGGAGTGCCACTTGACGACAATTCAGCAGCCCACCTCTCTTTACTTAACTGCTCTCCAATTCATATCTAGCTGTCCACTTATCTGTCTGTCTGTCTGTCTGTCTCTCTCTCTCTCTCTCTCTCTCTCTCTCTCTCTCTCTCTCTCTCTCCCTCTCTCTCTCTCTCTCTCTCTCTCTCTCTCTCTCTCTCTCTCTTTCTCTGTCACTGTCTCTGTCTGTCAGTCTGGACAGTCTCTCTCGCTCTCTGTCCCCATAGCTACTCCCCCCCCCCCTCCCGCCCTCATGTCCCTTTCTTTTCTCTCCTAAACCTCCCATCCGGCGCCCCGTTAATGACATGGACTGTCCGTGGCAGATATATATTGGCAGCAGATGGCTTGAAAACGCTGGAGGGAAGCATTAGATTTCCATCTCAGTGACAATTCAGTGGCCACTCCGGAGAGCGCAGACCCCAGTCCACGTCGAACGGATCCTGATTCGGCACCAGATCTGCACCACGAATCAACACCAGAATGTAACGAGTCCGTTCTTTAGGCCACATTTCATCTTTCCACCAGGTTACAATGAAGTCTGTTCGGTTGTCTTTGCTTATTTTTGCTTAAGGGATTCTTGGATCCGTCCTTTTTTGACCCGGATCACGGGAACACAACTGACAAGAAGAGACAAAATATTTTATTTTTTCTTCTTCACAAAATGATGATATTACACGAACGAGAAACAACAAGGAAACATAAGAAAAAAAACAAACCCAAACAAACAGTAAAGTCAATTGAATCAAATAAACAGAGACTTAGCGCCAGAACTGAACAGTTTATTCATGGGCCATATCCCGTCTTTTCAACGTTTCTTTTCTTTTTTTCTCTTCTTGCCTGACCTTGCCGAACGGATCCAAGGATCCGTTTCTTGATCCAGATCCGCGTCATAAATTCGCCCCCAAATTTAATGGATTCATCCTTGGCTCGCATTCCATCTTTGCACAGTTTCATTCTATTAATATTATCATTATTACTGTTATTATTATTATTATTGTTGTTGTTGTTGTTGTTGTTGTTGCTATTATCATTATTATCATTGTAATCATTATCATCGTCATTATTTTTACTATTATTATCACTATTATTATTATTATTATTATGCTCATCATCATTATCATTATAGTTGTCATCATCATCATCATCACTGTTATTATCATCATTATTATTACTATTATTATTATTTTATCATCATCATCATCATTACTATTGTAACTCATCACTATTGTTATTATTTGTGAAATCATGCTAAAGACAAACAAGCAAAGCAGAGGACACCGGTAAAAAGTGCCTTGGTCAGCACGCTGGACTCGACTGAATGATGTGTTTCATACAGTTCTAATGACAGTGCACTAATTATACACAGAGGCTGTCAGGAAAATCATCCGATGCTCAGAGAGATAGGACAAGATAAAAATTCTTTATCTACGAGGATAATAGATAAGCACTGACGCGCTTTTTTTTATATCCAGTCCTCGCCCTGAGTAGGGACTACAACATGCAGTGAAATGAAATAATGCATTGAAACAAAACAACAAAACTAATACAAACAAACAAAACAAAACAAACAAAAAAAAACAAAGAAAAAAAAAACAACGGTCATGCAATCATAATGGAACATCAAATGGAAAGAAAAGAGAAATGAAAGAAAAAATAATGAAGGGAAGAACAGTGGGGGGAGGGAGGGAGGGGCATAGAAATGTACTTTAAAGAACAGCAATTGTCTCTTGTGGAAAATGATGCGATCTTAAAATGATGCGATCTTTAAATGGTCAAAACATGAAAGTATGATCTTTCCGGGGACAAAGCATTGCAAAGAAATCTAATATGTGTGCACTGAAACACCGAGAGATGAACACACACGTGACTGCATTGTGCACTGTTTAAAAATGCGTGACGAAATTATGGAATGTGTTGCCCGCTTACAACGTTAATGTGTTTCGGAAATTTTCTGGTTTGTTTTGTTTTCGTGGTAATATCTTTTTTCTTTTGTTTTCAGAATGTTCTCTTCAACTGACCGGTCAGCTTTTGAATTGTCAAATCTTTAACAAGTTTAAAATAACACCGCCATGGACAAACGGATCACAAGACCAACACTTTTTCAGGTTTGTTCAGATTTGTTTGGGATTTTCACCCGCAGTCGCCTCACTCTGCAACTCATTTGGCATTGTCAAGTCAGTCGTTTCTTCATCGACCACCCGCCCCCACCCTCTCTCTCCCTCCACATCCACTTTCTTTTTCCCCCCTCCTTCCACCTCTCTGTCTGTCTGTGTCTCTCTCTCTATGAATCAGTCAGTCTATCTATCTGTCTGTCCATCTCTCTCTCTCTCTCTCTCTCTCTCTCTCTCTCTCTCTCTCTCTCTCTCTCTCTCTCTCTTTCTCTCTCTCTCACACACACACACACACACACACACACACACACACACACACACACACACACACACACACAGTCGTTTATACAGACTGACAGACAGACAGATAATTTCATACTTTGCCGTCAACCTGGCCCTGGAGATATCAACAGCTGCAGAACTTTTGAGCAAAGCTCAAACGAGCATTCATAGACGCTCAATCAATCACAGGGAAAATCTAGACGATGTGGTTCCAGTCTTCCTAGTCGAGTTCCTAGGTCACTCAACACTTGATGGGAACCGCCGGGCGCGCCCAGAAAATCTGACAGTGATATCATACATCTGATGGAATGCGAACCCTGGACCTGCCAAATCGTGAATCATTCACTGGAATGTCCATGTCACGACCGACCCCTGGAGGTCTGCCCTGACAGGATCGGTCTAGATGGAGTGAAGGGAGTGACTGACCTCACACGCCTCGCAAGAGACCACACAAGAAAGATTACAATACAATACACCATTTATTCACACCAGCACACACATAGTCACAAATAAGCATTCCAACACACACAACAACGCACAATCACAATTAAGTATTTCAACACACACAACATACACATAGTCACAAACAAGCATTCCAACACACACAACATGCACAATCATAAATAATCATTTTTCAACACACATTCCTTTCCGTGCTTCATGTGGTTCCCCCACACCTCTGTCTCTCCAAAGTCCTCTGAGCGTACAGTGTCGACTCAGGTTGCCCCAAACCGGGTCTGTTCCCGAACAGAGTCTTTCAATGCCGACACCCCGACACACACACACACCCAAATTGCACGACACAGAGCGAACCACACTGGTGACATGGGCTGTAGGAAGTCCGAGGACAGTGGAGAACGCGTCCCGTGGGACGAGGCGTTGTCGCTGAAGGTCCCGGACAGGGGTTAGGACCGTCCAGCAAGGTCCACGTGCTCCTCACACTGCGCGGCCCCAACAGAGCAAGCTTCGGGTGAAGCCCCGGGAGGAGAGAACACGGAAGGAACTGGAAGGAAAGAAGGGTACCCGTGGGTCGAGGCGTTGTCGCTGAAGGTCCCG
>CM031599.1:55549593-55554593 GCA_018398815.1 Conus ventricosus | reverse complement strand
TGTCGAAATGCTGAACGAACACTCTGTTTCTTCACCCTGGTATCATTCTGATATCAGCCGCGCTTTCCGTGTGGGAAATTCAGAGCAGTACAACCATAAACCTCGTCCTCTCATCGTGCAGTTCTGTAGGTGGGTCGACAAGATGGCAGTCCTGGATGACCATGTTCTTCGTGACAGCCTTAGACGTCAGGGAATCAAAATAGCAGCTGATCTGACCTCCTCCCAAAGGGAAACATTGGAGTTCTACCGAAACGAAGGAATTACTGCTTATTTCAGAAACGGACGTCTGCAGTTTGCAGATAGCAAACCCTCTAACCTTCAAAATCACTACAGGGACAGAGAAGACAGACAGACCAGTGACAAGGAGATATACTTTGACCATGACAACTGGCCGCAGCTTCCAAGACGTTCACGTGATAATCATGTGAACCATAGAGATGATCTAAGCCACTCTCCAAGAAGCCACTACAACCGGAATAGGGTAGAGGAGCAAAGAAGGCAGGACGGACGCAGACGGCTATGCGCTGAAGTCAGTGGAAGACGTGAGCATTGGCCAGACTTCCAAGCACAAGGACATCAGCGACATTATGTACAACCAGGCCAGTTTACGCGATGGAGCAACGATGGTGACAGCAACAGACGGAAATACAGATACAAGTCTGACAACGCCACCGCCAGTGAATATTCATCGTACCAGGAAAGACCAAGACTGTCAAGCCAACTCATGAACATGGAGGACAATCAGAGGAACACACGTTATGAAGACAACTACAGTCCCCGTAGACGACCTGTTGTTCCTGGCATCCACTCATACAACAAGGCGGTTACATCTGGATCTGCAGTAACACAGCATAAAGACTTTGAAGACAGGTGCAGTGACGGCAGCCTCTGCGGAGACAGTAAAAGTGAGCAGAACTACACCTCATCCCAATATCCTGAGATGAGAGAGCAAGAAAATACAAACAAGCAGCAAGATATGAATTTTGACTTACAAAGGAGCTCTGTTCTGCACACAAACAGCAACTCCCGAGTGACGAAGAGGACGAGGACATCCCTGTCAGCTGTGATATCAAATATCCTTCTTCAGAATCGCCAGACTGCACAAACGGAGAAGATAAGGGTCAAACAGAGCAATCAACCAAGCAGGACACGTCAGTTAAGACTAACCAGTTAGAGCCAAGTGAACATAGGAAGACTGCACGGGGTGACGCCAGTGAGCAGGATGTGAAGGCCACCGAGAATCGTCCTCACAGGGAGCAGAGTGACGTTCGGAATCATCAGGTGCCCTCTACGACCCTCACCCATTTCGGACAAGTTTCCGCAGAGATCTGCTCACCAGACACCCAGATGTCTGCCTTTACCTGCTCCCCTCCCATCCAAAAACCTGGTGAGACCTGCGCCCCTCCCTCGCAAGTTCCCACTGAGACTTGCACCCTCTCCTCCAGGTGTCTGCTGAGACCGGCACCCCTCCCTCGCAAGTTCCCACTGAGACTTGCACCCTCTCCTCCCAGGTGTCTGCTGAGACCGGCACCCCTCCCTCTCAAGTGTCCCTTCAGAGCTGCATCCATGCCTCTAAAGTGTCCGCCGAGATTTGCGTCCCTTCCCCTCAAGTGTCTGTTGAGACTTTCACCCCTTCCAACATCCGGCAAACAAACTCAACAAGAAGGATAGCTAGCCGAGCTCGGATTTCAAACGCCAGCCCTGCATCAAAAAATCTTCGTTCAAAACAGACCCGTTCCAAAGGCCACTCTCCGAATCGGAGAAACATCATAGACTCGTTCAGACGTGTTCAGTCCGACGACAGGTCGAACAACACACAGTCCAGAAGGGGGCGTTCAGTGACTCGAAAAGCCCGTTCGAACAACAAATAGGGATTCAGCCGGGCCTTCAATGAAAACAGAAACTCCGTTGAAATGTGTAAGAATAATAGCTTTCTTTGTTCTTCTTTCGGTTCCACTGATTCGTCAAAAAACGTGAAATTTCTTAACTACAACATTAATGGCTTGCTACCAAAGCTAGAAAATCCAGATATTACTAAATTAATTCTTTCTCATGATTTTGTTTGCTTGACAGAAACGTTCGTGAGTACAAATTTTGAATCAAACATCTTGAGTGATTACTGTATATTTGTGTCAAAGGCAAGAAATTATCCATCATGGTAGGTACTCCGGTGGTGTAATGGTATTGGTTCATAAAAGATACGAGACTTACGTTGAGCAAATAATCCTTAATACTGAAAACATGATTGTGCTAAAAATAAACAAATCACTTTTTGGAACTTCTAAAGATATAATGTACATATCTAGCTACATTCCTCCGATAGATTCAGCATTTTGGCAAACTTCCCAAACTGGAAATGGTATAGAGTGTTTGGAAGAATCCTTGTCATACCTGCACAGTGAGTTCGATGATTTCTTTGTTTTACTGAATGGTGACTTGAATTCCAGAACTGCTTGTCAGAATTACTCCCAATTAGCAAGTGAATTCGAAGATATGTCTGTAAGCGTATCCTCTGAGTTTGCAAGAAAGTCGCAAGATGATGTTGTTAACACGTTTGGAGAACAATTGATTGACATGTGCAATGTATATGATTGTATTATTATTAATGGATTATCTGAAGGTTCTTTTGATAATAGTTTCACTTATATCTCTAGCTCCGGAGCCAGTGTGGTAGATTATTTCATCATGTCGTGTGACATGTTTGTGTCTGAATGTAAATGTTCGCTTACTGTTGAAAATGTGATCGAATCAGACCACTTGCCTGTTACACTGAACGTTAACATCGATGATTCCTCAATTGAAAACTGATGTGAGCACAAGGAAACAGAAATACAGTAAATTCTTTGATAAATACGTGTGGGAAAATGATAAAGAACATGAATATATAAAAGAGTTAAATAGTTGTAAAACTCAAGAAAATTACAAGAGGCAACAGATGAAATAGAATATAATGTAGATAATGCTCTCGCTACTTTTGTAGAGTGTTTGAAATCTGCAAGTTACTGTATGCATAAAAAATGCTATATTCACAAGAAAGTGAAGGACAATAGATGGTTTGATGAAGAATGTGCTCAAGCTAAAAAGGAAACTCGTTAAAAGCTCAAGATATTTAGATCAACTCGGAGAAAAGAAGAAAGGAAGGAATATGTACGATCAAGAAAGAAATACAAACACATGCTAAAAAGAAAGGCAAGAGCTTTTAAGCGCAAAAAGACTGAACAGCTTGAAAACAGCATTAAGAATTCCTCCGTGTTTTGGAAAGAGTTAAGAAACATGGGCCACGGAGAACAAAGAAATATTAACAGTGATAACATTAATATTAATGAATGGTGTAGTCACTTAAAAATGTGTTTAAAAGTCATGAAACTGAGGCTTATGAAAGCTATGTTATCGAGCTAGATATCACAGAGGATTTTGACCATATTCTTAATGAGGATATCAGGAAGGATGAAGTAGAAAGAGCCATCACTAAACTGAAGCCAGGTGAATCATGTGGGATTGATGGTGTGTCCGCCGAGATGTTGAAAGCAGGAGCTCATAACGTCACCAAGTTCCTTGTTAAATTGTTCAATGTCTTGTTTAGTAAAGGTGTGTATCCAAAGAATGGGCTAAAGCAATCATAATACCCATTCATAAAAAAGGAGATAGAAACCAAGCAAACAATTATAGAGATGTTTCACTTATTAGTGCAATCAGTAAATGCTATTCCTCAATTTTAAATGCAAGGTTATACACATGGTTGGAAGAAAATAAAATGATTCAGAGAGTCAAGCAGGATTTCGTAAGAATTACTCTACTGTGGATCAGATTTTCAATCTTCACTCTATTGTTCAGAAGTGTATGAGCAAAAAAGGCCAAAAATTATATGTTGCTTATGTTGACTTTCAAAAGGCCTTTGATTCTGTGCGCCACGACAAGCTTCTTGAATGTTTGAGGAATCAAGGTATCAGAGGAAAGTTTTTTAGTTCGTTACATGCTATGTATTCTTCCCTGTTATCGTGTGTCAGAGCTAACTTTGATTATTCTGAGTTTTTTCAATGTCCAATTGGTGTCCGACAAGGTTGTGTATTAAGCCCTACCTTATTCTCAGTTTTCATAAATCAGTTAGCAGAGTACATGTCTGAAAGGGGAAGACACGGAGTTCACTTGATGCCAGATATTATGGAACTGTTTATTCTACTTTTTGCCGACGATGTGGTTTTAATTTCAACGACACCCGTAGGTTTACAAAATCAATTGAACTGTTTGAAATCATGCTGCGACAATATGGCACTTAATGTAAACAAAGACAAAACAAAAGTAATGGTATTTAGAAAAGGTGGTTTTCTGGCAAAACACGAGCAATGGTTTTATGATGGAGAACAACTAGAAGTTGTAAACAGTTACTGCTATCTGGGTTACAATTTTTCTACAAAACTGAGTCACAAAAAAGGTACAGACCATTTAGCAACCAAGGGGAAAAAAGCAGTTTTCTTTCTGAATAGAGCTTTCAACAAATACAAGGAAATGACTGCTAAAACATATTTTACGATATTTGATGCAAAAATAAGATCAATATTATTGTATTCGTCTGAAATATGGGGATATCAGAGACTCGATAGCTTAGAAGAGGTCCACCTATTGGCTTGTAAAAGATTTTTAGGGGTCCCTAGTCGAACACCAAACAAGATGGTATATGGAGACTTAGGTAGATATCCTATATTTGTTACTTCCAATGTTAACTGTGTCAGATACTGGATACGACTGTTGGATATGGAACAACACAGAATTCCCAAACAAGCTTACAGAATGCTTCTTTCTTTAGATACAGAGGGAAAAGACTGTTGGGTGAGTAAGATAAGACACATTTTATGTGAAACAGGATTCTCTTATGTATGGCTTTGCCAGTCGGTTGGTAACGCCAGTGCATTTGTAAAAATATTTAGACAAAGACTCATTGATATGTTCATTCAAGAATGGTCGGGTACTATTCGAGATAAGGACAGGTATGAATCATACAG
>CM031599.1:55539593-55542093 GCA_018398815.1 Conus ventricosus | reverse complement strand
TCATGATCATGATCATGATCATCATCATCATCATCATCATCACCACCATTATCATCATCATCATCATCAGCAGGAGCAGCAGCAGCAGTAGCAGTCGAAATTGCCTACCTGTCTCTTTCTCTCTTTCTTCTCTCGTCATTTGTCTCAATTTTCCCATCTTTCTCTTCCTCTCTATGTCCGTCCGTCTGTCTGTCCGTCTGTCTGTCCGTCTGTCCTCTCTGTCTCCCTCCCTCTCTTATTTTTGAATGATGAATAATTTGTTATTTCATGCGCTGTATATCTTTTTTTAATGGTTTATGTACACTTTTAATCACATTACTTCGTTAAAACAGAAAGAAACAAGGAAATAACAAGACCGTAAAATCCTTAGAGCAGTCACGATACTCTATATAAGCATACAGGTAGTATGGCATTCTTTTTCCTGATAACCAAATTTCCACCGCGATCTTGACGTAGTTTATTGTTATAGATTCATGCACCACAATTAAAATAACGAGAGAGGAGAGAGAGAGAGAGAGAGAGAGAGAGAGAGAGAGAGAGAGAGAGAGAGAGAGAGAGAGAGAGAACATTTTGTGACGATGTCAGAGTTAGTTTCCCTGTTCTAATTCTCTGTAAGCACGTAGGCTATGTTTGTATTGCTTTCTTATAAAATCCAACAAAATGCTACAAAAAGCATTATACTCCCGTTATACTTCAGACCCCTTTCCTTCTATTCCTTCTCCCCCCCACCCCCCCCCCCCCCCACCCTCCACTCGAATCCTGCCTCTTTCCCCCCCCACGTCCCTGTTTGTTATTTGTCTTTCGGACAGTCCACTTGAAGTGCAGCATGTTTTCCTTACTCCTTGATGGTCGCCCAACTGGAGAACAAGAACAACATGGGAAGAGACAGAGGAGGTATAAGTGGGAACGAAAACGACAGAAAGAAGAAGAAGAAGAAGAAGAAAGAAGAAGAAGAAGAAAGCAGAAGGGGAGGGGAGGAGGAGGAGGAGGAGGAGAGGGAGGAGGAGGAGGAGAAAGAAAGGGAAAGAAAAAAAAGAAGAAAGAAAAAAAGAGGAAGAATGAAGGGGGAAGAGAGAGAAGGGGAAAAGAAGAAGAAGAAGAAGAAGACGAAGAAGAAGAAGAAGAAGAAGAAGAGAAGAAGAAGAAGAAGAAGAAGAAAGAAGAGGAAGAGAGGAGGAGGAGAGAAGGAGGAAGAGAAGAAAGGAAGAGAAAAAAGGACAGGAACAAAAGAAGAAGAGAATGAAGGAGGAAGAGGAGGAAGAAGGGAAAGAAGAAGAAGAAGTGAAGAATAAGAAGGAAAAGAAAAAAAGAAGAAGAAAAAAGAAGAAGAAGAAGAAGAAGAAGAAGAAAGGAATGTGAGGGGAAGGGGAAAAAAAGGAAGAAGAAAAAGAAGAAGAAGAAGAAAAGAAGTGAAAGGAAAGGAAAAGAGGGGAAAGAAAAAAGGAGAAAGAAGAAAAGAAGAAAAGAAGAAGAAGAAAGAAGAAGAAGAAAAAGGAAAACAAATTTTTTTATTAAAAAAAAGGAAAAGGATAAAAGAGAAGAACAAACAACTGTTAAACAGTGGAGAAAGAGACAAGAACAAGAATACGATGCAAGGACAGGAGAACATTGGGACTTCCCTACAAAAAATAACCGCTTAATACGATCAACATTAGGTCCAAGAGACACACAGAAAACGATAAAACCCTTTCAAGGTAATGATGAAAACAGGACTTCTTTCGGTGTTGTTGGGAATGGGCAGGGTGACACATAAAATTTCAAAATTTCTTATAAAACAATCGCATATAAGCCAAAGAAGGGAGAGGAGGAGGAGGGAGGAGGAGGATGAGAGAGAAGGAATCGAAAGAGGAGAAGATAGAGTTTAGAAGAGATTGAAGGAACGAGAGAAGGAGAAAAGAGAGATGGAGAAGCTCCAACTCACATTTCAACTAACGATTAAGTTCAATACACTGTGCATTCTCCAGCTTAAAATTTGCTTCAGAAAAAGGGGAAAAAGCGTCAAATAAAAATCTTAACATAAAACCAACTGACTTTTTACAAAGGGTTCGTCCACCTGGCTATTCGCATCGCTGACAGTCCTGGGCAGATCGGCGAAGCACGTTGAATCGAAGGGTTAACGAGACAGTCACTGTCAACGGCGGATGAAATCACACACACAACTTAACAATACATTAACATGGAACGTCAATAAAAATACAGGTAAAACTGGAAGAAGGGCTTTTATAAACAAAGATCAGCTAAAAAATCGTCATTTCCGTAAAAGTAAAAAAACACTTTAAAAGAAAAAAAAAGCTGTAAATGTTTTCTGAGCTAACAAAACCCCAATTATACATATCTTAAACTAACTTTACTTCTTGTTTGACAGAAAGAACTTGCGTCAAAAGGAAAGTTGCGCCTAAATCCAATCGACCTGGTTTACATAGGGTCCTTTAAAAAAAACCATGTCTGAACGAAATACTCATTACTGGGGGAAAAGAAAAGTGACACACACACACACACA
>CM031599.1:55520746-55528246 GCA_018398815.1 Conus ventricosus | reverse complement strand
GTGGTGTTATCAAATCTGAACAAAAACACCAGAAAGAAAACTGAAACATACCAATGATGGAGAAGGATCTTATAATATTTTGGGCCGATAGTGGTTGTTAACAAATGCCACAAAATGAAATCCGAATATAACTTTAATCGAAAAGGACAACACAGTCTGTTAGATAGTAGTGTTGGGCGTAAACTGAACCAATATCCCAAATGAAATCGGGAAATATACACCCCGATCAAATAGGATAAGAACATATCTATTAGTTAGTGGTTCCATCGTAGCTGAACAAATGCCCCAAGCAAAATCTAAATACACGCACAGAAATGAAAAATGGAGTCTTACTACAACCGCCCCCATCTTGTTTGTACCTCTGAACAACCTCTGAGGGCCGATACAGATCAAGAACATTTTAAGCGTTCGCGGGCAAACGTTTCCCTTGCTCCACGCCGGCACAAACGTGTTACTGAACCTCCGTCCGGGGACTCCAACCCCATAATTACAAGATGGGAAAGTGCGCTGTGGCAGTCAATGATCTCCACGACGCTTTTGTTCTCAATCAGTGCAACGGAGAGGTGTCATAACTATTCATCGGGGGGTTTCTACACTTATGGAGAACATGAAAAGGCTCATACCTCGAATCGCTTTCATTTTGACGTATGGCATGAAGTGGCAAGAATCTGTTTGTGCCGCAGGGGTGTGGATTAGGGTGTTGGGGCTGAATTCGAATCTTTGGTTGTTTAAACGTTTTATCGTAGTTGTTGTGGTGGTGTCGTTTCGTCTTAACCTGTCTCATTTATAAACCCCGCGCGCAAAACCACGAACGCACGCACACCACACACACACGCAAACACACACACACACGCACGCACGCACGCATCACATACACACAATCGCCACTTAATTGCATGTGTTGGTGTCTTGCTTTTAAAGTGCTAAAGCTATGTGTCGGGCTTTTTATTCGCTGGGATTTTCTCAGCTATCGGCAATTTGAATAACAAATACAGCCCGCTTACATTGTGTTGAGATGTGAAATTCTCTTGAAAGGAGTAGCAGCAGCAGTTGCAATGTTGGTGAGTACAGGCAGTAATAGTTTCGTTTTTTAGCTCTGGTAACTTAGGGCAAAAATTATTGTGTTGATTGTCATTTATGTCGTGGACAGGATTCACAGTTTATGCAACAGTTCTCCTTTTTCTGTTGACCATTTCTCGGCGAAAGCAGCCATACTAGTCTTTGTTGCACTGTATTAACCGATGTCAGTTCAGGCCTCTTGCATTGTCAACCGTTCTATATCTATCTGCGGGCTGTTGGTTAGATCGCCCAAAACAACTTCCAGCTTTTCATTCTGTCATGCCATCTCTGATTAAAGTCAGCAATCACGAAGTCAGGCTGGGGCAGCCAAATTTCACCTAATGTGTACCTATCTGTGATTGTTCACTAGCGCTCGTTTCAGCCATGTGTACCTATCTGTGATGTGTTCACCAGATCACCAAGGCAGGCCTATCTTTTCACCCCGTGTGGACCTCATGTGACGTTTCACTTTAAACGTCAAGACGCTCTACCAGCATTTTTCACTGTTGAGTAACTAACTGTTCTGTGTTCACCAGATTGCCCAAACGCAGTTCTACCAGCATTTTCCCGTGGGGCACCTAACTGTTCTGTGTTCACAAATTCGAAGACAGTTTTTGCCCCGCATTTTCAGCGTTTCCTGTGATCATAAGATTGCAAAGACAGTTGGACCGGAATTTTCACGTTGAAAAATTAACTGTTCTTTTTCTCCATTGCCATGACTGATCTTCTGCATTTCCGTGAATAACTAACTGTTCTATGTTCACCAGATTGTTTAAGACAGTTCTAGTTCTGTCAAATTTTCACCGCCGATTAACTAAATTTCTGTGTTCACCAGTTCCTATGCAGTTCTACCAGCGTTTTCCCGTTGAGTAAAACAGTTCTGTGTTCACCAAAAATTGTTAAGAAGTTCCACGTGTATTTTTCCGTTGGGCATCTGTCTGTGCTGTGGTCACCAGATAGCCGAGACAGTCATACCAGCCTTTTCACACTTTGTGCACCTTTCTCTGTGCTGTGTTCACCAGATCGCCAAGACAGGTCTGCCAGCTGGTTACCCTCCAGCAAACAGAAGGGCAACATCTTCCAGGATGGGCGGGGACCACTTCCCCCCTCACCGCATATTTCACTGACCCTGGGGTGTGTGTGTGTGTGTGTGTGTGTGTGTGTGTGTGGTGTGTGTGGGGTGTGTGTGTGTGTGTGTGTGTGTGTGTGTGTGTTTTTTGTTCACCGCATGGTGCCAAGTAGATTTGTTTTGAATTACAGTTATCAGATTTTTACATCTTTGTGTGTGTGTGTGTGTGCGTGCGTGCGTGCGTCGTTGCGTGGTGCGTGCGTGCGTGCGTGGTGCGTGCGTGCGTGTGTGTGTGTGTGTGTGTGTGGTGTGTGTGTGTGTGTGTGTTGCTGTGTGTGTGTGTGTGTGTTGTGTTTTTTTTGTGTGTGTTCGTGCGTGCCTGTTTTGTATTTTTTTGTGTGTGTATTTGTGCGAGCGTGCGTGCGTGCGTGTGTTTGTTTTTTGTGTGTTTATGTGTTTTGTGTGTGTGTGTGTGTGTGTGTGTGTGGTGTGTGTGTGTGTGTGTGTGTGTGTGTGTCTTTTTACATGTTAATCTGCCCAACTGCATGTGCCGAATCACAAAATTTCAACCCGACTACACACAAACTACGCTTCTTAATTTTCCCCCTGTCAATGTTCAATCGCGATTCTGCTGTGACATTCTGTTCTGTTTCTTGTTCCGAAACTACCGTTTCGGGCCAGTATCTGGTGTAATTCGTATTTAACAACATTTAGAACCCTTTGCAAACATACAACACACTTAAAAGCAGCATCTACACACAACGCAGATCTGCACCGTTCTTATTGACATGCTTTCGTCAAAATCATTCCATGTCTTAAATTCTCCTAAAAGTCTATTTGATGGTACTTTAACTTTCCCTGTCGGCTATACACAGCGCACATCTGCAATGAAGGACGCACCCGCTGCTCAATTTTCCACGGAAGGAACCGGAATGGGTTGTACATCCAGAACGGAAGTGACCCCCTGACCCAGTCCATTCAGATTCCTTCCTTTGAGCCCCAGATCGCAGGCACAGGCTGGACACTCGGACATGCTTTCCTGCCAATGGGTACGTCTCTCCTCCTTCTTTGTAGCCTTTGTCGCTCTGTGTTTATCTTTTACCTGTCTGTCCGTCCGTCTGTCTGTCTGTCTGTCTCTGTCTCTGTCTCTGTTTCTCTCTTTCCGTTTCTCTCTGTCTCTCTCTGTATCTCTGTCTCTGTTTCTCTGTTTGTCTGTCTGTCTCTATCTCTCTCTCTCTCTCTCTCTCTCTCTCTCTGCGCATGTGTAAATATTTTTTTCGTGTGTGTGTGCGTGATTGCCTGCGCGCGCGCGTTATATTATATTTATATTATATATATTATATATATATATATACAACAGACTAATAAATTCCAAGGACAAGTACCGAGCACCGTTCCAGCAACTTACAGAGCAGCTTGGTGTTGCAATGACTGCAAGAAATATTGAATTATAAACAAAGCTTGCTCTTATGTCTTAGATTGAAGAAATTGGGGGAGATACGCATTCATATCTGCCAGTGGTAGATGATTCTGCCTAACTAACAGTATGTGCTTGAGCTTGAGTGGGTGAATGGGGAAAAATAAAATAAATGCTTCTCAAAATGAGCCTTCAGCAGCTTATATTCTCCAAGGGGGAGACATCCTCCAATAGGGAGGGAAACTCACTAACATATAACTCCTGGTCATATACCGATATTTCGAAACTTGGTTGTTTCTCCTCAGTGACCGCGGAAAGTGGTAATTTGACTCCTCTGCCTTTTCAGTTTTAGAAGAATGCAAT
The DNA here is from genome assembly GCA_018398815.1 of Conus ventricosus. NCBI lineage: Eukaryota > Metazoa > Mollusca > Gastropoda > Neogastropoda > Conidae > Conus > Conus ventricosus. The sequence continues at coordinate 55,524,338 of CM031599.1, read as the reverse complement.
CCAAAAAAGGCTGGTGCGCAATACCGTAGTATGTTTGTTGGGTTTTCAAAAAACCAACCAAAGGTGCCATATAAGAAGCCAAAGAAAATCATGAAAGAGCAAAACAAGCTACATTTTCTTGTGAAAAGTAGAATAATATAAAAAGATATCCTCTAAGACACAAGTGCTGAGGGCAGTTCTTGGAATGAATCCGCAAGGGACTAAAATACAAGACTAATAAATTCCAAGGACAGTACCGAGCACCGTTCCAGCAACTTACAGAGCAGCTTGGTGTTGCAATGACTGCAAGAAATATTGAATTATAAACAAAGCTTGCTCTTATGTCTTAGATTGAAGAAATTGGGGGAGATACGCATTCATATCTGCAGTGGTAGATGATTCTGCCTAACTAACAGTATGGCTTGAGCTTGAGTGGGTGAATGGGGAAAAATAAAATAAATGCTTCTCAAAATGAGCCTTCAGCAAGCTTATATTTCCAAGGGGGAGACATCTCCAATAGAGAGGGAAAACTCACTAACAATAACTCTGGTCATATACCGATATTTCGAAACTTGGTTGTTTCTCCTCAGTGACCGCGGAAAGTGGTAATTTGACTCCTCTGCTTTTCAGTTTTAAGAAGAATGCAATCCCAGAAAAGGCTGGTGCGCAATACCGTAGTATGTTTGTTGGGTTTTCAAAAAACCAACCAAAGGTGCCATATAAGAAGCCAAAGAAAAATCATGAAAGAGCAAAACAAGCTACATTTTCTTGTGAAAAGTAGAAAATATAAAAAGATATCCTCTAAGACACAAGTGCTGAGGGCCAGTTCTTGGAATGAATCCGCAAGGGACTAAAATACAACAGACTAATAAATTCCAAGGACAAGTAATATATATATAATATGTGTGTGTGTGTGTGTGTGTGTGTGTGGGTGTGTGTGTGTGTGTTGTGTGTGTGTGTGTGTGTGTGTGTGTGTGGTGTGTGTGTGTTTACGTGAGTGAGCGTGGGAAGGGAGGGGGAACGGGTAAGTTGGAATGAGGTGTGGGGAATCTAGGATATGTTAAGGTAAAAATCACTTTGTTACTGCTTTAGATGTCTTCAATATTCCATCTTTTCCAACGATACAGTACACAGCCACATTTTTCACACACCAGCTGTACTTCCAATGGTTGTATGCGTTCCTCATAATCCCCTTCTTAGTTGTGTGTGTGTGTGTGTGTGTGTGTGTGTGTGTGTGTGTGTGTGTGTGTGTGTGTGTGTGTGTGTGTGTGTGTGTTGTGTGTGTGTGTGTGTGTGTGTGTGTGTTCCTCATTTACACATTCTTATCATTATTCTTTTTGTTTATGTTCTTGTAGTTGTTGTTGTTGTTGTTGTTGTTGTTTTTGTTCTTCTTCTTTTCTTCTTCTTCTTCTTCTTCTTCTTCTTCTTCTCTTCTTCTTCTTCTTCTTCGTTGTCGTCGTTGTAGTCGTCGTCATCGTCTAACTATACGACTACACTATTACTACTACTACAACAACTACTACTACTACTGCTACTACTACTACCACTACTACTACTAGTAGTGTAGTAGTAGTAGTAGTAGTAGCATCAGCGATAGCAGTAGTAGTAGTAGTGGTGGTGGTGGTGGCGGCGTCATTTTTGTTATTGTTGCTGCTGCTGTCGTTGGTAAAATTGTTATCATCATCATCACCATATCACTCTGATTTCAGTGGACCCTCCCTACTTGAACAGCCTGTGTTTCAGCTGCAGAATAATATAATCACGAATATCATTATCATTCTCTTCCGTGTCCGGAGCTCTTTACGAGCAGAGCGTGACGAGCGGCATAAGCTGCAATCACCTCAGCCCGTGTGGTGCATGCATCATATCATCAACAAGAACATCATCACTGTCCGCTTTTCAAGGGGTGGATAGAATGACGACTGACATGAACTGTTCCAGTCTGGCTATATGATCTTGTTGAACATCGATTTCGTCGTCGTCGTCATCATCATCATCATGATCATCATCATCATCATCATCATCGTCGTCGTCGTCGTCGTCGCCGTCGCCATCGCCGCCGCCGTCATCATCACCATCATCATCGTCGTCGTCGTCGTCGTCATCGTCGTCGTCGTCGTCATGATTGTGATCATGATCATGATCATGATCATCATCATCATCATCATCATCATCATCATCATCAGTCCCCGTCTTTTCGGTTTCCAGCGATTACTGGTACAGAATGACCACCAACATGAGTTGTGATGACATACAAACTCATATACCTGTCATGTTGTACAACAAAAATCACACCACTACCACCACCACCACACCACCACCATCATATCCTTATCATCGTTATCTCGATTCCCAAGGGTGCGCTACTAGTACAGGTGACGACAGATATGAGCAGTGACGAGTTCCAATCCATATCCGTGTTGTACAATAGTACCATCAATCATCATCATCATCATCATCATCATCTCATCATCTCATCCCATCATCATCATCATCATCGTCGTCGTCGTCGTCGTCGTAGTCGTCATCATCATCATCATCATCATCATCATCATCATCGTTATCACCAGAACCAGTATCGTCCTCTTCTCGGTTTCCAGCGGTGCACTGAGCTGTGGACAACTTTCAGTCCATGCCTGTGTTGTACAATGCTATCTGGAAATCATCAACATCATCGTCATCATTATCACCATTACCGTTAACCTCTCATCTCCTCCGTTGCCAGGGGTGCACTACTGGTACAGCGTGGCGACCGACATGAGCTGTGACGACTTCCAGCCGTCTTCGTGCTGTACAACGAGAAACGGCTGACGGCCTTTGGCTGGCACTGGGCGCCAACCAGTCCTCCAAACGCTTCGAACACCCTCCTCAAGCCACCATCTCTGTCAGTACTGCCTGGGGATGGGAGGGGGGGGGGGTGTTAGGGGGGTTATGGGAAGCAGGAGGAGACAGGAAGAGGAAAGGTATGGAGAGGTGAGGGAGGAATAAAGAAAAAATAACGAAAGGTGGGGTACGGGAGACTGAGAATTGTGACCATTCTGTTCATCAGCAGTTGAAGTTTAAAAAAAAAAAAAAAAGTAGTGGCAATACATCAGAGACGAAGGAAAATCTGCAAGGGAGGTAATCCGTGTTAGAGTTCGCGTTTAGCGAGAGTGACCCCGCCGTTTTCATGGGACAGATACCGCTGGTGGGTACGCCCAAAGCAATCCCCCCCCCCCCCCCCCCCCCATCAGTCAGCTTATCAGTTTCAGTCGGAGAGGGAATGTGCCGAAACATGGGTGTGGAAAGGTACGCCTGTGACACAGACAGTCAATATCCCGATCGTTATCCTGGCGTGCACTTCATATAGAATATTAGATCCGCTGGATCTATATTCTTGATCCATAAAACAGATAAAGGGTACCTTTGTTTGCAAGGAAAAGGCAGGCGATGTGGTCGTATGGTTTCGTTTATTAATGCAAAGGCAGGCGATGCAGTCGTATGGTTTCGTTTGCAAACACCATCTATTAGAAAAGGTTTTCTTTCCGATCTAGTAGTCTTTTCTATACAAGCTATTACAGACAACATTTGTATTGTCTATATCGAACACACGGTGGATTTTTAACAGATTTAA
>CM031599.1:55462791-55518146 GCA_018398815.1 Conus ventricosus | reverse complement strand
AATCATACTGTTATTCTCTCGTTTATAATTTCAGTATGATCATTACTATTACAGTCAGGAATATTATCATTGCTTTCCTCTAGATATTGCTTTTCAATCACTACACCACAGACACAAACAGATACTCTGTGTACAAACTGGGCTCTTGCAACCAGATTTTCAGTCATGAAAAGCCTTTCATGCCAGGCTGTCATAGCGCCAAACTAGGTTTGTTTTAATGCCATCTCAGTAAAGCATTGAACCAAAAGTTCAAAAAACAGAACTCACACACAAAGGGACACATACAATACATGATTTTTTTCATCTCAGTGATTCTCAATCTGATAGGGCAAGTTCTGGAACAGATGCTGTTAAAACAAACATCAAAGCAAAAACAAAAAAATCAAATTCTCTTTTTTCAACTCATCCATTTCTAAAGTAACTTAAAACAAGTCATGGTGAAACAGAAAATAAAGTTAGTGCATTTCTAATTCTATTTCATTCTTGACCTGAATATCAAATCCTGTAAGAAGACCTGAAGGAAGAAAAAGATATGATGCATAGCTACTGTTGTGTACACCTATCAAACAAAATCTGTAATCCTGTTGGGAACACTGAGATAAATGAGGAAAATGTTTAACTGCAGAGCTACCAATGTCTGAAAAGCACAAGGTGTAGCATTTTCATATTTTAAGTGATGCATTCCAAATTTGAGGATGGCTGTGTCTGGAGTGGCACTGTCTTCATCTGTCCGTGGGCAGGGGTGGTTGGGTCTGTGGGGTGTGCTCGGCAGCTGGAGGTGGTGTTTTTCGCCGGTGGGCTCTGCAGTCATGAAATACGGGCTGGTACACCCATGGGGATGCTACTTTAAGGCTGTTATGAGCTGCATCCTGTAGTCTGATTTACCTCTGTTCAGGAGCAGTTATGTCCCTTGATATCTTAATGGAGTGTCCTGCGCGTGCCTGTACCATCGTCAACACAGCGCAGGCCTCCAAGGGTGGTACATGACTGCTCTAAAGGCAGGTGAAGACAGTGCTTCTCTGGTCCTCCCAGCACCTCGGGTGTTTCTTTTTCTTCTTTGCCTTAACTAGGCTGACCCTGGAGAAAGGTCCAGTGACGGTGAGGAAAGACCACTGACACAGGGAAAGTCCTGTTGACAGTGGGAAAGACTACAACTTTGGATTCTCTCTTGAGGGCACATAAGACCGTATGGCGAAAGCTTGGCTGTGTCTGGAGTGGGACTGTCTTGACATCTGTTTATTTGATGTCATTTGACTTTTATATTCTTTCGTCACTTTGATACGTTTTTCCTTGCTTTGAAGACTATTCGAGTGGAAGTTCTTAGAGTAGGAGTGTCAAATTTATTCTTTGGAAATTTAAACGATTGATTGTTGCATACCAATGATCTGAAAACATGCTGTAATGGTGTGGGTATCACAACATTTTCTGTTGGTGGACTGAGTCGCCGATGGGATCTCTGTTTCGCCACAAAGCCACGAACTCCATAGTAGATAACGTTTTTGGCATAAGGATCGCATAAAACTTTCATATTCGCCGTCTTTGTCATGTTTTCTGATTGCCTTACGCGAATCGCGCGGTCACTCACGTAATGTCTGCTGCCCTCTCGGTCTTCTAGTGGTTCATCTTACTTCTTTCTTTTTTTTGGGTAGTGTTGGGGTTGCACTCTGTAGCGGCAATCGTCTATCTGTGATTCGACCATGATGTTAAATGTATACTGGAAGGATACAGGAAGGTGATCGACGAGTGGAGAATTTAACGACAGAGAAGAAATTCGCTGGGCAGACATGTGAGATCGTGGCTGTGCTTCATTCTTCGAATTATTTTCGGCGGAGACTTTTTCTTTGGCGAGAGTGCGAAGAAAAAAAATAAGGGGGAGAGGCGGAAACGGGGAGGAGTTTTTCTGGTATCTCTTTGCTAGGGGAGAATTTAATTAAAAATTAGTTTGATGATATTTGGTGTCTAGGATGTAGGTAGTTTTTTTAATTAAATCTTATTTACATTTTATTACTTCAATCATTGAAAAAACCCCACCCCCCCTTCCTTCCCACCAAATTCACCTCAATTTCCCACCCAATATTAATCTTTTCTCACTTCTTCAAATTCTCTCTAATAATATAACAAAATATTAAAAAAAAAAAAAAAAACCCAAAAAACAAAAAAAAAAAAAACAAAAAACAAAAAAAAAAAAAAAAAAAACCCCACCAAAAAAAAAACCAAACAAAAAAAAAAAAAAAAAAAAACCAAAACAAATAAAATTAAATTTTTATATATATTTAATATTTTTTTTTTTTATTTTTTTTATTTATTACCAATCCATACCCTACCTCCTTTTATTTTTATTTTACCCTTTTTTTTTTTTTTTTTTTTTTTTTTTCTTTTTTTTTTCTTTTTTTTTTTTTACCCATTTTTTTTTTTTTGTTTTTTTTCTTTTTTTCCTGGGGGGGGGGACCACTTGGGGGGGGCCCAGGGAGGAGCGAATGAGGGGTTATAAATGCAAATCCTATGAATTCAACCCACCCCACCAAAAAAACCCAATCAAACAACAAAATGAAAGAAAAGAAAAAAAAAGGGGGGTGCAGTGCATATGACCTACTTTCATGGGCTGCCCATTGATTGTCAATTTCATTTGCCTCCAAAAGTTTGAACTTCCCCCTCTGATCACATAATATGGCCATTTCAAATTTTAGTTTGAAAGACTGGCTACTGAAAATGTCTTCAGATCTGTCAAGGCCTTAAAAACACAAACTGTGTGTGGACAAAGTGTCATATTTTGACATTTAAAGATGTGGCATTCAATCCAAGCTTAGCTCTCGTACGCAACATGAAACGTCACAGGCCCTCAACAGAATTTCAGCCTCACCTTCGTTTTACATGTAACATGATGGCGGATTACTGGAATAATCTTGATTACTTATCACATATAACAAGTGTGAATTGACCCCAGGATTACACAGTTGAAATAAATATAATTAAAAATACAGGGTGGATTACCTTTTCCACCTGTTTTTTAATTTATTCTTTCAGATAGTTTAATTCCCCGACAGAAAATAAAATATTGAGTCAAATCAAACGGAATCGATCTAACAAGAAAATTACAGTCTGAGGAGATTTTTTCATCTGCTTTTTATTCCTCTCCATATCGAACCTTAGGACATTGTTTAACTGACAGCCTACAGTACAGTCTGAGAAACTATGTTATTCTGTTCTGTTTAAGCGCAGCTAGGACCATGAGAGTTTTTGTTTTGCAAATTTTGTTTCCGGCGTAGAATTTTGTCAAAAAAGTGTAGCAGCAATCGCATTATCAACAAAATGTTTACGCAAAAAAGGAGTAGAATTTGGATGCTATTCCAAAAGCATAGCACTTAGCAGCTCCGACGTTTGGACCTGCGCCTTTCCCAAATCCACTTCCCTACAAACTGATTACTGCATGCAGGGTGTAGAAATTTGGGGTGAGGGAGTAACACTGTCAATTAGGAATTCCTTATATGTAAGGGTATTCCAAACAAAGAAATTCCTTGCACACTCTAATACTATGCAATGTTTTGACTTTGACACCAATGTAATGACAATATGTTTTCATCCATACTCAACAGAAAAGTAAAACACAAGTCAAAACACATACTTAATACACATTATCTGATCAAAGCACCAAACAAAGGCATGAGGAATTAAATCGTTACTTTTATTCAAGCCTTTCTTATTAATCATTACTCAGATGAAACAAGCTAGACTGTGTTGAATGCCAAAATGTCCACAGATTGCCACATATTCATAAAAGCTGTGATTTCGTTCCAGGAAAATCTGTGCAAACCTGAAACAATAATAAATAATAAAATGAGAGAAACCTTTAACAAAAGTAAGTTTTTTTATTTCTTAAGACACACCAACACATGTGCTACTTATGCCATATACAGACATCAACTTTACACTGCCCCCAGTTTCGGTGACTTGAAATTAACTTGCCGCCTAAGTAGCTTGAAACAGCAACAGCTATTTCTGGATTATGAGACACATAAAAATAATTAAACATTTATCATACACAAATAATTTCCTTTTCAAGCTAATTTTTTCTTAATCTTGTATTACAAAATACATTGTTCTTGAAGATGAACCTAAAATATATACTGCTTTTCCATAATATTTGTTAACGATCATATGGCAATAGCATCCAGCCGATATGGTGAGTCATAAACACATTTTCTCGATACGGAGATGCCTTTCTCAAAATCATTCTCATCCAGATTTCCCGTTTATTCTTGGAGAAAAAGCAGCCTGTATACCATATTTTCCTTTTTTATTTTTGTTTGTTTTTCTTTTTTTTTTGAAAGACCTTGTATCCCTGTAATGTTAGTAAAATAAGATAAATAAATATCAATAAAATTGTAATTCGCAAAGCAGCAAAAAAATGTTTTTAGGTTTGTTAGACTCTTATAAGAGAGAGAAAAAGTGGGGAGAAAAAATCGATAAAAAAAAAGGACAATGGTCTGGATGACTCATCAGTTATGTTAAAAGACATTGAATTGCTGTCAAATTTACACCTGACTATAAAATTCAAAATGTTGGTTGGAGGAACGAAGAGTGACACAAGAACCTGCACCACTACAGATTTCCACATCTTGCTGTTGGATTGGCTGGCACTGGCTTAAACAGCACTGACCAAGATAACAGGCTGAGCTATCCACTTCACACAGCAATCCCAGTAAGGTTTTATATGATTTATGGACCGTTCTTCTTGTGAACATGAGCCTGATTCATAATTTTTAAACATTTAATACAGTAACTAAGACAAGCAGATATAGGATTTAATTCAAGTTTCTATAAAATAAAATAAAAAAGTTCATTATGGATAATTTACGCCAAAACAGAGACAGTAAATTTCTGAACGTTTGCAAAGTTTGACAATATCCAACATAAGATGTTAAAGACGAAAGTGCAGCATTGTAAAGGCACACACACATACACACGGCACATCGTGCACCCACACACACACATCAAAAAAAGCTTTCTAAAAGTACTAAACCAAATCACGAGAAGGGATCACGTAATCAAGACAATGACTAATTCCATCAACTGATTTTCCTTGATGGCAAGTAAATTTAACCTTATCGTCCTCAACCAACCACAGGCGATTTGTAGCTTGTTGATTCCATATCCAACTGGAACAAGTTTTGCTGCAACCAGACCATAAAACAGACTAATTCAGATATTGTTTGTACTACGTGTATGTGTGTGTGTGTGTGTGGGTCTTTGAACACTAAACATGCTTCTAACAAACCTTCAAGGATAATAATAAATGTGGACAGGGGATATGATATAACAGTTTTAGCTTTTAACAAAATACATTGGACTCCTTATTCCTTTGATTTAATTAAAACAATGGTGAAAAGAAAACATTTTGTCAACTACACATTATTTTGACACATGCAACAATTATTTTGGTTCTTTTGTATTACAATCAGCCCTTTCCTAAGATGACCCCTCAAGTCTATTTTATCTTTTTCTACAGTAATATGGAATTCTGAACTTTGGGGGGCATAATTCTGGATTTGGGAAAGTACTTTCATAATAGGCAAATTCCAGATTTTTTCTGTCTTAATCTTCTGATGCTACTTCATAGGTAGTTCCACCCACGCTGCTCCTTCAGGCTCCCCTCACACACTCAGCTGATTGTTCTCAACACTGCCTTAGCACCCGAAATCCACAGGGAGGATCAATGTCAAGTCATTATAAGGAAACTGACCTGTGGGGACACTGCACTGCTGCCATCGTTCACTTTGGTTGGTGGTTCAGTGGTGCCTGTTCTGATTCAACAATATGCAGGACATATTGTTATTAAGCGCCCTACATGACAGTTAATTGGCTAGAGAAGAAGCCAGCATGCATAAGCTCCCTCTCTGGATGGGTGCCATCTCATTTGGTCTGTCCAACAGTTCCTAAATTTGCTGACATTTATTTCCCTTCATGGGTGGAATGGAAAAATCAGTTCTACAGTCAATGTTCAAATACAGTATATATTCATCATTTTAAAATTCAATCATATAATGCAAAAAAAAAATGTTTATTATAAGTGAAACTGGCAATTTAAGCTACATACAATTACAACTATTAATAATACCAGTATGGTTATTCTGTTACAGAATTTATTGTCTCTCCAAATATAATTCTTTTACATGACATAGTATCAAAATAAAGAAAACAGAAAAAAAGGAAAACAGAAAAAAGATATTTTTATTAATTTATTTTGTGCTTGTGAAAGTGTAGAATATACGGTTATTATCTCGTTTATTAATTTCAGCTATGATCTTTACTATTACAGTAGGAATAGATTATCATTGCATGTCCTCTAGTTATTGCTTTTCAATCATACCACCACAGACACAAACAGATACTCTGTGTACTAAACTGGCTCTTGCAACCCAGATTTCTGTCATTGATAAAGCCTTTCGCCAGGCTGTCATAGCGGCCAAAACTAGGTTTGTGTATTGCCCTCTCAGTAAAGGCATTGAACAAAAGTTCAATATCCAGATCACACACAAAGGGACACATTACAATACATGATTTTTTTTCATCTCAGTGATTCTCATCTGATAGGGCAAGTTCTGGAAACAGATGCTGTTAAAAACAAACATCAAAGCAAAAACAAAAAAATCAAATTATCTTTTTCAACTCATCCATTTTTAAAGTAACTTAAAAACAAGTCATGGTGAATCAGAAAATTAATAAGTTAGTGCATTTCTAATTATATTTCATTCTTGACCTGAATATCAAATCCTGGTAAGAGACCTGAAGGAAGAAAAAGATATGATGCATAGTACTGGTGTGTACTCGATCAAACAAAATTGTAATCACCTGTTGGGAACACTGCGATAAATGAGGAAAAATGTTTAAATGAAGAGCTACCAATGTCGGAAAAGCTCATGGTGTTGCATTTTCATTATTTTAAGTGATGCATTCCAAATTTGAGGATGGCTGTGTCTGGCGTGGCACTGTCTTCATCTGGTCCGTGGGCAGGGGGTGGTTGGGTCTGTGTGGATGTGCTCGGAGCGGGAAGGTGGTGTTTTGCGCCGGTGGGCTCTGCAGTCATGAAATACGGGCTGTACCACCCATGGGGATGCTACTTTTAGGCTGTTATGAGCTGATCCTGTAGTTGATTTTACATCTGTTCAGGTGCAGTCTTATGTCCCTTGATATCTAATGGAGTGGCCTGCGCGTGCCTGTACCCTTCGTCTCACACAGCGCAGCCTCCAGAGGGGGGTAATTGACTGCTCTAAAGGCAGGTGTAGACAGTGCTTCTCTGGGTCCTCCCCAGCACCTTCGGGAGGTGTTTCTTTTCTTCTTTGCCTTAACTAGGCTGACCCTGGAGAAAGGTCCAGTGACGGTGAGGAAAGACCCACTGACCACAGGGAAAGTTCTGTTTGAAATGGGAAAAGACTACAACTTTGGATTCTCTCTTGAGGGCACATAAGGACCGTATGGCGTAAGCTTGGCTGTTGTCTGGTGGAGGCATGTCTTCATCTGTCCGTGGCAGGTGTGGTTGGGTCGTGGGGTGTGCTCGCAGCTGGAGTGTGGTGTTTTACGCCGGTGGGCTCTGCCAGTCATGAATACGCGGCTGGTACACCCATGGGGATGTACTTTATGGCTGTTATGTGCTGCATCCTGTAGTCTGATTTACTTGTATTCAGGAAGCAGTTATGTCCTTGATATCTTAATGGTGTGTCCTGCGTGTGACTGTACCCCATCGTCAACACAGTGCAGGCCTCCAAAGGGTGGTTACAGGACTGCTCTAAAGGCAGGTGAGACAGTGCTTCGCTGGGTCATCCCCAGCACTTCGAGGATGTTTCTTTTTCTTCTTTGCCTCCGCTCCGTCGGCCCCGCCCCCTGACCCTCGCGCCCACGCAAGGTCCCCCACAGACAACCGTGATAAAGGTCACCACGGCAACACCTCAGACCTGTATCCCCCACACACTCCCCGCCACGACCACAGGCGCCTAAGTCCTGTTGACAGTGGGAGACAGCTACTCTCCTCTCCTTCTGCCGCTCGAGACGTCTTTGAGGGCACATAAGACAGTTATGGCGAAGCTTGGTGGGTTTTTTGTCGGAGTAGTGGCACCGTCTCATCTGTCCGTGGGCAGGGAGATAATTAAGATAATGTTGCTTATAAGCCCAGCCGCGCAGAGGGCCACATCAGGGCGTGTCACCACGTTAAAATCAACTCACCAGTCATTTAAAAAAAAAAAAAAAAAAAAAAAAAAAAACTTAAACACATCTCGTTAAATGAACATCTCTACAAAACGAACCAGATACTTTGTTAAAAATACTTTCCGTAAAATCTCAAATCTGATGAAAAATGTTAATTTCTCTCAAAAACCCAAGGATAACGTCAGGCGGGACATACTGAACAGGATCTTCTGGACTCAGCTTGGAAATGTTTGTGTCTCTCATCGTTGCAAGTCCCAATACACTCTTAAAAGAACATGTTTCATTGGGAGTGGCGCTATGACATGGAATACACCACGGAGCCTTCTTCACTCTTTAAAAGGTAAGAATGGGTAAAATACGAATGGCCGTGTCGTGAGCCCACGGAACCTGATCACGTTTCCTCTTTACGGACCACCCGACGTAGTGGGGGAAGTCTTTAAGGTTGGACGGATCTGAAAGTCCCAGCTTTGTTATTGTCCCCCGCTCTGAGGTGTTACCAAGACTCCAGCCCCCCATCAGGCCAGAGGGTCTATCACATAATCGTTAATTTGGGTTTCACATTGAGCAGGGGATATAAGTGTTGGACAGTTTCTCTCTTTTGGCGTTTTGAAAACGGATTTCAACCATTTCGTTCACGGCCGATGCCAACATTGGCCAGGAACCCAAGCAAGAGTAATGTTGGAACCGTTCCGCCTTCAACTTGCTAAAAAGTTCAAAAAAAAAGTCAAAAGTTCTAGCCGTGACTACGACGTGTCTACCGGCTCCCCCCCCCCCCCCCCCCCACCCCCCCTCCCCCCACCCCCTTGCGCCGCCCCCCCGCCCTTTGGCCTCCAAAGCTGACAGCGAATCCGACAGAACAGAATGTCCCTCTCGAAGAATGGGCGATTTTCTTCAAGCCAGTACTAGGCGTAAGTTCAGCAGAATACACATAAGTTCTGAATTGTACTCTTGTTCCAACTTTATCTGTGAAGGGCCCCCAGGGCAGTTAGGTGCCAAAGGCAACTCCCATTCCTAAGTCTTGGAACCGTCAGTGAAAACTTTGTTAGGATGGGATTTGGGTACAGATCGGCATACAAAGCATTGTACGCCAGATGCAGCTGGTAGACTTAGACTCCTTACGGGACAGCTGCGAGATCGGAAACGAATCTCTGTGTGAAAAGGTCTCATGGAGGTTGATCCGGAAAAACTTGGAAAAAAAATCGGAAATACATACTAGTTCTTTACCCTGCATTTCAGCACCGTCGGAGGCTGCTACGAAAGCAAACGGCGGTTACATTTCGGGTTATTTTCAAAACGTACTTTGGAAAGGAGGGTCAAAAACACAGTCATAGGCAGGATTCTGCGGTTCTGAGAACTAGTCGGATGTTAATAAATTAGAGACAGTTTAGCATGCGGCTTGGACAACGAAGGTTCGCCAGCCTCTGCGTACAGGCTGTTCACAGGGGTGGTGCGGACCGCTCAAGACAGTGACGAAGCCCTTGATGAGTGGTGCGATAGTGGTCCAAAAGTTTGAGGTATGAAGGGTTCTAGCGGAGCCGTAGACAGCCTCAAACCATAGTCCAGTTTAGAACGGACCAGGCTCTGTAGAGGTGCAACAAGTTTTTTCTTAGCTGCGCCCCAGTCTGTGTGCGCTACGACCGCAGTATATTCTGAAGCTTTCTGGCAAGATGTTTTGAGGTTTTTGATGTACTTTTTTCCCCCCCCCCATGGCTGAGAAAGTCAAGTTTCTGGTCAAAAAATGACTCCCAAGAAATTTGGCCTCTTTAACAGCTGGTTATGGGAGATTTCCTACTTGAAGTTCCGGATCTGGAAAAAAACTGACGGAAATTATGGAAAGTGACTACACTGGGTTTTTGTAGCCAGAAAAGGTTGAAACCGTTTTCATCCGAGTCCCCCGATGGATTTTATCCTACGCAAAGCATGGAGCCTGCCGCTGGACATCGGGTACAGGATCCAGTTGCGTAGACAGCAAAATCATCCACAAACAATGAGCTGTCTGAACCCTGCTGAACTGATTGAATCACTAAAATGTTGTTGATCTTAATAATACTAAAGAGGGAGGAAATTGTATGCTCCCATGTGGAACACCCAACTCCTGCTCGTGGACATCAGGGAGTGGTGGCCAACCCGGACTGAAACTGTCGTTCTGCCAGAAAATTTTGAATTAAAAAAGGGAAGATGACCTCGAAAACCCAGATCGTGGAGATCATAAAGTATCCCCGCCTTCCAGGTGGTTTCGTATGGCCTTCTCCAAGTCCGAAGGAAAATTGCCCCACGGCATGCTGTCTGTTAAAAAAGCGTTCCTAAGTGTAGATTCAGACGAATCTATAGGGTCAACGTTAGTCCGATGTTTTGCGGAAACCCACACTGTTCTTTCGCCAATTGGACATCGGTTTCAAGTTTCAACATGAGCTAGCATTGACCATTTTTTCCATCAATTTACAAAAACACAGCTGGTCAAAGCTATGGGACGGTAATTTGAAGGATAGAAAGTTCTTTTCCAGGTTTGGGGGATGGGAAGTATGAGGGCTCTTTGCCAAGAGGGTGGAAAAAACTGTAGTCACACTTGGTTGTAGGACCTGTAACAGGATGTTCAGACCTTCTTGCGGAAGATGTTTCATAGTTGATATATGATTGTCATCAATATCTGGGGAGAGGTATCGCTTGCAGAAGAGAGGTTAAGGCAGAATTTCAGCTTGTTTAATGTGAAAGGAAGATTGTAGTCCTTCCATGTTGTCGGATTGAAAAGTTGAGGGCGATTTTTCTTTTTGGGCATTGTTTTTGACAAAAGTGGCCTGATTTATTAAGAAGAGGAGGATTCTTTTCATTGGTTGAAGGCAAGCAGAGTGCAAATGCTTTCTTCTTGTTATTAAGTATCCGGAAAACTTGAGTTGGTTCACAGTGGTCAGGTGTTATTCCCTTTGATTTTCTTAATTGATGTTCCACACTTTTTTCATGGAAGTTTTGATGATCAACAGCCTGGAGGCAGAAGTTTCCAGGACGACGTTTACTGATTTTAAAAGTGTGTCTTGGTTTAGCACGGATGTTTTCTGATGGGTCGAGCGTTCGGGACCCGAAGTCGTTGGTGATACCTGACGCTGAGCCCGTTTCTAACTTTGGAAATGTTTGTTGGCATTCTGAATCGGATACCCAGGTTGTTTTTGGGGCAAATTTTTTGAAGTTTATCGGAAGACAATGGTATACAGGCCTTTGCCACACTTAATCATTGTGTTAGTCAGTTGATTCAGCTGGGTCAGGACTCTGAAAAAAAATAACAGTGTACTGGAAACTCCTTAGAAACAGTGGCTGCAAATAGAAGCCCACGTTTGCTTTCTTATAATTTAAATGTTGAGAGACAGAGACGTGGTTCAGTTTATTACAGGTTGTGAAGGACAGCGGAATTGGTCACTTTCCGTGCAGATCGTCATGGACAGTCCCACTATTGTCCAGGACCAGCGAGGGGTCACAAACCAGACAAATCTAAACACGTAAGTGAACCAGTGGAAGAGTGGAGGTAAGTTGCAGATTCCGTCATTCAGACAACACAATATCCAAGTCTGAAAGGACATCTTCAATCAGCACGACCTCTGGGTGACGTACGGCACTACCCCAAAGAGGGTTGTGACCGTTAAAGTCACCCAACAGCAAAAAAGGTCGGTCGATCGGAGGAAGTTATCCTATAGATGCCTAGGTCCTGGACGACAAACGGGATGAAGGAGGTAGATAAATAGAACAGATTGTTACAGTCGTGTGGATGAGTGACTCTCGCAGCAAAAAGCTTGAAGGGAGGTAGACAGGTGCGACAGGTCTATACAGCAGAGTTTTGTGTATGAGAAGGGCATAAACCACGCCCGACCGTCCCCAAAAGTGGGATGGTAGGGCAGGATTGAAAGAATATTAAAGCCGAAAGAGTAAAGGTCTTCTGGCTTTGAATTTGAGTTTCCTGCAGAGCACGGACGTAGGTTTTATTGACTGACCACAGGATGCTGCAGCTCTCAAAGTTGGAATTTAGACCACGGATATTCAATGGAATATCTGTATTATCCATGGTGCAGAGGGCGAAAAGGAGAGAAGATTAGGTCTTTCCTCCTCAAGTCCTGCCGTCCAATGGAGAGAATTTATTTATTAGTTTAACTGGGACGGTGTTGGTCTTTGACCTGCTGGCAGACTTGCCCGCAGGTGACAAAGGCTGGAGTTTGGAGATGGTGGTGGTCTGGATTTTGGGAGATGGTGGAGTTTCTTCCTCATCTCCACCATCTCCACACTGGGTTGTGGAACTCCCTTGCCTGCACGGGCACTGTGACTGAGGAGTTCGAGGTGGGGGGTGCTGGCTTTTTAATCTGCCCAGCAGCAGATGGTTGTAGGGACTGTGTGGCAGTCTGAGGCGGTGGCCGGGATTTTTGGCCTCACCAGGGGCACTCACTTTGGGTTGAGAGGTGGTGGACCTGCTTCCACCAGGCTGACAGTTTTTCCTTGCAATGTCTTCGAAAACGTAAAGTGATCAGATCTGACAGCAGACTGAACGAGTTGGACTGTAGGAACTTTCTTTACGGCCCGAAGCATACGAAGAAGCTGTCGGCAACTGACTGCACCACAACTGCTTGCGGGCTTCAAATAAATATGTTTGCTTATAGCCCCAGCCGAGACCGCAGAGGGCCACATCAGGGCTGTCACCACGTTAAAATCTATTCAACAGTCATTTAAAAAACAAAAAAAAAAAAAAACTTCACACATTCTCGTTAAAATGACCTCGTCTACAAGAACCAGAAACTTTGTTAAAATTCCTTCTTCCATAAAATCTCAAATCAGATGTAAAATGTTAATTTTCTCTCAAAAAAACCCAGGATTCACGTAGGCGGGACATCCCTGAAAGGTTTCTTCTGGACTCCGCCCCCCCCCCCTGTCAAATTGTTTGGTCTCACATCGTTGCAAGTCCCAACACTTCTTAAAAGAACATGTTTCATTGTGAGTGGTGATGACATGGAATGCACCACGGAGCTTCTTCACTCTTTTAAAGGTAAGAATGGGGTAAAATTCGAATGGCCGGGGTGCTGCCGGGCACAGAACCGTTTCCTCTTACGTCCACCCGAGTAGATGGATGAGAAGATCTTTAAAGGTTTGGACGGATCTGAAAGAGTTTGATATGCGCTCCGTTGTGTTCCAATCCTCCTGCCAGAGGTTCTACATAAGCGTTATTTGTTGGGTTTCTCATATGAGCAGGGGATATACTGTGGTTGGGACAGTTTCTCTCTTGTGGGCGTTCTTGGCTAAAAGATCAACATTTGTTACCCGCCGATGCCATACTGGCCAGGATACCAAAGCAAGAGTAATGTTGTAACCGTCGCCTTCAACTTGCTAAGAGTTCAAAATAATAAAAGTAAATAAGTTCTGGATGCTGACGGTGCGGCAGCTATGGCCTCCAAAGCTGACAGCGAATCCGACAGAACCAGATAAGTCCCCTCTACTCAAGAATGGGAGATTATTCTTTCAAAGCAGTATACTAGAGCAGTTAAGTTCAGCAGAATACACAGAAAGGACATCTGAAATGTATATGTTCCAACAATATTTGAGAAGGAGCCCCAGGGCAGTACTAGCGCTGCCCAGGCCACTCACATCCTCAGACTTGCTTCCCCTACCCCCCACCCCCCCTACCCCCCCCCCCCCCCCCCCTACCCACCCCCACGAAAAACTTTTTGATAGGATGGGAATTTGGAACCGAGCTCGGCATACAAAGCTGTACGCCATGAGAGCTGGTAGAATCCTTACGGAAAGCTTGGTAGATCAAAACGAATCTCTGGTGTGAAAATGGGCCATGGAGGTTGATCGGAAACTTGGAAAATTCGGAAACTACACGCCAGGTCTATACCTGCATTCCGAACGTGAGGCTGCATACGAACCAAACGGCGGAATAATTTCGGGTTGGTTTCAAACTTACGTGGAACGGCAGAGGGTCAAACAAAAAACACAGTATTAGGCAGGATTCTGCGGTTCTGAGAACAGTGGATGTAATAATTCAAAGACAGTTTCAGCCTGCTCGTAGGTCAGTGAAGGTTCACCTGGCCTCGCGTACAGGCTGTACACAGGGGTGGTTGCGGAACGCTCCAAGACAGAGACGAAGCCCATTGATGGTGGATAGGGTCCAAAGAGGTTGAGGTTTAAGATGATCTTGAGGAATAGGCGTACACAGCACAACCGTAGTCCGTTTGGAATCGGACCAGGGCTCTGCTAGTGGTGCAAAAAATGTATTTCTTATCAGCGACCCAGTCGGTAGGTGTGTAGACCCGCAGAATATTCAGTGCCTTTTGGCAAGAAGTTTTGAGGTTTTTAATAATTGGCTGAGGAATTAATTTTTGGTCTCAAAAATGACTACAGAAAATTTGGCCTCTTTATACAGCTGGAATGGGAGATTTCCCTTTTGAAGTTCGGGTCTGGAAAAAATATCTGTCGGAAATTATGGAAGTGGAAGACACTGGGTTTTTGTAGCAGAAAAGGTGTGATGAAAACGTTTTCATCGCCACCGATGGATTTTATCTACGCAAAGCTGGAGCTGCGCTGGCACTCGGAGTACTGGCTTTCAGTTGCGTGACAGCAAAATCATCACAAACAATGAGCAGTCTGAAAGCTGTGAACTGATTGACCAATGTTGTTGATTCTAATACTAAAGAGGGCAGGAGATAGAGTAGAGCTCCCCTGTGGCATAACACCAACTCCTGCTCGTGGAATCAGAGGAGTGGTTGCCATCCCGGACCTGAAACTGTCGTTCTGCCAAAAAATTTTTTGAATAAAAAGGGAAGAGAAGAATGACCTCGAAAAACCCAGATCGTGGAGTTCATGAAGTATCCCCGACTTCAAGGTGGTATCGTAGGGCCTTCTCCCTAGTCAAAGAAATTGCCACTGCATGCGGTCTTGTTTAAAAAGCGTTCCTAAGTGTAGTTTACAGACGAATCAAATGGTCAAATGTACTACGATTTGTTTGAGGAATCCACACTGTTCTTTGCCAAAGGCCATCGGTTTCGAGTTTCCCATGAGCCTAGATTGGACCATTTTTTCCATCAATTTTACAGAAACTGCTGGTCAAAGCTATGGGCGGTTAGTTGATGGATTAGATAGATCTTTTACAGGTTTGGGGATGGGGATAAATGAGGGCTGTCCGCAAGAGGGTGGAAAGAACATGTAGTCCACACGTGGTTGTATACCTGTAACAGGATGTTCAGACCTTCTGCGGAAGATGTTTCAAGTGTTGTTAATGTTTGTCATCTATACCTGGAGAGGAATCGCTGCAAGTGAGTAAGGCAGATTTCTGCTCGTGTAATGATAAAAGGTAGTATTTGTAGTCTTCCAGGTTGTCGGATGAAAAGGTTGAAGGGAGATTTTTTCTTTTTAGGCGCTTTGTGTTGACAAAAGTGTCTGTTTTATTAGAAGAGGAGAATTCTTTTCAATGGTTGAAAGCAAAGCAGATTAGCAAATGCTTTCCTTTCTGTTTTAAAGAGTCCGAAAACTTGAGATGGTTCACAGTGGGACAGGTGTTCTTCCTTTGATTTCTTAATGGAGAGAACCCTTCCACCACACTTTTTTTGTAGAAGGTTTTGAGGTCAGCATGGAAGCAGAAGCTTCTCCAGACAGACGTTTACTGATTTTAAAAGTGTGTCTTGATTTTGCACGGAGTTTCTGATGGGCTCGAGCGTTGGGACCCCGAAGGTCGTTGGTTTATACCTGACGCTGATGCCCGTTTTCTAAACTTTGGAAATTTGTTGGCATTCTGAATCGAACCAGGGTGTTTTGGGCATTTGAAGTTTATCGGAAGCACTGGAATACAGGCTTTAGCACTTTGATCTAGTGTTAGTCAGAGATTCGGCTGGGGTCTGGGGGGACTCTGAAAAAAATCAGTGTCCTGGAAGTCTTTTGAAATAGTGGCTGAAATAGATACCAGTTTGCTTTCTTGATAATTGAGTTGTTGAGAGACAGAGGACGTGTTGATTCGTTAATACAGGTTGAAGCAATGGCACAGGAAATGGTCACTCCGTGCCAGATCGTCTGGACAGACCACTCTTGTCCAGGACAAGCGAGGGGGTCACAAAACCGGACAAATATAAACACGGAAAGTGAACCTGTGGAAGAGGGGAAGGACCTTCCATCAAATCAGCAGACCTCTGGGTGACGTACCGGCACTACCCCAAAGAGGATTGTGACCAGTTAAAGTCACCCATCAGCAAATAAAAAGGTCGGATGTTCTCCACTATTCAGACTGAACAAGGTCCTGACGACAATACCGGACAGAAAGGAGGTAGATAAAGAGACCAGATGGTCACAGTCTTGTGGGAGAGTGTGACTCTCGCAGATACAGCCTGAAGCGAGGTAGACAGAGCGACAGGACTATACAGCAAAGTTTTGTGTAGGAGAAGGGGCTACACCGCCCGACACCCGTCAGTCCCAACATGGTGGTTGTGCAGGTATTGAAAGATATATTTAAAGCCAGATAGTGTATAGGTTGTCTGGCTTTGAATTTGGAGTTTCTGAAGAGCCCACGACGGGAGGGTTTTATAGACTGAACAGAAGCTGTCGCTCCTCAAAGTTGGAATTTTAATCCACGGGGATATTCCAATGTAATATTCGTACTATCATGGTGCCAGAGGCGAAAAGGAGAGTGATAAGGTAATTCCTCATCGACATTGCCGCCAATGGGATCGTGAATTTATTTTTTAGTTTTCCACTGGACTGTGTTGGTCTTTGGACCTGCTGGCGACTTGCCCGCAGGTGAACAAAGGCCTGGTGTTTGGAGAAGGTGGGAGGTCTGTATTTGACCCCCTGGAGTTGGTTGTGGGTTTTTCCTTATATCCACCATCTCCACACTGGGTGGAACTCCCTTGACCGCACGGCACTGGACAGAGGTGTTCGAGGGGAGAACTGCTGGTTTTTTAATCTGCCCCGCAGCAGATGTTGTAGACTGCTGGGCAGTCTGAGGGGTGGCAGATTTTTTGCTCCACCAGGGCAAATCATTGTGTGTTGAGAGGTGGTGGACTGCTTCACCAGAGTTGACATGTTCGGACTTGCAGTGTTTCGAGAACGTAAAGTCATCAGTTGACAGCAGGACTGAATCGAGTGGTAAACTGTGGGAACTTTCCGTCAGCCGAAGATAGAAGGGCTGTCGGCGTCTGACTGCCACAACCTGCTTGAGGGCTTCAAAAAAGGATAATTTTTTCTTTTCAGTCGGTAGTCTTCTTTGATTGCGGATTCCTGAATCCAAAGAGGACAGTTTCTTGAAGAGGAGGGATGGGTTGGTCGCCACCGCAGTTAGCTCAACTGTGCGGATCTTGACACGGCCATCATGGGTTGCCTGGCTGCATACACCGCATCCTCTTGCCCGGAACATCTCGGTCTGACATTGGGCCTAAACTTCTGCGCCCTGAAGCACCTCAATGGGGACGGCACATATAGCTGAACATGACATTTAGGTAACCAACCTTGATGACCGGAGGCAGCACAGGTTGCAGAAGGTCAGAAAAGAGGGTGTTGTGGCCACTCTCTCTGAAACCCTTCTTTATCGTCACCCTGCGCACCTCCGTCACACCCTGGGACGCCAGCTCGTTTTTATTTCCGCCTCTGAAACACCCGCCAGATCTCTGCATCGAATCCCCCCTTTGGATGAATTTAATTGCTATATGGGGAGGTCACCTGGATCTCCCTATCCACAAGCTTTTTTGCTTATGCAGCTGTTCGGATTGCTTCTGTGATCGACATTGAAGAAAGAAACCGAACCATTCTCAACCGTTTTTATGGACCTAGGTTCACCTGATATACCATGAAAGCCTTTTGGACAGCAAAAGGGCTCAGAGCTGATAGCGGTGTCTTTCCTGCTCTGTCCCTTCCACCACGAGCAGGAAGCCCTTAGAATCCTTCTTCTGTCTTACCTCACGTCAGAATCACTGTCTGTTTCAAAAATTCCCCTGAAATAGGGGATACTGCCTTCCTCCTCTCTTCCCTTTTGGGGGGGTAGTTTTTTAATGAAGTCATATTTAGTTTATTGTTGATCATCTCTCCCTTACCCACCACCTTGGACGTCCAACTAAGGGGCCAGGGCAAGAAACCCAATGTCTTGACCCCTTCCAGGCTTAGGGAGAGAATACGACAAGCATGATAGGCAACCAACCCTATCCCCCTGATCAGACAAATCCCGGAAACAGAGAGCTGAGCACTGCAGGGTTTACTTGGCCAGCTGGGGAACTGCCCGTCTTGACCAACCCAAGAAGGGGAGACGATTAGTACACCCGGTCCAAAGTTACTCCCTGTCTGGAGAGGTCCCGAGCCAAGTGATGTGTTTGAAGAGCGCTGGGCCCTCTCAATCTCCAGGATCACATTTCCCCTCCGACACAGGTGCACCGCACGGCAAAACGCGGCGGGGCGATCTTAGGAGACCACAGAAGAGAAAAGGAAGTGTGAAAGAAGACTTGAAGGGAGACGAAGATAGAAAAGGCCAAATAGGGAGGCTGAAAACAAGAAAAAGGAGAAAGGCGGGTTACTCTTAGTCTGGATCCTCTTCCCTTAGCCTATCTGTCATGGGAAGCCCTACAGGGGCATCAACTTCCTTACCACGTTACGCTTAGGCCAACCCAAACTGGCATCTGCCACCTCTAGGCCTAGAAGCAGTGTGAAAAAATCAGCCTATCTCAAGTATTGATGCCCCCGCCAGCAACAGCCTAAGGGATCATGGACACGCAATAACCCTCGACCACGACAAGGTCGCAACCCCCCGGAGGGGCCGTGGGCAGGCTGTGGTAGGGTCTGTGGGGTCGTGGCTCGGCCAGCTGGTGGGTGGTGTTTTTTCGCCGGTGGGCTCCTGCGTCATGTAAATACGGGCTGGTACACCCATGGGGAGGATGCTACTTTAAGGCTGTTATGAGCTGCATACTGTAGTCTGAGTTACCTCTGTTCAGGAGCAGTTATGTCCCTTGATATCTTAATAGAGGTCCTGCGCGTGCCTGTACCCATCGTCAACACAGCGCAGGCCTCCAAGGTGGTACAGGACTGCTCTAAAGGCAGGTGAAGACAGTGCTTCTCTGGGTCCTCCCCAGCACCTTCGGGTGTTTCTTTTTCTTCTTTGCCTTAACTAGGCTGGCCCTTGTGAAAGTCCAAGTGTCGGCGAGGAAAGACACTGACCACAGGGAAAGTCCTGTTGACAGTGGGAAAGACTACAACTTGGATTCTCTTTGAGGGCACATAAGACCTATGACGAAAGCTTGGCTGTGCTGGAGTGCACTGTCTTCATTGTCCTGAAGTGCAGGGGTGGTTGGTATGTTGGGTGTGCTCAGGCAGCTGGAGGGTGGTGTTTTTTCGCCGGTGGGCTTGCAGTCATGAAATACGGGCTGGTACACCATTGGGGAGTGCAACTTTAAGGCTGGTTATGAGCTGCATCCTGTAGTCTAGATTTACCTCTGTCAGAGCAGTTATTCCTTGATATCTTAATAGAGTGTCCGATCCCGTGCCCGTCACCCATCGTCAACACAGCGCAGGCCTCCAGGGTGGTACAGGACTGCTTTAAGCAGGTGCATGGGGAAATGTGCTCCTGGGTCCTCCCCAGCAACCTTCGGGTGTTCTTTTTCTTCGATGCATTCCAAATTTGAGCATAGGCACTCATATGTGAGGCAAAAAGTCGGACTCGATAGACTTTCATACAAATCCTTCACCATGACATGATAGTGGACTAAGAAAATCAAATGGGCTTCAACAAAACTAATTGACAAGGCGGAAAAATCATAATCGTCTTTACATTTTTTCTTTCTTACTGAACTCTGCAATTTTTTTTAATGAAAGATTGAACGAGCCTACATTCTAAAGACACGCTGCTTGGTTCTTTTCAGCTGCATTTCAGTCCACACGTATTTTCATTCACTTTGAAAATTTTTGTTTCGGCGAAGCTTTTGCCACAGAGTGTAGCAGCTAACTCGGTCAGCAGAAGCTTAGATCTCAACAGCTCTGCGAGTGCCTTTCTCAAGATATCATGGTGATGGTCAAAAGATAATTCCTGAAGCAGTCCAGACTGAAGTGAAAGACTGTAGCCTAACTGAAACGGAATAATCTGACTAAACAAAATTTAACCCTCTGCCTACCGCATGACTTTGTGCTAATCAGTACATGCCTACGAGAATACCATGCCAAGGGAGGTAATTCCGCAACACTTACACACTTGCCATAAAGAAACCTCAATAAAAAAAAAGTGCTTTTAACTCATCTTTTCTATAAAAAGTAATGAAAAAATTTCGAAGACATCACTCCATCCAAACCAGCCATTCTTTCCCATATATAGTGAACTGGTACACGAGGAAAAAGAACCGGACTAACTCTACTTCGGTGTTCTCGGTACTGAAACAATTTTCCCTTAATTCACTGTAGCCACAGAATGTCATGGATTAGGAGCACATAGTGATTTTCCAAGTCTAAACAAAGTACTGAATCCTTCAAAAGAAAATAAAGTCATTCTGTATGGTCTGCACACTAAATAATCAACTTTTGTGGTGAAGGGAAAAAAAACCATCCAAACTTTAACAATTTTGTTACACTGAAGGCATCACATACAAGATGATTTGTCTTCTAACTACTGAGGGGAAAAAAATAACACAAACAGATTACTGGACGTGAAATTGTGATGCAATTCAGCAAAAATGTGCTTTTCCACAAGTGCACTAAGCAATCGACCCCCCCCCCCCCCCCCCCCCCCCCAAAAAAAAAAAAAACCCACACACACACTGTGGTGATGATGGACCCCTTGTCCGTCTCCTCTTTGCTTTTTGATAAACGAGGCAGTTTCAAATTTAGGCCAGAGTTTATGCTCATCCTTTTTTGCTTGCTTTGTGCAGCAAATAAATTCGTTTCTTGCTAAAAGTCAGCCAAAATTCCTCTGAAATCAAAAGGCTCAAGGTGACACTCCACAGGCAAATCATGGGACACTCCAACTGACTGTCCAGGTTTCCTGGCTGTCAAAACACAGCGAAACTTTTTGGGGGCTTCACTTCTTGTAGCCTACCACTCCAGTCAACAATTAAAGAATCTCTAGCAACTTTTGTTTTTCGAATGTTCTTTTTTGGGGAGGCTGGGCCCAGCAGCAATGGGCAGTTTGACATCATCATTAACATCGCCTGAATCACTATCGATTCCGGCCTCAAAATCAGTCAACAGTCGATCTTTACTTACAACTAGGTCAAGATCGATGTCCGAACCGTCTCGCTTCAAATCTTCTTCAAGAGTGTAGCCCTCAAATACACTCTCTTCATCACTATCACATCAGAAAATGAATTCTACAAGTTGCACAGTCACTTGATCCACCATTTTCCTGAAAATCTTCGCGAAAAAAAAGCTGAATTTTGAAAGACTCTTCTGTCGTGATTGCATTCTGAGATATGTGATGGTGAAAGTGAAAGTACTTGACCTAGTATTCAGCGGTCGATCTCGGTCAATCCGGTATTCAGAAGGAGGAAATCTCGCGGTCGATCTCAGTCGATCCGGTAGGCATTGGGTTAAGATAAAAATGCCAACCCAAAATTAGGCAACAGTTAAAACATTTCCTACTTACATGCTCCCCAAACCAGTCCATCAGTACTGATGCCGCGTACACACTCCTCCATCTTCTTCATATCTGTCTCATCATCCCAGGGCTTCACTTCCATGATGATGTTGCTCTTGGCAATCAAAGCTGGTTCTGCAAAAAAAACAAAAAAACATGTGTATTCCATGTAGTTAACATTTTTCTTTCCATCTTCTTGCTTAAAAAAGCAAACAATTATATATATTTTTAAAAAAAAACAAGAAAAAAAAAAAAAAAAAAAAAACTGCTCGAACGTAACCAGAGGCAATTTCTCTCTCGCTCTCTCTTTGAAGTTTCACATTTCACACAACCTATCATAGTATTACTAGTGGATGGAATCAAGATCTTGTGAAGAAAGTAGATAGGTCTCTGTCAAACCTGAACCTCCAGCCCTCTTACTAAGACTGCGTAAGCCGTTATCCCACTATTCTTTCTGCAGACATACAAACAACATCAGAGCAAAGGCTCACTGCAAACTGCTCACTGACAGGACTTCACAGAGACACTGACCAATAAACGCCACTCACTTTTAGCCTTCTTCTCTGCATAGGCCTTCAGCCGCTCCTGTTTGACCTTCTCTGCTTCCTCATCATCATCAGAGCCAAAGAGGTCAAAGTCGTCGTCATCATTTGCAGCATCTCCTCCACCAGCAGCTGCAGCAGCACCACCATAGCTGTCCAAGGACTTCTTCACTCCTGGCAGGCTGCCAACACAACACACCCACTGCTGTTAGTACTGCCCTTTCCACTTTCTCTGGTACTACTCATGTCAACATTTTAAAATTCAGCACTATACCATCACATGGCAACTGATGCGTATAGATATACACAATAACAGATGCTACTATTCAGATGTATTTCAATTAATGTAAGGTCAAGAAGATGTGATACAGAGCATCAACAAAAAAATGGTAAAATCAGTGATAAGCCATGCATTAAAAATGAAGGTAAAAATCAACCTGTGTATTCCATTTCTTTGTGTGGTATTTTCTTGTTAAGATCCCATGCAGCATGGTACTTAACAGTATAATTCTAATCTGATTTCAGAATTTTGCTGTCTCTATGTATATGCTTGTCTACTTCTGTGTACGAGTACATGCAGACACACCCACACACGCACGCACACAAACACCTACACTGTGTATATACTTGGCTGTAGCTTCTGTGCATAAGTACACACGCACACACACACATACCAAATTCAGCAATATAATCTACTTCAGTCCTCGCCCAAATCTGCTATTTAATTTTCAAATGAAGCTACTATTGCACCATAAATCATTAAACGGGAAAAACAAAACATAGAAAATTGGTCAAGAGTAAGCTGGCAACCACTAAAGATAAGAAAATGCGCTGTGCAAAGTCATTTTGACAGACTTACGCGTTTTTGTCCATGGATTTGATGTGGTTGTACCAACGGAGAGCATGGGGGAAGCTGGCTTTTGGTGCACCACTCAGAGCAGCAAACACCACACTGTCTGCCTGAGAAGCAGTGTACCTGTAAAGAAAAGCTTTTCTGTGTGAAAAATCGGCTCTCTTCAACAGTTCTATCAGTCGAGAGAGGCATTTAAAATACTACGCAAGTGCTAATCAAAATAACAAATTAAAAAGTGTAAATCATCAAATGCATGCACATTTGGTGTATGAATCAATGTAACACTATCAGTATACTCAGACATGGTCTTGCTAAACTCAGATCATGAAAATACTTTTTTCGAGGTGATTTGATAGTTGGCATGTCTACAGTAAAAACGATACTGTCGTTATCTTTGTAGTTAAGTTATCCAAGGATTGCCTGATGACAAGCTATTCATAAAGAGAGTGGCAAAGCAATAAGCAGAGATTTAATATTCTATAGCTAAAAAGTCAAGCCAGTCCTTTGGAATTCATCACAATTACAACAAAGGAAACAGTGTATCACTCTCAATAAAACTCTACTGGAAACTGTTTGAGTAGTTTCAGTATGTTTTTGTGCAGTTTTGTTTATTGTTATAAAATGAGTATTTGCTGAAATTATAATTATCAAGGGGAAACAACCTAGCAAGATGAGAGCAAATGGTGTACAACATTTGTTAGGTGCTGCCGTGCACTTGTCAAAGGTATGACCTGGTCCAGTTCCTTTCTAAGCATCTAAATCATGGGTTTCCTCTGTGAATTTTATAATAATAATAATGCATAGAAGTTGTTCTAAGCCTTACAGTGAAAGTGTGGGAATGAGAACAACCCATACTACTCATGATGGCTTCATTTCTACAAATCCCCAAATGGCAAAATAACAAAACCCATCCACAAGCAAGATAACATCTTTACTAGCCAGTGAAAAAAGCAAAGGAAATTTTTTTAGGTTTTCCACTGTTTCAACACAGATAAGACAGCATGGACAAGAAGAGGGAGAAACATTAGGATGAAAAGCAATGTCAATACTGTGCACATGACATGAGGTGCAAAGTGGGCATCAAGAATATGTGGGTGAATACAACTTTTATTAAACAAATTGAAGAACACCATACACAAGTGCACTCATACCAGGCTACACCGAACACAATGATGTTGAATGACAGCCATACACTCCAACATTGGATAACTGAGAAAGTACGAGACAAGCTTGGTAGTGGGAGACAAGGATTGCAGATTGATTAAACTTTAATGGCCTAGCGATACAAATTGTTCTTCAGGTTTTGCTATAAAAACACTATCTTCGCTGAAAAGAAGATGGTGGAACAAATGTCATGATACTTCAACTTGATAGGCTGGTTGTGGATCTTGCCTTGCATCTTGTATAGATTTATTCCCTTTTCATCATGATCACATCTCCTCAGTTTTGCTTTCTCCTCTTAGACTCAAGTCAGGCTCCCGGAACTGTCAAAGCAGTGAGTGAGTGACAAAGCTGATGGGACGGTTTTATGTTGTCATCTGATCCATTTTATTAGAAATTATTATTGCATCCTTTTCTTTTGTGCAGGGGTTTGTAGTTCTGATAAAGTTCTCTTTTAAGCAGAACATCCCACCTTTGAAGACTTTCTACCTGAAAAGCTATTGTGATTCATGGAAAACACACTGCAGTCTGTTTTAACGACCATTTTGGTTTCCTGCAGTTTTGAACACAAAAACCGGGCTGAATCGTCATTGTATTTGCCCTCTTGCAGGCCTTTGTTAAAGCTCTTGTTTCTTTCCAGGTATCAAAAATTTTCCATAAATGACCGACTTTAAACATCTGCAAAATGAATGTAAAAGGGGCAGAGTTCTTTCTCTTGCGCATCAATTAAGGGAAGGTAAGACTAAGGGTGGGGGCTGGGGTACTTAATGACTTAGAACATGGTTAGAACCTGCAATCATTTTGTTATCTATAATGCAATTGTGAACACTCAGACAGCTGCTTTGTACGTACTAATATCTGTAGACCGACGCCTCCATACATCATCAAGAATGTGAGATGTGCATGCAGAACAGCAGAACTTTGGACTTTTTCATGATAATGATAATCAATTTGAAAGAGGATGTTGGAATGGAGTCCCATTCTGGTCAGACTACTTGACATGCTGTACTTTACACTTACTTTCTTCTTCCAATAATGCACACACACATGAAATGTTATTCATGTTTTGGGGTTCAAATTCATACCGGTACCTTCAGTTTCACTTTCCAAGGTCATGTGACTCATGAGATTCACCTTTTGTCTGAGTAAAGACTTTGTTACATATTTAATCACCTTATAACCATGTGGCAAGAGCTTTCAGTTTTCAAAACTTAAGTGAGCAGCGAAGTCAAACCTTCCTGTCATCGTTGTTGGAGGGTTCCTGATGTCTGATTCGAATAATCGGAATATAGTACAGCATTGCAATTTATGAGTATTCACTTTTCAAGTATCCTTGAAATTTTAAACCCTGCTTTTCTAAAAAAAAAAGCAAAAGTTATTTTTCTTTATACCCCCAATTACAAACAAGAACTTTGTCAGGGGAAATTGTAAGTTTTTTACAGCAACAATTTTTATAAGAGCCGGGTAAAATTCAAAAATGAATTGTCTTTTCCTTGTGAGGATTTTCCCTCAAATTTACTGAAATGTATTTTTTTTCCAAAAAATTTTTTCATACTGGAAATCCATTACTGTTTTGTCTGTATGTTTTTAATGTTAGGTGTTTTTGTTTTTTTCCCAATCACCCCGACTTTTTATTAAATTTTGGTGAACCCCAAATTTTGTAATTCCCAGTTTACTTCTTTAATTTTATTTTTTTATTTTTCTACTGCGAAAAATTCCCAAACACAAAATTTTTCTT
The DNA here is from genome assembly GCA_018398815.1 of Conus ventricosus. Taxonomy (NCBI): domain Eukaryota; kingdom Metazoa; phylum Mollusca; class Gastropoda; order Neogastropoda; family Conidae; genus Conus; species Conus ventricosus. Next base: position 55,492,098 of record CM031599.1, on the reverse strand, counting down.
TCCACTCGTTTCACCCACACTAATCATTCCTTTGGGCCAATTAACTGTTTTTCCCCCTAAAATTTCCAGTGTGAAAATCCCATTTTTTGTTTTAAAAAACAGAATAAAGAAACCTTTAAAAATTCTGGAGACTGGGGGTTTTTGTTTAAAAATACCCACGTGTTCTAAAAACTTTTACCATTCCACCCAAGAAATGGGACACCTGAACTTGGTTGAAGGGGGGGGTTTTGGGGCTTTAAAAAATTATTTTGCCAAAAAGCCCTTAAAATTAAGTTGATGAAGAAAAACTTTGTAGTCCGCCCCAATTTTGGCCCTTTCGAAAAACAAGATACTCAACTCTGGGCGGGAAACCCAACCAATCCCAAAAAAGTTCTGTGAGTGGGTTACCTATAACGGGATTTTTTTGGTTTTCCCTTTCCCGGGTTTGGGGTTACATTTAACGGCAAAAATTTAAAAAGTTTTCCAAGCCCACTTGAATTGTTTGCATGTGCTCTGACTTAAATTTTAAATTCGTAAAATTTTTAAAAGCCAGGGGAACTTCAAAAATCAGGTTCAGGTTCTGATCAACATCATCAAGATCGGATTTTGGGGCGTTGTTTCCCAAAAACAATTTTAGCCTTTGTTTTATATTTTTTTTTTCGGGGAAGGGGGGGAACCAACGATTGTTCCTTCTCTTCCACCTTCCCCCCTTTAAATTGTTAGGTTCAGTTTGATTTTTTTACCATTTGGTCCTGGGAAAGCCCTGCGGGAATACCCAATTAAGCGGGTCCAGTATGGCACATTTGGCCCCATCCTTTTCTGGCTGAAGTGCTTCCTTACGGAAACGAAACCTTGAAAGGGTTGGGGTTTTGGGGCCATCATCAAATTTACAACAGGGGGTTCTGGGGGTCCCGCGGGGGCCCTTGTTAGGCCCACTTTTGGGCCCTGCCCATTCAAGGGAACCTCCGGAGGAGCCCAACCCCCAAAAGTGCGTCTCTTCACGAGGCTGCCTGTCTACGGGAGAAAAAACGATTTCAGTGCCCCCCAAAAAAACCCCCCCAAGAGGACCTGAAGATTTTCGGGAAAACAGGGGGCCCAGGGGGATGGGGCTTGCTTTTTAAAACCCCAAAAAAAGGGCTACGTCTTGAGCCTGGCGCAGACCCCTGCAACCTCCTTCTTCTAAATTCTTTTTCCCCTTGAAAGCCCCAATTTCTCAAACAAGTTTTCCTCCCAACCCCTATTTGGGGTAGGGTCCTTGAAACGGGAAAATCGAAAAGTGGAGCTTTCACAGCGAAGGGCAGTACGCTTCTTTCCCAAAAGATTAAAAATCTAAAAAACCCTGGCTTTGAAAGGGCCAGAAAAAACGGAAAGGGGCATTTGGGCCATTTCCCGCCCTCCCCCGGGTTTTGGGCGGAAAGAAACCCCAGAATGCCCTTTCCCTGTTCCCCTGAAAAGAAAAGGATTTCCCAAAACTAAAAAAAAAAGATTAATCAAAAAAAAAATTTTTAACTGGTTTAGGGTTTTCCGTTTTAAATTTTAATTTACTAAACTTTTTAGTTTTCAGTTTTCCGCTTTTTTCTGATCTTTTACCCAAAAAAATTTCATTTTCGCGCAAAAAGTCTTTTTCAATACTATCTTTTTGCAGGGGAAGTCCCCAAAAATAAAACTTAGCGGGAGCCTGTGCGAACCCCCCTTAATTTTTGAGGGTTTGGGTTTTTTTGTGGCAGGCAGGAGGGCGGTAAGTTTTAATTGTTAGTTCCCGGGCCCCTTCCCCCAAAGGACTTGGAAATACCCGATTTTTTTCCCGCGTGGGGGCATGGCGTTTTTGGGAAAAACGCCGTTTTTTTAAAATTAAGTGCGGGCTTAAAAGCCCCCTTGCCTCTTTTTTTTCCCATTGTGGGGTTAAAGTTTGAGGGGGCAGGGTTTTTCTGGGGGTTTTTTAAACTTTGGTTTGGATTGGGAAAACTGTTGTGTGTGTGGACTTTTTTTTTGTTTGTGTGGTTTTTAAAATTTTTTGATTTTTTGAAAAAAAAAAAGGCAGCACGAAAAAAAACATATAAATTGAGTTTAATAAAAATACAATTTTTTTTAACATAAAAAATAAGCAAAAACCCCCCTCCCTGAGAAGGGCCGCTGTTGTTTTTAATTTTTTTTTGCGGGTCCTTTGTGTCGCCTTCCCTTCGGGGGGGAAAAACCCCAGGAGTATTTTTGCCGGGGATTTTTTGGGTGGTGGTGGCGGGGCCTCGGGTTTCTGGAATGGCTGGCACCGGTCTTCTTTCTGGTTGGGGTTTGAACTTGCCCCAAAGATCTGGTCTCACTCGAAACTCGAAACTTTTGTGCCATAATGGGGGAAAAAGGTGCAGCCCTGAACTCAGCAACTCCAAACCCCAAAAAAGGTGTGGGGTTTGCGGGGGGCCAAACCGCCAAACCAATAGCAAAGTAGGTTTTCTTTTATTTAAGTTACTTTTGGTGGTGGTGAAACCCAAATTTTGTAAGGGGGGCCCAACTCCATTACTACTTTTCGGGGATGCAATCGAAAAAAGCGGGCCCGTGCGCGGATTGGTAGGGGGCCCGTTGGTGTGCGGTGCTTTTTGGCGGGTGTTTTTCGGTTTAGCGGCTGTGGCTTTTTGTTTGTGTGTGTGAAAGTGTGGGCGTGCGTGGTGTGTGTGGGTGTGTGTTTTGGCGCCGCATTCGTATGTGTGTGGGTGTGTGTGCAAGAAAAGGGAAAGGCCCTATACGCTAAACCTGCTTACCGTCCGTGGATGTTTGTATTTTGCTTAAAGCGGGAAAACCCAAAACTTTTTCAATTGGGCCCGTGGGAAAAAGCCTTTAAACACCCACAAACACACAACAAATAAACACGCGTTCTTTTGCCGCTTCCCGTTGTTTTTATTTGGCCCCTAAAAAATTTTACCTTTCCCATTCTCCCCTTTTGTTCTTTTTCTTTCTTCCTTTCTCCCTTTGTGTGGGGTTTCTGGCTCTGGGGGGCCCCTTTATTTAAGTTTTGGGGATAGTGCGTTTGGCCTATAAACATGATCCGCCCGGGGGCCGGGGTATTTGGTTAAATGGGGGGCTTGGTGTGTTTTTGGTGTGGGGGTGTGTGTGGGGTGGCGGCGAAATTTGCTGCGGGTGTTTGTTTGGGAGGCTGTGGGTGTGTATGCGTGTTTTTGTGTGTGTGATGCCACCTTTTCCACCCAGCGGACCAAAACACAGGGCTTACCTTAATGAGGCGCAAGCCGGGTTCACAATAGGCCACTGAATGTAACTGTTCAACATCCCCAAAAGCTAGTTACGGTTTTTTCCCCTTTGGACCTTTTAGGGGAAAGTGTATCCTGTTCCCCCTTTTTTGAAGGGCCCTTGGTTGGTTTGGAAAAGGTTTAAATTTAACCTTTAAGTTTTTTTTTTAAAGTTCCCTCAAAATGAGGTTTTTAAATTTTAAGCCCCCCAAGTTTTTCCCCAGTCATTTCCCAAAGTTTTTAATTAAGTCACTCTAAATTCTTTTAATTTTCTTCCCTTTAAAGGAATTTAAATTTAAAGTTTTAAAAATTTTAAATTAAAATTTTAAAAAGTTCTGATTAAGTTCTTCCCAAAGTTAACCAAAGACCCTTAACTAAGTTTTTCCTTTTAAAAGTTAACCCAATTTTTTTTTAAAGTTATCTTAAATTTATAAAAAAAAATTTTCATTCTATGTTTTTTTTTAAAATTTTTGTTGTTTTAATTTATAGTACCCCACGCCTAAAAAAAAAGTGTATTTGGGTTGTCTTCCCTCAGCTTTTCTCGGGCATAAAATTTTTAATAAAGGGGGTCTTTAAACCCGCCCCCGCTTTGATTAAAATTTTGGGGTCTATGGAAATGTTTTTATAGCTGGGGGTCTTTTTTTATTGCCCAACCATCTTTTAAAAATACCCCAATGATCTATTTTTATAAAAATTTTAAAATTTTAATTTCAAAAAATTTATTTTGGATTTTAAAGGGGTTAAAAATTGAGGTTTGGGACCCCGTTTTGGGTGCATTTTGGTGTTGGCTTTTTGAAATTTTGCGGGGGTGATTTTTTTGGCCCCTTTTTTTTTGCCGCTTTGGGTTTATTTTTTTTTTAACCGTAAAAAACCGCCCCCAGCAAAACAAGGGCCCCCAAAAATGACAAAAATTTTTTATTTAAATTTATTCCATTTAAGACTTTGGGGCCTTGTATCCCCATGGAATTTTTTTAAGGGGGGCTTTAAAATTAAATTTGTTCTGGCTTTTGGGCGGTTTTTTGGGTTTCATGATGGGATTTCTGAAAAATTAAATTTTTTTGGGTCTGTTCCTTTGTTTTTTTTTTTTTCCTCCCTTCTTCCGCCCAGGTTTTTTTAAGGGTTTCCCCAAACTGTTTTAGCGTTTTCGCCTGAGTTTCTGGCTTGGTTCTTTCTCCACCTGATTCAGTGTTTTCTGGTTTGTTGTTTTTTTCCAGCCCGTTAAATTTTGGGGGAAAAAAAAAATTTTATGTTTAAAAGTTTTTAAAATCCTTGTTTAAAGGGCGAAACAATGTTTCCAAATCTGTAGTATAGACACATTTTGGGGTTAATGTCTTTGTTAAAAGGTTCTTGCTTTTAAATTTTCGTAATTTTTGTTCAAAAATCAATGGGAGAAAAATGTTGGAGTTTTTGCCCCCCTTGTTTAGTGTACAAATTAAAAAAAACCTTTTCCCCCACATTTTCCCCCTTTCTAGACCCCAGCTGCGTTCTTACCTGTTTTGATTTTTTTTAAATTGTTTGCGGCGACTTTGTTGTTAACTGTTCTATGCGGAATTCAGTTCCGAGGAAAAGGTTTTGTTTTTCCACTTTTCTCCCCAAAAAATTTAAAACCCTTTTCCTTTTGGGGCAAAAAACGGTTTGGGGCCATAAATTTTGGGGTCTTTCTTTAAGGTTCGGGAAAGGTTTTTGGTGCCTTGAGCGGGAGGAGATCAAAATTTTTCATGTTTTTTAATAATTAAAAATTATTTTATTTTTAAAAAATGGCACGAAAAAAAACTGTTGCAAAACCTTTGTTTCCCTTTTCTGCTGTTATTGGGGCCCTTGGTGTTTTTTTAACTAAAATTGTTTGGGGAAAAAGCTTGTTAAAAATTTAAAAACCCAGAGATCTTGGCAAACTAGACTTTGAGGATTCACCCAAAGTGTTTGCTTTCATTGCAGTTTGGGTTTTGCCAAAAAAGTTTTTTTAGTCAAGAAAGGGAAAAATTTCCAAAAACAATAAAATTTAGTAAGAAAAAAAAAAACATTTTTAAAAATGGCTTCCCCGCAAAAAATGATGGGCGGGCGGGGTTGAGGCGCTTGTTTTTTGCGGAAGTTTTTTCGCTTTTTGTAAACTGCGGGATGACGGCGAGGGGAAAAAAGGAAAATAAAAAAGTTTGGAGCAACTAGCGTCCCAAAAGGGCCCCTATAAAAGGCAGAAAATTGGAGCATTTTGTTTTTTTAATGAACACTGAAAAAAACGGGGGTTTGCACCCTTACACATTAAAAATTTTGACCAAGCAATAAAAAAAATATTATCTAGAAACGGGCAAAATGGCCCCGCCCTTGCCCCCCCCAAAATTCAGTAAATTTTATCAATCATCAGAAAAAACAAAAGTGCAAGAAATGGGGTTTTTTGTCGGTGGTATGCCCCGTCGTGTATTTTGTTTGCCATAATATTGGCTGTTTAAAAAAATTTGAACAAAATCTTTTTATTGCCCAAAGGATTTTGGGAAAGGGTTCACAGCAATAAAAAAGCTAAGCCCAAGCGGCAGGGGTCAGTGAACAAACAGAAAAGGGAAATTGGTTATCTAAACAAGCAAATTTGGGCCCAAATTTATTTACCAGGGGCCTAAAAGGGTTTACAGGGGAACCTTTTGTAAAATACAACCCCCAAACAAACCCCATAAAATGGTTCTTCTATATTTACCCTTGTTAGGATTAGACGAAAAAGTTTTTAAGTACCCCTTTTTACAGTTTTGGGCCCATAGCTTCAAGATATAAAGATGCAAACCCTTTAACACAAAAGATTTGTTCTGCTGTTGCGGGTTGCCATACAACGGGATATCCAACGGGGGTCCCCCAAAAATTCCCCTCGAAGTTTTCGCCCGTTGAGGGGGAAAAAGAATTTTAAAGGTCAAGTGAATAAATTATTTTTTAAAACACTGGTTACTATTAGAAGGGGGAAATTTCCGGGAGTTCCCCCAGTTCACGGCCCTTTGTTAAAAAATTTTTTCAAACGTTAGCCGAAAGACTTTTCCCCTCCCCAAGTACCCACGGGAGATTGATTGACAATTTCGAAAACACAGGGGGGGTTAAGATTTTCCCTCAGTTTTGCGCGAAAATGAATAATGTAAAAATTTAAAGGGCTAAAACCAGTACAAGCAATAAAAAGAAAAACAAAAAAATTTTTGCTAAAGGGAAAACCCCATTTAAAACCCAGAAAAACTTTTTCCCTTTTGGTTTTTAAAAGTAAGGCACCTTTATTTCCCGGGGGGAAAAGCAAAAGGGGCACTCGCATCAGGGCAATGATCCGGTTTGGAGTTTTGGATCCATATGAAATAAAAAAAATTTTGAAAAATTGGGAATCGCCGTTGTTTTTTTTCGAGAAAATGGCAAAACAAAACATCCGGGCCCTCAAAGATCTTTTGGGAAAAAAAAGAACTGCAAAAAATCCGCCAGAACATTTTCCGTTTTTCCCCCTTTAAAATTTTTTACAAAAAACTTTTTTTGGGTTTTAAAAAGGGAAGGCCAAAAAAGGAAGGCAGAACGAAACAAGAATGGTAAAGGAAGAGCCCCTTGAAAATGATACGGGAACCCATTTCATGGTGAAATGCTTTAAGGAAAACATTTTCGGGTTTAATCAAGGGAATGCAAAATTTCATCCAGATCCCCTACAATAAACCCCCCCAAAATTTGGGGGAAAAAGATTATTTAAAATTTAAATTAAAAAAAAATTCGAACGCGTCAAGCAAACATGAAAAAAGGTTTTTAAAATGAATTGGTTTGAAGCTATGATTGTTCTTTTTAATAAAAGTTGATAAAAAATTTTAAACCCCCTTTTTTTGCGGTTCTCCGGTCCCTGATTGCATTTGAAAATTTGGTTTAAACAAAAAACAGTTTTGTTTTTGTTCTTTTAAAAAGCTTCTTTGTTAAAACGTTGTGTTGATTCATGTAGATTAGTTCCCCAGTTTTACGTTGTCATGATAAAAGGGTTTATTGCCAAAACTATGCTTTTTGTAGTTGTCATGTGTTATGTTTGACTGCAAAAGCTGCGAGTATTTCCCTTTGCTTTTTTAATGATTTTCTCCCGGCTGAATTTACTGTACATTTTTGAAACCCTTTAAAAAACCCCCAATAACTCCTTGTTCACCTTTCCGGGTAATTAAACCTTAAAACTTTTCCTTTTTAAAAATTTTATTTTAAAAAAATGAAAGCAAAGGCGAATTTTTTAGGGTAATCAGAAAGGGTGTACCAAACCCCCCCCTTGCCCTTTAGCTATTCGGTTTCCTTTTCTTTAAGATGTTTTTCGTAGGAATTTTCAAAAACAAAATGTTGTATCCCCGTGTAAAAATACTCTGGACCAGGATACGAGGGCTTAAAATTGTCATAAAGAAACTCTACTTTAAAAAAACCCTTTTATTTTTAAAACAGTAAAACCCTTTAAAAAAGGTTTGTCTAATTTGACTTTCTTTTTTTTATCTTATGCCAAAAAAAAGGGGATCATGAAAAATTTTCTTGAAATCCTGTTTTTAGGGTTTTTAAAATAAACTTAATTTTTCCCTTTGTTCTCTTTGGTGGGCTAATCTGAAATCTTTGCGCTTTGGGGGGGGATTCTCCAAAAGTCTTTCCAAAACAGTGTTGTTTTCAACTTGAAAAAGTCTTTTTCTAAGAAACTGTTGGGGTTTTTTTTCTGAGATCAGGGGTTTTTTATGTGTATGGGTTTTTGAACTTTTTTTGATCAAAAGCAAATTTGCGAGGAAAAAGCTTGTTAACTTTTAAACCGGGGTTTAAATAAAATTGTTTGAAAAACTGTAATGCAGGGCATAAATTTTTTTTTTCCCCCAAGATTTGGACAAGTTTTGGCGGCCCCTTTGGATCCCCTTTTTTAGACTTTCTGTGTTTTGGTTTTTTTTATCCCGGTTTTATGGAGTTATGAGGATAAATTTTAAGTAACTTCTTGAATGAAACCACGCTGTTGATGGCGCCAAAAAAACTGTTCAACCCTTTTAAATGCCTTTTGAATTTATTCGTACCCGGTTTCATTTTAAAGTTGCCCTAAAGGAAGGGATTTCGCCATAGGCCCCCCCCAAAACAGTTTTTTGCATCTAAAAAACATAAGATTGTTAGACCTTTTATCGGTTTATTTAAAGATAAAATATTTGTTGGGTTTTCTTTACAAATAATTTATGCGAAAGCCTTTCAAAATTTCCCCCCCCGCAATCCCTTTTAAACATCTGTTTTTTGGTTTAAAACAGACAATTTAAACAATCTGTACTCCGTAAACTTTAAAAAAACATCCCTTCATCCCCGGGCGCAGAAATGTAATGCGCAGGATCCCAAAATGTTTGGTTTTATGCAGGTCTTTCTATAATTTTCAAAGACGTTTGGGGGAAAAAAACATTCATCTGCCATTTAAAAAAAGGGGTCATGGGTTGTCTCCCATGTTTTTCAAAACTAACTTTTTGCCTTTCTTTTTGGCATGCTGGTTTTCGGAAACACTGATGTTTTCCCTTTTTCTAAGACTTTTTAAAAAAACGCGCCCTTTTTGGAGGAAGCGTTTTTTTCGTTTAAAACCTTTTCCCCAAAGGTTCGGTTTTTATTGGGTTAAAAAAACCCCTTTTTAACAAAAGTTGAGTCAAAATTTCTTCCGTTTTTGGGCAGGACTTTAAGGACATTGCCAGTGCCTCTTTTGATTCCCCTAAAGTGCTGCATAGAGTCATAAAAAAAAATGTTTTTTAAAATGGGAAAAACCCCTGTACTTTTCTGTTGACGGGGCAAAGCTTTACACCCCAAAGGGATCGTCTACTGCTTTAAATTTTAAGGTGGGGGGTCGTAACCCGGGAAGTTAGGGAAAAAAGATGGGCAGCTTCCCTGGGCTTTGGTTTTTAAAATTTTGTTGAAGATTGATTTTTCTTTTTGCGCTGCCCCCTCTAAAAAATTCCAATTTAAAGTGTTTAAAGGTCTCTTACTGTGGGGGGTTTTTTTTTCTTGGGGGGGTTAGCTCTTTAAAAAACAAATCCCCAATGTGTGGTTTAGTCATTCTGTTTTTTGGGGCTTCAGGCCCCCCCCCCCCCCCCTTAAATTTTGGTTTTCAGATAAATTCAGATTTTAGAACTTTCATTGCGCCTTGCTGCATGCGTTTTAAAAATGTTTTGCGATTTTTTGGTCCCCTTATAATTCTGGTTCTGAAAAAAACGGGCCCCTTTCCGGGTGACAAACTTTTAAGGCAAATTTAACAAAACTGATGTTTTCTCAATTTTGTTGTTTTTCGAAATTTTTGTGGGTGGCCCTTTATAAGGAAAAATGAGTGATTCAAAGTTGCGTATACTTCGTATGGAGAATTTTTGCATTTTTTCCGTTTTTTTAAAATAACTTTAGATCCCGGGTGGGGGCGTTTTTGTTCTGGGTTTTTTGTCTACCCGAACTTTTTCTTTTTTTTATATGTTCATCGCAGTTGCCCCACGGGGATTTTGTTAAACAAATTTTTTGCAGTTTCTTTTTTGCTAGTTTGTTTTTTTGTATAACTCAATAAATTTTTTAAAGGGGGGTTTCAAAGTGTAATGGGAAACCCCGCTGGTGAAAAATTTGTTGTAAATCAACATATTTTTGTCTGGTTGCCCTTTTTTTGGACTGTTCTTGGCACTTTTTTTGGGGCCCAAAATTTTTTTCCTATCCCAAAAGTGTATAAATTATCAGTTATTGGGTTTTTTTGTTCTTTAAAAGATCAAATTTGGTTTTACACTAAAGGAAAGGGAAACCATTGAAGTTTTAAAATTTTTTTGGCGTATTGCCGTTTTTTAGTAAATTCTCTGCCCTTTTTCGCGGAACCAAAATGCGCCTTTGCAAAAACAACCCCTGAACATTTTTTGTTGAATTCTTTATGTTTAAAAAAATGCTCCTTTAAAACCAACTCCCAGGTAAACGGGAAAGTAAGGGCCCTTTCCCCACTTCGGTGAATTCTTAGCCCGTTTTAATTAATCTTTTAAGACTTCGCCCCGGAAAAACCAGAGCCTTCATTTTAGCTTCTTCAGGGGGCGCGCCAAAAGTGGTAAGGGAGTTCGTCTGCCCAAACCCGGTTTTTTAAGTAATTTTGAGAAAAAATAGTCTGCTGTTTGTTTTGGGCCAAAACTTCTAGATTTTTTTCATTTTTTTTTATAAAAGTCGAATTTAAACAGCTAACATTACTTTTAAATGGGGGGGTCTATTGTTAGTTTACTTGGGAAATTGAGAAAAAAAGCTGATCAAAAATTGCCTGTTCGTTTGTTGGATCAATGACTTCAGATCTTTTCTTTTAGTGTCTTGTTTTAAAAGCTTTTCTCTCAAGTTTCCTTCCCAAAAAATTTTGTTTGGTCCTTTTATTTTTCTTAGCCATGCTGTTTTCTTTTCTAAGCCAAAAAAATTTTTTTAAATTAAAAAAAAAATAATTAATCAGAACCATTAACGACGGTTTTTTTCGCTTGGACTATAAACTAAAAATTTAAACACCTTTTTGGGGTTGTTTAAAGTTTAGGGTGTTTTGAACAGGTTTAAAGTTTCGTTTACTTTTTTTTGAAATTTCCCTTTTTTATCTGCTCGGCGTCTGGCTGTTGAAAAAAATTGTCCTCGCCTTTCTTTGAAGATCAAAACTTTTTTTCTTTTTTTTTCACAAAATGGCCTGTAAACGAAATTTTAAAATTTTTCTTTGTGGGTGTTTGTTCGCTGTGCTTTTTTTTTTGTCAGTTTTTTTCGAAACTAAGTTTTTTTTGTTTAGTTTAAACCCTTGGGTGTGTGGCCCTTTTTTAGTTTTTTGTTTTTAAAAATTTTTTCTAGCAGCCCTACAGCTAAAAGAACACAAGGCCCTGAGCTAAAGACAAAACCGGCCCCGAGGTTAAAAGCTGCGGGGTGCACCCCCGCCCGTTGTAAGAGGGGTTTCTTTTTGCTGGGTGATTTGGCACTTATAGTTGTGCTCCAGTATTTAAAATATGTAAAACGCCCTTGAAGGCGCAGAATACCTTGCCTGGGTTTTTCTTTTTTTTTGAAAAAGGTTTTGCTCTTGTTTTTGTTTTCATTTGGTTTTTTTTTTTGTTAAATTTAAGGCTTTTTTTCAGGGGTTTTTAAACAGCAGAATTGCTGCTTTCTCTTCTCTTGGCGGGGGGCTGTTTGGCACATTTGGGGTTAAACCTGAAAAAATTTGCTTTTTAAAAATGGGGAAAAATTTAAATTTTGTTTAGTACCTCCCCTTTTAATTGCTTTCCTTTCCAAAATTCAGCTGCGCCTTTTTTTTATAAAAAAAAATTTTACATTAAGGGTTTATCGGCTTCTTTTTTTTTATCCCAAATTTGGGGGGTTTATTACGGGCACTCTCTTTCCCCCTTTCCCTACAATCATTATTTCCCCTGTTGACTTAGGGGCAATCCTAAGCCCTATTTTTTTGGGGTTTTTTAAAAAATCATAAAACCTACATTGTGGATGTTAATCTTTAGACCAAGGTCAAAATTTTTGGACTTTACACCCCCCGCCCCCAAAAAGTTTCTTATTTTTGTCAAATGATGATATTTGGGCTAAGCCCGCTAGGTATTTTGGTTTGGGACCGTCAATTGTACATTGAAAATTTCGTTATTTTAGGATTAAAAAACTTTTCCTTGCTCTTTTGAACGGTTTTTTTCTCTTAAAACCGCAATAAATTTAAATTTTTTAAAGGGTATTGATAAAGGACCCTAAAAATAAAATTCCATTTTGTGTTGCCCTTTTTTGGGATTTTTGTTGGGGAAGAATTAAATCTTTTTGTTTAAAATATTGCTAATTTGAAATTAAAATTGTTTCTCAATAAACCTGCCCAAAACGGGGTTGCTAAAAAACGTTTAAACTCTAAAAAAGGGGTGTCAGAAAGCCCGTAATTTGTTTTGGTGTCTGTTGATTTGTAAACGTTTGTATTCATTAAAAAGGGAGTTAAAATTTACAATTTGTTTTTTTTTTGCCCCCTTAAAATATGGGGGATGCGGGTTTTTAAAAACTCAAAATTTTTAAGGGGATGGAAAAAACGGGTTTCCGTACGCAAATTTTAGTAATTACTTTTTCCGTCTTTTAAAATCTGCGGGCCCCATTCTATGTTTTTGGGCTTCTTCATTTCGTTTTCCCTTTAAAGCAAGATCCGCCCCTTTAAATTTCCCCGGGTTGCCCTAGATTTTGAAAAGGTTAAAAATTTGTCTGTTGTGTTTTAAAAAAAATATTTTTGCCCCTTTTTTTTTTTGAAATTTTTTAAAAAATTGCCCCCCCCAGATTTTGCAAAAAAAACCCGGGGGGTCTGTTTTTTGAAACGGGACCTATTTTTTAAAAAAAGTCGCGCGAGGGCCCGGCACAATTTAAAACATTTCCCCTTAGGTCTGGAAATTTTACAGTAAAATTTGTTTTGAAACAATAGTAGTTGGTTATTTGGAAAAGTTTTATTCCGTTTTTTTCCTTTCACGCCTGGGGTTCTTCCGCTTTCTAAGGGGCCCAAAAATCGTGGCCAAAATTTTCTTCTGCATTTTTTTTAAAAAAAAATAAAAAATTAAATTATTTAAAAAACATGGCAGGAATTGAAGATGATGAAAATTTTGTTTTTTTTGACCCCAGGGGACGATATGAGTGAAATGTCCCCTTTGACCGGCACGGCCCGCGCTCTCAAATTTCGGCCCCTGAATTAAAAGAAAGTTTTTGGGCGGGCATTTTTTTTCAAAATTTTAGGTCAAGAACCTCCCGAAAATTTTTTGACCAAATTTATTTTTTAATTAAAGTTTGGGCAAATTTTTTTGTAAGGGGGTTTAAGGGAATTTTGTTCGGTTACAAAATAAAAAACCAGGGCCCCTCAAAGTTTTTTGCCAAGAGTTCAAATTTTTCAAAAAATTCAGTGTGAAAGATCCCAAAAAAAACCTTTGGCCCTTTCTAGCCAAAAAAAAGTAGGGGGGCGTTTCCCAAAAATTAAAAAAAACACTACAAGGGAAATCCCAACGCTTAAAACCCAAATTTCAAAACATGGAACTTAAAAAATTTTTTTTTAAATTGGCAGATGAAATAATTAAAGGGAAAAGAAGCAGAAACCCCCGTTTTTTTAGAAGAAACAGCTTTTTAAGGGTATCACGGAACCCCCCCCCGCTACCCCTGCGAGAAAAAGCGGCCCTTGTTTTGTGCTTTAAGAACCATTTGAGGCGAAAAAACAAAAAAATTTAGCAAAATTGGTGAACTGATGGCATTAAAAAGAGAAAAAGAAAAAATCGTTGAGGCTGACGACGCCAACTTTGGGCGGGAGATTTAAAGAAAGAATAAGACAAAGACCCAAAAGATCTTGGGAAAAAGAAAGATCGGCCCAAAACTTGAAGTGCCCCGTCTTCTAAAAGGGGGCCAATTACCCAACTCAAGTGAATTGAATAAGGAAAAAACTATCGAAAAAATTTTTTTTGAAGAACGACACTGCGAACGAAAACGAACACTGTTTTTGGAGCAAGGGGGCAAAATTTGCAAGCGTTATAACGGCCTTAGGTTTGCAAAAAAGTACAATTTGGGTTTTGGCTTTTACGGCGGCGGGGGAGGTCCCAAAATTTGTACCTCCGCCCCCCATCGCCCACCTGATAAATCATGGGGTTTAAAAAAACGTTTATCTTTTTGGGGAAAATTTTTTAAAAAAAATTTGCCAGTTTAAAAATTAGACTCTTTTTCCCGGTATAATTTGGGGGTTGTTTTTTAGCTGGCTTTTTTTCTAAGAAAAACCAAAAATAGTTTTGGGTTTTTGGCCCAGCACCTTGGGGCATTAGTTTTCTTTTTTGTTGGGTTACTCTTTAGTAAAAAAGAAGGATTTAAACCTAGGCCAGGTTTAAACCAAAAAAAAGCGCTGTTTTTTTTTTTCTTTGGGCATCGCGAACAGGCCCGCGAGCTTTTGAGGCTTTTAATGAAATTTTGGGGGTTTTTGGGCTTCGGGGGTTGGATGACTTAAAACTTTGGGGGTTCTTTTTTTGGGTTTTTAATATTACTGGCTCAGAATTTTTGTCGGGTTTTTCCAAACCCTTTTGTTTTTTTGCCCCGCTATAAAATTTTTTTATTTTAGTTTTTTTTTTTACCTTTCGGGGGTTGAGGTCAGGAAAGGCCGCATGTATAAAACCCGTGCCACCGCAATTTTCTTTTTCGAAAAATTTTCGTTTTTAAAATTTTTTGGAAATTTTTTAAAGCCCTTTAAGGTAATCAACTGTAGGGAAATTTAAAGGCGCCCCTAATTTGCTAAAAATATTTTTTTTGTGGGGGTCAAAAACCAGTTGAAAAGGTTCCCGGTTTTTTGCTCGATCTCGCCTGTGCTTGCGAACCTAGCAAAAAAACCAAAAGTAAGTACGGGAAAAGAGCGTTTTTTCGTTCTTTTTCCCCCTCTTGTTAGGCCCTTAGAAGTGTCTAAGGTTAAAAGTTGGGCCCCGGTGTTTTTTTGCTCTTGCTGTAGGGAACCCCGGGCCCCAAAAAAGTTGTGCCAAAAAAGAAAGTTTTTTAAAAGGGGGATGCCAGTAAAAGTTATACTTTCTGTGGTTTTTCCCCGAAAATTTTAAAAGGGCGCCTAGGGCCCAAAGATTTTGATCCAAATTTTGTCCCAAGCCTGTTTTTAAAAGTTAATATTGAAAATTTGTTCAGATCCTTTTTTAAAAACCTTCATGGGTTTTTATGTTGGGTTTTAGGGGGATTAAAAAGGTTTGTCTTTTTGGGTTTAAAGGCGCCCCGGGAGTTCATCAAAAAACGTTTGAGGTTTTAATAGAAATGAAATTGTCACTGACCTTTACCAAAGGTTTTTGGTGATTTAAATGTTTAGCATACGACACTCCCAACCGTTGATGCGCAAAAAACAGCAAAAATTTTAAAAAGGGTTTTGATTAAAAAATGCATCGGATGATAAAAACCCCGCTTTCTTGGTGGGGGTCGTTTTCAATTTGGGGGGTTAAGATATTTTGTTTAATGGGGTGCATCACCTTTTTATGAAAAGAGGCCGTCTGGGTAAAAGAAAGTCAAGGTATTTAGTTTTCTATATTTTTTAAAATTGTAGTGGGGCCCCCCAAAAGAATATTTTTCGCCCGTTTTTTGGAAAGCACTCTTTTAATTTGTTTTAAAAAATTTTTTGAAAAAATAAAACTCAAGACCGCCCTTCCGGGGTTTTTTGACATGTATTTTTAAAAAATTTTCGGGGGGGCCCAAAAAGGTCGGGGCTCCCTGAATTTTTTACAAAAGTTTATGGTTTAATATAAACAAAGCCAAAGGGAATAACAAGATTCTTTAAAATTTACAGAGGGGGGGGCCCAAAAAGAGCCAGGGTTTAAAAATTTCCTGATTTGGTTTTTTGGGGTTTTTTTCTCCTAAAAGAAGCAATGAGTTTAAATTTGGGCCCTTACTCTCAAATTAAAAAATGCAAAAACTTTAAAAAAAAATGTTAACATTTTTTTGCTTTGAAAAAGAAGAAAAACATCTTACTTTTTTTTTTTGAGAGTAGCTTTTTAAAGTTTTTCTTTACAAATTGCCCAATTTTCCCATCATTGTTTTATTGCTGAGCCAGGCAAAAAATTCTTTTGAGGGGGGGAAAAACCGCTCGATCTTGCAATTTCATTCATTTTTCTATGTTTTTTGGATGAGCTTTAGCACTGAGGAAAAAAATTATTTGATGGAAGGGGCCCCCAAAAAAGTTTTTAAAAGGGTCTTCCCGGAGGGAAAGCTGCTTTTTGCGATTAGGAAAATTTTACAAATTCCCCCAAATTTTTTGTTTTAAAGGGTTTTGGTTTTTGGGAGGGTCGGACATTTAATTTAAAAATTTAAAAACAAAGCGGGGGGAAAATTGTAAATGTGATTTAAACCCAACATTTTTTTGGAAAAAAAATAATAAATCGTTCTAAAAATGTCGCGTGGGCCAGAAGAACCAGGAGTTACATTTAGCGCCTGTGAGGTGTATAACTTTAGAATTAAAAGACCTTGCAGACTTTGCGGACTTTGAACAGACGGTGAGATAGGACTTTGAAATGGGTTTGAGTACACTAAAGAGGGTGATTATAAACGCAAAGGGGGGGTTGGCGACAGTAAAAAGTTTCCTAAAACTAGAACAGCTGCGCAATCTAGAAGCAAATAATGTTGGTCAGTATGAATATAAAATAGTTCGAAAACCTGACCTCAAAGGGCACTTAGAACCATATTTAGAATGGGAAATAAAATTTGAATTCATAAGCCCATTTACATATTTTAGCCGAAAAAAATTTTCAGAAAACCCATTCAACTCTGGCCCTTTACATGTAAGTCTTATGCCGGACGACAATAGTCGGAAAGAAATTGAAAAACGCCGTATGGGAAAAAAACAGTTACTTTCCTCCACAGAAAAAAAAACAGTTGTAAAAAAAGTTCTACAAAATTACAGTTCTTTCCAAGCAGAAAATTAGGAGACACGTTCACAATGATATTTGAAATTTCTGTCTTTAAAGTTTGTGGAGAGGGAGGGGGTTTGTGGGCGTTAGTGTTTGACCTATAAAAGGAATTAATATTAGCTGGCAAATTTAGACGTTAAACCCCTTTAAACGTTGTTGTCGTCGTTCTTTCACAATGGTTGAGGTTTATTAAGATCATAACAACAAGCAACAAAATCAATGTTGACTTAAATAGAAACAATCTTACAGAACAGAATTGGTTTTAATCTTACACATTTAGCCTCGTAGGGTTTTATTATACTGAACAAGTTTTAACGGAGAGTATGATAAAAATAATAACTGGTTTTAGATTAAACTCTGTTATAAAACTATGGAGCATTTAAAACTTTATGACAAAAACTCCTCTTTGCTCATTGATTTGTGGGCAGACTGGTTGTGGAAAAACAATATTTTCCTCGACCTGTTACAAACAGTTTTTTCGTTATAATTTTTTAAATCATATTTTTAGTTTTCTGTCCACACTTAAATGGAACAAAGCATATCATGATAGAAGGTTTATATGGACAGATGATGACATATATTTAGTTGATCCTAGCAATAAACTGGTGAGTGTTTAGAACAGTTTTATAGACTGTTTGAAGGAACGCAGACACTATTTATTATAGAAAGAATGTTCGGCAGAAAGAGCATAGTTTTAAAAAAAAAAATACTTTGTCAAAACTGGCTTTCAGTGGAAGGCATGCTAGGATAAGTGTGTGGATTTTATGCCCAAAAATATAACCAGTTTTTTAAAAAACTTTAGAGAACGTTAAAGACTGTAGTGTTATTTCACATGAAAGACAGAGACTCATTTGAAGAATGTTTGCGCAAAATGATGTTATTGAAAATGATCAGGAAAAACATAGGATTAAACAAAAACTGAAATCTGAAAAATTTAGTAAATTAGTATTAAAAACGGATACCCTGCACAGTATGTTTGTTTGTAGATAATCGTTATTTTTTGGTTATTGAAGTCTTTACTTGTCAGAGAACAGGGAAAGGGCATTCTGGGTTACTTTCGCCCGAAAATGGGTGAGGGCGGAAGTGGCCCAGAATGCCCCTTTCCCTGTTCTCGGGGCCTCCTGAGGAAACATGAGCTCCCTACACTTCAGGAACAATGGGAGAGCCTGCGGCTGACCTTTTACAGGGTGGTTGAGGGGCTGGTGCCAGCAAACCCTACTGAGCAGTTCCTTGTGCCTCAACAACCTGACCGACGCATCCGCGTCCGCCAAGAAGAGCAGACTTTGTAGTCAAAGTCCAGTGGAGAACTACACACGCAACAATGACAGGTGCTACAAAGTTCCAAACTGCAGCACAGAGCAGTAGGCTATAAACAATCATTCTTCCCAAGAACTATTATCAGGTGGAACCAACTGGATTCTGCACTCAGGTAACCGTAATACTGAGGCCTTCAAGCAGGCGGTGGCCAAAGTCCAACGCCACTAACTTTTTCGCTGCGCATCCCACCCGTTGCGTCGACGCCAGATTCCTGGATGTAGCAACGAAATCTAACAGATACAGAGATACATACATAGTAATCAGACTCCGCGACCGTAAGCAAGGCAGCAGGCGCAGTGCATGCACCAACTTGACAAATATCAAAAATAACAGTAATCAGATGAAAATTACCCATCGATGTAGCTCCGATCTGCAAGAAAGTCATTCAATACAGCCAGGCCACTGTCTGATTTCAGATTACCAAATCCCATTGTTACTGGTTAGAAACTTTTATTCAGACAATCTGTTCACACTCAACGTGCTCAGGACCGGCGATGGCGGAAAGGATGTAACCTTATGGGTTTAGTAAAAAATAGCCCGGGACTTGACTGGAAGTCAGCTTGGATAGTACATTTGAGACATCTTTGAAAAAGATTGACTACATTCGTGTTTAGATGAATAAACCAAATCTTGTCGTTTTTTTTCAGGTTTTGACAATTTTTTAATGCATTTTTGTTTGGTTGAAGAAAGTCATGATGCTGGGCTCGTATTCCCACAATTCCAGACCGGAAATTGGCAGTCTGCAAGGTTTTCGTAAATCGCAGAAGGTCGCGCAGGAGGGGAGAAAGGTAAACTTAGTGTTGATGTTTGTGAACATTTCTGTCTGCTGTTCATTGTGCAGTCAAAGCTGTGTGATTACACAGCTTAGAAACTGATAGAAGGATTTGGATTCTTTGTTATTATTCATGCGCATTCTGAAGGTCGATACAGTTGATTGATAGCGCTGGCATAGTATTTATATATATTACTATTAGTAAAGAATCTTCTTCTTCTTCTTCTTCCTAAAATACTGGTTCACTCAAAAACGAGTAGGTCACCAGCGCGCATGTTAAAAAGTAAAATAAAATAACATAAAACAGTGCGACTCAGACTGTTGGCCCCTGGAGCAAATTTAGCAACAAGGGGTCGCACTCGATATTCAAGAAGATAAAAGCAATGGCCAAATTCAGGCCCAGGTAATAGTAAAATATCAGGGGAAGTAAAAATAGAAAATCGTCAATATGCAGATCTCAAAACTGTCGAATCAATTTGTTTTTTGAATGAGATTGCATTTGTGGCAATCTTGATGGCACCCCGCAGTGAGTTCCACAGCCGTACAGAACTGGGATAAAAAGAATGTAAGTGGCTGTCAATATAATATTTGATGCAGGTATGGTATAACATTGACCGCCACTCCTGGTACTACTTTTATTCAATACTAGTTGTTCCATTGGAATATCAATTACTTTAGCTCTGCCTTTGAAAAAGGTGTTAAGTTTAATAAAAGCTCTTCTCTCTTCTAAGGGTTTCCATTCTAATTTCCTCATGTTCTTCCTAGTATTCCCCTTTTCTCTGATGTGGTTCCCTGTTATGAACCGTGCTGCTCTCTTCTGAATCTTTTCAAGGTTATCAATGTCCTTTAGATGGTAAGGATCCCAAACTGAGCAACCATATTCCAGTACTGGTCTAACCAGTGTTTTGTAGCAGTCGTCTTTAACCTTTTGGGGGCAGTCATTGATATTCCTGTGTAAGAAAGCTAAGATGTTATTTGCTTTCTTACATACTAAATTGTAATGTTCTTTCCATTTGAGACGACTATCTATAATCACGCCTAAATATTTTGCAGCATTAGTTTCTTTAAGAATAGTATTATGGATAGAATAATCTGATCTAATTAGTGAGCGTTTGTTACACGCAACACTTGGCACTTTTGAGGATGAAATTCCATTTTCCAAATTCTTTCCCACTCTTGTAAAGTGTTTAGATCTTCTTGTAGAATGCGTGTATCATTCTTGCTTCTGATTGTTCTATATACTAAACTGTCATCTGCAAAAAGCCTTATAGTAGTTCCAGGAGAGAGATCTCTACTTATGTCATTTATATAAATTAAGAAAAACAAGGGCCCCAGAACAGTTCCCTGTGGTACACCTGACAAGACTGGTTTACAATGGGATGACGACCCTTCCACAACAACTTTCTGCGTTCTCCCAACGAGGAATGATCTAGCCCATTTTAGCAAAGAACCGCCAATGCCAATGTGTTCTAATTTAAGCAGCAGGCCCTCATGGTCAACCTTATCAAAGGCTTTAGAAAAATCTAATAAAATTGCATCTATTTGCTGTCTGTTGTTAAGACAGTTACTAAAATCATTGAGAGTTGTTATAAGTTGAGTCTCACAACTCCTTCGCTGTCTAAAACCATGCTGGGCGTTATTTAAGAAATCATATTTGTCAAGATGGTCCATTATGCTACTATATATTATGTGTTCAAGTAATTTAGCTGATATGGATGTAATCGTTAGCCTATTGAGGGAGAAAGAACTTGCAGCACTCAGTCGGCACAGAGTGCTGGCGTTAACGACATTTATGTAATCCGTTAGGCCTAGCTCCAACAAACGAGGGAGGTAGCTGCCACTTACATTCTTTTTATCCCAGTTCTGTACGGCTGTGGAACTCACTGCCGGGTGCCATCAAGATTGCCACAAATGCAATCTCATTTAAAAAACAAATTGATTTGACAGTTTTGAGATCTGCATATTGACGATTTTTTATTTTTACTTCCCCTGATATTTTACTATTACCTGGGCCTGAATTTGGCCATTGCTTTTAACTTCTTGAATATCGAGTGCGACCCCTTGTTGCCAAATTTGCTCCAGGGGCCAACAGTCTGAGTCGCACTATTTTATGTTATTTTATTTTACTTTTTAACATGCGCGCTGGTGACCTACTCGTTTTTGAGTGAACCAGTATTTTAGGAAGAAGAAGTTATCATATGCGTGGATGTATGGCATGTTATATCATGGGAATAAGTAGTAGTAGTAGTAGTGTAGGGACGTACGGTAATCAATACATAGGCCGTTAAGCCTTTCAATGTCCCCTCGTGTTATTATACTTTTATGACAGGGTTGAAAATGTATGCAATATAAATTTTCCTTCTCATTCATCAAAGCTTCTAAACTGTACTTTAAATTTCAAGTCTTCATCCAGCAAATTCTTAAAAACATTAGTATTTTTAGCAAATTTAAGTGCAGTTGGCAAACTGTTCCAGTTAGCAATAACTCTGTTACTAAACTTGAATCTCCCCATATTAGTATGAAACTGCTTAACAAATATTTTGCCTTCCGAATTTCTTGTTCTATCTGTTTTAACAGCCTCCAAAAAATAGTCCCACTGTATGTCCGTTTGCTGGTGAAATATTTTGAACACTTCAATCAAATCCCCTCTAATACGTCTACCTTTTAAAGAGTGCAAATTTAAGTAATTTAATCTCTCTGTATAAGACATGTTTGTACATTCTTGCAAGATTTTAGTAGCTCTTCTCTGTACTCTTTCGATTGCTGTTGACTGTCATTTCAGTGTGGGTACCAGATTATATTGCCATATTCAAGATGCGGTCTAACCATAGCTTTATATAACTTTAAAAACGTTTCTTTATTTAGGTAAATAAAAGTTCTTTTTATTAATCCAATCATTTGGTTTGCTTTATTTATACACTTTTGAATGTGAGTATCAAAAAGTAAATCTTTATCAAAGATTACACCCAGATCCTTTTCTTCCTCACATTTCTGTACCAGCCTATTTCCACCATCTATTTTCATGTTGTATTCATGTTCTGGATTGTTTTTGCCAACATGCAAAAGTTTACATTTTTCAACATTAAAATATAGATTCCACTTGTCTGACCAGTTTTGGAGGCAATTTCTCTGTTTAGGTTGCCTATCTCTGTTTAGGTTGCCTAGCCTAGAATTCAGAAGACTAAGAGGTGATCTCATTGAAGTATACAAAATTATGCACAATATTTTATGATCCTTGCACCACCTCTTCCTTGTTCACTATGGCTAACTATGAAAAGACTCGAGGACATAACTTCAAAATAACCAAAACTAATTTTGCAACTAACCAGTTTCGCAAATTTTTTACTAATCGTATCATTAATCTGTGGAATAACCTTTCCGATGACACTATCAACGCACCATCAGTAAACGCATTTAAAAATCAAATTGACAAAAAGTTTAAAGACCAGTATTTTCCACTGAGTTGGATCTTTATTAAGATGATGATAAATGTAGTATACACTATGCCTGACTTAAGCCATGGGACTTTCACGAGAAAGTGATCTAAAAGCACATAAACGGATACTGATTATGAGGGCAAAAGGCTATTAGCCTATAGCCATACATTTCTGTGATCTGTGAATTTAAATTTTCTTGCAGACTATTATAGTTATCTGATTTGTCATATATTTTTTGTGTCAGCAAAAATTTTACAAAAACTATTTACCTCATCTGGAAGGTCATTTATAAAAATAGTAAACAGTACAGGTCCTAAAATGCTCCCTTGGGGAATACCACTCATAACATCTTTCTCTGTCGACAAACAGTTACCCACTCTTACTCTTTGTTTTCTATTTGACAAAAAATCTCTAATCCAGTTTAGCAACTTACCTACTATACCGTATGCTTCCATTTTTTCAATAATCTCTCATGTGGAACCGTATCAAAAGCTTTAACGGAAATCAAGGTAAATTATATCAACAGAGTACTTATTCTCTAGCATGTTAACTAAATCTTCCATAACTTCAAGTAGTTGTGATATCCAAGACCTTTTTTTACGAAAGCCATGCTGGCAATACTGCAAACAAATTATTATCAGTGAAGTGAGATACTATGACATCTCTTATAATGGATTCTAGCACTTTGCATGCAATGCGGACGATAGTTGCCTGGCTCAGATTTTGACCCTTTTTTAAAAATAGCAGTAACTTCTGCCGATTTCCAGTCGAGGGGTAATTTTCCTGTCTCTAATGATTTATTATAAACCTTACTGAGCGGTACAGCTAACTCCTTACTTAATTCTTTTAGAACTTTAGGTGGTATTAAATCAGGTCCCTGCGCTTTAGACTGATTCAATTCAAACAACTTCTTTCTCTACTGCAGCTGAAGTAGTTATTATATCTGTAGCTGAAATTCCATTAGATTTACTACATTGAATAAGATCAGGTATGTTATTTGTATCTTCATTAGCAAAGACACTTGCGAAGAACTCATTTAAAAACTTCAGCTTTCTCCATATCTGACTCGGCCAACCCTCCTTTACCATCATTTAGAGTATTTACCCCTGTGTTTACTTTTGTACGTTCTTGCACGTATTTCCAAAAACATTGGGATTTTTTTTTACATTGTTCTGCTATTTTACGTTCATAAGCTTTTCTTGTTGATTTGATTTCATTTTTGCTCTTATTTCGCATTCTTGTATATTTACTGTATTCTTTCCATCTTTCGTCAATAAATACCTTTGAAAAAGATATATATTTTTTCTTAATCATTTTAAGTACTTTATCATTCATCCAAAGTGGTTTAAGCATTTTATTTTGGCTGCAAATAGTCTTTGGAATACATTCGTCCATACTTCTTTAAACTTCGCATTTTAAGACATTCCACATTTCCTCGACATCCTGATCATTTGTAAGCAAGGAGTTGACACTCTCTGAAAGCATTTTCCTCATTTTATTATAGTCTCCTTTCTGTAAATCAAATTTGTACTTAGGGTTTTCTTTAGTCTTTTCTTTGGGAACATACAGTTCAAATGTTAAAATCAAGTGATTACTTTTACCCAAAGGGTCACTATATTCATTATCAGAGATCAAGGATTCTTCATTAACTAAAACTAAGTCATCAATTGTTGGCTTTTGTCCTTCCCGAACACGAGTTGGGCTAGTCACTTTCTGTATTAAAAAGGCATCTCCTAAAGTTTTCAATAACATCATTACTTTTATCACCATTCCAAGTTCCATCCCATTTTACATCAGGAAAATTAAAAATCAACCAAATATATATTTTACTATATCTACTCATTTTTTCTGCTTTTAACAAGTTAAATAACTCATAATTGTTTGCATCATTTGAGTTTGGGAAATAACTCATAATTGTTTGCATCATTTGAGTTTGGGCTTCTGTATATACAACCCTACTAATATTGTCTCATCGTTACCACTCTTGATAGTACACCATAATTGCTCTTGAAATTTGTTATTTCAAACTCATCGCAAAGTTGTGCATTTAGCTCCTTAGCAAAATACATGGCTATACCCTTTTAGGTTCCTTATTCAGAAACATATCAAAGCCAGCAATTTCAAATTCAACATCTTTTGCTGCATATAATAAAACATTTTTTGCTCTTACTTCCGTTAAGCCAATAATACTGGCTTCTCCTCATTTATACGAATTAAAAACTCATCCTTTTTATTCAGAAGACTATCTACATTACTGTACAAAACTCTCATTGAGTCATTACATTTAGATTTACAATTATTTTTCCCTAACACAGTCTGGGATGTAACAACTAACATTTGTAAGATTGTCATTAACTTCAGAGGAATAAAGATTTTGCTTTGTACAGCTATTTACATGTTGTGGTTTGCTTGACAGTCAATGTTTCACCTCAGGGGTCTGGACCTCGTCCGGACACTGATCTGAGACAGCAGCACCAGCTTGGTTATGTTTGGGTGTGAATGTCACAATCTTGCCAGCCTTATAATCAATCTTTAAGTTTGTCTCCCCATTTGTCTTTTCTTTGGTTCAGTTCAGCTTTCAACGATTTGATCTGTTCTCTTTCTTTTTTTGTGGTGTCATTGTTTATGTAAATCTTGCTTTCCTCCTTCCTTGACATGCTTGTTTAATCCTTGGACATTTTTCATTATTTTCTTTTTGGCTTCCTCAGTTCTGACTTTCCATTCTCAGGAGTCTTGGTTTAGCATTTCTGCCTACCTGGATTCTGCCTAACCTGACTGGGTTATTGACCTCATTTCTCTGAACATCAGTGATTTTGCCCACCAAATCTCTGACTCTTTCCTGGTCTTCATTCTTCCTTTCCTCTGGAGACTCTGCTGGGCTCTCTGGTAAATTGCATATTATTATGTTGAGCTTCCTCTTTTCCCTCTCCTCACTTTCTTCCATGTAATCTTTGACCTTTCTCTCCACCACCTCCTCTATTTTGCTTTCAACTTCTCACAGACTTTCTTTCTGTGTACCCTCTAATCTGTCCAGTCTATCATGAACAGAGGTCAACACTCTGAAAATACTGTCCATTTTTGCCTCAAGTCTTGATTGATGTGAACACGGGTGCCGCTTATGTATCATGTGTGTGTGGGTGTGTGGCGCGCGCGCACGTGCGTGCTTGTGCGAGTGTAATGATCATTGATGTCAGTGTTACAGTAAGTATGTGACCCAAGAAAAAAGGGCAGTAATGGCATTTACCCTTAGATACACTTCTGAGTGAAGTATGGGGAAAGGGGCAGTATATACACATCTGAGTGAAGTATGGGAATTTTCAAGAAGTAGAAGTAGTATACATAGCTTTATGTCCCACAATACTGTTTCCAGGAGAATGCCCACACAATTGAGAACAGTGAGTATAGAGAAAAGTCAGACAATTGCGAAACACATGAAATGTTTTGCTGCAGGCCTGTTGCAGCACAGAGTGCTATTTCATAACTGCCATATGACATTGGTCATAATATATTTGAGAGTTGCTTTTCTGGACGTAGAACAGGATCTAGATATATATAAGAAATAGAGGGAAAAAAGAGAGAGAGAAAACAAAGACCATCTAAATGGTGCAAAAATTCAGTTGACATATGAGAGGGAATAATTTGAATATATTAGAAGAATGTGATTATGAAA
The DNA here is from genome assembly GCA_018398815.1 of Conus ventricosus. NCBI lineage: Eukaryota > Metazoa > Mollusca > Gastropoda > Neogastropoda > Conidae > Conus > Conus ventricosus. The sequence goes on along the minus strand of CM031599.1, from coordinate 55,466,323 downwards.
TGAGGTTCTGTGTTTTCAAGACAGAAGTCACAGAGGGTAACAGGAGATCAAGTGATGGAATCTGTCGCACTCCACTTGCCTGTCACTTTATTGTTTCAAATGTTGCATGAAACAGTAAATATATATTGTTTAAATTTAAGTGAAAGCATATTACTGTTGGGACACATTGACCTGAAAGGGTATAGACATGTCAAGGGCTGCCAGCCAAGACTATGTAAAATGAATGACTTGTGGAAGTTAGTCTTACTCTTATGAAATAAAATAACACTCCATCATAGCTTGATGGATTTAAATGATAAGGCACATGATCTACATATAGAGGAAGAAAAAAAGGTATCAAACAAGCAAAAAAGAATTAACATCTGTGTACATTTTCGCAAATGCGCTGAAACACCTTGACATGTGCCATTCATAAATCACAAGATAAAAGCATTCAACCAGCATGTCAGCCAGAAGGCTGTAATAACTGTTTCCCTGGCCAAATATCACAGACAGGAAAAGAACATAAAAAGAGAAGGCTCCTATAAAGATGTTGAACAGAATGTTGATGTGACATAGAAAGCTGATTTGTTTTCATTGACAGAGAGAACAGCCCTGATGTGGCCCTTTGCGGTCGGCTGGGCTATAAGCAACATTATCTTATCTTATCTATCTGACAGAGAGAAGATGGGGAACAGTGTTTGATTGGCATAATCAGCATTGAAGAGGACATTGACTAGAAAAATGCTTTGAAATGAGTCAGACTTAGTGAAATTATTCTTGTTTCAGTTGACAGCTGGTTCAGCATAAAACTTAAATCAGGTTCTCGCAGGAAATGCTTTTTAATAGAGGTCCAACATACCTGATAACAATCGGTGTTCTGGAAGAGGAAAACAAAAGGAAACTAAGAAACCTGGTTTGTTGCGTTATGGTAACAGTATCACCCTTGCTAATACTGGTCAGTTGCCCCTTACAACTAGACCAACCCTACCCATTCCTTCCACATCCTTGGGATTTGCTTTCAAATCTGATTCAGAAACTGTGGCTTGGAGCAGCTTAATAATCTGAATTGGAAACGAGGTAGAAGTACTTAATAGAAAATTTAGAAAGCTTCAGGCTGGAAGTCCTGTTACTTACCAGAGAACCAATCATGGGTGTTACTAGCACATGCAGAATTCTTTTATCACTTTTTTTTTTCTTTGGTAGGACTTGAATTGAAAAAAGAAAGGCAGTCTTTATCTCCGGAGAAACAGCTGAATTAAATAAACAGTTTGTCAGGAGCATTTTAGTTTACTCTTCTGAGCTGCACAGTGAGGAAAAGTAAAAGATGTTTGTCCCTGCATAAAAGATGTTTCCCAGATTGTTTTTTTCTTTCTCTTTTTCAGAGTCATGTTGCGGCTTTTGGCCACTGCGGCATGCTGTATCAGCAGGGGCGCGGCTCCTACCAGGTGTGGCATTAATATTTGAGAAGATTAGTATCAAAAAAAGTAAATTTGTACACACTCTTTTTTGCTGTAATATGAAAAGGAATGTTGCAAGATTTTAAAGATGTTCTAGCCAAAGAAACTTGTATATATGAAAACCGAAACAGATTAATGTACTGGAGTGTGAATGATCATTTGAAATACATGTTTTTCAGTATTAATGAAATGATGATTGATATGAAAAATATTGGCTGTTTAACAATGTCGGGTAACACTAACAGTCCACTGAAAAATGGCAACCAAATGCATGGATGTAGTGTGTGATCCACCATCATCTAGTCTGAAACTCATAGCATGGGTCTGTGTTTCTTACTTTAGCATAGTGTGCGATCTTCTCAAAACTCTGTTTCTGGAAAGAACAATGAAATCTTAAGTACATGCAGTTGCTACAAGACCATCTCCACCATCTGTTCAGCAATTATTTCTTAAGCGGTGAATCTCCTCCAGGAAGACGAGGCACCTCCCATAAGTCCTATGAGAAAGAACAGTGGAAGAGATGGCAGTCGACTCAAACCATATCATAGCTAGCACAGTCAGCTGATCTCAGCTCAGTTGGAAGATGTCTGAGCACTTTGAAAAAAAGTGAAAACAAAAAAATGGCATGCATCACACTATCATACCAATGGATTTGGAGTATGAATTCAAGAGAGGTGCAGAATATGGTGCCTGTTAGACATTGTTCTGTATAAACTGTTTTAATCTCTTACTCTCTTTCAGCTTGTTGTGAGTCTGAAGGGCCACCTGAAACTGAAAGATTCAGTATTTCCTCATTAGAATTTAGAGCTTAAAACAGTGTAAGTGAAAAAAAGAAACGGTTAAATTTTTCAATGGGTAAAATCACGATCATGCAATTTTGAAGTGTTGCAGTGATCTGGCAGGGGGCTATACCACCATCAAGGGATTATGTTTTTGCTTGCGTGAGTTGATTAATACTACTGATGCCATTTAAAACAAACTTGGAAAGATCTGATGTGGCTGAAGGACAAACCCTTGAAATTCTGATATGGATCTGAATCAACGGATGGGTCCGGAATCCCTCCGGTAAGACGTAACAAATTTGATTACGCAAGAGCAACTACTGCTTTTAATAAATTTGGTGGAAAAGTGGAGTAAGCTTAATGACAAACCCATCTGATTTTGTTGCTGATTGCTGTGTGGATATGTTCAAATGGCACTGAAGTTCCAGGATTGGTTGAACAAGATTATTACAGTTCTGTTGAATATGAAAACTGTCAAGTTTCTGTTTTGAATTGATAGATATCTGCAAAGTAATATGTTTTCATGGAATATAAAGCTTTGTAGAAATATGAACACTGACTTTTCATATTTTGTAAGTCGTATTTTGAAAACGAAAATTCTGAGAAGTCGCTCTCCCAGTCGGCACCAAATGAATTTTTCCTGAAAGGAAGAAAAAATGTTGTCTCTGTTGAATTGATTCAGAGAGAGGATCCAAGTCGCTCTCCCAGTCGGCACCAAATGAATTTTCCTGAAAGGAAGAAAAAATGTTGTCTCTGTTGAATTGATTCAGAGAGAGGATCCAGGACCCACTCAACCTTGTTGGAGGTCTGTGCTCCCAGGGTGCCCTCCTAGTTTGTGTCAGGGTGCAGAAGAGGTTAATTCATGATCCTGTTATTTCACAATCTGCAAAGATTAGATGATAGGGGAGGAGGGGGAAGGGATTTGTCTTTCTAACTGATCACCTCATGTGTTCATCAGAGTCATGTGAAATAAATGTAACTTTTCTTTTTCCCTTTCTCAGCATGCCAGAAATCGACTGCTGCTGATCCAGCACCAGAGCTGGTGGAAGTGTTGTGAATGACAAGCAGGTGCTTGTGGAGCCAGGTACAACTGTGCTGCAGGTGGGTTTATCATAATGAGATGTCTCTGATTCTGTTATTTAAGACTGTTAAAGACAGATGGTCTATATGATACTCAATGCCCTTCTCCAATAAAAAAAAAAAAAAGAAAAGAAATATTGGAGGTTTACATTGTGAATGTTAACAGCAGAATATTTCCAGTTTCATATTTATTCTGCGTTAACCTATGATATCATACACAATGTTTCCAGT
>CM031599.1:55404343-55461791 GCA_018398815.1 Conus ventricosus | reverse complement strand
ATTGGACAGAACAAGTAATCTCTCCATCCAGGAATAGGGAACTAGGCAGGCACTCCCATAAGTCCTATGAGAAAGAACAGTGGAAGAGATGGCAGTCGACTCAAACCATATCATAGCTAGCACAGTCAGCTGATCTCAGCTCAGTTGGAAGATGTCTGAGCACTTTTGAAAAAAAGTGAAAACAAAAAAATGGCATGCATCACACTATCATACCAATGGATTTGGAGTATGAATTCAAGAGAGGTGCAGAATATGGTGCCTGTTAGACATTGTTCTGTATAAACTGTTTTAATCTCTTACTCTCTTTCAGCTTGTTGTGAGTCTGAAGGGCCACCTGAAACTGAAAGATTCAGTATTTCCTCATTAGAATTTAGAGCTTAAAACAGTGTAAGTGAAAAAAAGAAACGGTTAAATTTTTCAATGGGTAAAATCACGATCATGCAATTTTGGAAGTGTTGCAGTGATCTGGCAGGGGGCTATACCACCATCAAGGGATTATGTTTTTGCTTGCGTGAGTTGATTAATACTACTGATGCCATTTAAACAAACTTGGAAAAGATCTGATGTGGCTGAAGGACAAACCCTTGAAATTCTGATATGGATCTGAATCAACGGATGGGTCCGGAATCCCTCCGGTAAGACGTAACAAATTTGATTACGCAAGAGCAACTACTGCTTTTAATAAATTTGGTGGAAAAGTGGAGTAAGCTTAATGACAAACCCATCTGATTTTGTTGCTGATTGCTGTGTGGATATGTTCAAATGGCACTGAAGTTCCAGGATTGGTTGAACAAGATTATTACAGTTCTGTTGAATATGAAAACTGTCAAGTTTCTGTTTTGAATTGATAGATATCTGCAAAGTAATATGTTTTCATGGAATATTAAAGCTTTGTAGAAATATGAACACTGACTTTTCATATTTTGTAAGTCGTATTTTGAAAACGAAAATTCTGAGAAGTCGCTCTCCCAGTCGGCACCAAATGAATTTTTCCTGAAAGGAAGAAAAAATGTTGTCTCTGTTGAATTGATTCAGAGAGAGGATCCAAGTCGCTCTCCCAGTCGGCACCAAATGAATTTTTCCTGAAAGGAAGAAAAAATGTTGTCTCTGTTGAATTGATTCAGAGAGAGGATCCAGGACCCACTCAACCTTGTTGGAGGTCTGTGCTCTCCAGGGTGCCCTCCTAGTTTGTGTCAGGGTGCAGAAGAGGTTAATTCATGATCCTGTTATTTCACAATCTGCAAAGATTAGATGATAGGGGGAGGAGGGGGAAGGGATTTGTCTTTCTAACTGATCACCTCATGTGTTCATCAGAGTCATGTGAAATAAATGTAACTTTTCTTTTTCCCTTTCTCAGCATGCCAGAAATCGACTGCTGCTGATCCAGCACCAGAGCTGGTGGAAGTGTTTGTGAATGACAAGCAGGTGCTTGTGGAGCCAGGTACAATGTGCTGCAGGTGGGTTTATCATAATGAGATGTCTCTGATTCTGTTATTTAAGACTGTTAAAGACAGATGGTCTATATGATACTCAATGCCCTTCTCCAATAAAAAAAAAAAAAAGAAAAGAAATATTGGAGGTTTACATTGTGAATGTTAACAGCAGAATATTTTCCAGTTTCATATTTAATTCTGCTGTTAACCTATGATAGTGCATACACAATGTTTCCATGTTTTTGTAGATTCTAGACTATAGGATTGAAGTCAAAGTTGTCCGAAGTTTTCTGCAGACTGCATGCAACCAGTAAGCTGTGTACAAATGTAGCTATTGCTCAAGCTCTTTGTGGCATTATGAGCACAACCGTATCATTTGACTTTTGATTGTTTCTCAATTGCTTACATGGTTGTTGCAGCTGGAAGGCAGATACAGAGGAAAGAATTATGCAGAAACAAAAAAACCCTGACACCATGCCATTTAGAAAGCCTTTGAATTGCTTCAGATAATTGTTTTTCATGTTGATATATCTGGAAATGAGTAAAATGATGATTGCCATACAGGTAGTGAGCCTGCTACTGGTCATTGGACATTAATGTCGTCCACTCAGTAAAACTGCACAATCTAAAATCGTTTAACAATTACAGAAGGTTTCATGGTAATCCAGAATGCAGACGTTATTGTACTAAGGTTTTTATTCTTTTTTTTTTCTCTAGATAAACGACCAGTACTTGGGATAAGTGAGGGAGACAACGATCAGTCTGATATAGGTTCACGGGGAAAGTACGACAATTATTAGTATTAGAAATCAACATTTTATCTCCAACAAGTTAGAAACGATGTTCTGACAACCGCTTTGGTAATTTTGACAATTTGGGGAACAGTGAAAGCACTCTTCAGTTTTATATGTGTGTGTGGTTTTTTTTTGTTGTTGCTGTTTTTTAATTCCATCTTTCGTGCCACCTCGGGTCACACTGCACACAGGTCAATCATTCTGGCCTGCCATCCACAGCCACAGTCTGACCCATTTTGTCACAGCTCCGGCACTGGCTATCCAAAGGAAGCAGTCAATGTCAAGTCGTCATGAGGTACCAGAGGAGACACTGCACTGCTGTCACGGTGCCAGATCTCTTCGGCGGTGTTCAGTGAAGCCTGTTCTGATCAAACATATGCAGGACACCACAGACTGCTTCTGACAACAATAATTGCTTAGTCCTAAGCCAGCCTGACTTACCTTTACCTCCGGAAGCACCACCACGTCTGTCCAACAGTCTCCATTTACCAGTTGATACTGGTGACTCGGACAGAACCAAACAAAGGGCATGGAGAAGCAACCCAAACATGAGGTTATCCTATAAGAGCCGGTCATGAAGGGGTACAGAATTTGAGACTTCTTTTTATGTTAATCAATAAAAATGAGGCTTATGATGACGATGCAGTGGATTTCCTTTCTCATCTGAAAATGCATGACAGGGATGCACTCTGCGCCTACTTTCATAAAATATCCTGGCATCAGCCAGGCCCAAGAGATAAAGACACCGGTAGTGTTGATCAGGAAATTTGACCAGCACTCTTAAAGACGCATCCATTCAGAGGATGAAACATTATGGTGTGGTCCCAGTCTTCCCAGTTGCGCCCATAACAAATTCGACTCTTGGTTGGGGCAGAAAAGCCCCTCAAATAAATAGCTCTAATGGGAATCAAATTCGTGGCTTCCCAGCTGGGAGTCTGCAACGCTAGCCACTTCACAACGCAGCTGCTGGTGAACATGTGTTTTTTTATGCAAGCAAGAACATTATTTTGAGTTTTGTTTAGTCGTCTTTGATTTTATTGTGTTCATTTTTTTTTTCTGGAATGTTATATTCATACATTTCACTGACTGAAAACCTCAGTCCAGCTGAAAACTATGATGTTGCAGGCATGCGCAGCTGCGGGGATTGAGATCCCACGGTTCTGTTACCATGAGAGGCTGTCCATTGCTGGCAACTGCCGCATGTGTCTGGTGGAGGTGGAGAGGTCACCCAAGGTGGGTTGTTGCTTCATTGATGACACTCCAGTGTTTGTATGTTCTGTGAGTCCTGTCTCCTGATATTTACAGTCTGATGCATTGGTTAGTTGGCCAGTTTTGGTGTGTGTGTGTATGTGAATGGTCTCTCTTTAGTATTTGTAAAGTAGGTTTATGATTGAATAACGTTGACTTACCTTTTACATTCTCTTTTTCTCTGAACTGTTACAGTGATTACCTCCATACTTCTCATGTTGGACATACATGCTCAATGTACGGAGAGATTAAAGAATAGATGAGCTGATCACAAAGTTTCAGTCAGTTTTTAACATTTGAACTGGCATATTTTCAAGCTAATACAGCAGACTCAGGGGAGCAGACAGGTCAAAAGTAAACATGTTGATGATATGTTGTTTGGATATTTCTTGACAGGAAATACAATGTGGTTTTTAAAAAAATAATCCACGCTTGTGATTTTTGCATTACAAATCCGTTTGTTTTGATATCACTTCAAAACTTCTTGGTGCTGTTTTGATGTAACTTCAAAACTTCTAAGTGCTGGTTTGTTATTGAAATTTTGAGATTCGGTGAGTGTTATAATGAAATATGCCAGATACTGTCTTTTTTTGACAATAGTCATGCAATAGAGAGTGTCATTAAAAAAGAATTACAGTTTATAAGCGAAGTGTCAAGAATGTTGGATGTTGGATGGTTGGTTCATCAGTGAGCATTGTGAAGGCCCTAGACAAAAAGTCAGATCAATAACTTCTAAGATCAAGATTGACAAGACTATAATGTAAATAAGGATGTTGAACATCCTTTTGAATTACTGTACAGGAGAATGCATTTTTACATCTACAAGTCTTTCTCCCTCCCATCCCCATACCCACCCCTTGCCATCTCCCCTTTGAACGAAGGTTTTATGTAGCTTTTGTCACCAACTTTTTGTTCTTATTCTCAGAAATTCTCATTTGAAGATGTTCAGAGCCCTCAGGATTTCAGAAAGTCCTGCTGGTTGTGTATATTATTTGCAAATGAAGGGTTGTGGGGTTGGGATTGGATGTTGGGGGGATGGAGGGTTGGTGGGGAGGGAAGGAATTTCGTTTTTAAAAATACATCATGAACTGACTAAAACCGGCTTTTCCCTTGTGTGTGTGCGCGCGCACACACACGCACACACACGCGCACACACACACACACACACACACACACACAACACACACCATGCTCCTCTCTCTCTCTCTCTCTCTCTCTCTCTCTCTCTCTCTCTCTCTCTCTCTCTCTCTCTCTCTCTCTCTCTCTCTTAGTAAATGCGTTCGGCTGGGCTATAAGCAACATTATCTTATCTTATCTAGTAAATGCGTACACTCGCTCACACATGTATTTCAGAAATACTCTTTTTTTTTTTTTTTTAACAAAATAACAGTTGCCTTAGTAAATGAATAAGCAATTATAAAGTAGGACCAGGTTTTTTCTCCAAAATCAGACCACTTTTAATGGCCATCTTGGTCATGTGTACATATGAACAGTTTTTTTGTTTTTTTTTCTTAAATGTTCTTTTGCTGTGTTGAACAAATTTGGACTGCTCATGTATTAAGATGGTGCATGCACTTGCTTTTCTTGTGTCATGTGTGTGTTTCTGTGTAATGTCTGTGTCCTAAGTGTCATTGATTTTATTTCAGCCCATTGCGTCCTGCGCCATGCCTGTGATGAAAGGTATGAAGGTGAAGACAGACTCCCCCGTGACTAAGAAAGCCAGGTGAGATGCTTTACCTCTGTCAGTTCTTTAAGGAAACATAGTTCTTGCTTTATTTCTATCCTCCCCTTTCTATTCTGCAGTGCCTGTGAACACACAGTTTCTGTCTCTGTCTCTCTCTCTTTCACTCTCTCACTCCCCTCCCTCTCCCTTCTTCCTGTGCGTTAAATGACATCTTTAAACTGCAGAAGTGATTGAACGGACATATCTATGCAAGCACTTTGCAGGACTTCAAATGAAAACACTTTGTTTCTTGGTGAAAATACATGTCTTCTATTTATTTATAAATATGATATAAATTGATAAGGTGATGTTTTTCGAAAAACAAGAATAGGAAAATTTGTTGTACTTTGGATATTCTTGTTTTTTTTAAATGAAATAGATATGCATATCTTTTTGGGGGTTTTTCCAATGTAGTTGCTGTGCTGTGTTGTGGACAGAGAGGGAGTGATGGAGTTTTTGCTGATGAACCACCCTCTGGATTGCCCCATCTGTGATCAGGGAGGAGAGTGTGATCTCCAGGTCAGGGTGGTAACTTAGAGTTTAGCCCCACACAGCACCGCCACCAGTGCACCGCAACAATGATGATGATAATGATTGCAATTAAATAAATGACACAGCACATGACAATAGGGCTAACGTGTTCCATTTTATTTTTGGACTTTACTACTGTGATTTCAGTAGATCTTAACTTGCAAGTGAAATGGAAAAAAAAAAAAAATGTTAAGCATGTTGTTGGGTCAAGACAGAGGAGTAAATGGTTGTAAAATGATGTAAATCATTTTTTGAAGCTGTCCTCTATCCCTTTCTGGCACTGCTGACTTGAAGCAGCCAGCATGGTTGGGTTGATCACTGAATTTTGGTAGTTCTTCAATCATACGTAATGAAAGAAAAACCGGCTGATTTAGCTTCCAAACTTGCTCATCTAATTCTACATTGATGTTGAAAGAGATGAGCAATTATAAGATTTCAATGTTCAGAAATTATAAGCATTTGGTGTCAGTAGATATATGAGTAGAAAACCCGGATGCCCTTAATAATGTTCTCAGCATTAATGTTTTGAGAAATGGAAGATCTGATATTAAATGTATGTGAAATAACGGAAATATTTGTATACCTATTTTCACGCTTTTCAGTTGTTTTTGCACATAGCCAGAAAATAGCAGTCTGCAAGTTTGACTGAGTTTTAATGTTCTGCATGATAGCTTGCTGAAAATTGTGAATATTGTTAACAGAATAATGATAGAAAAATCTGAGAAAGGGAAATTGTCCTCTTTCCCTTATCTACCTTTGTGTATAAACATTGATGTCAGCATTTCTCTACCAGTACATGGGTTAGAATGATTGAACTTCCTGACAGGTATAGTTTAGTTTACCAAGGAATGAAAATGGTGGAATTTTGATTAGCATGAGCAGGCTGATTTAAATGGTCAGCACAGCATTATTTGCCTTACCAAAGCTTTGGCTTACCTGAAATATTGTTAATTAAAAAGAAAATGTAGTTAACAGAAAGAGAAAAACCAGGCAACAGGGAAAGGAAATTTAGTTAACAGGAAAAGACATTTCAGTCTCTTCAAATGTACTTGTCTGAATAAGTGTGACTGTATTTGTCCTGCAGATGTTGACATTTCCTTTTCTTTCTGTTCATCTGATTTGTTTTTAGCTGGATATATTACTTAAATTAATTGTGTGTAGATCATAAGGAAGATGTGCACCAGAGAAGGTCATCATAGTTTCTCTTTTGATACAGGACCAGTCCATGAACTTTGGCAGTGACAGAAGTCGATTCACTGACAATGCCTTCACTGGCAAGAGGTAATGTGTAGCTTTTCATTAACGTGACATTCTCATGTGAATGCATGAATGGGCATAATCTTTGTTATGAGAAGGAAACAGCAATGCATCCACAATAAGAGGTGAAAATGCTTGTGAAGGAATGGTTGTATGTTATTGTGTGAGTGTGTTGATTTTTTTTTATTTTTCATCTTAGATTATCATGTAGGATTTCATGGAGAATAAGTATAGCAATGTGATTTTACTTGAATGAATGAATGAATAAATGTATGTATTAAGTTATCTGTTTGTTTATTCATTTATTGATTCATTCATTTTCTAATGTGTGTACCCATGTTTCTGTACAGGGCAGTTGAAGACAAGGATGTGGGTCCCCTCGTGAAGACGATCATGACTAGATGCATTCACTGCACACGCTGTATCAGGTATATGTTATTCTAACAAACTCCACCCATGCCAAACCCTCCCCCTCACCACCTCTATAAGTTCCAGTGTGCACTGTCCAGGCCTGTTCTTAAAAACTGATGATGTGTTGATGGTGAGAGTAGGACTTAAATTGAAGCATGAAGTAGAAGAGTTGAGAAGGCTTGCACTGAGTGTTTGGTGATTGAAAACCATGTCCACAGAGGATATAGATAGATAAATCGAAACAGAATGCAAATGAACGCAGAAAAATGAAGGTTGGATGGAAGATCAAAGAAAATTAGCAATCTAGAAACCTGACCTACACTTAGATCCAGTTCACTAGTCGGCTACCTACACTTAAATCTAGTTCACTGGTCAGTGACCTACACTTAAATCTAGTTCACTGGTCAGTGACCTACACTTAAATCTAGTTCACTGGTCAGTGACCTACACTATAATCTAGTTCACTGGTCAGTGACCTACACTATAATCTAGTTCACTGGTCAGTGACCTACACTATAATCTAGTTCACTGGTCAGTGACCTACACTATAATCTAGTTCACTGGTCAGTGACCTACACCATAATCTAGTTCACTGGTCAGTGACCTACACTTAAATCTAGTTCACTGGTCAGTGACCTACACTATAATCTAGTTCACTGGTCAGTGAGCGACCTACACTTGGACCCAATGCAATGGTCACACTTGGACCTAATACTTTTGTCATCGACTACACTTAAGTGCTCTGATTAGTGACCTACACTTGGACCCAGTGTACTGGTCAGCGATCTCACTTTAAGTCAGTGCGCTAGTCAGTGACCTAAACTACATGTATACAGCCCAGTCTATGCATCAGTGAGATACTCTTGAACCAAATGCTCTGATCAGTGATCTACACTGGGACCCAGAATATGATCACACTGAATGTCTTCCTGATCTGGTCCATGGCAAGTCAAGTGGCGCATAAGTATGTTAGTAGAAAAATGGGTACTATGTACACCATAGATTTGTTTTTGGTAGCATTCTGGCATGTCTGCTTTATTTTCACCTAAGTTAACTGCTCATTGATGAGGTGAAGGTATTTGAGGCTGCGTTTTTAGTCTTTTGTCACCGTTGGTTTGTTCTGCTCCATGGAAACACTTTTGACTAATTTTGAATATATCTTTAAATGTTGGGTGAATCCTTCTTTCCTTTCCTTGTCGCAGCCACAACACCACATACTTACCATAGTTACCATTCTAAGATTGGTTGGCCAGCTCCCATCACAGGGAAGGGTATTTCCACGACATTTGCAGGTTTGGCAGTGAAGTGGCGGGCGTGCAGGATCTGGGCACTACAGGACGCGGTAATGAGATGCAGGTGGGAAACCTATGTGGAGAAGATGCTGCAGTCAGAGTTGTCAGGCAACATCATTGACCTGTGTCCTGTCGGGGCCCTCACGTCCAAACCCTATGCTTTCACCGCCAGGCCCTGGGAAACTCGGTAACTAAACATTTGGTTTTGTTTGTTTCATTCTGTTCTGTCTGCATTTGTCTTCTGTGTATCAAATACTGATTGCAGTGCTTTTGTTTCTTCTGTCTGCATTTGTCTTCTGTGTTTTAGATATTGATTGCAATGTTTTGTATTTCATTTTGTTCTGTCTGCGTTTGTCATCCATTTATCAAATATTGATTGCAAACTTTTGTTTTTTTGCATCTCTGGTCATTTTATTCGTCTGAATTGTGTGTAGTGCCAGAGGCATTTTGATTGAGGTTCAGAGTACCTAGTGATAAGTTTCTTGAGCACTCTTTAATTTCTGCCCCCTTCCCCCCCTTCCTTTATTTTTCCCTCTCCCTCTCAGCACTCCCTCTCCTGACCCTTCTTCCCTGTCTGACTTCTTCCCCAACCCCTTCTACTTACTGTACACACACTCAGGGATGAAAACTCCTCCGCCGTTTCCGCCGTCTCCGCCGTTATTTTTTCGCATCTCGCCGAAAGAAAAAGTCTCCGCCGAAAAATTATTCGAAGAGTGAAGCTCAGAAACGATCTCAACTTGTCTGCACAGCGAATTTCTTCTCTGTCGGTAATGTTCTCAAACGGCGTAGTTCTCATTCTGCTTCCTTCCAGTATCATTCTCATCATGGCGTCGATTCACAGCGAGAGTTTGTCGCCAGTGAGTGGAAACAAAACGGGGAAAAAAAGAAAGAAGTATGTGAACCATAGAAGACCGAGTGGCTGCAGAAGGACGTGTGTGACCGCAGAGTCACGGATGTAATAAGAAAACATGACAAAGACGGCGAATTTGAAGTGTTTTGCGAGCCTTGCCAAAAACGTGTATACTTTGGTAGTATTGGCTTTGTGGCAATCAGAGATCACATCGAGCGTCCAGTCACCAACAGAAAATGTGTGTGTTTCCCACACCATTACAGCATGTTTTAATTACACATACTATACCGTGGCTCACTAATGCAATAAGCGGCAGCAATTTGCTATCCCTGCCTCGTATACAATAAAGTCCGTACGGACAACAAAACCCTGAAAGGGCCTCGTGCTCGCGCATGCTCAGAATAGTCCTCTTTTCTCGGCAGCCATTTTTCCCGTTAGGCCGCGTGTACATGAACGGCTAAGTATTTTTGACTTTTCTCGCAATCGATCGATTGTTGTTGCTGTTCGTTGGTGTCCTTGCTTATGTTTTCACTTAAGGGAGAAACGTATGTGAAGCGATTGGGTGGTAAGGCGAGAATTAAGAAGGTTTCGTCTCTCGATTCCCTCACCTCGCCGGCTGGCGCTTTGTCTATAGCCCCGCCAATTCCTCCTCTCCCTTCAGCGTCACTTTCTCCCGAGGGTTCACCTCAACTCAGCTTCGGTTCTGTTGTCGTGACAGCGAGCTCTTTCTCGCAACCCTCAATTCGTGACGGTGATCGGCTCAGTTCGGTTCTGTCGATCCGTCACAGCGAGCTCTTTCTCGCAACCCTCATTTTGTGGCGGTGATCAGCTCAGCTTCGGTTCTGTTGATCTCGCCCTTTGCCCCATAACGGCGAGCGACTCAGCCTCGGTTCTGTCGCACCCGTTAGTACACCCGTGTTCAGTGTTCTACTGCTCGCAATTCGATTCCCATGGCAGAATCGAAGGTGTACGGGCCCTCTACGGAGGCGCCGGGCAATGAGGGGGACTATTCGTCATCCCCCCCTCGCCGGTAGGCGATCCAAGGGAAGCAACTCTGCTCAAGGGCTCGAATCTAGTTCGCCCCGGTTGTTTCCCTTCCCCGCCTCATGTGTCTGCTCTGCTGTTGGGCAGTCCACCGGGGTGTCGCCCGCTCTCCCGAGCACCTCTCAGGGGACGGCGCATTCGGCCCCCCACTTTCAGGGTTGGGCCAGCAGCCACATTATCAGCCCCCCTATCATGGGGTCTGGGCCCTTTGCCTTGGGCGCCATGGGCCCAATGGCAATATCCCCCGAACATGGGCTTTCCTCAGCCCCCTGCTCCGGGGTTTCCCTGGTGGCCGGGTTTTATGCCCAGCCCTCCACCAGTGCAGGCATCTGCCTCCCAGGCTCCCTCTGCCCTTCCGGGGTCTGACCCCTCCCCGGGATGTCTGGGGAGCAGCCATCCCAGGCCACTCAGGGGCCCTCGCCGCGCTCCGCCTCGCGGGGGCGGCCACTCCATCGGTCTGTGGGTCCGACCTGGCGGACTCAGAGTCAGAGGATGAGGACCGGTCACCAGGTTCTTATTCTTTCCAAGACTCGGTGGCTGTGCTGGCTTCCCTGGTTCCGGGGGCAGTGTCAACCTCTCAGGAGGCCAGGGCCCCTGCCCTTCGGCAGCGGAACTTGCCCTGGGATCTCGCCCCTCGGCGGCTAGGCCCTCCTCGATGCTAAAGGAGTCAGTTATGGTGGCCGACTGCATGAGGAGGGCCCAAATACGAGTCAGGGGCACGGAGGCGCAGGACCCCGTACCTGGTTCGGTCCCTGATTTTCCTTCCGCGTTGGCGTGCGGGAAATCCTTAGACCAGAGAGTCTTCCATTTGCCAAGAAGGCCTTGGCAAATGACACTATCCCGATGCCACTCTTCCCTCTCCAGGAGGACTCCTATGGTCCAGGAGAGGTCAAAATCGCACACTAGGCACGTGTCCCTCTCAGAGCGCTGCCTTGTGGAGTGGGAAGAGTCTGCGCGTAGGGGTTTGGAGGCCATACTTGTTATGGACTCCTTTTAGGGGGACTAGTGTCTGCCTTAGGGATCCTGATTCTGGTTCCTTCGCCATCCGCCAGTCCGCGGACCCAACTGCTGTGGTTAGCTGTATCCAGTCAATGGCTGAAGGGCTTAAGTATTCGGCTGGGGCCTTCACTAGGCTCCATCTGAATCAGTTCTGGCTAGGAGAGATGCGGTCTATGGCATCTTCTGTGACCGTTCTCCATCTGCCCGCGCTTCCCTCAGAGCCTTGCCTGTCAAGTCAGGGTCTCTGTTCGGGAATCACGTGCAGGCCACCATCAAGAGCCAGGCCGAGATTAGGCGTGACCTCGCCTTTCAGTCAGGCCCCCATCCCCCACGACCTGGTTCAAAACGCAAGGCGCCAGCGCCTTTCTCGTCACCGGGTCCTTCTCAACCCAAGGGTCGACGGTCATTTGGACCCGGGGGACTAGAGGAGGCAACCAAGCAGGGGTCGGCTCCGACTCGGCCGGCGGGTCCGAAAGCTCCCACGCCTCCGACGGCCCACCCCCAATGACTCGCCCCCGACCTGGGTACTTCACCCAGGGCAGTCTGTGGGCAGTCTGTCCAGGCACCTCAGTGCCTGGGAGCGGCTTCCCGCAAGCCCTTGGGCTCTGCGGGTGATCAGGTCGGGGTTTCGTCTTCTTGGGGTGCAGTGAAGGCTCCTCTCACGCCTTCCCTCCCCTTTCGCTCCTCCTCGGGATCTGGCTGCCTCTCAGGCCTTAGACCAGGAGGTCCTTTCGCTGTTAGCCAAGGGAGCCACAGAGGAAGTTCTCTTCCATTCCTCTCCGGGATTTTATGGCCGCATTTTTGTGGTCCCCAAGGCTTCCGGAGGATGGAGACCGGTTCTGGATCTTTCGCCCTTGAACAGGTTTCTTATCGTCCTCCGTTTTCGGTGGAAACCCCCATGTCAGTCCGCGATGCCATGCATCCCGGCGACTGGGCGGTATCCATCGACTTAAAGGATGCATACTTCCATCTCTTGATCCACCCAAGGGACAGGAAGTACCTCCGCTTCGCGTGGAGAGGCCGTGTTTTTCAGTTCAGGGCTCTTCCCTTTGGACTAGCCCGGCCCCTGGGTTTTCACGAAGGTGGCTCGGGAACTTTGCTTGCACGTTCAGGAGAAAGGAATTCGTTTGAAGGCTATAGCGATTGGCTTCTCCTTGCCTCATCCAGCACTCTGTGCTCCCAGCAAGCCCTACAGGTTTTAAGCCTCTGTCAGCAGCTGGGATTCGTTCGCAACGAGGAGAAGTCCGATCTCACCCCGTCGCAACAGTTCAGTTTCTGGGATGTCCTTCCACCCAACCGACTGGCTGGTCTCTCCGACCCGCCAGCGCCTTGTTCGCCTCCAGCACCTCTTGGCCCACCTCCTTTCCTTGGATCAGGCGCCAGCAGAAAGCTGGCCTCTCTTCTGGGTTGATGGAGTCCTTGGCCCCTTAGTGCCCCTCGGACGTCTGCACAAACGCCGTTTTCAACGCCTTTTTCGCAAGCGTTGGTCTCAGGCATTGCAGTCGTGGGACCTTCGATCCCTCTCGGGCAGTGGTTCCAGTCATCGGTGGTACAATGGCACTCCCAGTCCTGGCTAGCCCAGGGAAGTCCCCATCTCTCCCCCTCCTCCACAGGAGGACCTGTTCACGGACGCGTCCCAGTCCGGGTGGGGTGCCACGTCAGCTCTCTGACGGCCTCGGGCAATGGTCCCGGAGATGGGGTCCTGGCATATAAACGGCTGGAGCTGGAAGCCGTCTTCCAAGCATCAAGGAGTTTCTTCCCTTCCTGAAAGGAAAAAACACATTCTCCTCAACACCGACAACACGACGGTGGCGTGTTATATCAACAAGCAGGGGGGGGCGCGTTCTCACTCCCTGTCCTGAGGTCGGAACAGCTGCTTCTTTGGTGCGAGACACAATCAATCGGATCTCGGGCCAAGCATGTTCTGGGAAGATCAACATTCTCGCGGACTCCTCAGCAGGTCGCACATGGTTCTTCCCTCAGAATGGACTCTCGTCCACTCGTCCCTAGAACCTCTCTGGACTGTATGGTTCAAACCACAGGTGGACTGTTCGCCACCGGTTCAACCACCGTCTTCTAGCTGTACGTCTCCCCAGTTCCGGATCCGGCAGCGTGGGCCGTGGACGCCCTGTCCATCCCTTGGTACCGGCCTGACGGGCTATGCCTTTCCCCGTTCCCCATTCTGGGAAAGGTTCTCCGCAAGGCAAGGGAAGATGCAGCCACGCTTATTCTGGTGGCTCCACGCTGGCCAGCCCAAGCGTGGTTTCCGGAACTGTTACACCTGTCGCATGTGCCCCCGATACCGCTCGCCTTAAAGGCAAGGTCCCTGCTCCAGCCGCGGTCAGGCATTCCACACGGCAATCCAAACGTGCTGATCTTCACGCCTGGCTACTGTGCGGGACGCGCTGTCTGCACGAGGCGCCTCCCAGCGGTAATCAGCCTTGTGGAACATGCCCACAGGGCAGGCACCCAAAGTGTCTATAGTGTCCACTGGAATGGCTGGCTATCTTGGTGCTCCAGCCACGCGGTATCACCTCATTCTCCTTCTCATGCCAATTGGCGAACTACCTAGCCTTTCTGTCATCGGAGAGAAATCTTTCTGCTCCTCTGTTAAGGTTCACAGGGCGGCTATTTCCACACTATCCGCAGTTAGGGGGCCCCTCCTTCGGGGACGACCCTCTTCTGCGGGATCTGGTCAGGGAGCAGCCCTACAGGAGGCCGATGCCCCGCCGTGTCCGGCGTGGGATCTTTTCTTAGTCCTCTCCTCCCTCAGGCTTCCCCCTTACGAGCCCATCCGGGAGTGTTTCTCTGAAGTTCTTTCCTTCAAAACAGCCTTTCTCGTTTCCTGGCCTCGGGGAGGCGCTTGCAGTGAGGTCCACGCCCTTAGTGGCCTGCTGGGGAACGTCGCTTCCGAGACCGGATGGCTCGATATCTCTTCGCCTCCTCCCAGACTTTTTAGCGAAAAAACCAGTTGCCAGGTTCTTCTTCCCCGACCATCTCCATTCTTCCTCTGACTTCTATTCTCGCCCCGGACGACGAAGACCGCACTCTCTGTCGGTTCGCGCTTTGCGGGAGTATAGGAAACGCACGAAATCTTCTCGTTCCATGCAGCGCCACCTGTTTCTCTCTTACAACGAAGGTTATAAGGAGGACATCAGGCGCTCTTCAATCTCTCGATGGCTGAGAGAAGTCATTAAAGCTGCGTACGCGAGACCTGAAGGGGATTTTGGCTGTTTTCTCACCTAGACCTCATGAGATTTAGGGCTGGGCGTCTTCGCTGGCAGTAGCTCATAATGCCAGCATTCAGGGTGTGTTAGATGCCGCTATTGGCGGTCCCCTGGCACCTTCATCCAGTTCTACCTGCGCGACGTTTCCCGTCTGCGTGATGATGGGTCTAGGGGCATCGCATCAGCTGTGGTGGCGCAACATTCCATCTCCGCCACACGATCCGGCCCTTCTTGCTCTCAGGCGGTAACCAGGTGAGCCTCCTTCAGGTTAGTGCGACTCTGCATTAGTGAGCCACGGTATAGTATGTGTAATTAAAGGAAATTTTCATTCTAAAATTACGTTTAATCTAACATACTTACCGTGGCTCACGCAGAGACCCTCCCTACCTCCCCGCCTTCCTGGTTCCATCAGGAGTTCTCAGTCGGGTCTTAATATACCTCGAAAGTGGACTATTCTGAGCATGCGCGAGGCACGAGGCCCTTTCAGGGGTTTTGTTGTCCGTACGGACTTTATTGTATACGAGGCAGGGATAGCAATTGCTGCCGCTTATTGCATTAGTGAGCACGGTAAGTATGTTAGATTAAACGTAATTTTAGAATGAAAATTTCCTTTTCAGATCATTGGGTATGCAACAATCTACGTTTCATTTCCAATGATAGTTTGACTCCTACTCTGATTTTTCTACAAGTTCCATTTCGATGGTAGTTTTCATTCTGACTCTGATTTACTTAATATAAAAAATTAGGCTACTTCTTTGAAGTCCTTTTTTTACAAAAACAAAAATGATAAGCACTCAAGCTTTCGGGTCTTAGACCCTTCATCAGGAAACACTAAACAGTAAACACAAGCGGAAAAACAGGATAACTAAACAACGGAGGAAAAAACAACAACTCCGAACCCACTGGAGAGATGAGGAGAATTGAGTACTTCACTCGTAGAGTCTTCAAAGCAAGGGAAAAACGTCAAAGTGACAAAAAAAATTATAAAAGAACAAATGACAAATTCAAAATAAACTGTTTGTCAAACAGTATTGTGTAACCCCTTTTTCCCCAGGTATAATGAACTTTGGGGGCCTCATGTTTTAGGGTCTGTTACAGCCCCTCATATGAAACCTTTTTCCACCGCCCACTCCCCCCTCCCCTATTTACTTCCCTATCCTCCTCCTTTCCCCCCAACCCCCACCCTACCCCAAAAACCAACATTCCCCCCACATTTCCCCCCCACCCCAGTCCCCTACCCCCTCACCCCACACACACAACCCCCCCCCCCACAACACACAAAAGCCCCCCCCCCCCCCCCCCCAAAAAAACACAAAAACTTGTCAAGGGGGGGGGGGGGGGGGATATGTTTAAGTTGAAAGGGGGAAGGGGGGGGGGGGTTTTGTGTGTGGTGTTTGTTGTGCATCGTTTTTTTTAAAGTCATTTGTTTTTTTTTGTTTTTTTAGTTTTTCCCTGACAAAGGGTTTAAAGGCCCCAAAAGCTTAGGTTTTTTTTTAAATGGATTTTAAAAGGGTAATCATTTTTCATTTGTGTTTTATGAAGCCCGAGTCGTTTTTTACTTTCTGATTTACTTTTTTTGTTTTCCCCAACTCTGATTTACTTTTTTTAAATGGCCTTATTCTTTAGGTCCTGAAACCCAACTGTTTGTCAAATTTTCTTTAGCTGCATTTCTGAGGATTTCATACTAAATTTTTGTTTGTCTAAATTGCTTTAGTTTTTTCCCAAAAATCAGTCTCAGTTTTCCTTTTGTTAAAGCTGTTCTATAGAATGAGTTGTTTTAAAAGGGAAAGGGAAAATTGATTTCTAAAGATTTTTTTTTCCCTTTTTTTAAATAAAAATATGCTTAAGTTTCAGGGGGCAGCGCCCCCTGACCCCCGCAGCTGTTGGCCCCTGGTGACCCCCCCCCTCCCGAAAACTCCGCCAAAAATCCTCTTTTTTTTTTAAAAAAAAATGTTTTTTATCCCCGGCACTTTACCTTTTTCCATGTTCCTGTTTGATTTTTTATTTTATTTATTTTTATAAAAAAAACGCCCCTCAGAAATGGTTTGATTTGCTTTCCCTGTGTAGATGATTTGAGGATGACTTTGCTGTATGGGTTTTGTTTTTTTATAAAGTTTTTCCTCAGCTATGTTTCCTTCTTTTGTTTTGTTTGAGCACTGGGCAAATTTGTGTTGAGCCACCCCCTCCTGTTGATTGTGGTGCCCGGTGTGTTGCAGTAAAATTGAGGCTTGTTTTGATTTGGGGCAATTGGCCCGCAACCCTCGTGGTTTTAAACCCTGCGCACAAAAGAGGTGATGAGGATCTTGCCGCGATTTAATGAGGTGAGGTTCTGTGAATGTTGGAGAGAGAGCGAGATTAATATCTGATGTGTGCGTTGTGTGTGTGTGTGTGTGTGTGTCAGGGTTCGCGATAACTGTAATGCCGGTATTTTACCGGTTGTAAACAGGAAATACCGAAAATTTTCGAAGCTGCCGGTACCACGGACCGATTCTGTTTGCCAGTGACCGATTAGATTTCGTCTGAAAAAAAAAGAAGTCTGACGTGACAATTTCGGAAAGGCACTAAAAGTCATGCGCCTGTACCACGCACCCCCCTTCGCATCCCTTCCGACGAACTCTTGCAATCGCCCGACACCTCTTTGGCGCCAACCTCTTTAGCGTGCAGAACAGCAAGCTTTACTGTCAAAGAATAGAGCGTTGCGCTCTTCTCAGCACTACAGTGGCTTCATTTCACAATGACTAATCGGGGCCTAGTCTCCTGGTCAGCGCTACCCTCCTCACTCCCAACCCCGGCCCACTGGATGTTTATGCAGCTGATTGATTGAGGGTGCTGACTCGCCACTTTGCTGCTGTTATCAATGGCCCCCGCGCACAGGCGGGATTCAGCCAATTCAAGCGGGCCCTTGGTGGTTACGGTGGTGATGATAGCTTCTCCATGTCCTGTAGAATCGCCATCCGAAACCTGGCTATACAGTATCCAGACTTTGCCATGCTGGCAAAAATTGCGCTAGCTGTGCCTGTGTCCAGTGTGACAGCTGAGAGAGGATTCAGTGTAAGAACATGGTCAAGACAGAGGGCAGGAGCCGACTGAATGAGGAACGAGTAACAAGACTGATGAGACTCAACATCCATGGCAAATCTCTCAGAGACTTTGACTGCCGTGCTGCTGCCACTCGCTTCTTGGGCATGAAGCCACGCAGGAAATTGGAATTTATTTATTTTGTGTGTATGGTTTTTTTTCTAGCGCCTGTGTCACTGTCAGTTTGTTGTTCTGCAGGACCGTCATTCGTGTGACGTAAATTCATGCTATTCTTCTTTCTTGTTCCTACGCTTAGCGCTCATATAGGTCTTTTGTTCAATTTAGATTTAGTTTTGTTGCCAAACAATCCCCCCCCCCCCCCCCCCCCCCCTCAATAGTTTCGTTCTGTCACAGTGCGTACCGGTTTTGATTTTCTGGGGACCGATGTTTGGGGGGTTGGTCAAGATATCTCTGAAATGGCAACTCACGGTACCGGTTTTCAAAAATCCTAGCGCGAACCCTGGTGTGTGTGTGTGTGTGTTGTGTGTGTGTGAGAGAGTTTCTACATGTATTAAGGCATTCTTTACTGTGAGTTCGCATTTGTATAACTTGTGCATAAAGTTGAAAAGTCAGTGATAACATTATCAATTTATGTTATGAGACCCAATTTTCTTGGGGTGGGGGGGGGACACATTCATCATTTTTTTTTTTATTCCAACTTGGTAACTGGGTTCTGTAAGCAAGTACACATCATACACAGGCATGGGAATTGGCCGCGGATTCGCGGATTTCAGCTGGAAAAAAAATTCTGTCCGCGAAAAAAAAAATCTGTCCGCGGAAAAAAAAAATCCGCCGAGTAAGTTTTTCGCGCGGGGGGAAAAATCCTGTGCACCGTCTCGCGCATGCCCGGAGGTGTGTGTTCAGCTAACTCTGCTTTCCGCTTCCGCTTGAGAAAAGAGAACAATGGCGACGCGTATCATTGAACGAGGCAATAAATTCGACTCTTCGTGTGCGAACGTATGCGAACGCCTAGAGGTGGGAGTGGGTGGTAGTTGTGCACGAAGTACAATGGAAAGAAGAGTTAAGGAAAGAACATGTCGGCACGCGATTCCGTAAAGTGGACTTGCCATGCGAGGCACGATGCGTCACTTGCAACAAGCATGTCCAGTATGGAAGTCGTGGATTGGTAGCGCTTCTTCTTCTTTCCTTTGGTGCCCACGATCATGAGGATGATCATTATGGCACATAAAGGGGGTGGGGGGGGGGGGGGGGTGTTGTTACTTGTAGGCAGTCAGTGCTACTCTTGCAAACAACCAACGCTTACCGGGCAATTTTGACAATAGACAGAAATTACGGGAAAGTATTGTGAAATGAAATGGTTTGGGGTTTTTTATCTGCTTTTTTTTTACCAAGGATACTGCTGCAAACTTGTCAGGCAACACTTTCCACAAGTGCTTATTGAATTCAACAGATGAAGGTAAAAAAAAAATTGCTTGCATGAAGATATTAATTGTCATTATTATTTTAAATTAATAACAGGGTATGACAGTCTATTACGGAGAGAATGAACATGAAGAAAGAATGAATACTTTTGTAATCACTGTTTTTAGTCCAGAAAATACACGTTTGCTGTTTAAAAATAAAGGAATTATGTGCACAGAATGCACAGATTTTACCATAAATTTCAATTTTTTTTCCGGGGGAGCATGCCCCCGGACCCCCCTAGTTTCAGCTGATTTTGAATTTTCCAATTCCCATGCCTATACAGCATCCACATTGCTGGTCTGCCTAGGGTCCTAGTTTGCCTCGTGGATGAAGCATTGTTCTTTTAATCCAAGGGTCTTGGGTTCAGTGCCCATTTAATACAGTGAGGTGTGAGGAAATCTCTTTAGAGTGAACACAGTTTTACTACGCCTCCCTGCAAGTCCTTGCACTTTGCTGCTGTTCCAGTTTATATCTTGCCAGCTTTTAGGTCAACTAGTTTGTCAGACTGTAAATCCTGCCCAGACTGAAACTAGGTGTTCATCATGCAGTGTCTTAATCTGCTGATTTGGTGTTAGTTTGTATTTTTGTGGTACCTTTGTTATTATAGGTATCATTACCTTTTTATACTTTAGTGTCATGTAGGAATTAAAAGATTTAACGGAAAGGCTAACACCCTCAAAGTGGCTTAGTTATATATGTTTTGGTGATGTCAAAAGTTTTGCTGTTACGCTCTGAACTGGTTTAGTAATTATGTGTGTACCTGTTTGATGAGTTAACAATAATTGTGACGAAACCTTTTTCTGTGGGATGACAGCCATGAAAGGGCCCCATTTAACTTATTTAATCGACTTGGCTGAAATAAAACTGAAACCTCAAGTTTAAAAAAAAGACAAACACAGGTCCCCACCTGTTTATTGGTGTGAACTGTGTTGTTAGGGTAATGATTTGTCATCAGAGAGAGTTGTATTTAATGGATGAGGATGTTGACAGGACATCAACGAGGAATGGATCTCCGACAAGACACGGTTTGCCTACGATGGTCTGAAACGTCAGCGTCTCACACCCCATTTGTAAGAACGCCAAGGAGAGCTGGTTCAGTCTGACTGGGAAACCGCCTTCTTTGCCATTGCTGACAGGGTACATGATCATGCTATTATCGATAGTTTCTTTGCATTGCCTTGGGGCAAATTTTCCAGTATCAGTCGCCAAACACACAGTTGCAATCAATATTCATATGCATGCTCACATTGACTCTTGCCCACACAAACAAGCACATACACACACACACACACACACACACACACAACACACACACACCACACACAACACACACACACACACATGTGCATGCAAACTGATGGAAAGGAAGTAGCTGTGTTTGCTGCAATTTATGTGTGTGTGTATGTGACAGATCTGTGTGATCAATGACAGGATGTTACAAGGCTGACACAGAATGTGTGGAATGCTCATATAAACATGGTGAAAACACAGGTCTGAAAATTTGATCCATTGTAAATATTTACTCTATGAAATTATAAATAAATGTTAGCGAACCGCCCAGAGAACGTGGACAAACGAGTCACAAGACGAAACACAACGCGTTTCGACCTCTTAGGTCTTCGTCAGGTGATATATAAACGAATAAAACAACGAAAATTCACTTAGCTTTGATCGCTTCAGATCGCTTAGGGTTCAGCGCAAGGAAGAAGGCCTTCTTCCTTGCGCTGAACCCTAAGCGATCTGAAGCGAAACAAAGCTAAGTGAATTTTCGTTGTTTTATTCGTTTTAAAATTCACCTGACGAAGACCTAAGAGGTCGAAACGCGTTGTGTTTTGTCTTGTGACTCGTTTGTCCCGTTCTCTGGGCGGTTCGCTAACATTTATTTAAGATTTGTTTAGATTTCCGCCTGCAGTCGTCTCGCTTTGCAACTAGATCTATGAAATTAGTTTTCTAGCAACAACAAAAACGTCTTTCCCAATTTTTAGAAGTATTTCTATTTTGTGATCGAGACTCTGTGTTTGTATGTGTGTGTGATCCGAGTTATCATCAGCATTATTTCGAGGGTTGACTGCCGAAACCTAGTATCTTGACATTTTGGTGATTTTGACATTTTTGTATCGGTTGATACAGAAAAGTGTGCTCTTTCATATAAACATAGTCCCTTTGCAAGACAATCAATATTTTTTGTGTTATTTATTAAAACCGAAAACAAGTTTACAAGAACAACCAGAAACAATGACTGCCGAAACCAAGTATCTGTTCATCCTATTATTAGCTTCTGAAGTATCCGCTGTTCTGACCTGAATGCTGACAGCCGAAACCTAGTATCTTGAGAAATGCTGCAGTCGCTGTCAGCAACTCTGATTGTTTGTACCGTACCGATGGTCGTATCTCCACATGCCTGAATCTCCCACGCACACATCGCTGCTTAATTTTCAGCACCCTTCCTGCCGAATAAACTCAAGCACCAGATGCTAGTTTTCCCTGTCAGGATTATTTACAGTTTGCTTTGGGAGGGAGCGCTTAAGTGGCCTCCACTGGCACCGTTAGTGTCAAGCGGGACTTGCAGACCGTAGATGTTGAAAGATGTCATTAAACCCTCGCCCCACGACATCCGCTGAACTGGTGAGAAAAAAAGACACTACATACTTTCACTTTTCACAGCACATGTTCACTTCTTTCAGTTTCTATCACAGTAAAGTTGTGCCGAAGTTTCTTCACGAAACAACGTAGACAGCAGATTTCCAGGTGAGTTTTTTTTTCATTTTACATTTCAACTTATTCAGTTAAATTTTGTTGTTTTTTAAATAGTAAATGCACAAGCTAAGCTAGTTGCTTTGATGACTGTAGGCAAGCATGTAGGAGTATAATCCATTTAGCGTGTGATCAATATTAAAGTATAATGTGTGCTCTGTGTGTGTGTGGTGTGTGGTGTGGTGTGTGTGTGTGTGTGTGTGCGCGCGCGTGCGCACGTGTGTGTGTGTGCGTGTGTACGTGCGTGCGTGCGTGTGTATATGTGTGTGTGTGTGTGTGTATGTGTGTTTGTATGTGTGTGTCTCTCTCTGTCGCTGTCTCTGCGTACGTGTGCGCGTGCGTTCTGTGTGCGTGTGTGCATGTGTCTCTGCGTGTGTAGGTGTGACGTACGTGTGCATGTGTGTTTGTGTGAAATGGGAAGTATCTATGTGTTTGTGCGGTATGTGTGTAGAATATGCATATAATTATGTTTATGTGGCTGATTATATGTGTGCTCACGTCCGTGTGTGTGTGGTGTGTGTGTGTGTGTGTGTGTGTGTGTGTGTGTGTGTGTGTGTGTGCGTGCGTGCGTGCGTGCGTGCGTGCGTGCGTGCGTGCGTGCGTGCGTGCGTGCGTGCGTGCGTGCGTGCGTGCGTGCGTGCGTGTGCGTGCGCATATTTACAAACATACTAGCTAAATTTCTTTTCCATTGATAGTCTCCCTAAATATAAAATTCTTTTTCTTCTTCTTCTCCTTCTTCTTCTTCTTCTACTACTACTTCTTCTTCTCCTTCTTCTTCTTCTGCTTCTTCTTCACACATGCACAGATACACACACATACTAACAAACACATCATATCTCATACTGTGCAATAACGTCTTCTTTTGTCCATCTTAGATTGTTCACCTTATTTCAAATATTATCTTTTATATTATACACATACTGGCCAGCGATTAAACGCATGCACTCACACACACACACACACACACACACATACACACACACACACACACACGCATACCAAACACACACACGCACACACACACACACACACACACACACACACACACACACACACACACACACACACACACACACACACACACACACACACACACACGCACGCATATGCACATTTTTTATGCCTGATAAATACATAGACTTCATGATACACGAGTACATCCACATGCAATGTACAGTCATAATCTTTATTATTATTATAATAGGAATTGTCACATTTTGTTTCTTAAGTAAAAGAAAGATGGGCACTTTAGTGATAGGCTGTGTTGTAAACAGAAATGGGTTTCATTTTCAGAATGGACGAGCCACATGAAGATGATACTGATGACAACATGTACCTCATTAACCTGGCCAACTCCTTGACAACCCACAACAACGTTGATGTCAAGACATACCTGAGGCGCCAGTCTCAAGTCAGCCAGAATACTGGTGCCCATCTGATGACGAGCCACTAAAAGCTGGAGGTGATAGCGCCATGGATGGTTCAGAGAGGACTTCAGACAGGGCCACATTTATTACAGCTGGAGCTGTCCCAGATGACCCGGAAAGGTGCCATTCTGACAATGCGCCACTGCAGACCAATGAGGTTCTTGCCAGTCAAGCAGGATCTGATCTCGAAGATTCAGGTTGGTGCCAATCAGATCTGGAACCTTTACAAAGACAGACTGGCACAACCACCGAGTTAACATCGGAAGACAACACCACTAAGGATCCTGACTATTGCCCACCAGTGTCTCCACCACACTATTATTCTCTGTCATCCACAGGAGAAAGCAGTGACAACGTTCCTTTGATGTCACTGAAAAGGAGCAAGAGAAAAAGAAAGCGGGTCCAGACACCAGACAACGTGGAAGTGGCAAAGGGTATAAGCATGAAGGATTTAGAGAAACGGCAGAAAGAAGAGGCCGAACACAAAAGCAGACTCCAAAATCTCCTGTCTGCCAATGGTCTGCACAGTGTTAATGCTGCCCGTGATGGAATTGTTTCTTTGAGTCAGCCTCCAAGCATCTAGGCACTAGTGCCCTCGATCTGAGAAAAATCTTGTGCAACTTTCTGGAGGACAAATTTTCTTCTTACATTCATTTTCTGGAGACGGATGAGAATGATGAAAATGAACAGTATCTACGGTACTTTCTGAACGTTGAACAGCTACGAACTCCTGGTGTATATATATGGAGTAATGATGCTGCAGACTTGCTCCCAAAAGCGCTAGCTGATTGGTCCAGACGAACCGTCGTCATTTTCTCAAGCAATCTGCTCAATTATGAAACAGTTGTCCACCCAGATGAACCATCTGATGAAAGAGCGATCATGCTTTCTCTCCTGAAACACAGGCACAACATTATGACGCAGTTTTTTCCGCATGCCTTTGTCCCACAAAGATACACAGATAGCTCGCACACGGCCTCAGAAAGCAGGACAGCTGTAGTTGAAGAAAGAAACGAGACAGCCAGCAGTGCTGTGTTAGATGAAAGTCTGTCTTCAATTTCCCCAGCAACTCCTGATCACGTGATTGTGAAGAACAACCCTCAACACCTTTGCATTCAACTCCCAAGATACAGACACCAAGAAAACAGGGCAAGTTTGTCACACCTCCTAAAAAGAAGTTGGGGAAAAAAAAGATGTCAATGCCAAGTAGATGGAAAAAAAATATCAGAAAAAAATTGCGTCTCCAGGGAAAAGAATATATTTCAGAAGCAGGGAAAACTGTTCCTGCAAAGGCAACAAAAGCTGTTGACTGCTCGAAGTGTCGTTTCAAATGCAACAGGATATCCGATTCAGAACGACAAGGCATTTTTGAGTCGTTTTACAGCATGGGTGACAATGGAAAACAGAAAACTTTCATTTGCTGCAATGTTGAAGAAAAGAAGACCAAAACATTTCTCGGTGAGGACAACAATCCAATGCCAAAGACCAGAAATGTCAGCAGAAGTTTTTATTTCAACATAGGGGGTGAGCGTATTTGTGTGTGCAAAAAGTTCTTCTTGGCCACCCTGTCTGTCAGTGAAGCATATCTTGACCACGCTCTACAGAGAAGCGAACATGGGATTTTCAAAGGAGGGGATGGAATGAAACAGAAACGTCCACACAACAAAACACCACAAGAGCAGATCAAGCAAGCCAAGGCACACATCGAGTCTTTTCCTGTTGTAGAATCTCATTACACACGCAGAGACACACAAAAAAAGTACCTTTCTTCAAATTTAACTGTGAAGAAAATGTTTGAATTATATAAAAATGAATGTGAAGGCAACGGACAAACACCAGTGTCAGAAAGAACATACAGACGTGTTTTCAATGAAGATTACAACTTAGCGTTTCACCACCCAAAGAAGGATCAGTGTGCTCGATGCACTGTACACAACATGAAACAAAGGCAAGGAACGCTGACAGAAGAAGAACAAGAGTTGTACGCAAAACACATTCAGCAGAGAGACATGGCCAGAAAAGAAAAAGAGTGTGACAAACAGGCTGCCAAGAAAGATCCATCAAAGCATGTGCTGACTGTAGACCTGCAGGCTGTCCTGCAGGCCCCATGCGGACTTGTCAGTCAGCTCTACTATAAAAGAAAACTGTCAGTCTACAACTTCACCACGTACTCCTTATCAGACGGAAAGGGACATTGTTTCAAATGGACGAAACAGAAGGAAAGCGTGGTGCATGTGAAATTGCAACTTGCCTGTACGTCTACCTCTCCTCATTGCCAGATACAGTGGAAGAGGTCGTGATCTATTCAGACTGTTGCGGTGGTCAGAACCGCAATCAGTACCTGACAACAGCTTTAATGCAGCTTCTGAAAAGCAAACCCAGCATCAAGAAGATCACACAGAAATTTTTAGAAACGGGTCACACACAGATGGAGTGTGACTCCATGCACTCTGCCATTTCCTGCGCCAAGAAGTCCACACCCATCTACACCCCCAGTGGCTGGGATATTGTACTGTCAATGGCACGTAGAAACAACCGGTACAGAGTTCTACCGCTGAGGCACACAGATATGATTGACTTCAAGAAGATTGCCTCAACAAGAGTGCGAAACACAAAAACAGATGTTTCTGGAAAACGGGTCAACTGGCTCAACATCAAGTGCATTCAGTTCACTCAGAGTGATGAAGACCTCATGTTTTTCAAATACAGCTTTGAGGATGACTTCAGATCACTCCGTCTCGTTGGTAGTTCTGGAAAACGAGGTCAACACGAACTGTCCATACTTCCACGGCTATACAGAGGAAAACTGTCCATCTCGGAGGCAAAAAAGAGAGATCTGCTTTCCCTCTGCAAGTCCAGCATCATCCCAGAGGAGCATCATTCTTTCTTTGAGGCTCTGCCTTCCTCCTCCTGTGTGTCAGACCTACTGCCTGAGCCAGACATCAACGACAGTGACGAAGACACAGATTAAAGAGGGCATCCAGAACCCTGGAGACACATGCTGCTGAAAGTCACCTTTCCAGCTTTTGTCAGTGTAGTCTTCCTCCTCTTGTTTTGAAAGGTTAGGTGCATAGTTCAAATTCTTTTTGCTGTTCTGATATTATTTGAACAAAAATTGTCATAAATTACCAAATGTTTGAATGTGGTTTGCAATCTATGTTTCTACGGTGGGTGTGTGCATGAGCATCTGCCTTCAGACTGTTACGCTGGTCATAATCAAAACAGACAAAGATACTGTTTCTGTGCGTTATAGTCTGTCATCGTGTGTCAAGGACAGGACAGAAACATAGGACGGTGTTTTGCATAATACGTAATAATCAGACAATTCTTTGGATACCATATTTGTGTTTACTGCTGAAGTGATACAGTGTGTCGGGATCTGACAGTTTACAACAAAAATGAATCATAACAGGTATGTTCATTTATTGTAATGTTTGGTTTTCCGTTTGAATGTGGTCATGTCTCATCTGAGTGTATATTACGTGTCTGTTTTTGTTTGGTTTTCGTCGATGTGGTCTTTGTGTAGGTATTCCAATGCAGGCCCCTTGCCTGCGAACAGCGCTGCAGGAGCGAAATTTTCCGTGTTTTCAACTTGTGCAAACCACATAAAAATGGCCGATTTAGACAATAAAAATAACACCAATCAATTTACCAGTCTTTTTTCTTTCGTTTTGGATAGGTTTTATCATTTAAAAGAACATAATAAGTTTATTATCAACCTTGTAAAGAAGTACTTCTCCACGGTCGGGAGCATGCCGTCGCGACTTTCAGAACACAAGTTTTTACACCCACCTTCTTCCCCCGACGAGGGGAGCGCGGCGCGCA
Source organism: Conus ventricosus (assembly GCA_018398815.1). NCBI lineage: Eukaryota > Metazoa > Mollusca > Gastropoda > Neogastropoda > Conidae > Conus > Conus ventricosus. Next base: position 55,434,473 of record CM031599.1, on the reverse strand, counting down.
CAAATAGCTCAATGAAACTCATACAGAGTTGTAGAGGAGACTTCAAGCTTCATTTTCGTATGCAGTAAGGGTATAGAAAAAATTTAGTTAAGTTCCCTAAAATTATGTTTTAAAACTTCAAATTACTCTAAAATCCGTAAATATGAACGAAATCTGTTCAAAAATATATCAAATTAAAGCTCATATTCCGCACTTTCCAATAAATGGGGTCAAACAAATGCGAAACAGTGCGCCGCGCTCCCCCGGCGGTTCCCCGCATATCACTATTGGAAGACATGAAGCATGTCAACAATGGCGGACGAGTCAGACGTATCTGTGTCATCGCTTACAAATCCAACACTATTTTCACCAAATTTTCAACATCCGGCGCTAAAAACAACACAGAAGGTAAGTTGATACATTTACTATATTCTATAAGTTATATTTTGTGTACTTAGAGCGCGATTGTATTAAAATCTTTTTAAAAAACGTGAACCGAGAGAGCCTTTTTTTGAATCGACACTTCAACTTCACGATCGACTTTATTTATCTTCAGCTACGTGGAAGGATTTTAACATTGTAATCAAGTAATCGAAACATCAATTTGGAAAACCTGTGTCATAAAAATATGATTTACATTGTAGTTCTTCAGTATTTCTTATGAAAAGGTCACGTGACTTGGACAAAGTTAGGGTCCTGAACAGAACATGTCGTCTGCTCGAACACTTGGCCGCATGATCGCAGCAGCGATGGAGTCACTGAATGCATTGCTTTTACAAACTCTGTAGATTCTCTTGTGCGCGTGCATGCATGTATACACACACACCACACACACACACACACACACACTGAGGTTCATCTCACACATGTAAGCATCACAAGAATACAAAGACATTGGCACACACACACACAAAAAATAGTTTGCTGCTGATTTCAGTTTGTTTACTGAAATAAATTTGCAAACAGTGATTTATTTTAATGTAGTAAGAATTGCCCAAGCACATGGTTTTCTTCTCATTCTTATGTCCCTGACATATTTTCTGCTGTTGTTCATGGTATTTAGTAATTTTACCCATTAAAATTGCAACATAATTCATTAATTGTACTTACCTCCATCTTGTTAGTAAACACAATGGTTACACATGGGTGTATGCATGTGTGTGCGTGCGTGTTTTGTGTGTGTGGAAAGGGGGGGTGGGGTACTGTGCACATGCATGCATGCGTGTGGTGTGTGTGTGTGTGGTGTGTGTGCTCTGTGTGTGTGTGTGTGCTGTATCTGGTGTGCGCATGTGTGACTGTAATTGTGTGTGTGTGTGTGTGTGTGTGTGTGTGTGTGTGTGTGTGTGCGTGTACTTCATGTGTGGTGTGCTGTGTGTGTGTACTGTGTGTGTTGCAGAGGACGACCAGTACAAAGAACTGAAGTGCTGCTTCTTGGTGTTTGGTAAAGGAAGAAGACCCAACCCCCCCCCCCCCCCCTTCCCCCCCCAAACATATCCAGCTGCACAACAGACTGTTACTGAGCTTGACAGACTTCGATTGAAAATGGGAAGTCTGTAACATTTGACACTGTGGCAGAATGGTTTCTTCAGCTTTTTCCCCCCGACACCAGCTTCCCGATTAACAGGTTCAAAGGGTGGTCCAGCACTGTACACTCAAGGCTGAGAAGTTGCCAGCTAAAGAACTTTCAGCAATGCTAAATGAAGATGTTGATTTGGATAATATTGATAATGTTCTGTCTTCAGTTGGCATCAGTTGGAAAACTCTGAAAAAGGCTGAGCTTTTGAAGATTCCATGTGACACCAAAGTGACAAATGCTGTTGCTGTCGCTTTTATAAACTTTGAGGAACAAAGAGGGGTGGAGTTCAAGCTTTGTTGTTGACTGGCTGCAAAGACTGAACAAGACAGCAATGGGACAGAAAGACAGTCACAAAAATTATATCTGACTACAAAACTATCTGTCGGAAAAAATCAAAAGATCCAGAGAAGTTCAGCTGCTTCATGGAAACCATACGTTATTATATACATTTTATGACTGTGCACTATATTATTGGGACTGAAACTGTTAAAATATATTTTTGATGGTCGAAAAGCTGTTAAATGTATACTTTCTCTTCTTTATAAGACCATATTTTATTGTTGCATAATTAAAATTATGTATGAAATATCTCGCAAAATGCGTTATATATGTGTTTTATAAGCTTTTTAAAATCATTTTGGTATAAAAACAACATTGTACAACATACAGATACAAATTAATGAACATGTGAAGACAAGCGTAATTTACGTAAAAAGTGACCCTTTTGCGCAAATTGCATATTTAACCAACTTCAGCATTACACTGTTGACTATTTATTCAGAGAAGACAGAAGGAAAAAATTGGGCATTATCTATAAGTGCATGAGAGTAGCTAGGAACAATTTGGGCTCATTTGAGAGCATAGAAATGGATTTATGGTACCTCAAAGTTGGGGTCCAAAGCAAACTGCCACTTTCGCAAAATTTTCTAAGTCCAAAATTTCTTTAAAAAATCATAACTTCGTCAAATATTATCAGAAGAACATAAGTTTTATATCAATGTGTTCAGAAAATTGAGCTCTTTTAAATGAAGCTACTTTAAACAACTCTAGGCTGTTTCAAAAATCACCTTGGAATACCTACTTTGTGTGTGTGTGTGTGTGTGTGTGTGTGTGTGTGTGTGTGTGTGTGTGTGTTTTTGTGTGTGTGTGTTCGTTCGTTCGTTCGTTCTTCAATTTAATGTCTGTTCACTAATAGCGATGTTAGAGTAATGCAATGTGACTATGTGCATGTATGTGAATATGTGCAAAATTATTGTATGTGTGTGTGAGTGCGTGTGTGTGTATGTACACGCACGCGTGTGTGTACGTGGGTGCATGTGTGTGTGTGTGTCTGTGTGTGAATTCTCATACAAGTAATCTACAATATTGCTCTTAAATAACAAGCGTGTGTGCGCGCACGCGCGCGTGCGTACGTGCGTGCGTGCGTGCGTGTGTACGTGCGTGCGTGTGTGTGTGTGTTTACATGTGCGTGCGCGTGTGTGAGTGTGCGTGTGCGCACGCGCGCGTGTGGTGTATGTGTGTGTGTGTGTGAGAAAGAGTAAGAGTCAGACAGACAGAGAGAGACAGGCAGATAGAGAGAGTGACAGAGAGAGATGGAAAGAGTGTATGTATGTGTCAGGCTCTGTCTTTCTGTCTGTCTCATCCAGTACCCCCCCCCCCCCCACCCCCCACCCCTTACCTCCACCCTTCTCTTTCCATCTCCTCCCGCCCCCCTCATGCACACACCCTCTGTCCTCTAAAACTCTACTTGTGATTCAAACTGTGCTGAGATCTGTTATTGTTAATGTTGCTTACCATATTTAATTCTTTTCCCGAGTGTTTAATGCATGTGCATTATGAAGCAAACTGCCAATTGAGATTTAAATGAATGCAAAGCTGATTTATGAAGCCGTTGATAGCTAAATACCATGGTTTTGTTGCTGTAAAAACAACTTAATTCGATATAATTTAAATCACACAACTTTAAAGTATAAAAAGAGCCCAAACTTTTATCATTCGAAACCAGATTTCTTTAAATACCTCTTTCCAGCAGACAAAAAGAGTCAAACTTGTATCACACGAAACCACTTTTCTTTAGATACTTCTTTCCGAGAGACAGAAAGAGCCCAATTTTTTATCACTCGAAACCACGTTTCCCTAAATACTTCTTTCCGAGGGACAGAAAGAGCCCAAACTTGTATCACTCGAAACCACGTTTCTCTAAATACTTCTTTCCGAGAAACAGGAACAGATGCGTTTTATCACAGCAACTTAGTAGTAAAGACAGAAACATGGATTCGGCTGGTCGTTGTATAAGTACAATCGCCGATTTCAACGGCAGCAGAAGGCTGTGAAGTCAAGATACGTGGTTTCGGCAGTCACACTTCTCTGCCTGCCGTCCCTTTACGGTATCGCTGAAGCCACTTATCTTGCTGTGCCTTTCTTCTGCTGCCGTCATTTGGGGCACGCTCAGCTGTCCAAAATACATTATCTTTGCCTGTGTTTAAATTTCTCTAATTAAACATGGAAGAAAGCCATTTCAGTGACAGATAGCTAACACATATGCAGATGACATGTATCTCAAGCGTTATGCTGGTTTTCAAAAGGAAAACTTTCATTTAAGTATTATAACAGAGACTCTGAACTTTCAGAAGCGTTTTCTGAAGAAGTGTGAAAAAACGAGATACTAGGTTTCGGCAGTCAACCCTCGATTTGTTTATGTTTTGCATTTTGTTTGTCTTGGTTTTATTGTGTCAGTTCATTCTAGCAATCTTCTACATCAACTGAAATTAAACGGAGACTTGACTTGCTGACTTTGGTTAAGTGTGGTAAGTGTTAAACCCACAATCATTATCACCGATGACCAGAAGAGGAACCCTCTCCCATGTCACTACATTGCCACTGCTGCCTGTGCAGCTGAAAGACATGGAGGGAGTCAGATGGGGCTGTGGTGGGAGGCCTGGTGGATGCAGAGGCCTTGACAGCCCTCAAGGATCTCATGAACCGCTTGGATCTGAGACCCTCTGCACTGAGGAGATCTTCCCCATGGATGGCTCGGGGTGAGATGCGACTGAAACCTTTCACTTGAAATTGGAATTGTCCATGTTGCTGTGGAGTTTTTGCTCGAAAAAAAGAAGAAGAAATTGTGTGCATGCGTGTGTGTGATTTTTCCACCACTAAAAATTGAGGAAAAGAAAATCATCAAGAAATTTGACAGTATTGATCTTGGAATGGGTGAATTCGAATGAGGTTCTGGACCAATGAAAAGATAAACACATTGTTATAATGGATCAAGTTGGGGAAAAAAAAATTACAATGCAATGTGCTGCATGTGTTGACTGAAATAAAGAAAAAAACAATCAGGAATGTAGTTAGAAAAAAAACAGGATGACAAATAGAAAAATTAGGCATCTGTTTTGTGCGTGGATGTCAGTTCAGTCTAAGGAGAAATTGGGTCCTAGTCAGTGTTTGTTTCAACAAAAAGACGAAAGAAACATGTGAAAGAAGACATGTTTACCCATGAACATATACACATTCATACGCACACATGTACATACACATGCACAATCACACACACACAGACATACATATAAACATACTTGCACACAATACATACACTGTCAATGTCTTTGTGAAAAGTAAGTGCAAACCAGAAGTTTGAAAGTCAGAGACGCATGATTTGCTTCAGAACTAACTGAAAGAGTAGTAGAGATGTTGGTAGGATCATTGTGTTAGGTTTTCTGATGTTTAAATCACTAGACAACTCCCTTGACAAAGAAGATTAAAGTCAAACCATAGCACAGACCTCTGTAATGAGTATGTTGCTAACAGCATACAGCTGTTGGGTGTTAGGGATAAGGGTGAGATGCCTCCAAGTCTGATTTATGTTCTACCTTATGTTCACCGGGGACAGAACTGACTTCCGCTCCAACTATTTACTGAACACCACAATTCTGGCGTGGAGGAGGCTGACCTGCTTCTCTTTGTTGGCACCAACGCCCGCTTTGAGGCCCCCATCTTCAACGCCAGAGTGCGCAAGAGGTAAGGTTTAGGCGTGATGACGTGGAGTAGATTTTGTCATTGTGTGAAGACAGTGTTCATGATCTAGTTGATCTATTGGCATGTAAACCAGTGCTGATTGTTTGTGGATGTGTGAAACTGAAAGTAATGAGTGACAAATTGGTATAGAAAGTTCCATTATATGAGAATGAATTGGCTTTGGAAATGGTCAGTTCAATGTCGTTTTCAGCTGGATCCACAATGACCTGAGAGTGGCCATGGTCGGAGCTCAAGTGGACTTAACCTATGAATATGACGTGAGTCCATACATGTTGACATTCGCAATTGTCTGTCTGTCTGTACAACTATGTGTGTAATATGTTCTTTGATTAATGTTTATAAATGTTTTACTTGAATAGCAAATTTCCACCTATGATACAAAGTTTGGCTTTACCTTTGATTAGTATTGTGGATTTGCAGATACACACAGTGTGTGTACATATATTCATCCCAATTTACCCAGAGTCATGACAAAATAAGTTGATATCACATGTCCTCTTACTTTTTTCAAACTTCATGCATGCAGATACTTTTATCAGAATACAAAGGAATAACTTCTGTGGCAAAATGATTAGTTAACCAGACCTATGATATAACAATTTGTCGGGAGTCATGTGTGAGCCTTCAGTGTGTGTTGGCAGCATCTAGGGGACTCTCCAGCTGTGTTACAAGAACTGGCAAAGGGAACTCATCCATTCAGCAAGGTAAGCTTCAGGTTTTCATTGTGCATGTTTCTGTGTATGTGTGACTGTGTGGTTTGTTTGGTTATAATCATAAAGACAATAAAGTTTTGTTTATACTTTTTATTTGGTTATAATCATAATGACAGTAAGGTTTTGTTTATAATTCCTTTTTTAATCACACAAGTGAAGGTATAAAGCTGAAAATTTCTTGAAATTATAGTAGACAATGCTGAAATGTCTGCAGATTCTTTACGTGAATGACTGTGACTTAAGTTGGGGTATTCATTATTTGGTTATAATGATAGTGACAGCAAGGTTTTGTTTATACTTCTGTCTTTAATCATACAAATAAAGGTATAAAGCTGAAAATTTCTTGGAATTATAGTAGATAATGCTGAAATGTGTACAGATTCTTTACATGAATAATTGTGACTTAAAGTGGGGCATTCTTTTTTTTTTTCCCCCTTGGCTCATGTTTGATGCATTTTTTCCACTCTGCTCATTCCTGTTACCTGTACACAGCCACACTCTGACTGATCCCATGACATTTCCAGCACTGCCAGTACCCAGGGAGCAGTCAGTATCAGGTCATCATGAAGCAGCCCGCCAGAGAAGACACTGTGCCGTTACATAGCCATGTCACTGTGGCGGCGTTCTGTGGTGCCTGCCTGTCCCAATCTGACATGTGCTGGACATCACCGACTGAACCCCCCTACTGATGACAACAATTAGCGAGCATCTCCTCTAGAAATTACTGCCATGTCTTTCTGACGACAGATCCTGTGAACTCTCTGATACCGACAATCGGACACAAACTCAACATGGACATGGACTTGGAGAGGAAATGTAAACCGAGTTTACCACATGAGCAGTTTAGGAAGGGGTGCACACTTTTGAGATTTTTTTTTTTTTGCAGTGATCAATGAGAATGTTATGGAATTCTGTTCTGGTCAAACACTACATCGCAGGACTACACTATAACGGTTGTAAGACTGTATACTGGATTCAACCATCCTGAGAGATTCATGCATGCAATGTCGGTTAAGAAACTTGAACAGATGCACCCATTAAGTGGATGAAAACCGACTGTGTGGCTCCACTCTCCCCATAAGAGCCCCAAGCACACTTAACTCTGGGTAGCAGCTGATGGGTTGAAACATCTTACAAACAGATGCCTGATGAGAATTGAACTGATGATCTCCCCGCCTGCAAACCTGCAACACTGACCACTGCATCATGGCGACTGGTTGTGACTTGAGAAGTAAACAGCCTTTTAAACCATTCCCATGTGCGCTTATATAGGAGCCCTCCCCTCCCTCTTTCCTCACCCCTGTGCTTTTTATGTATTAGCCTATTTATTAGCTGATGTAATATGTGTACACAGACTATTCCAAAAAGACTAGCAAGGACATGACATTAACAAGAATCTTGACCCTAACATCTCTGCTACTGGCATTCTGATTGGTTATGAAGTAGTTGATTGAAGAAACGGGAACTGAAGCTGGTATCCCTGAGAGTTGGCGACTGATGGTGTGGTGGTGACACTCTAGGTGCTGGAGTCTGCCAAGCGACCCATGGTGGTGGTGGGCAGCAGTTGCCTGCAGCGTGATGATGGGGCCTCCCTTCACTCCGCTGTGTCAACGCTGGCCAACCGCCTGAGAACCACTTCGGGAGCTGAGGCAGATTGGAGAGTGCTCAACGTTTTGCATAGGGTAAATTCATCGTTTTTAATCATATATGCACAAGTTTATTTCATACGCTTTGTATTTTATCCATCTTCAAGTGTGCTACATTTTGTATGGTTAGGTTTATGTGTTTCATTTGTTGTATGTGGGTTATGTTCAGTATCTTACAGTTTCCATAGATTATGTCAGTACTACTTAGTAGTGATGTTCTGAAATTTAAACTTTGTCACACCACCAGCAAACCGTGATATGCCAATGTATAGCAATTTGCTGGACTTTTTTGTTATGCACATGCAAGCTTCAATCCATGGGTACAATGCTGGCCACTTACTGGACCTTCAGCTGCTTGCAGCGTTTTCCTGTAGACCAAAAACAGTGTAATATCTGTATGTCGTATTGTTTTGAGACATGTCAGAGGCTGCCCTTTCCCCAAACAAGAGCATGGAATGAAAGCAGTGCTGAATTTGACAGGCGATTGACCTCCTGATAGGTAGGAGATCTAAATTGATCATGTTTAAATGACAAAAAAAAAAGAAAATGTATGTACTCAGTTTAATCTTTCCCAATGCTGAGAGACAGAAGAAACATTCTGAGGTAGGCATACACACCTTTTATGCTTTATCAGTTTTAGAAGTTAGTGACGTCACTTTAAAAATTGCAGTAAAAGTTCAGGCATCACTCATGTAAAAATCGATTTGGGCATCTTAAAAGTTAACAAAATAGACATATGAATCATATCTAGATTGTATTCTTTGATAATATTAATGTTTGTTTTCCATTTCGAATGTATAACCAAAATGTGACATCAGGAGATGACTATGGGCCATTGTTTTTTGTCACCATTAGATTAAAACCCTCTTGACAGGTGAGAACCCGCTAGCGCCTAACTGGAAATCACACGGGCCAAAACGCTGAGCAACTGCCAGCGCCCGGTAAAACATGTGGCAACAATGGGTGCCGCCATATTTCTCGTAGAAAAGGAAGTCTCGCGAGAACGTGGTTTCCTTCTTCCTGTGGCCATTTACTTCCGTTTGCAAAAAACCGCGAGTCGATACGTGCCGTAGTTCTCGAGTTACGAATTTTTAAAGTTTGTGGTCGAAATGCTGTTTTTCGCCATCGCTAACCTTGATTTCTGCCATTCTATAACGAGATTTAGTGATGAAGATACTGTGATTTGTAGGATTTACGGCATAAGACTTAGTGAAAGTGCTGGGTAATGAAGCTTAGAGTGACCTAGATTTCGACTGGGATGATGTTCCAGGTATGATTCGGAAGAACGTTCTGAAGAAGATTTTTTTTTTTCCCCGAGTGAATGGCTCATATGATATTCTTCAAACTTATGATATAGCAACATATATATTCGTAGGAATTTTTAAAATTATTTTCATTTCACTATTTCCTTTCCTCTCTTTAAATTAATTTTTAAATTGGGTAACCATGTTCAAATTACGGAGTTAATTACCTTGCCGATGGGTTTTCTGCGTAACTAAGCTCAGGTAAGTGCATACTAAAGACGGCTAACGCTGATCATGTTTCCCTTGTTCAGTCTAAAAGCCATGACAGCTTGTGGTAACACTGATCATGTTTCCCTTGTTCAGTCTAAAAGCCATGACAACTTGTGGGGAAATGGCTTAAAAAGTTTTGTGACACTTTGAAAAGGTCACCACAGGAGAAGTCACATTGTAGATCCCCCAAAGTGAACAGATGCCAGTGTATTGGAATCAATGTGGAGCAAAACAGAATAAGTGACCCAAGAATTGTTCCATAACTTGGTGATTTTGGTTTGAGTCGTGAAAGACTTTTATTACCCATGCTAAGGAATGAAAGAACAGCAGATCCAGTACTTTTCAGCTGTGTGGACACCTTGATAAGGTATGAGGATCAAGATGGATTTGCTATGAAATTCCAGAGAATGTGTCTATAAATAGACAACTCGGTTGCATTTTCTTCATAGCATCGGTCATCATTTGGATGGTGGGTGAAAGGACCACTTGTCTGGGGGTGGTTGTTGAAGAAAACAGTTCACACATTTCAGGAAAGGGCCATTAAAGTGGAAGAAAACAGCACAATCATAAATTCAGTTAGCACTGAAAGGATGAAATCCAAGAACTTGATAATGTGTTGTCTCCCATGAGTACTTACTCATGGTACTAATGTACACACACACACTTGCACACACACACACACACACACACACACACACACACACACACACACACACACACACACACAAGCACACACACACACATTCTCTCCCTCTCTCTTATAAGTGGACCTCCGCTCATCCCACCTCACTTTCCATGGAATGTTTCTACTCTTGCTCTCCTTTCCTCCTTCCATTCTCCAACAAAATCCCTGACCAACAATCTGTGAACAGGTGGCCAGTCAGGTGGCTGCCCTGGACCTGGGCTACTCTGCAGGTGTAGACAAGGTGCGACAGGCCAAACCAAAAGCACTCTTCCTGCTGGGTGCTGATGAGGGCACCATCACACACGCTGACCTTCCTCCAGACGCTTTTGTCATTTACCAAGGTGAAACCTGCTTCTTTTGAGGTTTGGTACTGTCTGTTGCGTACGTCATGATAACTTTTTGTTCAAGCTTTCGTCTTTTTTTTTTGTTTCTCTCTCTTTCGATTATAATCATATTTTCAACAAATTTTGAAAGTGTGTTTATCTTGGGCTAGAATTGTCCATGCTTCTGTGAAACTAGTTTGGTAGTGTACAGGAAATATCAAACCATTAAGAGAAAGGCTAAGAGAAAGATTTTCAAACAGATAGTCCTAAGTTTGAGGTTCTCAAAGCTAAAGTTAGCTAGGTCAACCTGTGAACTTTGATAGATCATTTGTATCATTGAAAAACGAATGGAAATCAACATTAATAGCTGTTATAGGTTACCATCCTCCCCCCCCTCTCTCTCTCTCTCTCTCTCTCTCTCTGTCTCTCTCTCTCTCTCTCTCTCTCGTTCACTGGGACTGTGTTAGACCTTACCCAGTCTGGGCACAAACTGACTAGACACTTTTAAAGAAAAGAAACAGTCAGACTCGGCCACTATCAACTTCCATTAACCTGAGCATTTGATTTTCAAGTCTGTGAACAGACTGCAAGAGAATCGCAGTTTTCAAACCTAGTGTGGCTGACAAATTTTTTGCTCTCCAGAAAGACATTGCCAAGAGCCAGTTCTTTCTCTCAGGCTGTCGTCTGTCCAGTGTTCACCGTCTTTTAAAGAATCTTTTAACACCATTGATTCAAACAATTTCTGGGTTTGTTTAAGCTAGCTGATGCAGTTGAAATGCCCGTAGTAATGGCATGTTGGATTTATCTGTGCAAGTCAAATTGGAAGTGCAACCACTGTATGCGACAAAAATGCCATGCAGTGCTTGCTCCTGTTTCAATGCAATGGCCATGCACTGGATGGCATTTTTTACATAAACTCCCGCACCCCCACCTCCCAGAAATTCTGTGCTAGAAATGTCCCCTTTTCCGTTGCTCTTTTTAATTCTTTCTTTACTTTTGTGAAGATTGTTTTTTCTTTTATCAATTAGATATTTATCTATTTCCTGAAAACTTTTGCCATATTCTATTTTTAATATTTTTTTTCTCTTTGATTAATCACGGTTTGATGTGGGTATTCCATGGTACAAGTACCGATATTCTGTTGTTGTTTTTTTTATTTTTAATACATGCCTGTTGTTAAAACTGCAAGAAGGTAAAAGGAGGTAATGCTGACTCAAAATTTGAAAAGATCAGAAGTTTCATTTTGCAAGTAACTTTGTAAGGAGAAAATAGAATACTTTAGACAAGACATGAGAGGCTTTGAGAATTTGAACTTAAGTTCAGATGACCATTGTCTAGGTCACCATGGAGATCAAGGGGCCCAGATGGCAGACATTATCCTACCTGGGGCAGCCTACACAGAGAAGGATGCCACATACGTCAACACAGAGGGGCGTGCTCAGTTGACTCGACAAGCAGTTACACCCCCTGGCTTGGCGCGCAACGACTGGAAGATCCTTCGTGCTCTCTCAGAGGTGCAGAACCTTGTCTGTCATCAGTGTTTGTGTGTATGTGTATCTTTCTTTTTCAGGGTCCATATCATTTTCGCAATGGCAGTTGTGTTTTTGAAACTTGGACATCTCAAACTTTTTTTTAACATATTCAAGTTGTTGCTGCAGCACAGTAAAGAAGGAAGTAAAATTCAGATTCAGTTTCAGAGAAAAGCTGTAACAATAATGAAGCTGATGATTATCAACCTTAATGCAAGTAATATCAGTATTTCTAATGTTTGGCATGTAACAGCCAGTTAGTGCACTGACAGCAATACAATATTTAATAACAAACTTCACAGAAGATAGTCAGCCATGTATGTAATGGATGTAAATAACAATACATTATTTAATAACAAACTTCACAAAAGATAGTCCGCCATATGTGTAATGGATGTAAAACAATTCCATTACTTTGAAAATGACTTCAAGAGATCTGTGTTAGAAAAGAAAAAGTAGAGGGGAAGGGAGTGGAAAGTGAAATTATTCAATCCCTTTACTGAATACCTGTGAGTTTTATTAAATTCATGATGATGGTGTATGACCATCTTGACAGGTGTTTTGATCCCATAACCAGGTGGTGAACCATCTTGACAGGTTTTTCAATCTCCAAGACCAGGTGATACAACCATCTGGACAGGTGTTTTGATCCCATAACCAGGTGGTACGACCATCTTGACAGGTGTTTCAATTCCCAGACCAGGTGGTACAACCATCTCGACAGGTGTTTCAGTTCCCATGAACAGGTTGTACGACCATCTTGACAGGTGTTTCAGTCCCCATTACCAGGTGGTAGGACCATCTTGACAGGTGTTTAGATCGCATAACCAGTTGGTACGACCATCTTGACAGGTGTTTCAATCCCCATGACCAGGTGGTGGGACCATCTTGAGTGATGGTCTGATCCCCATAGAGGAAGGAGTCTCATGAAAACCACAACAGTGGTAGTGACGAACGATCCACCCTGTTATACGTAGCAGACACACATCACTTACAGTAAAGTGATGCTTGGGAGAAATCGCAATCCAGTGACTTGCCGATGAACATCCAGTGACAGGTGATTTTCCACTGGCTTACCAGCTGACAATCCAAACATCACCTGACAGTCCATGGCTTACCAGTTGACAATCCAAACATCACCTGACAGTCCATGGCTTACCAGCTGACAATCCAAACATCAGCTGACAGTCCATGGCTTACCAGCTGATAATCCAAACATCAGCTGACAGTCCATGGCTTACCAGCTGACAATCCAAACATCACCTGACAGTCCATGGCTTACCAGCTGACAATCCAAACATCACCTGACAGTCCATGGCTTACCAAATGACAATCAACTGACAGTCCAACTGATAAATCATGTAAGTGCATTTAACTAATGTAAGCAATATCAGTTGACTGAAGCTGCCTGCAGTGTTTCTGAAAACAAGCTAAATATTCGCAACAAAAAGTAAAGGCAAGGTTCAGAGTAGCACATATTTTAATACAAAATGTGAAACCAGCGAGTAAATTTTCAACAAATGTATTGTCTTCAGACGTCACTAATATCAGACATAAATCTTATGCCAAAGAATACTCCCCAGGTCACAGACGGCATGAAAATGACTGTTGCCGTCTGACAATCCAATGGCTTAGCAATGACATCCCATTGTCTTACTGCAAGGATGAGAACAGCTCCGCCGTTCTCCGCCGTTCCGCCGTCTTAAAAAAAAATGTCCGCCGTTTGAAAAAATCTCCACCGAAAAAAAGAAAAAAAAAGCTATCGCGATTTTCTTTGCTCCCAATCTCGGCGAGACGCCTCCGGCGAGATTACTCTAGGCTTATACCCAAATGGGCTGGTTTTTATTCGGTTGACTCGGCCAACCACTGCACATCCGCTTACAGCGCCGATCGACCGAGTGTCATCTGTGATTCATGGCGTCGAACGAAATCGCAAAAAAAAAAAAAAAAAAAAAAAAAATCCCAACCGTTGGAAAGAAAACTGGCTCGAGGAAGAGGTGTGTGTGGGAGTAGAGTTAGAGATAGCATATGCAAAAGCAGTGACGAGCAGGCGTTATGTCTAGCTTGCAACAAGAAAATGGCTTCGGAAGTCGTGGCTTCATTACGATTGCTGACCACATGAAACGCCTGGTTCACAGGCAGCGTGTCGCTGCATTGAAGAACAATTAAACTATGGAAAGTAAGCTGTTGGTGATTTTGCTCTCTTCTTTGTTATATTTTATCATTCATTTGCAATGGTCAAACTATCTCAGTTAGCTGAAACATTCGTCATTTGACTTTAATATGTTGTGAAACAAAACCTAGACGTCTAGTTACTAATAATAGAACCAGGGCCAAGGGCAGGTAATTTTTGGAAAAACCCATTTCTTACGTAAATCGACCAGCCACAAACGCAGAGAGCCCTGTATTAAATCCATTTGCCTGTTTGACAAAAAACAAAAACAAAAAAAAGAAAAGAAAAAAAAACCCCTCAGAATTTGAGGTTTGAATTGAAGACTAGAAACATATTTTGATGGTTTTAAATGTGGATTTTTCTTTATATATTAGAAAAATGCTTCAGCTTCAGGAGGCGCTGCCTCCTGACCCCCGCAGGGGCGTTGCCCCTTGACCCCACTGGGGGCTCTGCCCCCAGACCCCCAACAGAAAAATCTCCTCTGCTTTTTAAAAATCTGTTCTCATCCCTGTTACTGACAAGTACACAACCATACTTATGCATGTCACACTGGAAAATAATAAGAATGGTAATAGTTTGACATTCCCTGAATTTGATACTCGCGTTTACTTTGTGGGTCCATCACAAGTTATATTGCACAAGTGTTTTTTTTAATCTAGATATTTAGATATGTTGATGGTTGTTTAACTTAAGATTAATGCTCAAGAGGACACTGCAGCAGGACAACATTTGTCATTCTTATCTCTTAACCATTCTACAATATCAGATATTATATTCACTGGTCAATGGTGATGGTTTGTTTCAGCTTCTGGAAGTGACCTTGCCATACGACAAGCTGACAGAGATTCGACAGCGTATGGGAGAGATATCACCCACTTTGGTGCGTGTGGGAAATGTGGAGGAGGCTAACTTCTTTCAACAGGCTGTTGATTCAGCTAAAGTAAGTTATTGCATTACTTATTAATCTTCTAGATAGATGTCAAAACCTAAACACATTCACTTTTTTTTTATTTGCTTTTTTTTTATATCGCGGAAATATTAACTATGGGGAAGTGGGAAGGGAAAGGGGGTAAGCCTTGAATACATGTTCACACGTTGAAAACTATGAGAAAATATCAATTAGTTAAGTGCACAGTTGACATAATCCTGTTTATCAACTTTTGTCTTAATCTGCATCACAGTAAATCATGTATGCTTTTTGGCCAGGGCATGTTGTGTTGCTGATGACTTGGCCTTTAATGATATCTCCTTAATTTGGGGGCAAAAGTACTGACCAATGATTCTCTTATTGCATTTCCCATCAGTCAGTGAAAGGCACCGTGGGTTCAGAGCCCCTGACAGTCCAACAGAAAGTGCTGAAAGACTTCTACATGACGGACAGCATCAGCCGAGCGTCGCCTACCATGGCCAAGTGTGTGCATGCTGCCAAGGAGGCCCAGGCTGCCAAAAAGTGATTGGCTTCCCCAGCCAGCTGTGGTGTAGCAGGACTGGAGCGGCACTATGCTGCTGGAAAGTCTGAAGGACTGACTGAAATGTGTGGATGGTCAATGAAGAAGACAGAACTTTGAAGTGTACCTGGTTCAGGCAATGTCACATCTCTCTAGCTTGAATCAGACCACAAACTTTTAGGAAAAGGACAGGAACTAGTAGTAACATACTTTTGTTAAATATGCGTTTCTGAGTCATTGTGATTTTTTTTTTTGTGAAGGCTGCATTGAAAGAAAACTTGTTTCAATAGCAGTTTTTGCAGCCACCAAGTTTGATTAAATGGGATTGAGACTTGCTAAAGTGTGTGTGTTTTGCTTTGTACCTCATGTAGATTAGTATGTATTGATGTGAGGTATGAGTTGGAAGATTGTTTCGCACGACATGGCAAGAGATTGTAAGGGAAATTGTGATTGGGCAGGCACCTGTGCTTTAATTGGAAGAAAATTTTCTTATGTTAGTTATTTGTGTACCTCGTAAAGTTCCTGTCTAACATCTTTCAAAGTCTTAGCCTACTTTTCCCTCATTAAATGATACCATAATCTTAATATCCATGTGGTTCTTAACCAAGGTTATCGTACTTTCTCCACAACCCAAGCAAAGTGAACAGCTATTCAGTTCCTTTTGGCTGTCTTTGACTGCTTGCATATGAGCTTGTATTTTTCCTTCTTTTTGACAGTTTAAGTTTGCTTTGTATATACATTAGTTTGGTGGAGTTAGTAAAGAGAATCAACTGATGGTAGCACAAGCAGTGTTCAGAGGTCACAAAGAAAAGATTTCTTGAGATTTAATGTCTTTTTCGTATATGTCTTGGAGTATAAATGCATGTGTTTGTGCACGCATGCAAGCACGCACGCACGCACGCACGCCACACACACACACACACACACACACACATACACACACACACACTCGCTCACTCGCACGTGTCAGATGTACACACTGTGTACAGAGAATAAAAATGCACACTCTCGCTCACTCACGCATAAGAGATGCACACACTGTGCACAAAGAATAGAAATACATGTATGCATGCACACACCTGTACATCACACATACACTTGCATGGGCATACGACGCATTTTCACATCAATATACTGATATATTGATTTGTACCAATTTTATTTTCAGACGCTCATTGGCTGCACTAATACTCTCACTGACATAGGTAATAACTAGTACACAGGCAGACACACACACTTTGCACTTACACCAATCCTACAAGCGGTTTTTCTTTCATTGTCTTAAAAAGGAATATTGTAGCTTTACATAAACAACACAGCACAGAAGTAAAAGCTCTAGAGATTGTGCTGAACATCAGTCATACAATAAATCAATTGATTTTTGTAGTTAGTTCTTGTGTGACTCATCCTCTGTTTTAATTTGCTATGCACTATTTCCAATGAATCTGTCATGAGGAGAATCAGGCCTGGTGATAAACACTCACTCTCACCTATCATCCCCTCATACAGCTTCCCGATTTGCTGTTCCCTCCCAGACAGTTCAAAGAGAAATTCAACCTTAATTATTTTTACTTTTCACTTCGGACAGTGGTAACATCAAAAGAAACTGTCTCATTCGTTTAGTATGTTTTTGAAGCAAAGTCGCAGAGCAGCAGTTTCCGGCTGACGAGTATGCAGAAGTCTGAAATGGAACCAAGAGAAGAATAAGTAACCCAGCATCAAGCTTTTTATGGCCTGGATGCATGGGCAAATATTCAGTGATGGATGTACCACAAAATTATGTTTGATTACATTATGCTCTGTTGTCTTATTGTTGCCTTTGTTATCTCTGTTTCTCCTGGCCTTTGTTCTTTCTTTTCTTAATTTTACTTCTTTCTTGTGAACCAGATTATCAATTTCTTTATGTGATAGGTCATATAAATGAATTCCTGCTTATTTGCTTTCCAAAGGTATATTGAGTCCAGGATAAATTGAAAAATGGCAAGAATATACTACACCGAGTACTGCGATGTCGAAGAACTATAAAATGAGTGGAACATTCTCCCATATGGAAGATTTGTAAAAATGAATTGGATAGGAGCTGCAAAACACACACCTGCTTGCAGAAAACACAGAGAAAAATAACCAGAGAATAGAGGTGAAAGAAAGAAGGAAACAAGAAACATGCTTTACCAAGAGCTTTAAAATCCCAAGTCACACCCAAAACCATACCATTGAGTTTTCCCAGGGCTTGGCCAAATGTGCTTGATCTGGACAAGTAGTAGACAGGAATGCCAGACAGGAGCAAGATCAAGGACCGACGTAACGAGAGGTGTCCAGCGAGATTGCAAATATCACCAGACTGATGGTCACCACCAGATAAATCACAGGGACTACCGTTGGGACCTGAGGAAGAAAAAGACAGAGGAGAAGGGAGGAGTGCTACCAGCAGCAGCAGTTGTAGGTGTGGTTAATGGTGTAGCTGATAATGAAAATGCATGCATTGATCAGTGAGGGGTGGGAAGGGATCAGACAGACCTCTTTCCTTCCTCTCCCTTTGCCTTTCTCCCTTCCTTTCCTCCCCTAATTACAAAAAGATTTGAAAGTGCCTTAAGAGGGATTGGATGGGCGTGAAAAGTTAAAACATTTCGTAAAATCAAATCGTTGAGAAAATATAGTAGAAAGTATCGATTACACACACATGCATGCACACGCATACACACACATGTGCACACGCACATTACCACCCCTACCCCCACACTTCATTTCACCATTTTTGCATTTGTTCACACACACGCACACACACATGTGCACACACACATTACCACCCCCACCCCCACACTTCATTTCAACATTTTTGCATTTGTTCTTCATTGGCCAGTCACCTTTAACATCCCTGCTCCCAGCTCAGATCTTTTATAAGTGCATTAGTACTGTTACATTTCAGGTTCCTGTGGTCAAATGACAGTCAAAAAGTGTTTGCCTGAAGAGCTGACAGTCGTGAGTTTGAACCGTGTTGGGTAATATTTTTTTTCATCTTGAAAACCCTCTCTTTGATCCCAGCAGTAAATGGGTACTTGATTCAGCTTGGGAAGGTTGAAAGTGGCAGAAGAAGGATGATCTCTGCCTTCCGTCATGCCATGTCCAGACACGGTGAACCTCTGACATTCACTGCCCCATTGGCCGATGAAACTATGGAATCTTAACATTTTATCTGTTAGTAGACATGGTACACATAACTGAAAAAGAACGCTGATTGTAATTCTTTTTTCTTGTCATCTGCACCAGGTAAATTACTCTCACACCTTCCCACTCAGCCCTCTTCCCGCACATTCTGCACAAGCGTGTTGGTGAGCGAGTGGGACTTGTTGAATAGGTTCTGTTCTCTCTCTCGCTCTCTCTCCACTTCCATAACCTCTCAACTTCATGGTTTCTGGGAAGACCTCTGTCACACTGTCACTTTTGCATACCCGCATTCATGACAGCATTTACTCCATACGCACACGCAATCTTTCCAATCAACCAAAAGGCGCACTACCGAATGTTTTTCTTCTCCCCCTCTCCTTCAGGGAAAAACACTTTACTAAATCACATCAACAACTTTAAACAGATTTTACACATGTATCTCTCTTTACACTGAGAGATAAATTAATCTTTACACATGTATCTCTCTTTACATTGAGAGATAAAATAATCCAGTCCAGCTTCTATAAAGCCATGGCCTTCACATTACATTAGCCCAAAAAATCCAGACCAGGAGAATAAATAGCTCCTGTACTCACTGATGCCCTGCCTGCATCAAGTAAAAGCTTCCATACTTTCCCGATTCCCTGTCTCTCTTAGACATCGGATTGCCCCCTTGAATTCTCTCGTCACTGGAGATATGAGTTTCGCCTTCTCTTCCTCGACTTCTTCTGTCCTTGAGAACGGACGAGTTCCAACTCCTCTCCATGGAGTTGGTACTTGCTGGGGCTGAACTACTGGTGTGTTCCCCACACCATGGCCATCTTTGACCACCTCACGGGGTGAAAGGTGAAGGGTGAAGGGCTGAAACACGAATAAGGTTCGTGTAAGTAACCTGCTTCCCAATTTAACATGAATTCTTTCTTTCTCTTTTCTTTAGGTTCTCCCCTGTAGCTTTCCCCAACTATCTATGGCTCACCTGGTAATGACTGGTCAGCAGAGAGGACCATCGCCTGACAGGTTCGAGTCTCTAGGCCATCTGCTGGGCTAAAACTGATTCTTTCCTCCCTCCTCCTAGTGAGTGCATACTCAGTGTTCAAAACACATGACCAGCACCTTACCTTACCAGCCCTTAGTAAACTATCTCTCAGTGGTCACTTTCACCCAATGACCACGCTTCTTTCTTTAATGAGTATATCTCACAATTATTTGGGGACGCCCGCTACACTAGTCAAGCCACATGAATATTCTTCCTTTAGTTGTGGCATGGGGAAATGATTCAAATCACTAACTACATGTGATGGAGCGTCACATGCCTTGATGTGAGGCTACGTCACATGACAACCTCTGATAAGAAATTGTTCCAATCGAAAAAGAGTAATCCCCCACACCCAGAAATTAATACAAATGTTGTCAGTGGAAATAGGACCAGCCCCCTTATCTCGGTGGTAGCGTAGCGTTGGGGGTCTTGAACGTGAGATGGTGGATTCTAACCATGCAAGTAAGCTGAGTAAGCTGTCTGAAGAATGGTTCTCCCAAATGTTGACACCAGAACAGAAGCAGACCTCCAGATTTCCAAGACGCTTTGAATTGTTTACGTGATGATCCAGACCATTTTAATCAGTGGTTAGGGAGCTGGGAAGAGATATGGCTTCCACTTTAAAAACCTTTTCTGAATACCATGGTTGACCCAGACATGCATTCAAATCGTCAGAACTTACATATTTATCATTCAACCTGGCAAAAATCTTATGACTTTTATCTCATTCTCAAACCCTTGTTCTCTGATGTATTTTTTAATGGATAATATGCATCCACCATAAGATAGAAAATCTATTTTAATGTTATACTTTGTTCTGAATTCCTCATGGGATAGTGAATCTCCATTGGCTTTGAAAAAATCAGATACTCTAAATACATTTCTGTTGTTCCAGCTTTTGTGTTTTAACAGTTTATTTCCTATTTTGATATGTTCATTGTAAAGAATTCTGGAACAAAGTGTGCTGGAAAGAGGCACGCAGGAAGATAATTCTGGAACAAAGTGTGCTGGAAAGAGGCACGCAGGAAGATAATTCTGGAACAAATTGTGCTGGAAAGAGGCACGCAGGAAGATAATTCTGGAACAAAGTGTGCTGGAAAGAGCACGCAGGAAGATAATTCTGGAACAAAGTGTGCTGTACAGTAGCGACATGGTATTCATCACATTCGACATAGTAGATTTTTTACCCATCCATAGATGAGGAACTGCTCACCAAAGCTCTGAAATTTGCTAGTAACTATACAGACATAACAGGGTCAGAAATGGAAATCATATTCCACACCAAGAAAACGCTACTGTACAGCAAAAATGAAACCTGGATCAAGAAAACGAACAAACTCAACATTTGATGTAACCATGGGATCATATGACGGTGCAGAAACATGCGAACTGGTCGGACTATTTATGCTATCCAACATCAAGAAACAACTCGGAAAACAAGTTGGATTATACAGAGACGACGGCCTTGCTGCACTAACCAACAACCCAAGAACCATTGAAAATAAGAAAAAAGAATTATGTAAAATCTTCCAAAACCACAACTTAAAAATCACCATTGAAGCAAACAAAAAGGTAGTAAACTTCCTAGACATAACACTTGATCTCATCAACTACATATATAAACCATACAAGAAGCCCAATGACACACCTATCTATGTAAACATCAAAAGCAACCACCCACCATCTGTAATAAAAGCCATACCCAATGGCATAAATCAGAGACTATCAAACCTGTCATGCAATGAAGAGTATTCAACAATGCAGCAGTAGAATATCAAGAAGCACTGCAAAAAAAGTGGGTACAACTACAAACTACAATACAATCCAGACAATAACACAAATAGAAATAAGAAAAACAGGAAAAGAAAAATCACATGGTACAACCCACCATACGACGGAAAACTCAAAACAAACATAGGAAAAGAATTCTTTAAAATTTTAACAACCTCGTTCCCAAAAGAACACAAACTATGTAAAATATTCAACAAAAACACCGTCAAACTATCGTATTCATGCATGCCCAACCTCAAAAATTTAATTGACGCATCTAATAAAATGAAAACCAACACAGCAAAGAAGGGTGAAGAAAGGAAATCTTGCAATTGCATCAAAAAAGAGCAGTGCCCCCTGAGCAATAAATGCCTTCACAACGGGGTCATCCCGATAGATCCCGCACCGATAGATCCCTGCACCGAACCGATAGATCCCCGCACCGATAGATCCCCGCATCGGTAGATCCCCGCAAAGGGATAGGGTTAGGGTTCGGGTTAGGGATCTATCGGTGCGGGGATCTATCGGGGTGCACCCTTCACAACAACTTGTATACCAAGCCACTGTGACATCAGAAAATGAAAAAGAAACTTTAATTTAGGGATCACGAAAACCACTTCAAAACCAGATATGCAAACCACAAACAGTCATTTAATAAAGAAAAATATAAAAATAACAGAAACTGAGAAAATTATATCTGGAAACTAAAGACGCAAAAAACAAGCTACAATATACCCTGGAAAATCATAAAAGAGCATCACCATACAGCAATGTTTCAAAAAGGTGCAACCTATGTTTAACTGAAAAATGTTAATACTATGCAAACCACATTAGCAACTTTAAACACCAAAACAGAAATAGTAAACAACTGCAGGCTTTAAATGGAAATCTTTGTTAGTGAATACCACCCAAAACAAAAACCTGAAAGCCCCCCAAAAACACGTGCAGCCAACCCCGCACGTGCAA
Source organism: Conus ventricosus (assembly GCA_018398815.1). NCBI lineage: Eukaryota > Metazoa > Mollusca > Gastropoda > Neogastropoda > Conidae > Conus > Conus ventricosus. Next base: position 55,411,912 of record CM031599.1, on the reverse strand, counting down.
GCTACCGCAAACGGGAGCCCACACGCTATATAACTTCGGCGGTGGGCAAACAAAAGCTATCCTGATGACAGCGCAACGCGCTCGAAACAAATTTGTAGATTCTATTTTTTAAAACCTATTTTAACTTATATATATTTTTTTTATATATATATATACGCGCGCGCGTGATGGTGAGTTGACACCCCTGATGTGGCCCTTTGCGGTCGGCTGGGGCTATAAGCAAATTATTTATCTTACGCGCGCGCGTACGAGCACATGCAAAACACACGAGAGGGGTATTCTCTCTCTCTCTCTCTCTCTCTCTCTCTCTCTCTTACACACAACCACCCCACAACAGGCTCTCTCTCTGTCTCGCTCTCTCCCCTCTCATACATACACACACACACGCGCACACCACACACACACACAACACACACACACACAACACACACACACACACAGGGGCTCTCTTCTGTCTCGCTTCTCTCTCTTCTTTCTCTCTCTCTCTTTCTTCTCATACTTTTTTTACACACAATGCGCGCGCACACACACCACACAAACACACACAGAGGCTCTCTCTCTCTCTCTTCTCTCTCTCTTCTCTCTCTCTCTCTCTCTCTCTCTCTTAGTAGCTTGTTATATCTGTCTTTTGGTTATTTTATGCTTTTCTCTCTCTCTCTCTCTCTCTCTCTCTCTCTCTCTCTCTCTCTCTCTCTCTCTCTCTTCTCTCTTCTCTCTACTTACAACCACACACCACACACACACACACACACACACACACACACAACACACCCACAAAACACATGGTCTTTGCAACATTAATTTGAAGCCATTGTTTTCCCAAAACCCAAAAGTGTTCCATTTAACCTAACCGCTTTTACTGCCCTCTCCAAAGGTTAGCTGTGTGGGGAGAGAGGGGGAAGAGAGAGAGAGAGAGAGAGCACGTTTTCTGTAAATGCCGAGTTGGGCGTAACCTTTGATATTAGGAGCTGAACATTTGTCGGTCAGACCGGTTATTTTCAAATGCACATAGATCTATAAAATGGAGTGCGTGCTCGCGAGCGCCCTCCCCCTCACACACACGCACGCACACACACACGCACACCCCACACACACACGCACACAACACACACACACCCCACACACGCACACCACACACACCCCACACACACACAAAACCAACACACACACACACAACACACATGCAGAAAACAGAGAGAGGTTTAGGAGGGAGCGACTCACCAACCCATGTAGGCATAGGTACAGGAATATATGGCCAGGAAATGCCCTGCAAGGACAGGTCTTGAGGGAGAAGGGATCTTTCCAACCTGCGGCAACTCCTGGATTCCACGAAATGCATAAACTAAATTTATCTGTCTGTTCTGATTATCGTTCGCAGCACAGATCTGTCACTGTCACAAAGCACAGAAAGCTTTAAACCATTGCTCCAAAGTTTGTGAGGCTACAAGGAGGGGTTGAGCAAGAATATGGGGAAAGGGGAATAGCAGAGAGGACTATTTTAAAGTATTTGACAAACAGTAAAAATGAACACCTGAATCGTTTCCGATCAAGCCATGACGATTCATTAAAGTGGGCATCTTCACAGAAAACCCAAAGATGAAGGAAGTAATCGGCCAAACCTTGGTGTTGCTTAATTCTTTTGAATACGATGTCAGCTGTGTATTTAAACAAATTCGGCTGCTTGAAGCGAGTCAGATCAATCCACCCGATGAAGCACCACTCGATCTTGCAGTGATTGTTTAGTATCCCAGACTGACTGTCAACGGAGCAAAATCTCTCACAATGGGCCTTAAACGCTTTAGAGGGAAAAATGTCGAGCGTGGTAGAGAAATTTGTTATTGTCTGATTAGCAGTAGCGCCCCACCTAGAGCATATAGTTGAACAGTGTCGAGGAGGCTGAAGTGGTCAGGTAACTAATTGTCACGTGTAGTTGGCATCGAAAAGCGTGGAGGACTGTCCCAGGTTCGAACCTTCCGATAGCAAAAAGGGAGAACAAATTGATCCCTAGGACTCGGCGTATCAAGTGAGGCTAAAGGTTCAGTCAGTTGAAGTTGCTTAGTACCCACCTTGAAGACAGGAGTCTTGGGTTTGTTCAGCCGGGGTTTTGTGTGGGGCATTTGTTTTGATGCTTTGGGCAGGTGGTTGAATGCCGTGAGGACGTTGTTGTCGTAGCTTTTATAGGAGAGTTACTGTGTGAAAGTGGGCTGAAGTGCGGGAATTTTGATGTCCTTTGTGCGAAGGGTGTTAAAAAAAAAAAGCTATTTTTTTTAGGGATGTGTTGTAAAATGCTGATGTGGGGGGAAGGGAACGTAGCTGAGGGAATTCATTGTGCCTGTGACCAAGGTTGTGAGGTAACATAGACAAAAGGCATAGTCCAAAGGGGATTTCCTTTGGTTTCCACCCATTGTGTGAATGAATGGAAACGGGGAGAGAGAGAGGAGAGAGAGGGAGGATGGAGAGAAGTGGAGGGAGAGGAGAGAGTGAGCAGGGACAGAGTAGGGTCAAAAGAAAATTTGGTTGGCCGCAGAAATGGAGCAAGGTTTTAGTGGGTAAAAGACAAGCTGAGGAAAGAAAGACTGAGTTCGAAACCCTGTAGGTGGGCGAGGTGTGTGAAAAAGACAAGAAGAAGAAGATTTTTTACGTCGAGTCCCAGAGACGACCACGGAGGCCCGTCCTGGAACCTTGTGCCAGAAAACCCCAAGGCATCACCATCACCCAGTGCTGGAGACAATTTAAAGTGACTTGTTCGAGAACTGTGGTGTTGTGGTGTGCAATTGTGTGTGTGTGTGTGTGTGTGTGTGTGTGTGTGTGTGTGTGTGTGTGTGTGTGTGTGTGTTTTGTGTGAACCTTGCCGTAAGAAGCCTTTTTAGTAAAAAAAAAAAAACCAACAAAACCGGGGTTAGGAAGTATTGATCTCTGGGCTTTCGTTTTCCTCTTTGTGTATTTGGATTTTCCATGTGTAATTATAAGTAACGTAGAAACTGTTTTTCTTGTTCTTGTCGTGTAAGGAGAGAAGCGAGTGCGCAACATCCCATTCCCAGAGACAGGGTGAATGGTTGGTGGGTGCATGAGTGCGCATATACGTGTACGAGTGCGGTGAAAACTTTGGTGTATTATGCCTGACCAATTAATCAATCGGTTTAGTTCACTGAAGCAATACCATCACGTTTTCCCTCCGTCCTGGGCACTGACACCAGAAACCTTTAGGGCTCAGTCGAGGGAAAAAACTTCGGCGAAAAGACGATTTCTGTTGAAGTTTTGTAGAACTGGGAAGGCTACCCACATGATGCAAAAATTCATCATTGTTTCTGTCTTCTTCCCTTTTTCTTTCAATAGCACGCGTTCTTGACAATCTTGACAAAAGGCAGGCACTATAGATATAACATTGCCACTAGTAGCCATCTGTGACTGGAATACCCTTGGTGACATACTGAGCAGCGATCATACGTCTATTTTCAGCTAAGATCTTAAATTTCTTGGTTAACAGAATAATCAGGCAGCCCCACAAGTGACGTCATATTTTTTGTCCCGGCAATGGGTTTGACATGTAAGTGAAAGTGGATTAATGCTAATTGAATTAGTCGGAAAAACCTTTTCTTGGATTAATGCTAATTGAATTAGTACGGTAAACCTTTTCTTTGTGAAATAAATCTTACACTGTGGTTATTGACGTGCAGACCCTTTTTTTTAAATACCGTCAGTCACAAGACTTTTTTTTTACTGAATTAGTAGCCTATATTCATCGATAAACTTGTTTTAATATCTCTGAAAAGTTAGCCCGAGGTGTCCGTTTCGTGGTGATTTTGCAGTTTGTTCAAAGTGAATCCGGAAGAAATCTTGAGGCAGTTAACACAGAATACCCTAACAGCCCCTCCCCTCAGCCTCACCCTCCCCTATGGGCTAGTTCTGATATTGCTTCGGGCAACTGACTGTATGATCCAGTGGATGTTCTTTTAAAACACCACATGGTATAATAAAACCAGTATGGTTGACAGCAAGCGCTGGGAGTGATGTGATGGCTCATTCTTGTAAAAGTCCAAAAGGCAGATCGACGATGGGCGGCACTGATTACCTCCTCACCACTGGAGTGCCGTCGGGTTTAGCCTTCACCCCAGGACTGCGTTTGGTGGTACGGGATGGTTCAAGACGGAACATCGCCTGACTCTCATACCAAGGCCTAGTTGGTCATGTTTAGAAGGTCAGCATGGTGAGCACCCCCCAGCTTGGAAATGTTACCCTGAATCGTTGCCCTGTCCTTGCCATAGCCCGCGAGGCCGAGGACTCATTACAATGGTTCAGCAACGTTCGCCCTGCCTCTGCCTTAGATCGGTTTCACGTGGCATAGGACCCACCCCAATTTCGGCATGAAGGCAACTACTCTGTTGCCTCAAGACAGTCTCGCACGGGGACCACGGTGAAGATTACCAACATCTCCCTCTGCTGAAATATAATAATAATATAATATATAATATATATAGATTTTATATAGCGCAATTCTTGGAATCAACTCAAATTTCGCTCTACAATCAATACTCATATATACTGAAATCCACCATTAATGCTCGGAATCATCTAGTAGAAAAAAAAGAACTGGACTTCTGTCTAGAGACAAAGACAAGAGAACGTTGTATTCCTGCTTGGGACAATACAGAATATCAAGATTGCATGGGCCAGCCTAATACGAACCTAATCCTGACCTCTGCCAACACCATGCAAACTTTGCCACTCCTCATGGTAGCTACAGAGTACAGGAGCCAGACCAGCGTGTCCTGAGGGCCTCAAGTCAATAGGGGCGTGAACCTTAGTGTTCGTCAGTCGACCAGCGAGTAGCAGTTTGACACCTTGCTGACCAGTGCCAATGCCAAACAGCTACCGCCTGTGCTCCTGATACGTCATGATGGGTGTGGCTAAGTGAAGCTACGAATAAAAAGTTATCAATACGATCAACACCAGCATTTAAAACGTTATGGATAAACGCTTATCAAATCAGCAATAGTTTTTCGTACAACATGGTCACCATAACAATGACAAAGTCATAAGAATGAAAGAGCCCAACATTTTATGGCTTTACATAATCAAGCAGTGGGAAGGGCACGATTGAAAACATAACTGAGTCAAGCTGCAAGATTGACACAATACAGCGGAAACAATCAGATCTGAAGAAAAACAACAACAACAAACACGCGCGCACCCCGGCACACGCAAAATAATACACACGTTGTCATCACATCACATCACGCATTATTACATTACATCTGATCGTATAGAACCACGTCCTTTAAGAGAAAGGTGATGCCAACGATGATGAGCAAGAAGAAGAGCGAGCGTCTTGCACACCGTGGACACAGTCTGAATGCGGCTTTCCCCCTCGGTGCTGTAGCAGTTGGGAGAACATCAGCAGCCCTGCCCACCATACCACAGCAATGAGAACCGTGCACATTGCCTCTGGTCAATCAGAAACCCTTAAAATTGTATCTCGTGGGAACAGAGCTCAAACCTGTGCATCAAACTGTGGTTAATGCGTGCATTTAATGATGTCATCAGAATATCAATTTACTTTATGGAACCATTTATATTATCGTAAATCACAAACTTTACACGTCAAACCGAGGGGAAATCAGAAACTTTACACATCATACCGTGGTTTAAAACAGAAAATTAACACATCATAACGTGGTAAATCAGAACTTTACACATCATACTATGGGAAATCAGAAACTGTGTATCGCATCATGGTAAAATTTGAACAATTACACGCTGACTGGTTAATCCGAAATTCACACACGGATGTTTCAGGAAACACACATTTCAGATCATGGTGGATCAGAAATCCTCTGTGTCGCGAACCACCTGACAAAACTCCTGACGATTACCCCCTCGGTAGCATAGGAAAACAAATGACACTTAAAGATTTGAGGATGGCATCAAACCAAAGGTCACTGTCTGGGAACAGGGTAAATCAGAAGAACCCACAGACAAATTATTAGAGCATTTGCCTGTTTTAGCGAAGGTCAGGAGGTTGAAACCACACATTGGATCGGATCTTTACGGCAGGAAAACTCTGTCCACCCATGCTCTGGTCAGGAAGTTGAGCGGCAGAACGAGCGGGATGGGCTCCCCCTTCCACAATGCTGGCCTTAGACGGGTGAACCTCTAGTAGTTTACTGCCCCTATGGCCATGGGTTATGGGTTTTAACCTTTTTTTAACATAAGTCAGAAAATGGGCACTTCTGTCAGTTTAGTATCTTTTTCATTGAGTTCCAGTGTTGTACAAAAATTATTTTAGAATTGTGACAGCTATTTATGCATGTACTTTGTTTTCATCAATTCATTTGTTCATTTTCATTTTTTGTTTCACGTTTAATTGTTTTTTTAAAATGCCCAGACGTACTTTAATCGTTTTGTGTTTAGAAAAGTAACTACAGTGGCTTAAGTCTGGTTTCTACTTCAGTCAAGTAATGGTGCACAGACATCTTTAGTTGTGGTGATTTTACATAATTACCACTCCAGTACCCAAAAAAAATCACACCACTATTGGGCTGGTATCTACGGAAGAAACCTAGATCCCCCAAGATTTTTGTTGACATTTTCTGAATTCATTTCCAGTAACATAAACATCGCAGATTGCGGTATGAAAATTAACTTACTCAGAATAAATTTGTCAGTATAAGCATCACAGATTTGTAGGAAATTAGTTTTTCTCAGAATTAATTGTCAGTATGGATCACAGATCCGTAGGGAAATTAACTTACTCAGAATGATCAGTCCGCTTCTTCTACTCACCCAGAATGCACAGAGCCAGCATCTGTTTGGCCGGTTTTCGGGTTTAGGTGGGGCAATGGACCCAAAATGGGCCTAAGGTGTATCAGCGGCGGTCAGGCGGCCAGGGCTGCGGGAGGCGCCACCCCACACTGTGTCCCAAGGTACAGACCCAGCGTCCCCCAAACCTGATCGTATGTAGGTGTGGACACGCCCTGATTTGTGGATGCGTGTGCCTGGACATGTTGCCTGTGAAGTTACAACGACTCTGCATGGCTGATGGAAAAAAAGAACTCCACTGAGGTGCATGCAAAAAACAATGGCGATGCGTCAGGACCTATCTGGGTTCGTCAAAAGTACTTGATAAGCCCAAAGGCTTTTAAACTAATGTAAAATGGTGGTTTATTTATTGTGACAACTCCGATAGGGCTTGAGTAGAGTGTAGGTACACACAAGTCAGTCTCTCATTCTTACCTCCAGCAGGGTCACCCGGAGTGATTTTTAAAGTGGTCTTATTGCAAACTTAAAAGCAGTGCACCTGGAACATATGCACATATGCAGGTCAAAACAGTCTCAAAAAATATCAGACACATCAAACTCCCAACAGCAACTATGCAATTTTACAGAGCTCTACAAAATTATTGCTTCCCATGTGAGGGTCTCCGACGCTCCCCCCCGTTATTAAAATATGATTTTATATTAGGAGCAGGGGGTTATAGACAGAGTATTTACGCTTTCACACCAAATGCGCTCTCACATAGGGCACCCCAAACCCCCAAAAATGGGCTAATTTCTGTATCACATTCGATC
>CM031599.1:55361212-55403343 GCA_018398815.1 Conus ventricosus | reverse complement strand
GCGGAATTTGGTTTCATCACTTTTTTGCTAGGCCACCAAGCTCAAAATTTAAACAAGACATAACAGGGTCAGAAATGAAATCAAATTCCACACCAAGAAAACGCTACTGTACAGCAAAAATGAAACCTGGATCAAGAAAACGAACAACTCAACTTTGATGTAACCATGGGATCATATGACGGTGCAGAAACATGCGAACTGGTCGGACATTTATGCTATCCAACATCAAGAAACAACTCGGAAAACAAGTTGGATTATACAGAGACGACGGCCTTGCTGCACTAACCAACAACCCAAGAACCATTGAAAATAAGAAAAAAGAATTATGTAAAATTTTTCCAAAACCACAACTTAAAAATCACCATTGAAGCAAACAAAAAGTAGTAAACTTCCTAGACATACCACTTGATCTCATCAACAAACATTATATAAACCATACAAGAAGCCCAATGACAACACCTATCTATGTAAACATCAAAAGCAACCACCCACCATCTGTAATAAAAGCCATACCCAATGGCATAAATCAGAGACTATCAAACCTGTCATGCAATGAAAGAGTATTCAACAATGCAGCAGTAGAATATCAAGAAGCACTGCAAAAAAAGTGGGTACAACTACAAATTTACAATACAATCCAGACAATAACACAAATAGAAATAAGAAAACAGGAAAAGAAAATCACATGGTACAACCCACCATACGACGGAAAACTCAAAACAAACATAGGAAAAGAATTCTTTAAAATTTTAACAACCTCGTTCCCAAAAGAACACAAACTATATAAAATATTAAACAAAAACACCGTCAAACTATCGTATTCATGCATGCCCAACCTCAAAAATTTAATTGACGCATCTAATAAAATGAAAACCAACACAGAAATAGAAGGGTGAAGAAAGGAAATCTTGCAATTGCATCAAAAAAGAGCAGTGCCCCCTGAGCAATAAATGCCTTCACAACAACTTGTATACCAAGCCACTGTGACATCAGAAAATGAAAAAGAAACATACATAGGATCACTGAAAACCACTTCAAAACCAGATATGCAAACCACAAACAGTCATTTAATAAAGAAAAATATAAAAAAATAAACAGAACTGAGCAAATATATCTGGAAACTTAAAGACGCAAAAACAAGCTACAATATATCCTGGAAAAATCATAAAAAGAGCATCACCATACAGCAATGTTTCAAAAAGGTGCAACCTAATGTTTAACTGAAAATGGTTAATACTATGCAAACCACACTTAGCAACTTTAAACACCAAAACAGAAATAGTAAACAACTGCAGGCATAAATGGAAATCTTTGTTAGTGAATACACCCAAAACAAAAACCTGAAAGCCCCCCAAAAAACACGTGCAGCCAACCCGCACGTGCAAGCTACCGCAAACGGGAGCCCACACGCTATATAACACGGCGGTGGGCAAACCAAAAGCCATCCTGATGACAGCGAACGCGCTCGAAACAAATTTGTAGATTCTATTTTTAAAAACCTATTTAACTATAAAGTAGATATATATATATATATATATAAATATATATAGTCGCGCCCGCGCGTGACTGTGATTTTACAGCCCTGCGAGGCCCTTTGCGGTCGGCTGGGCCTATAATGCGAACATAATCATATCTTACGCGCGCTCGTACGAGCAGCATGCCAAACACACGAAGCGGGTATTTCTCTCTCCTCTCTCTCGTCTTCTCTCTCTCTCTCTTCACTTACAACACACACACACACACACTCACACACATCCAACACACATCAGGCTCACCGTCTCTCAGTCTCGCTCACGTTCTCTCTCATACATACACACACAGCGCGCGCGCCGCACACACACACCACACACCACACACACACACAACACACACACACACACACAGGGGCTCTCTCTCTGTCTCGCTCTCTCTCTCTCCACTCTGCCGGCTCTCATCTCTCTCTTCCCCCTCACTCCTCTCTCGTCTCATACATACACACACATGCGCGCGCAGCACACACACACACAAACACACACATAGTCACTCTCTCCTCACTCTCTCTCTCTCTCGTCTCTCTCTATAGCTTATAGATCTGTTTTTGGTTATTTTATGCTCAGCTCTCTCTCTCTCTCCCGTCTCTCTCTCACTCTCTCTCCACTCTCTCTCGCATACACACACACACACACACAACACACGACACACACACACACACACACACACACACACACAACACACACACACATGGTCTGTTGCAACATGTAATTTTTTGAAGCCATTGGCTTCCAAACCAAAGTGTTCCATTAAACCTAACCGCTTTGAGGAACTGACCTCGTTCCAAAGGTTAGCTGTAGTGGGGAGAGAGAGAGAGAGAGAGAGAGCACTTTTTCTTTTAAAGGCGATTTACGTAAACCTTTGATATTAGGAGGCAGAAACATTTGGCGGTCAGACCGGTATATTTTTCAATGTCACATAGATCTTAAAATGGAGTGCGTGCTCAGCGAGCGCCCTCCCCCTCACACACACGCACGCACACACACACGCACACACACACACACACACGGACACACTACACACACACACACACAACTCTACACACTCACACACACACACACACACACACAGCACACACACACAAATGCAAAAACAGAGAGAGGTTTTAGGAGGGTGCGACTCACGCAACCCATGTTGGCCATAGGAACAGAATAGATGGCCAGAGAAATGGCCCTGCAGGACAGGTCTTGATGGAGAATAAAGGGATCTTTCCGAACCAGCGGCAACTCCTGGATCCAACCGAAATGCATGAACTAAATTTATATCTGTCTTGCTTCTGATAAACGTTGCGCAGCACAGATCTGTCACTGTCCACAAAGCACAGAAAGCGTAACCATTGCTTCCAAGTTTGTGAGGCATACAATAAAGGATGGGTTGAGCAAGAATATGGGGAAAGGGGAACTAGCGGAGGCGGCCAATAAAAAGTATTTGACAAACAGTAAAAAATGAAACACCTGAATCGTTTCCGATCAAGCCATGACGATTCATTAAAGTGGGCATCTTCACCATAAACAAAGATGAAGGAAGTAATCGGCCCAACCTTGGTGTTGCTTAACTTCTCTTGGAAAACGATGTCACTGTGATTTAAAACGAATCCGGCCTGCTTGAAGCGAGTCAGATCAACCAGCACCCGACAAGCACCCCTCGATCTGCAGTGATTGTTTAGTATACATACTGACTGTCCAACGGCGGCAAAATCTTCTCACAAAGGCCTTAAACGCCTAAGAGGGAAAAAACGAGTCGAGCGTGGTAGAGAAATTTGTTATGTCTGATTAGCAGTAGCGCCCCCCACCTAGCGCATATAGGTGAACAGTGTCCGAGTGAGGCTGAAGTGGTCATAACTAATTTGTCACGTGATAGTTGGTCATCGAAAGCGGGAGGACCATGACCCCAGTTCGAACCTTCCCTATAGCAAAAGGCGACAAATTGATCCACTAGACCTCGCGTATCAAGTGACGCTAAAGGAGGTTCAAGTCCAGTTGAAGTTGCTTAGTAGCCACACATTGAAGTAACAGGAGAGTCTTGGGCTTGTCAGCCCGTTTTTGCTGTGGGGGCAATCTGTGTTTGATTGCTTTGATCAGGCTGGTTGAATGCGTGAGGACGTTTTGTCGTAGCTTCTATAGGAGAGTTACTGTGTGAAAGTGCCGCTGAAGTCGCCGGAATTTTGAATGTCATTTGGTGCGAAGTGGATTTGTTTGCAAAGCTATTTTGTAGGGATTGTTTGTAAAAGCGCTGTGTGGAAGAACGTAGCTAAGGGAATGCAATGTGCATGTGACCAAGGTAGTAAGTTAGTAACATAGACTAAAGGCATAGTCCAAAGGGGATATCCTTTGTTTGCCATCGCCAATGTGAAATGAATGGAAAACCGAGAGATAGAGAGAGAGAGAGAGAGAGAGAGAGAGAGAGAAGAGAGAGAGAGAAGAAGTGATCAGGCAGAGTAGGGTCGAAAGAACGTGGTCTGTCCCGAACAGAAATGGCACAAGGTCTTAGTCGTAAAAGACAAGCTGAGACGAATGACTGAGTTCGAAAACCCTGTAGGGTGGTCGAGGTGTGTGAAAAAGACAAGAAAAGAAGATTTTTACGGTCGGAGTCCCCAGAGGACGACCACGGAGGCCGCTGTCTTGGAACCTTGCAGCAACCCAGGCCTCACCATCACCAGTGGCTCTGGTGACAAATTTAAATGACTTGTTTCGCGAACTGTGTGTGTGTGCAATTGTGTGTGTGTGTGTGTGTGTGTGTGTGTGTGTGTGTGTGTGTGTTGTGTGTGTTGTGTGTGTGTGAAACCTTGCCAGTGAGAAGCCTTTTTAGTAAAAACAATAAAACCCAACAAAATCCCGGGGTTTAGGATTATTGATCTCTGGGCCTTTCGTTTATTCCTCATTTGTATTTGGATATTTCGCATGGTAATTATAAGTAACGTAGAAACTGTTTTTCTTGTTCTTAGACGTGTAAAGGAGAGAAGCGAGTGCGCACTCCATTCCCAGAGACAGGTGAATGGTTGTGGGTGCCATGAGTGCGCATATACGTGTACGAGTGCGGTGAAAACCTTTGGTGTATAATGCCTGACCTAATTAATCAATCGTTTAGTTCACTGAAGCAATACCATCTCGATTTCACCCCGTCCTGGGCACTGACACCAGAAACCTTTAGGGCTCAGAGTCGATGAAAAAACTTCCGCGAAAAGACGATTTCTGTTGAAGTTTTGTAAGAACTGTTGAAGCTATCCTACATGATCACAAATTACATCATTGTTTCCGTGTCTTCTTCCTTTTCTTTCCCAATACACGCGTTCTTTTTTCTTGACAATTCTTGACAAAGGCAGTCACTATCGTATAACATTGCCACTAGTAGCCATCTTGAAACCTGAAACCCTTGGTGAACATAACTGAGCAGCGATCATACGTCTATTTTCAGCTAAGACTTCAATTCTTGTTATCAGAATAATCAGGCAGCCCCACCAATACTCATATTTTATTGTCTCACGGCAATGGGGTTTGAACATGTAAGTGAAATTGATTAATGCTAATTGAATTAGTACGGTAAACTTTTCTTGATTAATGCTAATGAATTAGTACGATAAACCTTTTCTTTGTGAAATAAATCATACCCTGTGGTTATATGACGGCAGACCCTTTTTTTTTTCAAATACCGTCCAGTCACTAACTTTTAATTTACTGAATTAGTACCTATATACATCGATAAACTTGTTTATTAATATCTCTGAAAAGTTACACCGAGGTGTCCCGTTTCCCGTGTGATTTTGCAGTTTGCTATCAACGTGAATTCTGAAGAAATCTGAGCAGTTAACACAGAATATCCTAAACAGCCCCACCCTCAGCCTCACACCCCCCTCCCCCATGGGCTAGTTCTGAATATTTGCTTTTCATGCAACTGTCTGTCTGATCCCGTGGATTTCTTTAACACCACATGTATGAATCACCAGTATGGGTTACAGCAAGCGCTGGATTGATGTTGATGGCTCATTTCTTGATAAAAGTGCAAAAGGCAGATCGACGATGGTCGGGCACTGATTACCTCCCTCACCACTGAGTGCCGACTGGTTTAGGCCTATCACCACAGGACTGCGTTGGTGGTACGGGGATGGTATCCACGACGGATCGATCGCCTGACTCTCATACCCAAGGCCTAGTATATGGTCATGTTTAGAAGGACCCAGCATGGGTGAGCACCTCCGGCTCTGTAAATGTTACCCTGAATCGTTTGCCCAGTCCATGCCATAGCCAGCGAGGCCCGAGTACTCATTACAATGGTTCAGCAACGTGTCGCCCTGCCTCTGCCTTAGATCGGTTTCACGTGGCCATAGGACCACCGCATTTCGGCATGAAGGCCAACTACTCTGTTTCCCCAATACAGTCTCGCACGGGGACCACGTGAAGCTTACCAACTTCTCCATCTGTCTGAAATCCACCATTAATGCACGGACCTCTATCTAGTAGAAAAAAAAAGAACCCTGGACTTCTGTCTAAAGACAAAGACAGGAACCGTTGTAGTTCCCTGCTTGGGACAATACAGATTAATCAAGATTGCATGGACCAGCTAATACGAACCTAATCACTGACCTCTGCCAACACCAAGCAAACTTGCCACTCCTCATGGTAGCTAGCAGAGTACAGGAGCCAGACCACGTGGGTCCTGAAGGGCTCAAGTCATATAACGTGGAACTTAGTGATCCATCAGTCTACCACACGAGTAGCAGTTTGACACCTTGCTGACCAGTGGCCAATGCCAATCAGCTACCGCCTGTGCTCCTGACTCACGTCCATGATGGTGTGCTAAGTGAGAGCTAACGAATAAAACCAGATTACAATAGATCAACACCAGCATCAATCGTATGGAAAACGCTTATCAAATCATCAATAGTTTTCGTAAACATGGTCACCATAACAGACAAAGTCATAAGAAATGAAAGAGCACAACTAATATGGCTTGACATAATCAAGCAGCGGAAGGGCAACATTGAAACATAAACTGAGTCAAGCAGCAAGATTGACACAATACAGCGAAACAATCAGATCTGAAGAAACAACAACAACAACAACACGCGCCGCACCCATGCACATACGCAAAATAGATACAACACGTTTGTCATCACATCACATCACAGCATTATTTACATTACATCTTATCGTATAGAACCCCACCGTCCTTGAAAGAGAAATGTGAGCCAAAGATGATGAGCAGAAGAAGAGCGGCGTCTTGGCAACACCGAGGACACAGTCTGAATGACGGCTCCCATCTGTGCTGTAGCAGTTGTAGAACATCAGCAGCCCTGCCCACCATACCACCAGCAATGAAACCGGGTGGGGGGGCCCATTGCCCGCATGGTCATCAGAAACCTTAAAATTGGTATCTCGGGGTACAGAGCTCAAACACTGTGCTTCAAACTGTGGTAATGCGTGCATTTTACATGATGTCACAGAATATCAATTTTACTTTATGGAACATTATTATCGTAAATCACAAAGCAAAACTTTTACACGTCAAACCGAGGTAAATCAGAAACATTACACATCATACCGTGGTAATCAGAAACTAACACATCATAACCGTGGTAAAACAGAAACTTTACACATCATACTATGGGTAATCAGAAACTGTGTACGCCATCATGGTAAAATTAGAACAATTACAACGCTGACATGGTTTAATTCCGAAATGTCACACACGGATGTTTCAGGAATCAACACATTTCAATCATGGTGGATCAAAATCCTCTGTGTCCGCGAACCAACCCTGACAAAACTCCTGACGATTTACTCCTCGTAGCATAGTGAAAACACAATGAACACTTAAAGATTTGAGGAAGCATCAAACCCAGAAGTCACTGGGAAACATAAATCAGATAGAACCCACAGAAAATTTTAGAGCATTTGCCTGTATAGCTGAAGGTCAGAGGAGGTTGAACCACTCATTGGATCGGATCTCTCACGTCAGGAAAACTCTGTCCACCCCATGCTCTGGTCAGGGAAGTTGAGCGGCAGAAACCGAGCGGATGGCTTCCCTACCACCATGCTGAGCCTTAGAACAGGGTGAACCTCTATAGAGATTAGTTTACTGCCCCAATGGCCCCATTGTATTGTGGTTTTTAAACCTTTTTTTTAACGATAGATCAAAAATGGGCACTTCATGTCACGTTTAGTATCTTGTTCAATGAGATTTCCAGTGTTTAAACAATAATTATTCAGACTGTGACAGCTATTTATGCATGTACTTTTGTTTTCATCATTATTTGTTCATTTTCATTTTTAGATACAACGTTTAATTGTTTGTTTAAAACTGCCCAGACGTACTTGAATCGTAATTTTGAAGTTTAGAAAAGTAACTACAGTGGCTTATTTTCTGGTTTCTACTTCAGTCAATGTAATTGCCAGCACAGAACACTTTAGTGTTGGTAAGTTTACATATTACCACCTCCAGTACCCAAAAAAAATCACACCACTATGTTCCTTCTGTATCTACGAAGAACACCTAGATCAACCAAGAGTTTTGTTGACGATATTTCTGAACATCATTTCAGTAACATAAACAGCGCAGATTGCGTAAGTTAATTAACTTACTCAGAATAATTAATCCGAAATAAGCATCACAGATGACGTAGGAAATTAGTTAACTTCATAATAATTAGTCAGTAATAGCATCACAGATCACGTAGGAAATTAACTAACTCAGAATGATCAGTCCGCATATCTTCAACTCACCCAGAAGATGCACAGAGCCAGCATCTGATTTTGGCGGTGTCGGGGTCAGGTGGGCAATGGAACTAAGATGGGCCCTCAAGGTGTATTAGCGGCGGTCAGGGCGGCCAGGCTGCCGAGGCAGGTCGCACCTCCACCAGCTGTGTCCAGCAGTTATCAGGAACCCCATGCCGTCCCCGAAACCCCATGATCGTAAGTAGGGAGTCGTAACGCCTTATTTGTGGATTCGGTGCCTGGACATGTTGCATCTTGAAGTTACAAACGACTCTGCATGGCTTGATGGAAAAAAGAACTCCACTGATGTCATGCAAACACACATGGTCGATGCGTCAGGACCTATCATGTTCGTCAAAAGTACTATGATAAGCCCACTGGCTTTTAAACTAATGTAAAATGGTGGTTTATTGATTGTGGCAACTCCGATAGACTTGAGTAGAGTGTAGGTACACACAAGTCAGTCTCTCATTCATTACCTCTCAGCAGGGTCACCGGGAGTGATTTTTAAAGTGGTCTTATTGCAAACTTAAAAAGCAGTGCACCTGGAACATATGCACATATGCAGGTCAAAACAGTCTCAAACATATCAGACACAGTCAAACTCCCAACAGCAAACTATGCAATATACAGAGCTCTAACAAAATTATTGCTTCCCCACATAAAATGAATGAAAGAATGTAGCTGTAACTATCAAGTTCAAAAATACAGTACGTTATTTTGATGAGTTTACTTTCTTTCTGATGTCTTACCAAATGATCTGAATAGAAAATAAACTGTAGTGTGAATGATAAAGCGTACTCATTTCTGTACAGAAAATATCGACGTACATGGCATTCTTCCTCGTAATAATACATCATTTTGAATGTACATTAGAACTTATGTGATGATTAAAAGCTAGAAGAAATGGAACGGCACATTAACAGTCCACAATGAGGCCTTCTATTGTGTTACCGCTTCTTCTAGAAATAAAGTTTTGTCGAGTTTCAATTCCATCTCACCCTGTCAATCCGACTTGCGAATCTGGCAATCAAAGGCTTCCTATCAATTGGATTTGAGAAGAAAATGACTGTCACTCTGATGCAAACAACAGTAACAACACTATAATTATTATCAGTTTGTATAAGGGAAAGTCTTCACGAAAATCTACAGAATCTTTGGATTCTTGCGCTTTGATATTGTACGCCGCAGAGAGCTTGATATCAACAACAACAATGATAACAATAATAGTTATAAGGATGATGATGATGATAATTATTATTATCATCATTATCATTATTATTATCATCATCATCATCATCATCATCATCATCATCATCATTATGATATTATCATTATCATAAGAAGAAGGAAAAGACGATAATTGTTATTATTATTGTTATTATCATTGTTACTATTATTATTACTGTTCTTCTTATTATTATTATGTCACCTACGGTTGTTGTTTTTTGCAAGCAATGGACCCCAACGGTTTCCGTACAGAAAACAACTGTTTCTTTGTAAATAACAGCATGACACCACCACCATCAACACCACCACCACCACCACCACCACCACCATTATCCTTACTAACCTCCTGAACCACCACTATCAACCACCACCACCACCACCACCACCACCATTATTCTTACTAACTCCTGCATGAGCACATTTACAGGCAATTCATAGCCATTGTTGTTTCCTACCCTGAACAAGGACAAAAGGAATGCCCTTACACATGTTTTCCTGTTTTACACATGCTTTCCTGTAAGATTTTACGGAAAAAAGAGTCAAAAAGGATCAAGCTCTATCACTTCTTGTGCGATTAATGTTGTATTTCATTCTGTTGTTGTATTGTATTTGTATTGTATGGTATCGTATCCTAATCGTATCGTATTGTATTGTGTTGTATTGATGTATTGTATGATAGCCGACTTCATGGCATTCAACAGAAATACATCGTGCGGTAAACAAGTCTTCAATCTCAATCATCATGGGGGAGAGAGGGGGTGGGGGAGAGGGGAAAGGGGGGGGGGGAGGGGGAGGGAGGGCGTTCGGTTCAATATAGGATGAAAACAGTTCAAAATGGTAAATATGAAATCTTTCACTGACAGCACATGGGAACTGGTGAATTGTCTCTTACGAACAGTGCTATCAATTTTATGCAAGCCTTTTTGTTCTTTTACAGGAATAGAAGTTACCCAAGTGTGTGTGTGTGTGTGTGTGTGTGTGTGTGTGTGTGTGTGTGTGTGTGTGTGTGTGCCACAGAGAGAGAGAGAGAGAGAGAGAGAGAGAGAGCATAAAATAACCAAAAGACAGATATAACAAGCTACTAAATATTGTTTTTAAGCACTCACCTTCTGAATCAAAACGACTAATGAGATTGTCGATGTGAAGATACTTAAGGACTGAGGCGGACCTGAAAATAAACCTTGTCACACTTGACGGAACACCGTTCCGCTTACACCCAACACATCCGAAATGAGGGCGCATTGAATAAGGTGACGCCACTAGCCCCGGGGACGGGCGGGGGGGGGGGGGGGTGGAATAACTGGTCCGTGACAATGATTGAATTTGCGCTTGAACGTTGGGAACGTGAAAATGGCAAACAACATCATTCATCCTATGGTCGTTTGTTTGTATGCCCTCTCTTTTCTGGTGTGTGTTGTGTGTGTGTGTATGTGTGTGTGTTGTGTGTGTGGTGTGTGTTGTGTGTGCACGTGCGTGCGTGTGTGTGTGTGTGTGTGGGGTGTGTTATGCGCGCGCATGTGTGTCTGGTGTGTGTGTTGTGTGTGTGTGTTTGTGTGTGTATTTCACATTTTCAGTAATGTCACTTCTATTCAGGGTTTTAAGTTGTCACAATTTAATAATTCAGTATTAATAATTTTAACACACATCATATAATACATTAAAAAAATCACTCATTCAATTGTTTCAGCGCCTAGAATTCAACATTTAAAATTAAACTAATCATAAATACCCTAACAGCAAGGGTACTAGGGTCCACCTAGGTTCTAGCTAGCTCCACTTGGACAAGCTGAATCTAGCCAGAACCTAGGTGGGCCCTAGGTGGGTCCTTGGACCCTTGCTGTCTGGTACGTAAAATTGTCTGGATGATTACAATTGAAAAGCAATTCTGTTTTGAGCCTATGCTTGAGGATCCACCCAAAGATGCAGGGGAGATCAAAAGACAAACACACAGACGGACAGAAACAATACAAGTAACCTCAGTTTAATCAAAACAAAATTGGAAATGAGATGAGACAGGGAACAGTAAACAATAAACAAGTGGGTAACGTTTGCTCCCATAAGAAAACCTAACACAGAGTAACTTTTATTCAAGACTGGCACATCCTTTTAAACTTGAATAAAGTCAGACAAATACATAGACGAACAATATTATAGTGGGAAAAAAAAACAAGCTCAGGCCAACAACTGAACTGTCTTCATAGCAATGACTTGACAAAGATTTGGACTTCAGAGGAGGAAGGGGGGGGGGGGAGGGAGTTTGAAGATGGAAAAAGTGGGAACATGAAATTAAGAAAATATATTACAGATATGAAAACTCTTCCCTAACTGCATAAGGGAACCATCGCAATCCCTTTTAAAGGCAGATAATATTTGTATTGCCTGCTCCAAGGCCTTTCGTCCGCTGGGTCGGAACTCATCAGGGAGAACGGCTGGTTGTGTCTGCGCTCCTGGCGTCAAATAGAGACACACCACAGTCCATAATACTGTGGTGTTCTCACCACCAAGGGTGCAAAAAAGAATCCAATAGCACCCCCAAAAAGCAGCCAGTGAAGGGTAGTAAATGAAACCAAACGAAAGTGTGGGAGGAAAAAAGTTGCTGAAAAACTAAAGACATTATGCAAATAGTATAAAATGTAGGGACAATCTTTGAGCCTATGCTTGAGATGCAGGGGAGATCAAAAGATAAATACACAGACGGACAGAAACAAATACAATAACCTCAGTTTAATCAGAACAAAATAGGAAATGAGATGAGACAGGAACAGTAAACAATAAACAGTAAACAAGTGGGGTAACGTTTGCTCCCATAAGAAAACCTAACACAGAGTAACTTTTATTCAAGACTGGCACAGCCTTTTAAACTTGAATAAAGTCAGACAAATACATAGACGAACAATCTAATAGTGGGGGCAAAAAAACAAGCGCAGGCCAACAACTGATGTCTTTAGTTTTTCAGCAACTTTTTCCCTCCCCACACTTTCGTTTGGTTTCATTTACACCCTTCACTGGCTGCTTTTTTGGGGTGCTATTGGATTCTTTTTTGCACCCTTGTGGTGAGAACACCACAGTATTATGGACTGTGGTGTGTCTCTATTTGACGCCAGGAGCGCAGACACAACCAGCCGTGTCTCCCTGATAAGTTCCGACCCAGCGGACAAAAGGCCTCGGAGCAGGCAATACAAATATATCTGCCTTCAAAAGGGATTGCGATGGTTCCCTTATGCAGCTAGTGAAGGGTTTTCATATCTGTAATATATTTTCTTAAATTCACGTTCCCACTTTCTCCATCTTCAAACTCCCCCCCCCCCCCCCCCCTCCTCCTCCTTAAGTCCAAATCTTTGTCAAGTCATTGCTATGATAGACAGTTCAGGTGTTGGCCTGCGCTTGCCCGTAAATAAGCTTCGATCGAACTAAGCTAGTAGCTAAATGTAATAGAGTTTTGGTATCTTGATCCCATGGGTGTGCATTAATTATTTTCAGTAGATTTAGCCTTTGTCTTGCGTCATTTACCAATTTCTCAATGTACAACCGCCAGTTTAATTTACAGGTTAAGGTCAAACCCAGAAATTTTACATTTCGTGAATATTCTAATATTTTCTCATTTAACATTAGCTGAGGCAAATATTTAGGATTTTGCCCGTTATCAAAAAGAACTAATTGTGTTTTTTTTTTCTCCAGACAATGAAAGCCCGTTTTCAGTCATATATTGTTGATTTTATCTATTTCCAGCTGATATTATTTTTTCAACATGATTTATTGCTCTCTTTTTTGTGTCTTTCTAAGACTGGTATTCAACCAAATAGCTAGATCATCGCATATTGCACTAAATGTATATTACTGGATATCATCTCGGGAAGGTCGTGAATAAGTATAGTGAATACGATAGGTGCTATTGCGGAACCTTGTGGAATTCCTATGTTAACGTCTTTTGTTATGACAATGTCAACTAGGCTTTGATTCCTTGGAGCAGTCTCATTAGAACCTCTGTGATGGTAGTGACCATCCATTCCATGATGCCGGTCAGAGGCAGACCACTTGAAGTGCGGAGGTTACTATCACCATTGGGTGAAATCAAAAGCCAGTGACTTTCCAACTGACAATCCAAGAGATTACCAGCTGACAATGCAATGACTTAACCAGTTAATAATCTAAAAACAAATAACAACCAACAACCCGATAGCTTAACAGCCGACAATCCGATAGCTTAACAACAGGCAATCGATAGCTTAACAACTGACAATCCAAATGCTTATTGACTGGCCTTCAACGGCTTACTAACTGACATTCCACTGGCTTAAATTTTGACATTCCAATGGTTTATCAACTGACATTACAGTGGTTTACTAACTGACAGTCCAACGGCTTACCAACTGACATTACAATGGCTTGCCAACTGACATTCCTATGGCGTACCAACTGACAATGCAGTGGCTTACCAACTGACATTCCAGTGGCTTACCAACTGACATTCCACTGGCTTACCAACTGACATTCCACTGGCTTACCAACTGACATTCCACTGGCTTACCAACTGACATTCCAATGGCCCAATGGCTTACCAACTGACATTCCAGTGGCTTACCAGCTGACATTCCAATGGCTTACCAACTGACATTCCACTGGCTTACCAACTGACATTCCAATGGCTTACCAACTGACATTCCAATGGCTTACCAACTGACTTCCAATGCTTACCAACTGACTCAATGCTACCAACTGACATTCCACTGGCTTACCAACTGACATTTCACTGGCTTACCAACTGACATTTCACTGGCTTACCAACTGACATTTCACAGGCTTACCAACTGACTTTCCACTGGGTTACTAACTGACAATGCAGTGGCTTACCAATTGACATTTCAATGGCTTACTAACACATTCCACTGGATTACTAACTGACATTTCACTGGCTTACTAACACATTTCACTGCTTACTAACTGACATTCCACTGGCTTACTAACACATTCCACTGGCTTACTAACTGACATTTCACTGGCCTACTAACACATTCCACTGGCTTACCAATTCACATTTCAATGGCTTACTAACACATTTCACTGGCTTACCAACTGACATTTCACTGGCTTACCAACTGACATTTCACTGGCTTACCAACTGACATTCCACTGGCTTACTAACTGACTTTCCACTGGCTTACTAACTGACATTCCACTGGCTTACTAACTGACATTCCACTGGCTTACTAACTGACATTCCACTGGCTTACTAACTTGGCTTACTAACTGACATTCCACTGGGTTACTAACTGACATTCCACTGGCTTACTAACTGACATTCCACTGGCTTACTAACTGACATTCCACTGGCTTACTAACTGACATTCCACTGGCCTACTAACTGACATTCCACTGGCCTACTAACTCACATTCTACTGGCTTACTAACTGACATTCCACTGGCTTACTAACTGACATTCCACTGGCTTACTAACTGTCATTCCACTGGCTTACTAACTGACATTCCACTGGCGTACTAACTGACATTCCACTGGCTTACCAACTGACATTCCACTGGCTTACTAACTGACATTCCACTGGCTTACTAACTGTCATTCCACTGGCTTACTAACTGACATTCCACTGGCTTACTAACTGACATTCCACTGGCATTACCAACTGACATTCCACTGGCTTACTAACTGACATTCCACTGGCTTACCAACTGACATTCCACTGGCCTACTAACTGACATTCCACTGGCCTACTAACTGACATTCCACTGGCCTACTAACTGACATTCCACTGGCTTACTAACTGACATTCCACTGGCTTACTAACTGACATCCCACTGCTACTACTGACATTCCACTGGCTTACTAACTGACATTCCACTGGCTTACTAACTGACATTCCACTGGCTTACTAACTGACATTCCACTGGTTTACTAACTGACATTCCACTGGCTTGCTAACTGACATTCCACTGGCTTACTAACTGACATTCCACTGGCTTACTAACTGACATTTCAATGGCTTACTAACTGACATTCCACTGGCCTACTAACTGACATTCCACTGGCTTACTAACTGACATTCCACTGGCTTACTAACTGACATTCCACTGGCTTACTAACTGACATTCCACTGGCCTACTAACTGACATTCCACTGGCTTACTAACTGACATTCCAATGGCTTACTAACTGACATTCCACTGGCTTACCAACTGACATTTCACTGGCTTACCAACTGACATTTCACTGGCTTACCAACTGACATTTCACAGGCTTACCAACTGACTTTCCACTGGGTTACTAACTGACAATGCAGTGGATTACCAATTGACATTTTACTTGTTTACCAACTGACATTCCACTGGCTCACCAACTGACAATACAGTGGCTTATCAAGTGAGAGGCATACAGCTACGCACACGCAAGCATGCATACTCACCTACAAGTTATCTGTGAAACAACCGATAATAAAAATACTTGACGATGTCAGAATTTGGCGTTCATATCTATAGTATCATATAAGTTTATCACAAACCTAAACATACAAGCTTTTTTCCCTGAAATTGTGAAATGTTGTAAATGACTTAACTTGCGATTGATGCGCAAGAGAACACTGTCACAAAATCTGCAAAGTCAGAGATTAGTCCTTCCAATCCGTGGCTATTGGTTACAGCTTCTGGAAGTGACCTTGCCATACAAGCTGACAGAGATTCGACAGAGTATGGGGGAGATACCGCCCACCTTTGTGCGTATGGGAAATGTGGAGGAAGCTAACTTCTTTCAATAGGCTGTTGATTCAGCCAGGGTGAGTCTCTGCACGTTTGGCAATTTTCTTTCTCTTTTGTTCCCTTCATAGCTGTCAGACTCCGAACACACCGGCTGGTTTGTTAAAATCTTAAAAAAAATTTAATAACTGTGGAAAGGCGGGGGGAGGAGGGGGGGGGGGGGAAGCAAGGGTGAGAAGCTTGTACGTAAACGGACAGATTGAAAACAATGTGAAAATATCCTGTGACAATAGAGAACGGTATTATGCCGCTTCTGGCTCACCCGCTCTCAACCGGCCTTGGCCGGTCTCGTGCGGGCGACTCCAGAAGCGGCATAATACCGTTCTCTACAAAGGGCATGACTTTAATAACCAAAAAAAATAACGACTCCAGAAGCGGCATAATACCGTTCTCTACTAAGCATGACTTTAAAAACCCAAAAAAAAAACGACCCTACAAACATACATACTGTGTAGGGTTATCTGTTTTCAATACTAATTTACAAAACTTTTTAGATTTTAGTTTTTGTTTAATCCTATGTTTTTCTTGATCGTTTCAATAACATCATTTTCACACAGACATTCATCAAATGCGTCTCTGTCTTTCATGTGAAATAAAACTACAGTCTTTAACTGTTCTCTAAAGTCTTTTAAAACCGAGTTATATTTTTGACATAAAATCCACACACTTATCCCAGCATGTCTTCCACTGAAAGCCAGTTTTGATAAAGTGTTTCTTTTTTTAACTATGTCTCTTTCTGCCGAACAGTCATCTATAATAAATAGTGTCTGCGTTCCTTCAAACAGTCTATAAAACTGTTCTAAACACTCACTCAGTTTATTGCTAGGATCAACTAAATATATGTTATCATCTGTCCATATAAACCTTCTATCATGATATGCTTTGTTCCATTTAAGCGTTGGACAGAAAATCACAATGTGATCAAAATTATAGCGATAAACTGTTTGTAAAAGGTCTAGGACAAATATTGTTTTCCACAACCAGTTTGCCCACAAATCAATGAACAATGAGGAGTTTTTGTCATAAAGTTTAACTGCTCCATGGTTTTATAACAGGATTTAATCTAATCCAGTTATTGTTTTTATCATACTTTCTGTCAAAACTTGTTCAGTAAATAAAACCCTACAAGACCTAAATGTGTAAGATTAATCCAATTTAGTTCTGTAAGATTGTTTCTATTTAAGTCAACAGTGATTTTGTTGCTTGTTGTTATAACCTTAATATCCTCACCATTGTGAAGAACGACGATGGTACGTTAAGACGTTTAACGTCTAAGTTTTGCCAGCTAATATTAATTCCTTTATAAGGTCATCACTAACGCCCACAACCCCATCCCTCTCCACATCTTTAAAGACAGAAATTTCAAATATCATTGTGAACGTGTCTCCTAATTTTCTGCTTGGAAAGAACTGTAATTTTGTAGAAGCTTTCTTTAAAACCGTTTCTCTTCTGTGGAGGATGTACTGTTTTTTTTCCCATACGGCGTTATTTCAATCTCTTTTCCGACTATTGTCGTCCGGCATAAGACTTACATGTAAAGGGCCAGAGTTGAATGCTTTTCTGAAACTTTTTTGACGGCTAAAAAATGTAAATGGGCTTACGAATTCAAATTTTATGTCCCATTCTAAATATGGTTCCAAGTGCCATTTGAGGTCAGGTTTTCGAACTATTTATATTCATACTGGCCAACATTATTTGCTTCTACATTGCGTAGTTGTTCTAGTTTAGGAAACCTTTTGTTGTCGCCAACCTCTTTGCGTTTATAATCACCATCTTTAGTGTACTCAAAACCATACAAAGCGCCTATTTCACCGTTCTGTTCAAAGTCCTCAACGTCTGCAAGGTCTTTTAATTCTAAAGTTATACACCTCACAGGTGCTAATAAACCCCCTTGATCTTGGCCCCGCGCATTATTTTTTAGCAACAAATTTTTTATTTCCAAAACAATGTGCGGTTATCCAATTCACAACTTTCCTGTTTGTCGCGATTTTTTTAAAAGATCCGACCCTTCCAAAACAATTTTTTAAATGAAATTAGGAATTGAAAAATTTCTAATCGCAATATGCAGCTTTCCCTGATGGAGAGCTTTTAAAAAGTTGGGGCCTTCCATCTTAATTTTCATCATGCTCAGCTCCCCAAAATGAACAAGGTTGAAGTAATGAAAGTCGAGCGGATTTTCTCCTTAAGTAGTTTGTTTGGTGAAACTCTAAATCTTGATTTCAGCTGAAAACCCCAACATTTTAGCTAGCCTTTATAAAAATAGAAACCTGCTTCTTCTTCAGTTTGAAGAAACATTGTTTTCAGATTCGCTTGTTAAGTTTGGGTAATGTCAAAGTTATCTTGTTTCTTTTAGTGAGCAAAACCCGTAAAAACCATCAGGTTTGTTAACTGGCTAATTTTGGGTCCCTTTTTTTGTAATTTTTTTAATCTTATTATTCTTCTTTGATTCACTTATATTAAACCATACAACTTTGAAAAATTTCATAAAAGCGAAACCCCTTTGCTTCCGCAATTGTTATAAATAGCATGTTCAAAAAACAAAGGGGCTGTCTTGAGTTGTTTTTGTTACAAATTTTTTTTAAAAAACAAATTAAAAATGAGTGCATTCAAAATATATGATGAAAAATATTCTGTTGGCCCACTAAAATCTTAAAAATATGCAACCGATCTTTGCATTTCTTGATCAGTCTAAACGCCTTTCAAAAAGGGAGTACTCCATGGTCAAATATTTTAACCCTCCTTTTAAAAAAAAGACAATCCGAAAGTGTGGTTTAGTCATCCGTGCATTTTACCCGTTAATTTTGGTTTTGGCATAAGGGGGGGGTCGTATGCTTCATTAAAATTTCCCCCCGTCCTTTGTGAGGTCGTGTACGATTTCATTTCTATTACACCTTCAGACGTATTTTGTCTGAACTGAAAGCACCATTCAATGACAACCTTTTAAATCTTTCAAAACAGAATAGACATAAAGGGCTTTTAAAAGGATCGTAACGAATTAAATATTAACATAAGACAGACTTTAGCAAATTGGATCAAATCATGTCTGGGGGCCCCCCCTTATTTTTGGGGGTGCACAGAAAGAATAACTTGTTTGGAATCCCCCTTCACACTTTCTTTTCAGGCACAGTGTTCACCGGGGCCCATGACAAGAGCATAAAAAAGCATGGAAACATTTATCTTAGACATTTCAAGGGCCTAACTAAAGCGGAATAGAACGAATAAACGACTCTATTGTATTCTTTTGGTGTTTTGCTATTTTCGCAGCACAAACGAATCGAGCAAACGACCTTCTACGGGTTTTGATGCACAAAAAAATACTTAGCAAATTTAGAGGACGCCTTAATTCTACAGTTTTTTCCCTTTAAAGTATTAAAAGGTACAAAATGTTCTACAACACGCAAGACGAAAGTGGGCTTTGCTGTTGGCGGGGTTTATACATGTCCCTTCTGACCTGGCTCCAGATAGGAACAATAATAAACTAAACAATAAAATCCTTTGGGGCAAGAACAAAAAGGGGGAAAAAACAAAAAAAATTTCTGAGGCCAGTTGCAAGCAGAAACAAACCCCCCAAGAATAATCATCAACCCCCGGACCCAAACAAAAGACCTTTTGAAGAACCCAAAGAAAAAAAAGACCATAATAGAAAAGACAGCACTTGTTTTTGGATTAACTGGCCTAGGATTACTCCTTCTTTTTTTTACAAAAGGTCCCCAATATTAAGAGAAAACTAATCCCCAAAAGTGTCGGCATAAACCCAACTACTTTGCTTGCAGAGAAAAAGCCAGCTAACCCCCCCCTTTTATCCCCGTAAAAGTCTATCTTCCCGGCTAATTTTTTTAATAACCGCAAATGATCAAGCTGTTTTTTCCCCCTGATTTATCGGGCGGGGGCGATGGCGGTGGAGGCACTAGCCAGCACCCCCCACCCCCTGAAATGCCATCCCATTTATTATTGAAAACCTGGGGCTGTTATAACGTTTGCTAAGTGACCCCTGCTCTTAAACTGTTCGTATTCCGTTCGCTGCGTTGTGTCTTCAAAAAAAAACTTTGGGTATTTCTCTTATTCTGCTCACTTGAGTTCGAATTGTTTGGGTTAGTGACAACCTTTCTAGTTTTGTGATCTCTCTTGCTCAAGATTTTTAGTCTTGGGGGTTATTCTTTCTTTAACCCGGGCCCCCTAATTGGGTCATCGCCCCGAGTTTTTTTTCTCTTTTATATGCTATTATTTCACCCAGTTTTGCTAATTTTTTTAAAATTGCCTCTGTGGTTTTTAAAACACGATCAGGGGCCTCTAATTCCGCGTGGGAGGGGGGTCGCGTATATTTTTAAATGCTTTTTGGGGAAAAAATGGTTTTGCTTTATTTTTCGCCCGCGTTTTGACTAATTTTGGAATTTCCCGGGTTTTGTTTTGGTTATCTGTTGGAGTTTTGCAGTGTGTTTGAATTTAGAAACTGCCCCCCTATTTAATTTTGGTTTAACAATCCCAAGGCGACTTCGATCGCCACACTGAGCCTTTGTCTAATTGATCTCCCAAAAACTTTGTGGGTCTCGTTTGTTTGTAAGCTGAACAAGTTGTCCTTGGCGTTTTTCACTACAAATGGTCATCTTTTACTTAAAAATATCGGGGGATATAGTTTCGGGAGTCTTGTCCTAAACTTTGGTAAATGATCTGACCTTACTTTTTTAAATTTATACCGACTTTTTGGGTAATGTACTCCCGATTTCTGCAATTCATCTGCAATGAGGCCCCCGGGCGATGCCGCCCCCAAGGGGGAAACATCATTTCGTTCCGGGATTAAAAACATCATAATTTTCTTCACCTTCAAGCCTCCAGTTTCTTTAATAAAAAATTTTTTATTTTTTTTTTAAAAAAAAATGTCACAAGCATATGGTTAAATTTCTTGACCCGCATGGGAAAAGCTGAAAAAACCCTTTTTGGGCGTAAAGGGGAAATAAGGGGAATATTCTTTTCCAAATAATATTCCTATTGATGCGGATCAAATTTTTTCTGAAAATTTCCAGCCTAGGAGCAGATAAAGGGGATTGTCCCGGGGCTCTGCACGTCTTACTTTCAAAATAGAACTCGCTTCAAAACAGCCCCAAAAACAGACATTGTTCGAATCTGGGGCGGGCAATCGTTAAAAAATTTAATAAAACTTGAGGGAAGAAAATTTTCTTACATAATGCAGAAATTTCAAACCTATTTGACTTGGCTAACCCGGAAAGGGCTGTCTTGCGTTTAAAGGAATCGAAAATGAAAAAAAGCACTAAAACATAAAATAGGCGCCCAAACGTAAAGCGAAAAAAGGTTGTACCCGTAAGTTATGCGTATGGAAATCGTTTTTAAACCCCCTGTTTTGAGTTTTTTAAAAAGCGATCCCCCCTACTTTCAAGGACATTAAAAGACAGTTTGTCATATGAACTAACTTTTAATGACCAAAAAATATGTTTTTATATCAGACCGAAGCAAAGTACGCTTTTCTGACATCTCGTTAGAGTTTGAGTTTTTAGCAAACCCCAACTTCGAGGATGTCCAGCAAAATATCAGTCAAAATAGCAATATATTAGAAAGAGTGTTCATCATTCAAATATCCCAAAAGCAGGGGGGACACTTATGGAAATTTTAGTTTTAGTGCCCCGCAAATCGCTTTAAGGTATTTTTTTGCGTGTGAAAATGAAGGGGCCCTTCGAAAACAAAAACCCGAAATTTATTAATCAAATAACAAAAGTGCAATGTACATTTTAGGGGCCCCAAAAAAAATCAAAGCTACGGCTTAAAATACACTTTTTGGGAAATAAGAAAATGTTTGGAGGCGGGGGGGTGTAGAAATCGACAGTTGCCTTGTCTAAAGATCGCATCTTCACAGGTTAACTTGTATTATTTACCAAAGAAATCGTTTATGGATTTACCCAAGGTAAGGGGATAAAAAGTTTCATGGAAGCGGAGAATGTCGAGATATAATAAAACAAAAAAGTAAAAAGAAGAAGCGATAAACCCCTTAATGTTATTTTTTTTTTAAAATATGTGCCAGCTGAATATTTAGATAACATTGAAAAATACTTCTAATTATTTTTATTTTTAAAAAAGCATTTGTTCAGCTTTTTCCCAAAAAAAGGATAGTAGGCAACTCTGCGAAGAAAACCCAACATAAAAACTTTCAGATTAACCCAAAATTACACAATGCAACAAAATAAGCAGGCCTTTTAAAAAACAGCAAACCCAAAAAAAAGGTATTCTGGCCCTTTAATGCTGTTATTTTTAATCTGGAGATCAAACTATAAGCGCCGATCAGCAGGAACAGTGAGGCCCCTTAGCAACAGGCAAGGCCCCCGCAGTTACTCTAGGGGGTTTGTCTTTAGCTCTTTTGGCTATGTTCATTGGGGTAGGGGTGCTAGCAAAAAAAAAAAACTAAACTCAACCCAGCTATGGTTTACAATAACGTAAACTTAGTTCCTTTAAGTGATAAAATAAAGCACTACTGCTCAAACACCGGAAAGAAAAATTTTGTTTAAAGGCCCATTTTGCGACTCAAAAAGACAAAAGTTTGATTTAAAGAAAGGGGAGGGGAAAATTTTTTCAAACAGCCCGACCCCCAGAGATAAAAAAAGGGAAAGTTTAAAAAAAGAAAAAGAAAAAATTAAAACCCGTTCTAAACAGCCACATTAACAACCCAAAGGGTTTTATCTTTGTTTATTGGGCCAAGCACAAAAAGCCCGTCGAATTTATTAATTATTTTTTTTTTGATTTAAAAAAATATTTTTTATTAGAAAAGAAATCAACATGGTAAATTTTAAAGGGCCAACGAATTTTTGAAGCAAGCAAGAAAAATTTTTCAAAGCACAAATGATATTGATTAAAGTCATTAAACAAAAAGTAAGGCAAATGTTGCTCATGCTATTTTAGTTCCAAGTAAATAACAAAAGACCCCGGGTTTAAAATAAGTTAGGTTTTAATCGACTATGTAACAAAAAATGAAGAAAAAATAGAATCTGGGTCTCAACTAAACAGCAGACTATTCTTTCTCATAAGACTTAACACCCCTTTGGGGAACGAATGCTTTCCATTTGAGTGGGGCTGAAGAAGCCAAAATGAGAGGCTCGGTTGGTCAGAGGGCGAAGTCTTAAGATCAATTAAAAAGGTAAAATCCCGATTGTAGGCAAATCTTACTTTCCCCTCCCCCAGCATTAGTCGCAAAAAAAGCAGTTTTAAAAAATAAAGAAAACAAGACAAACAAATGTTTTATTGGGTGTTCTTTCAAGGCTGCATTACTCCCCAAAAAAAGCAGAGAAGGGTTCTAAACACCCTTAATCAAATTTTAAATTTAGGGGAATCCTTTCCGTTACGTGGGTTCATTTATAGTTTGAAGACAAAACAAAACCCAAAAACTTTAAAGTTTTAACATGGGATAAGAAACAAATCTACTACCCATTAAAGTTCAAGAAAGCCCAACAATAGGTTTCCCGAAAAATCATGTTTACTTACTTTTGTTTTCCCGGGGGGTACCGCTTACCATTTTACAAACTGAGTAGATTATTGCGCTACTTCAAAGCTTACCCTAAACAAGAATTCTGCAAAAATTTTTAACAAGAATTTCCCCCCCGCTCAAGCCCCAAGCGAACAAAAAAAACTTGTATCGACCATTGACTGGAATACAGAACAATTACGCCCCCAGAAGGGATAAAATTAGTTTTAAAACTGGAAAAAACTCAAAATTCTCCATACGTAGTTTGCAATTCGAAACATCAAGTTCCCTTTTAAGGGCCCCGCCACAAAAATTTGAAAAAAAAAGCTTAATGAGTAATCACCAATTTGTTCATTTGCCTTCGTTATTGTCGTTGGATGGCGTTCATTCAAAGCCAAAAATACAGAGGACCAAATGTGAGAATTTCTTAAACGCATGCGCAAGTGCTAAAACGTTTAATAATTGAATTTATCTGAAATCTAAAGACGCCTGAAAAACCAAGAACATATGACTTAGCCCCACATTTTTGGGTTTGCGGGTTTTGAATCAGTGAGGAAGCTAATCCCAAAAATAAGGACAATTGGGAAATTCCCCCAATTTAAATTTTTAAAATTTTAAAATAATATTTTTTTAATTATTTTTTATATTTAATTTGGGAAAATCCCAGGGAGCAAGCAATAGAAATCATTTTTTTAATAAAAGTTTTTTGATCAAGACATGAGGCTTGACCTCTTCCCTTTCCTAATGCGGAAAATTTTTTACCCAAAACTTTTTAGAAAGGGGGTTTAACCCCAAAACCCCCCAGGGAAAGGTTTTCAAATCATCCCCCAAAAAACCGTTCTTTTTAACTTGAAAAACAGTTTATACCCATCTCAATGGTCAGAGTTAGTTTAAACCCCATGGGAGTAATTTTACCCAACCCTTTGTTTTGGGGCGTTTTTAAAATTTTGAAAATCATGAACTTAAAGGGTTGCGTTAATTCCCCAGGGGTTCTTTTTAAAATTTTTGAAAGATTATTTTTTTCGATTTTTCCAAGCCATGTAAAAGGGTTTTGGAGGGAATTAATTGTAACGTGAAACAACAAAACTTCACTAGTCCGAAAATTAATTTTGTTTTGGCGAAAAAAATTTGGAAAAATGGAAACCTTTGCAATTTAAAATTACACTTGGATTCAAAAATTTTCTCGCCCAAGGTTTTTTTAAAAAGGTTTTTCAGAATTTATTGTTTCAGATCCATTTCTACATAATGAACCCATTGCGGGCCCAAAAGATGAATCCAAGAGAGCCCCCTAAATTTGTGCTAATTTTGTGGAAAAAAAAAAATTAGTCTGTCATTCAGATTTTCAAAATTTTATTTAAGAAACGGTTTAAAGTTGAACTGTTCATCGTATAATTGCTTTTGATCAAACAGTTCATGAAACCATACTCATAAAGGAACACTGATCTCGAAAAAATCCCAGTGTTTCAGAAAAAACTTTTAAAAATGATGAAAAAACAGCTGTTTTGAAGACTTGGAGAATCCCCCAAAAGGCAAAGATGTCAGTTAGTCCCCAGAGGAACAAAGCATTAAAAGGCTTCAAAACCTAATTTGGGGCTTCAAAAGATTCATGATCGCTTTTTGGCATAATGAGAAAAAAAAAAAGTAAAATTAGACAAACCTGTTTTTATCGGGTTTACCGTTTTAGAATTACAAAGCTTTTGGTTTAGAATTTCTTTATGACTATTTTAAAGCCCTTGTATCCTGACCCAGAGGGTTTACAAGATAAAGATAGTTTTTTATGTACCCCTACTGAAGACTTTTAAAAAAGACTGGAAATCGAAGTGGTAAAGGACAGCGGGGTGGGACGACGTCCGATTCCCAAAAAATTGCCTTTGCATTCTCGTTAATAAAAGGTTTTTGGAAAGGGTGAAGGATGAATTACTGGAAAGTGTCAAGGAGTTGTGGGGGAAGGTCGAAAAAGTACATATTTCGAGCAGGGAAAAAACTATTAAAAAGCAAAAGGGGTATCTCGCAGCGTTGTGCAGTCAAACAATCGCATGAAACTAAAAGAAACTTGTTTGCAATAGATTTTCATCATGACAAACGTAAAACTCGATCATTAAGAGACAAACAAATGTTGTAACAAGAAGTCATTTGATAGAAAAAACACAAAACGTGTGTTTGTTAATCCAGAGTTTTCATATGCAATCGGACATTGGAAACAACATAATTATATTTCTTCTTCACCGAGGGCTTCGCCGAGGGGTTCATATTTTTCATCAACTTTATTATAAGCTCAATCATATCTTCATCTAATTCAGCTTGATGTGCTCGAATTTTTTTTATTATTTCAAGATATTCTTTTCCCCAATTTGGGATTTTGGGTTGTAGGTGATCTGGATGTTTTAGCATGTATTGATTAATCCTCATAAATATATGTCTAATAGCAGAATTTTTTTCAAATGATTCTTGTAACATTTTCAAGGTCTCTTCCTTTATCATTCTTGTTTCGTCTTCCATTTTTAGACTCAAATATATTTCTGAAACTAATTAAACAACTGGAACTGTGTCTGGTGGGATTATCTGCAGTTCTTCTTTCACAAAGATCTTTGAGGAGCTGGTTGTTTTGTTGTGTCAGTTTCTCGTAAATAATACACGGGCGGATTCATCTTTACAATTCTTTTTATTTCATATGGATCGACACTCCAAACGGGATCTGTTGCCCTGATGCGAGTGTCCCCTTCCGCTTCCCCCGGTAAATAAAGGTACCTTACTTTCAAACCAAACGGTAATAGTTTGCTGGATGAAGACTCTCCTTCAACAACATTTATTGTTTTTCTTTTGATTGCTTGTACTGGTTTTAGGCCTTTAAATTCTTCATTATTCATTGCGCGCAAAACTGAGGGCAGTCTTCTAACCCATTCTGTGTTACGAGAATTGTCAATAAGCTCTCTGTGATACTGGTAGGAGAAAAGTCTTTCGGCTAACTGTTTGTTAAAGTTTTCAACTAAAGCCTGTGATCTGTGAACTCCCGGAATGCCTCTTTTAATGGTAACTCTATGTTTTAACAATAATTGGTTCACTTGGCCTTTAAATTCTTTTCCATCATCGACTTGAATCATGCGAGGGTAAGTTAGCGGGCCTCGTTGGTATATCAGTTGTATAGCGACAGCAACAGCAGAAGCACTCTTTTG
The DNA here is from genome assembly GCA_018398815.1 of Conus ventricosus. NCBI lineage: Eukaryota > Metazoa > Mollusca > Gastropoda > Neogastropoda > Conidae > Conus > Conus ventricosus. The sequence continues at coordinate 55,376,477 of CM031599.1, read as the reverse complement.
TGTTAATGGTTCCGCATCTTTGTATCTTGAAGCTATGTCAATGACTGTGAGTGCGTACTTAAATCTTTTTCGTCTAATCGTATCATGGGGTAAATATAGAAGGTCCATTTGATGGGTGTCGTTTGGAGTTGTATTCACAAAGTGTGGTCTCTGTATTCGTTTAGGTGCAGGTAAATAAATTTGCCAATCGCTTGTTTAGATAACCATTCTTTTGCTGTTTGTTCACTGACTCCTGCCGCTTGGCTTAGCTTTTTTTATTGCCGTGATTCCCTTCCAATATCCTTTTGGTGAATAATAGATTTTGTTCATTTTATTCAGCCAATATTATGTGCAACAAAATACACAATGGTCATACCAAAGACGATAAACACGATTTCTTGCATCTTTTGTTTTTCTGATGGCTGATAAAAGTCACTGAATTTTTGGCGGGGCAATGTCTCGATCGGTTTGCCTGTTACAAGATAATACTCTTTTATTGCCTGATCAACATCTTTAAATGTGTAATCTGCATGTCCCTGTTTTTTCAGTGTGTTATTAATAAAATCTAACTGCTCAATTCTCTGCTTTTCATAGGTGTCTTGTGCTGCGGCTAGTTGCTCCACAGCTTTGTTATGTCTTTTTCTCTCGCCGTCATCCCGCAGTTTACTAAATGCGTAATTACTTCCGCTTAAAAGCAAGCGCATTCACCACAGCGCCACCTATCATCATTACGAGTGAAGCCATTTTTTATAAATGTATTTTTTATTTTTACATATTGATACTGTCAGGAATTATTCCTTGCTTAACTAGAAAATCTTTCGTAGCGAACGAAGCTGCTATAACAGCAATCAGCTTTGCTGAATCCTCAAAGTCTAGCTTGCCAAGATCTGCCAGTTTTAATTCTTAACAAGCTTTTACCAAGCATTGTGTATCCTATACTTAGGCCACCAATAACAGCAGAATGGTATACAAGGTTGGCAATAGTTTTTTCGGTGCTCATTTTAAAAATATAATAATTATAATTAATAAAAAACATGAACAGCGATGATCTACTACAGCTACAGGGCAGCCTAAACCTTCCTGAACTTACAAATGACCAGGTTGATGACCAAGCTATTATGCCCAAAAAGGAAAGGCTGTATTCTTTGGCAGCATGTGGGGAAAACAAAACAGTTCCTCGGAACTGAATTCAGCATAGAACAGATACAACAGATGTCGCCACAAGACATTATAAAGTATCACAACAGGTATGAGGCGCAGTTGGGGTCGAGAATGGTAAAAAGTGTGGGGCAAACGATTCTTAGTTTGTACACTAAACTAGTCAGTAGATTTGCCCCATTGATTCTGAACAAGACTTTATGTATGATTTAACACAGGATCCAGTTTTAACAAAGTCATTAGAGTCTCTAAGCTGTGATTTATATTACAGATTGGAACATTGTTATCGCCGTTAATCATGGATTAATTACTTTTAATCATATAGATTTATTTCCATTCAAAATGACCGAGCCAGAAAATCAGCAGAACAGAAAACATTGAATCAGGAAACATTGAATCAGAAAACATTGAATCAGGTGGAGAATATAACCAGTAAAAAGCCCCCTCATGCTGGACGCATTGCAGCAGGAAAAAAATTAGCTGAGTGGAACAAACAAAAAAAATTACAGTTACAATCACAGAATATAGCTCATAATGAAAACATAACGCCGCCAACGCCAACAGTTAATTCATGCCAGCTCCAGAACAAGAACAAGTTAATTCAAGGCGCCAAAGTCTTCATGGAATATTGAACTTAAAACTGTTGTCATTTTGGCGTCATTGCTGCTGCTGGGGGCGGTTATTACGGTTATAAAATATATAAACAACGCTGGCAAAAACAAGAGCCCAAACAATCTCCACCACTAAATACCAAAGCGAACACAACAGCACGCTAAAACCGCCACAACAAAAGTTCATATTGATCCATTTGTGATGCAATAATATTTTAAGAACTTAAATTTAAATTTTTTTGATAAAAATAGAACATGGCGTATTATAAATGATGAAGTCAATAAATAAAGACATGGAGTCTATAAAAGACATTTCCATAGACCAATTGTAATCAATGTGGTTGCTTAGGATGTAAGAACTTCATTAATATTTATGCTGACCGATTTCGCGCAGAGAACGCTGAGCAAGACATCCTCAGCAATGACGCTTTTTTTTGAGGCGTGTGTGTACTATATTAGACATCTACTATTAAGATAAAAACATAGATTGTATTTTTTTTGATAATTATAAGATAACTTAAATAAGAACTTGGTTGTACTTAGAGGATGACTTAGTTATGATCTTAGGTTAACTTGAGTAAGAACTTGAGGATGACTTGAGGACGACTTGAGTAAGAACTTAGAAGTGACTTGGGGGCAACTTGGGGTGACTTAAGTTAAGAACTTAGAAGTGACTTAAGTAAGAATTGAGGACAACTTGAGTAAGAACTTAGAAGTAACTTGGGGTAACTTGAGTTAAGAACTTAGAAGTGACTTGGGGCAACTTGAGTTAAGAACTTAGAAGTGACTTGAGTTAAGAACTTAGAAGCAACTTGAGTGTGTGCATGCATGGGGTGGGGGCAGGCGAGGTGGGGTGGAGCAGGGGGTAGGGGCGTGTGTGCGTGTGTGCGCGCACCTTTGATTATTTATAAGAAACAAATGGTTCAGAATATAATATAGTTATTATCAGTAAAACAACAAAACAACAACAATAACAGCATATATACAAGCACGATCGCACGCACACATGCACAAACATTTAAAAATAAGGGAAGTGCTTGCATAGGGAAATGTGAAAGGGTTTTATGGTTTGCGCTTGAGCGCCGTAAATTCAAGACGGCTGTCAGTCTCTCTGTCAACTGAAGATTATTCAAAGCGGCCACCAAGTGCATTTATCAAAAGCTGATTTAATAAACAAGACAGTTGAATAAAGTACACTCTGTGGCCGCTTGAAAAAGCAGCCCAAAAAGTTGAAGCAGGACGTTGAAGCAGTGAAGACAGGCAGTGAAGCACAGCACGTCTAAACAGCAAACACAACAGCAAAATGTCATTTCACTATATACAAAGTCATGGGGCAGCAACAAGAATGCCAGTGAATCAGCAGTGTTCCAATACAGGTTGACCTATTTGAGCGCTACAGGCAGTTGCCGACCTACTTCAGTGTTACAAGCAATGACAAGTATTGCTATGCTTCGCTGGTTCTACTCTTGCGATGATTGCGTGCATAGTCAGAACCATTGATGCGGGTATTTTCTCAGCCAGTAGTTCCGAATCTCCTCGCTGCTCTCAAACATTGCATGGAGCTCCTTTTTAAGGTGGAAGATTTCATAGAAAGACAGCCCAACTGTGCTGAATTTGGATATGTATGGATGCAACAAACGGGCTATCTCTCTCAGTCTCCGTGCATATGAAGGGCTAATTCCAACATTTCCTTCAGCCATTCATCCCACGTATTATTGTGAGTCCCTTTCCTTTCTTCCGCCGCAAAAACTTGAAAACAACTTCTAAAAGTCCTCCGTATTGCAGGTTAAAAGCCATTGTGGTTGCTTCTTGTCTTGCTAGTTGTCTATATCCATCAATCAGCTTTTGAACAGCACTTTGCGATGATGTAATTTCTTCCAGATTGAAAAAGACACTTCTTTCCTGACTTTCTTCTGCACATCAACAATTTGGACTGTAAATACATGTGTAGTTCTTTGGATTCCTTGTTGTTTTGGATTTCTTGCTTTTCCTCCATACAAGGCGGTGAGTTTTCGTTTGGGTTGTGAAGGAAGTTTAGGTAGTTTCTCACTTGTAGATGGGCCTGCTGTTCTAAGTTCATCCAAAACATGAAGAAATTGAGAATGGTACTCAAGATGTTCTTGAAGTATTGTCAACTGAGAAATACTCCATGCTCTCTGTTCTGTCATGATCAAAATGCTACACTATGTAATCACCAACCCAAAACTGAAGCTAACTAAAGTCGAGCACTTTCTCACTGAAAATTACACACGTCTTGACGCCACAACACCACCAAGGGGAATGACAAACAGCTAAGGCCGTTGCCAACGTCAACAACAGTGCTGGGCGGATGTGACGTCTTTTTACTATCACATGATTAAATCTTGACTTATGATAGGAGAATGTAAGAAACATGTCTATATCTGTTTTACCCAGGCGGGAATGACTGAGCAAGATCCTTTCAGTCACTTATAGAAAATCTCGCTATTCAGAACTGCAGGCAATAGAAATCGATCGCTATTCATAACTGCTGACTGGCTTTACAAATCCAACGGTTGCACGAGTGGAGACCGCTAGCTTTGCTCTGATGCTTCTATTGAAATCTCTGGGGAGTGCCGCGCTTCACTGCATGCCTTTAAAAAACAACCTGCATAAGCCAATCTCTCTCACCTGCAGTGTGTGTGTGGATTTTATGCCAGAAATATAACTCGGTTTTAAAAGACTTTAGAGAACAGTTAAAGACTGTAGTTTTATTTCACATGAAAGACAGAGACTCATTTGATGAATGTTTGCGTGAAAATGATGTTATTGAAAACGATCAAGAAAAACATAGGATTAAACAAAAACTAAAATCTAAAAAGTTTTGTAAATTAGTATTGAAAACAGATAACCCTACACAGTATGTATGTTTGTAGGGTCGTTATTTTTTTTGGTTATTAAAGTCATGCTTAGTAGAGAACAGTATTATGCCGCTTCTGGAGTCGCCCGCACGAGACCGGCCAAGGCCGGTTGAGAGCGGATGAGCCAGAAGCGGCATAATACCGTTCTCTACAATTCACAGTTGACGTAGTCCTGTTTCATAACCTTTGTCTTCAATCTCCTTTGTTGTAAATCAAGTGAACAGTTGTGCAGTGATCTATCCTTTTATAACTCTTCCGTAAATTGTGAGCGAAGATGGTGACCAATAATTGTCAACTTGTATTCCAGTTGAACGCATCCTGGCCAATCAGAACCCTTGACAGTCCCGCAAAAAGCGCTGAAAGACTTCTACATGACGGACAGCATCAGATCAGCCGAGCGTCGCCTACCATGGCCAAGTGTGTGCATGCTGCCAAGGAGGCCCTGGCTGCCAAAAAGTTATTGGCTTCCCCAGCCAGCTGGGGTGTAGCAGGACTGGAGCGGCACTATGCTGCTGGAAAGTCTGAAGGACCGACTGAAATGTGTGGATGGTCAATGAAGAAGACAGAACTTTGAAGTGTTCCTGGTTCAGGCAATGTCACATCTCTCTAGCCTGAATCAGACCACAAACTTGTAGGAAAAGGATGTGAACTGTATTGTTTTGCAGGAAAGAGGTGTGCTTAGGGAATACGTATATTTCGCAGGGAACAAAATTTGGGTATGTACGTGTTCACACGTGTGTGTGGATAGATAGATAGATAGATGGATAGAGAGACAGACAAAAAGATAGATAGATAAACAGATGGATAAAATAGATAGATAGATAGATAGATAGATAGATAGATAGATAGATAGATAGATAGATAGATAGATAGATAGATAGATAGATAGATTGATTGATTGATTGATTGATTGATAAACAGATAGAGAATCGATCGATAGATATAGATTTCTCTCATAATCCTAGAATATACACGTATTCCATAAAAAGGCCATTTCCTAGACAAATTCCCTGTCCTTTATTTCTTAAACACATTCCTGACAAGGAAGAACAAAAGTTGACTGCAGGATTCGTTGCAAAATGAAAAAATAATAAAGTTTATAAAAACCTTTTGGTGGTAGTCGAATCCATTTGTGAGAAAACTGACGTTTCAAGCCATAGGCCCGTTGTCAAAGTGAAAAGAAGAGGACAGTGTAGACAGGAAAGTCTATGTGAGAATTGGGTGAGAACATTTCATTTAATGATTAAGGTGGACCAGAATAAAGTCACTGATCACTGTTCAGGTGTATTGAGCTCACATAGACACACACCACAGTTCACACAAAGACACCAACACACACACACGCCCCCCCCCCCTTTTTTTTTTTTACCCACCACAACCCCCACAAAACCAAATACACACACACACACACACTCACAACACCCAACCCCCCCCCCCCCCAACCCCCACCACCCTGCACCCGCACCACACACACACACAAAAGGAGGGGAATAAATGGAAATATTCACTATTTAGCCTACTGAAAGAAAAAGAAACAGGGGCTAAAGAGGGACAGGACAGAGAGATTAAGGCAGAAGGGCCCTGGCTCAGCTAGACGTCAGTGACTCTGATGTTCATCCCAGCTGGCTGTGTGGTGCCCAAGCGGCTGATGACAAGGTTCTCCATGTGCTTTCTGTACACACGGTCTCTGGGGTTCTGCCACACTGCTGCTATCTTCGCATGACTGTAGCTGTGATACGGACCAACAAAATGTTGGCCTACTGGGTTGTTGTGGCCCAAAAAAAAAAGGGGGGGGGGGCGTGTGTGTGTTGCTGTCTTTATGTGAACTGTGATGTGTGTCTGTGTGAGCTCAATACACCTGAACAGTGATCAGTGACTTTATTCTGGTCCAACTTAATCATTAAATGAAATGTTCTCACCCAATTCTCACATAGGCTTTCCTGTCTACACTGTCCTCTTCTTTTCACTTTGACAACGGGCCTATGGCTTGAAACGTCAGTTTTTTCACAAATGGATTCGACTACCACCAAAAGGTTTTTAAAAACTTTATTATTTTTTCACATTCCTGACACTTTCTCCCAATTACTGCTTGACTTTAAACTGAAGCTGTGAGTAGATATCATCAAAAAATAAACGAATACATATTGAAGGACCTGTTTGAAGATTCAAGAGGGATGGTAGACAAATCACTCGTACAAAAGGTAAGTCATTTTGAATAAACTAAATTTGAAAATATACTGTACTTTAAAGTTTTTCTTATTTTGCCAACAACGTGAAAGTCACCACCATGTATTCAAACAGATTTCTTGACGGTTGAGATTTGTGATTGTTGAAACTAATAACGCTGTCTAAAATTGTCAGTTTAATATGATTTCACTTGCTTATTCACTATAAATCATATACTCAACTTGCCTTCCTTAGAGCTGCACCTCTGGCTGGTAAAAATCGTATTACAGGGTCAAATCTTCACAAATTGTAACATCTGTCGCTGTACTTGGATGAGATTATGATATAATTCGTCTTTTGTCTATGTGTAAAGTAATAATTACAAGCTACCAACATTCCAAAGAAAAGGACTCTTGTTATACTGAAACTATTGCCAAAAATGTTAATCTCATTTTGGTGACAACTTTACCCATGGGATGGCTGCAGAAGACTTAACAATATTTATCATTTTGCCAAGTTTGCTGACACTAATGCTAACACTTGCTTACAAATGCCAACGTTAAAAATCACCATGGAACACACACACACAACACACACACACACACACACACACACACACACACACACACACACACAACGCATGCCAGCACTCGCGTACAAACGCACACACACACACATGGACGATCAGATCTGTGTGACTACACAGACTCACTTCGTTTACTTATGCGAGTCAAAAAGATTATTTTCTTATTTATATTGGAAAACAATATTGTGATCAGTTATGTTTGTTACACAATTAAACCATGAAAAATACAAAAATACGATACCTTCTACAACTCAATCTGTATTACAAGTAAAAACATAAATGATACGTGATGGAATTTTAATTGTAACCAACTAACACGCACGATATGGCATGTGCATGATAAATAATGCATCAAATCCAAACCTCCAGGAAAATGTCTGGAAATATTCAAGAATTAAGGACAAGAAATGTTTCTGAGAGCAACTTAATTTTCAAGGAATATGTCTGAACCCTAAAATTTTCTGGTAATATACGGGTAAAATAAAGAATATGAATGTATTTGATTTTTCAAGGAAACATAGATCTGCATGCTCCCTAACTGTACATTTTCCCTGTGGCCTGTATACTTCAATTCACTATGTGGATCGGGTCTTCGTGACTTTCATCACTGTGGATTTTGTGAAGGCTGCATTGAAAGAAAAGTTGTTTCAGTTGTAGTTTTTGCGGCCACGAACTTTAATTAAATTAGATTCAAACTTTCCCATGCGTGGTTTGCCTTGTACCTCTTGTGGATCTTGTTTTTATTGATGTTAGGTATTGTCTAGGAAATTGCTTCGGAGGTACAGTGACATGGTAAGAGATAGAAAGGAAATTGTGATTAGACAAGGTTATTGTACTTTAATGGAATCAACTTGCTTACGTTCGTCATTTTTTTCTATCTTGGAAAGTTCCTGTATGCGTTTTTAAGTCTGTTAAACTTCCTTCTCTGTCTCACTCATGCAAATTGTTCCCTTGATGTTCCCCTAGGGTAAACTTCCATACGTTCGTTATTTTTTCTATCTTGTAAAGTTCCTGTATGCGTTTTTAGGTCTGCTAAGCTTCTTTCTCTATCTCACACACGCAAATTGTTCCCTTGATGTTCCCCCTGGTTAGCAGCGGTGTTAACCAGGTTTACACTACCTTCCCTCAAAAAAAGCAAGTGAACAGCTATTCTTCTCCACTGTCCTTGAGCATTTTCTATTAAATTCATATTTCTTCATCTCTGCCAGGTTAGTCTATATATCTATTCGTTTGGTTCGTTCAATAGACATGATCAGTTAAACGTTGATCACCAGTAAACTGTAACATCTTCCGACAAGAATAGAGCTAATAAAGTAAAGTGGTCATAGTCAATGTGGTTTATGTTTGCATGCACATGCTCACACGTACACACACACGCACACACACCACACACACACTCACCACAACACACACACACACAACACAACAACAACACATACTGATGTACACACCAAGTACTAAGAATAGAAATTCACATATGGTGCACACCTCACGTTGTATATCATACACGTACACCATTGCATGGCAGAACCATGTGGCGCCCACATAGCATACTGATGACATGAATATTTGTTCAATTACTATAGCTAAAGAGACCTCGCGCAGACGCATTCAAACACACACGCACTACAACGCTGCGCCCAAACACAACACACACTACACACACACAATCACACACACACACACAACCCACACACACCACACAACAGATCGGTGACTGGACCCTCAAACACTCTAACCTGAAGAAAGAACAGTACTTAAACGAGGACAGGAACCGTATAACAACAAAACATAACTCTTGCTCCATAATGAAATATTACAACCCCATCACTCCAAACGAATCCTGCCATTTGACACCAACGGTCAATAGAGAAAGGACAGCACATAGGACACAGAAGCAAACAAGGAACACCCACCCCCCCCCCGAAAGATAATCCATAGAACCCAAAAGCCATCACCGCTGACCCTCTGACGCATCTACATGCAACAACAACTGGAGAAATGAACAATGTACAAACCAAAACATTACTCCAATACCGGCACGTCTTTTCGATCTTGAGTATTCCAAACCAAACCACAGGATGGATCAGTACAAATGCATGACAACTCATTTTGTTTGACTTGAAAACAGTAAATATCAAAGAAATAGGGTAACGCTTGCTCCATTTTCCCAGAATAATAATCGTTCCCTCTCTCAATTACGATTTTTGCCATCTCACTTCACCACAATTGTCAGTTCAGAAAGATCTGGCGCTTGTCTCTTAACTACACTGGCAGCATAACCACAGAAGCCAGACGATGACATAAGACGAACACAGCTCCACATGTCAGGAACAATACAGCCATACACTGTTACCTCACCATCACTTCCAGATGGAGGCTGAACAGCCTAGCCTAACAGGATCACGGACTCCCAATACTAAAGGCATGAAAAACCCCAACAAAGATATTAAATGCTTGCCAAAAGGCCAAAGTCAAACCCCAAGAACATTATCTCGGGGGGAAATTTAACAAACCCCCAAATGCCAATAAATGGAAAACACGACTGCATCAAACACAACCCCCCATGCAAAGCAAAAAATCTAAGAAACACGCAAGAACAATATGCAAACAAAAACAGCCCCAAAAAAAAATAACACCAAACCAACATAAGAAAACCCTATTCCCCAAAAATTTTGCTGTAACAAAACAAAATGCTTAAATAATTTTTTTTTCAATCAATCCTTTTCCCGACACACCCCCCTTCCAAGATTAAACTCCCGTTTAATTAAAAAAAAACCCAACATCAGGAAGGATTTTTTTTTTTTCCGGAAAATTTTGTAAAAAGACTTCGACACCACTATCCATTCGAGGCAATCCCATTCGACACTGACTCACTAAAAAAACCATCTATCACTGCTACCACACATAGGCTGTTTTCCAGTCAAGCCCCTCCTTCTAAATTTAAAAATTAGTTTAATAATTTTCCCCCTCGATGGAGGGTTTACTGAAATTTTCAAAGACTCTTTTAACGTCGCGTTCCCCGGGTATCTGGTGGCATGTTACCATTACCGGGGGTTTAAAGGGAACCCTTGGATGACACCGGAGTTGTTGGGCCCCCCAAACCCCACCACCTTGTCAAACGGTTCCCCCCTGATCGGGGCTTTCACCAAGGTACTGGGGGTTCCCCCCTTTGCAACCGTCTTCTGGCACTTGAAAATGTCTCAGTATTACCGTGTCCTGACACATGCCTGGGCCCAAAAGAAATGCGAACACTCTCTGCTTTTCTTCTTTTGCCGAGATTTTCCCCACATAGGCCATCGTTCCCATCTTCGCAGCAGGGGAGGGCTTTTGGAACGCACACTTGTGTGAGACTCGCTCAGTCTCGAACTCGTATCAGGACTTCGCTTGTAATTTTAAAACAACTCCCCCTTTCCCCCGAAGAACCCAGATCCTGAATTTGCCCCTTCTTTTTCTCCTTTAACGTTGGGTCATTTTTCTGCAGATCCCCATGCGTCCCTCGGAAACGCAGGACCTGGTCTCTCATTGGGAAAAATGCTGGGATTTCCTTTTCCCTTTCTCACCTGGGGCCTTGTTCACTGCGCCATGTAGTAGGGTTAGCAAAACGGGATTTTTGGTAAGCACCTCCCTGTGACTCTTTGCAAGATTCCCCAAACAACACTCTTCTGCCGATTTTCTTACCAGAACCATTTTCTTCCCTACTACAACGTGATTCGATACAACCTTCGCTATGGGAAAACATGACGGCATCTGGGGCCTTTCCACACTACCCGGGACGCTGCCGGTGTTGTCTGGACAAGATACTCTGCCACAACAGTTAGACTGCCCCAGGTTTTTCCCCCCCCCAGTCCCTTTACAAAATCCCATTCAAAGGCCCCCTTGCTCTCGGCGAAAGTCCTTTTGAGCGCAGGGAAAAACATAATTCCGGGGGGTTTTTTGATTCATCTGCTTGTAGCCCCCAACCGCCCTCTGACACTGGTTTTGGGCAGAATCTGGCAATAGGGGCCCCTTTTTTTCCCCCACTTGTAGCCTCGCGTTGTCAAAGGTCCTCGGCGAGGACATCCCCCGCGTTCTCCTCTCTTGCCCCCAGTCTTGTTCCCCCGGGGGCCTTCCTCCCCTTCCTCTGACCATTATCCGTTCCCTGAATATTTTTCCATTTTAGCCCCCCCCTACTCTCCTGGCCCCAGCCCCTTCGTGGCCTCCCGCTACTTCCCGGCTTCCAGGGTGTGCTTTTTTTTTACCCAACGAGCCGGTCTGGTGATATCCTTGTACAACTTCTTGGGGGATGAGGCTAAACCCCACGACCTTCCCCCCACCGAGCAGCGCGCCCAATGAGAAACATGCCCATCCTCGCGAGAAGTGGGTAAACGTCTCTGTCACGTCCTTTCGCATTTCCTGAAATTACGCTTGTATGCGTCAGCGCCAGCCGGGGTCCCGAGTAGCTCATCTTCACCTCCGTGTAGTTAGTTAAACTTGGGGGGAGAGCCTAAGCACTGTTTCCCTGCTTGCCTCGCAACAATGCAATCGCCGCAGGACCGAACCTTTTCCCCCTCGGCATAAATCACCCTTGTCAAAATGGGGGAAAGTACGCAAACTCCTCGTCATCCCGCAGCGGATCAAGAGAAATATGTTCCTCTCACCTCCTTTGCCTTGCGTTCTGCCTTGACGCTTCAGCCGAAACCCTCCTCCGCATCTTCCAATGTTTATAGCCTCCCCCCTTTGATCAGAAGCCCTGGCCAGCCCCTTTCTTGATTTTGTGCTTCCTCCTCTTTTTTCTTTCCTCTTTCCCTTCAATATCCCAGTTCTAATTCTTTCCTTTTTTTTACCCTTTTTTTCCTCCTCTCGAAACTGTTTTTTTTCCCCCTAGTTTTTTTTTTCTAGCCTGTTCTGAAACATTTTGACTGATCCATTTGAATTGAACGGGGCTTACCCTCTAAAACCCATCCCTTTTCCCATATCATTTTAGGTTTGAAAAAACGTCTTAACTTTTCTTCCCCTGGGAGCGTCCTTTCCTCGACATTTCGAAAATTGCCCCGATCCCTCGGCACTGCAATGGGCCCAAACGTCCTTTTCGTTTCCTCGATTTTTATCAGCCAGTTGCCAAAAACACTACTAGCTTCAAACCAAGAGGATAAAGGTGGGAACGACCACGCCTTTGAAAGTGTTCCAATTCCCGATGAATACACACCGTCTACCATTAAACACACACACAAACCGACCTAGAGGCCAGGTATTCCACGGGGCAAAGGCTCAGTGATAAGGTCCAGGATCTTTTAAAAACTAAACGTTTTCACTGCTTGTTCTGAAGGGCCCTAAATACACCCAAAATTACATAAAAAACACTCACCCAGTTAACAACGCTACTTCCACCACCGCACCTCATCCTCCATTTACTTGCAATAGTAAAATGAGTATATAAAATAAAAAGTAAATTTAGCATAAAAGGGGCCATCACAAGACACTATAGACGCCCCAAAAGCATTTTGCCTACACTGCCCGAGTTTGGCCAGCCAAAAAAAATGTTATGCCTAAACCCGGGCGTACCACCACCCGGGAAGGATCGTGCCCAACCACACTCCCCCCTTTCCCCACCTTGGGGCCGATAGGTCCTTCATGGTTTTACGGTCTGTTGTGTTCCAAAGCCTTGCACCACCTTGCACACCCAATGTCACCTAATTTTGCTATCCTGAACGCCCCTACCTAAACTCCGTACCCCCCATCTCACCCAAAGCAGGCCGCTAAGACCCAAACCCCTTGAGGGTAGACAGAGATGACAGCCTAGCTTTAAAATGTCTTCCCGACACACAATGGCAGCATCAAAACAAAGGGAAACTTAATACAGGTTTATTTCTTTCATCCCCAGCCAAAAGTTTTAACCCAACCCACACCCCTGCACCCGACGAGGAGACACACACCCCAAAATTTAAAAGACCAAGGCAATAAACCAAAAAAACATCACGATTTTACACAATCTTTTCGATCAAAAAACGGCCCTTTACTTTCTGCATCGACCACTTTTCGATTATACACCAACCGGAACCCACATGGCGAACCGAGCCGCCCCCAAGCACAGCTGAAAGGGCGAAACACACGGCACATTAAAAAAAATGTCGAACCCCCGAAGAACACCACGAAGGACGAATCACACGGGACATTAAACAATGTTTAACCCCAAAAGAACACCATGAAGCACGAGATCCCACGGGACGTTAAACAGTCGAACCCCTTTAAAAACCCCTGAAGGACAAATCCACGGGACATTAAGCAAAGTCGAACCCCCGAAAACACCACGAAACACAGAGAATCACACGGCAACCCTTTAAAAAATGCGAACCCCCGAAAAACCCCTAAGCACAGAGAATAAAAACGGCACCTTAAAAAAATGTCAACCCCCCAAAAACCCACTGAAGCACGAGAATCACACGGCACAATTTAAACCGTCGAACGTCGAAGACGAACCGCGATTCGCAAAGCACATAAAACCCTAGCCGAAAACCCCAGTTTACAAAACCCGAATCCATGGAAAAAACAACAACCGCCGATTAAAAGCCCCTAACCAATAAACCCCAAAAGAATACACGACGAACTCCGCTGATACGGGAGCCACGACGCAACACTGACAAAAAATCCAGAAAACTGCAAGAATGAAAAACAACAAACCCAAACAAATACCCTGCCAGGTTGGGCCCAAAACCCCTCCGCTTCCCCAACCTTTTTCTTCCCGCCCTTTTTTTTTTAAAATAATGTCCTAAAATCATTTTGTTTACTTTGACGTCATAAAAAATATTGGTTTACGTTACGTCACAATATTTTTCATCCAAATAAAAAAATCGATTTTTACAAACGCAGGATAACAAATCAGAAATCACCACAAAACGTACCCGAAACCAGTTCACACAAAAAAAACTCCTTGCTACCAACCCCAACAGACAGCATAACCCCGATGCCCGACGATGCATAGGGCCGCTCCCCATGTAGGAACAATACACCAACAAGTTTACCTCAAACAATTTCCGATGAGGCTGAAACAGCCCCACCTGAAAAAGGTACACGGACTCCAATATCTAAGGCAGAAACCCGAACATAGATTTACTTCTTTCCCAAAAGGCCAAATCAAAAACCCAAGAACTCTTTTTTACGGGGAATTGAAACCCCAACGACCAAAACATGTGAAATATACACGACTTGCACTCAGCACAACCCCCCGACAAGCAAAAAATCTAAGAACAGCATGAACAAAGCAAACTTAAAACCCGCACCCAAAATAAAATAAAAAACGCAAACAACAACATAAGAAATCCCTATCCCAAATTCTGCTGTAAAAAAAAATGCATTAGTAAATAATTTTTTTCAATCAATCCCTTTTTTGAAAACATATCATTAAAAGGGGATCCCAGAAAGTTTGAATTTTAAAGAATAAGCTAATGAAGAAGTGGTCATAGTCATATTGGTATTTTTTCATGCCATGCCCACTACACACACACGCACCAAAACACAACACACACACACACACACAACCAACACACCCCCACCCCAAAACACACACACAACCACACAAATTTGATTACACACCTGTACAAGAATAGAAAATTAAAAAAGGGGCACACTCACGGTTTAAAAACACACCACTTGCTGGCAAACCTTGGGCCCCCATACCATACTGATGACATGAACTATTTTTTTTAAATTACCTTAGGCTAAAGGAACGCTCGCGCAGACGCATTCAAACCAAAAACACACACGCGCGCGGGCACACACCCCAAAACACCACACACACACCACACACACCCACCACCAACACCACAACATACACACACACACCACACACACAACACAGATCGTATGGACACACTTCAAACCAACCTAACCGGAAGAAAGTTTAAACG
>CM031599.1:55341212-55358712 GCA_018398815.1 Conus ventricosus | reverse complement strand
ACAGTCTGTTGTGTATTTCTTTGTGGAGAACTTCATTTAGAAGCCATGGCAATAGTCCTCAGCGTCTCTCAGTTTTCCTTCAGGGCATGATACATTTCAAGCGCCAGTTGATTTATCTTGTGACAAAATGATCTCTAGGCATTTGCAACATCGAGCCATAACACGCCGAGGTCCTTTTTTTCTCCGCACAAGTTCTTTTGGATTGCGTCCCAAATCAAACTGGCATGTTCTGTATTTCGAGACACCCACAGGATGCTTCCTTTTGGACTGACTAGTCCAAGTACTCATATTATGTGACTTTTTCTTAAATCAGCCTTGCTGCCATTACAGAGAAGATTTACTCCCTAAATATTCAGAACTGGCTGATGTCATCTCAGTTCTGCTCTTTGTGAATATATATTTCATCATGCTGATCTTGTCACTTTGTGGAGCCACTTAAGGATAGTAATTGAAATGTTTCTTTTGCAGCAGATTGAGTATTCCATTAGGTCATCGCAGAGAATTGGCTCTGGCTTCCCTTGCCACTTTCCTTGCCTCGTTCAGTGTTGGTGGCTTGCTATTGAAGTGTCTCTCTAGCACTACAGGCCTCAAGACCCTGGATCTTAATTGGTGCTTCGTTTTGAGGATCGGAATATGTTTTCCTCAGATACTGGTTAACAATCTCTTTGTTCTAATACTGCCTGCTGGGATAGCACAGGCACGAACCGGAAAATATCTCTCAGGAAGCGGTTTGAGGTATTCTTCTCTTTGCTCCTCTCTCTGGCTGATTCGGCTTCGCCGAGGGCCCTGCGTCATGCTTTCAGTTCTTCCCAGAGCTTCTTTAACCCTTTCTTTTCAGCTTCTGAAACAGCCGTCATCTGTTTCTTTAAGTTCTTTTTTTCCTCTTCTGGATGTGATTCATCCCTCCCTGGCGTCTGTATTTTGATGAGATGTCTTCATATTTGATTGCTTCACTGCATTCCCACAAGTTTCATGTGCAATGTTTCCACAAGGTGTTAGTTTTGTAATCCAGTGTAATCGTTCCTATCAGCGCACCCGGTCCTTGGACTATGTTCTCATTCAGCTCCTCCCTTCCTCCTTTGCACCAACTGGTGGCAAGCTGAGATCTCAGTTTTGGCATTGACAGCGTGTACAAGTTCATTGTCTGTATATCAGTTTGGATGTCCTTGGCACCGTGATTTCACTCTGGCCTTCGTTTTCTGACGTTTAGTGCAGTCTGCTGCTGTTCGTTCATGGTAGTCTCCATATAGCCCTTTTTGTCCTGTGGATTTTCTTCACCACCACCACCACCCCCTCCACTCCCGTTTCTTCAACGTCTATGGCGAGGACTTTGGATTGAAAGCCAAAGTCCCGTAAGCTGCTGGACACCTTGGCATACTTCTTAGTCTTGAAGATGTGAGCTCACTCCATTCTGCTTTTCATATGGCACTGTGATTCAGTCAGATTTTTTTGTTTTTTTGTTGCTGTCCCAACTTCTGTGCCACCTCAGTGGCAGTACAACCCATGCCGCTCATTCCGACACCCCGTCCACAGCCACAGCCCGGTCGGTCCCACCGCAGCCCCGGCATCGGCTATCCACAGGGAGCAGTCAATGTCAAGTCGTCAAGAGGCAACCCATCGGAGGAAACACTGCACTGCCGCCGAGTCACTTCGGTGGTGTTCAGTGGCGCCTGTTCTGAACCAACATACGCAGGACACCACCTACTAAGCCCCCTACTCACGACAATAATTGCTTAGTCGTGGAGCCGGCGTGAGTGAGCTCTCCCTCCGGAGGGCGCCACCACGTCTGTCCAACGACAGACCCCATGGACTCGTCGATACTGGTGACCCCGACGGAACCAAACCAAGGTCACAGAAGTGGAGAGGACATGGAAACTGAGGTCACCATGTGAGCAGGGCATGAAGGGCCACAGAACTTGAGACTGTTTTTTAATGCCGATCGATGAGAATGAGGATGATAAAGATGATGCTACGGATTTCCATTTCGGCCTGAGACTGCATGGCAGGGCTGTACTCTACGCTTCTTTTCATAATACATCTCGGTGTCAACAAGGCCCAAGAGATACGCACACCTGCAATGTTGGTCAGGAAACTTGAGCAACACTCTAAGAGATGCGTCCAGTAAGTGGATGAAACTCCACTGTGTAGTCCCAGTCTTCCCACCTGAGCCTGTAGCAAACTCAACTCTGGGTAGGAGCCGGTCGGGGCAGAAAAATCACGCATGACTCAGATGGGAATCGAAGCCGCGACCTCCCAGCCGGGAGTCTGCGACGCTAACCACTTCGCCACGGCGGCTGGTCTCAGTCAGAATTATTTGTTTTGACGAACCTGAGTGAAGTACTAATTTGGTTTCATGCCACTCTTCCTGATTATCTCTGGATGGATGTTCCATTCTGAGAGATCTGCTGCGCACTCCGGGCCATCCACTCTACCCAGTCAACCCCGCTTCCACGCTCTTCCAGAGCTTCCTGCATGCCGTGTAGAGTATTGTTGCTTCTGGATGCATAGTCATTCCTCTGGCGGTGGTAAGTACATGTGCCATCTTCTTAAGCAATTGTTTGCATCTCCGTGCGTACCTTCCCTGGGTTAGTGCTGCTTTGCATGGACTCAGGACATGGTCCATTGTTGTTTGCGCGACAGAGCAGGCATACAGGGGCATCTAATTTGCCCTGTTTCTCTGGGCTTGAGTTCGAGGCCAAGAGGTAATATACAAATTTGTGGATGAAACTGATTCTGATTTATAATATGGTTAAATGAGGAGGACTGCATCTCTCCCTTATAGATACATGAACGCGACGTAAAATCAATTCTTTTCAAAAAATTTTCTGACTCAGTTGAGTCTGAAACTTGTTGAACCTGACAAGTCATTGAGATAAATTACATTTACAGAATGATCGCACTTCCTGTCTTCATTTTGTTTTCATCCCAAAGTACGTACAGTGTTCTTTTTCTTTACAGCTTAAAAATTTCAGGAAAAAATCTGTTGTTTCCATGATTTTCATTCTAGTTTACGCATCATAACTGAACTTAGAGTACACCGAAACGAAATGCATTAAAACAACAGTTACTAGTCACCATCTGGATGACAGTTCGGTATTTGTGGCACCTACGAATTTTTGTCGTTGCCGAGTCTGCTGCGCTATACACGTGCGCAGACTAAGGTAAATGGTTTTCTTCATAAAGGAAGCTTTCATGCGCCCCTGAGTATGCTTCCCTTCTAGCTGCATGGTACTGAAAGCGCTATGCCACGAAGGAAATTTCATGTATCCAGTAAACTGTGTAGTAAAAGTTTAAATCAGTACATCTTTGTTGTCATTTTACCAAAACGCCCTTGACTTTTTTCAGTCTTTTAAGAGAAGATTTACCATACATCTGTTTTCATTCATATGTACGCTACATAAAAAAAGATTGATATGCCGTCATGAGCATGGCGTTTACACACTCACCACGTAGGTGCGATCAGTCACCGGGTATTTACGGCGCAGGCGGAACATGCCCAAGATGGCGACGGTTTCTCCAGAAGCTCTCATCAAAGAGTAGGTCCCAAGCACAGAACTGATGTCGTCGGCCATCAGCACCACAACAGCGGCAAACACCGCCTGTGAGAGTACAGTAAAATGGGTCAGGTTTCTCTGTGTGTGTGTGTGTGTGTGTGTGTGTGTGTGTGTGTGTGTGTGTGTGTGTGTGTGTGTGTGTGTGTGCGCGCGCGCGCGCGCGCGCGTGTGTGTGTGTGTATATGTGCGAGAGAGAGAGAGAGAGAGAGAGAGAGGAGAGAGAGAGAGAGAGAGAGAGAGAGGGAGGGAGGTAAAATAGGGGCTTTGGACAGGTGAAGTGGTGGTGTTATTATCAAACTGATTATCATACTGTAGCCAATCAGCTACACAATTTTAAATCTGATGATCCTTGAGTTTGAATTTGAAGCCCACGAGGACTGTAAAATAACGAGGATAGTTTACATGGCCCAAGGAAAATGAATGTATCAGCATGGACCAGAACACGGGAAAATGATTATGGCAATTGAAAGGCACAGACCGTTGTTCTTCATCATTCTATCATCTCACAGTAACAGATTGCAGGAAGGTCTTGAAAGATCCACGAAATGTGTTGTTGCCAAATTTGTTTGGTTTTGCACCATGACACATCAGTGGGCAAGGAGGAATGGTTAATGTCGATGTTTCTCTCAAGGAATTTGAGGGGAGAGAGGTCAGAAACAGCTCTGATAATCATTAGTATTGAAAGTGGGAGAGAGAATGAAAACGAAAAGAAGAATAGCATGCTGGACTAAACTGACAAGCTTGCATGTAACAGGGCTGTGAAAGAAAGTGCTCACAACAATCACTGTTGAGTTGACAGTTTATAGATAGGCTGCCTTTCAAAACCTAGTCTTGGTAGTCTGACATGACATAAACTGGCCAAAAGAAGCTAAGCATACTAATACCGTTTGGTTTTGCTGGTGATGTCAACTGGCGGAGTGACAGATCGATTAAGGAGTACAAGTCACATTTCTCGCCGTTCAGGAGGTGAGGTTTCGTTACCTGTAAGCTGACCACCATTGAATTAGTATCTGCGTGTTTTGTAATCTGACAGTCACAGAGCACGGACTGGTTCCTCCTCACAGGCTCTCGGATCAGGTCATCAGGACACTATGACGGACTTCTGGACAGTCAGGGACCTCCCGAACTCACGGCACTCCGTAGCTGAAGAGGTTTTGTAAGAAGTCTAGTCCTTCATTTTGTCCATCCACAATTTATTTGGTCTGCCCTCTGGCAGCTTTGATACGACCTTCGTGGTTCACTAGGCGATCAGAAAAACATCATGCCTTGACGTTTCTGCATCTGATTTGCATTGTCCATATTCCACTAGACCTAGCTGAAGGTCTGGAGCATGAAGCAGAGGCGAGATCCTTGATGCCGGCGTAATGCGTTGAGCTGCGGTCTGGCATCGCCATTTGTCCCATGTTGTCATTGCCTGACAGGGTCCGGCGTGGTCGGTTCCCCTGTGATGATACTGACACTGTCTCGTGTTGCCGTTTGGAGATGTACAGACACGGTCTGGAGCGTCTGTTGTCCAACACCTCAGTTTCTGGGCCAGGTATCGGTCTGCATTTTTTTCAGGGCTCCCACTCCCCACGAATTCGCGTATCTCAGCGGCATGTAATAAGAATCAGCAAAAAAAATATCTACAAGAAAAAAAAAACAGAGAAAAAAGAGAACCTATTCCCCCCTTCCCCTCCCCTCCCCTCCCCTCCCCTCCCCCTCCCCCCTCCTCCCGCCCTTCATCTCCCACCACATTAAAAAAAAGAAGAAATCGGCAATGGAATCCATGGACGCTGACAGCGTTGTGGGCATGTTAACAGAACACAAAATCTTGTGTAAACTTCTTCGCCTGTGCGGGCAGCCGCCACTTGGTCTACCCAGTTGAAGGTAAAATAACGCACAATGCTACAAATGTGAAAGAGATTGACAAAAGCTTTACGAGCAAATGCTCTTGGTTGTGGTTGGACCGAAAATTGGACAAGACACCACATGCTTAGATTTACGTCAGATGGCACCATTCTGAAGGCAAGTTTGAAGTGTTTTCCGGGTGAAAATGTGCATGCTTGCAGGACCTTCCCATCCACCCCCAATACCCTTTGATTTTCAGCTCTTTTTGCTTTTCCTCTGTGATAACCTTTTTGTTCATTTGCATCCGCCCAGAAGGAGAGATCCCTATGTTTATTTGTAGAATAATTTCTCCGCAAAAGGGATGGAGCTGATTTCACAGGTGGCTTAGTACTGCAGGCTGAAACTGGAACAAACTTAAAAAACTACTGTACTGCTGAACGACACAGACAAGCAAATTACAAGACAGTACACGACGCGTTTTGACCCCTTTGGTCCTCTTCAGGCAACACTGAAGACAATGAAAGCGAAGAACAAGCCATCAATTATCTCCTCAAATTGGGAGAATTCCACATCCACATTGCGCCCAATTTGAGGAGATAAGTGATTGGAATCCACATCCATTTTGCGACCAATTTGAGGAGATAAGTGATTGGAATCCACATCCATTTTGCGACCAATTTGAGGAGATAAGTGATTGGAATCCACATCCATTTTGCGACCAATTTGAGGAGATAAGTGATTGGAATCCACATCCATTTTGCGACCAGTTTGAGGAGATAAGTGATTGGAATCCACATCCATTTTGCGACCAATTTGAGGAGATAAGTGATTGGAATCCACATCCATTTTGCGACCAGTTTGAGGAGATAAGTGATTGGAATCCACATCCATTTTGCGACCAATTTGAGGAGATAAGTGATTGGAATCCACATCCATTTTGCGACCAATTTGAGGAGATAAGTGATTGGAATCCACATCCATTTTGCGACCAATTTGAGGAGATAAGTGATTGGAATCCACATCCATTTTGCGACCAATTTGAGGAGATAAGTGATTGGAATCCACATCCATTTTGCGACCAATTTGAGGAGATAAGTGATTGGAATCCACATCCATTTTGCGACCAATTTGAGGAGATAAGTGATTGGAATCCACATCCATTTTGCGACCAATTTGAGGAGATAAGTGATTGGAATCCACATCCATTTTGCGACCAATTTGAGGAGATAAGTGATTAGAATCCACATCCATTTTGCGACCAATTTGAGGAGATAAGTGATTGGAATCCACATCCATTTTGCGACCAATTTGAGGAGATAAGTGATTGGAATCCACATCCATTTTGCGACCAATTTGAGGAGATAAGTGATTGGAATCCACATCCATTTTGCGACCAATTGGGAGATAAGTGATTGGAATCCACATCCATTTGCGACCAATTTGAGGAGATAAGTGATTGGAATCCACATCCATTTTGCGACCAATTTGAGGAGATAAGTGATTCGCTCGTTCTTCGTTTCATTGTCTCAATGTGTTTGTTTTGCCTGAAGAAGACCAAGAGGTCGAAACACGTGGTGTTTCGTCTCGTAATTTGTTTGTCTCGTTCGTCCGCTTCACATGTGACGATGGGTCTTCTCATGATAGACACACTGCATAGTGGAACATCACGGACAACAATGGACAGAGTGTTGCCAATAAACCATGTAAGGGGCAGGCCAGAGAACCCCATGAATATAACAATGAATTGAGAAGACTGACCAGCACGAGGCAGGAGATCAACGGCGTCTTTCTGGACACGTTGACCATACTGAGGACCTCTGGAAACAGGCCGTCACGTCCCCCAATAAAGTTTATTCTGAAACGGATTAAATTAAAGTGTCACACATGTTCATTTAGGCTGATTCAAGGTACCGATAAGACTGGGTTGGGAGTTGTTTGAGGTGACGGAGTAAAAATGATCTCATGACTGGAAAATTGGAGACAAATACGTGTCTCCTAGATAATGTGAAGAATCAATCAGTCATGAAGTCGAAAATAAAATAAAACGTGAGTGAAAAGTGGTCGTTCAGAGGCCCCTTTTGAGTCTACATCATTGATTAGCACTCACGGTTTCTCTCGGTGGCAGTGTTTATCAATGATATGAACACAAAGAGGGGCCTCTAAAGTAACACTTTGCCCCCGTAAGCCCTTGTTTAGAGGAAACGATGAGGTAAAAGACAGCAACAATAAACGTCGTCAAGAAACAACATGCAAAAACTCCGCAGAAACGGATAAAAAAAACCCCACCAGTACCTAGTTGAAGTGAAGATGATGACGTTGACGATGCCGGTGGCAGAAATGGCGATACAAGGGACCATCACCCACATCAAGGGAGGCACTGTCATCTCCGTAAACACCTGTTGACATGATTGGAATAATGCTGTTGACAACCTCGCTGTTAATTGATGTTCAGCGTGATGAAGACGAAGAGTTCGATGATGACGACAGGGCAACGATAATGACGGTACAACGATAATACAGAGGAGTGGGATGTATACAGGGAAAGGAATGCTTTTGACAAAGAAGGCAATTTCTATATTCTTTCACACTCTGGGCCCACTCTTCATGGATGATTTTCTGAGTTCTTGTGGATGGTGATTCTTCTCCATGTCCCCTACCCTCTAGTCATTACATCATCATGACTGAGGGTGGGCAGTCTCTAGTTACTGTATTTCTGATAACGTATTCACAAACGTCGAAAATCTGTCATGTTTGGGGCTACAAATGGAAATGCAGAGACGTCCAAATTATAATTAGTATCAGCCTTTGCTTTACAAAAGGGTATTCAGTGATCACGGAGTAGGACGCGTTCAAATTCTTTTAACACTAATGACCTTGTAGCCTGTAAATATAACATGGATGTTCCGTTGAAACGTGAACAAACGAGAACTGTAACTCACAGCAGCCACAGCGACGCCCGACACGATCTGTGGCACAGTGAGTACAGCATGGTAGGACACAATGGCCAGGAGGTACAGCACTGTCGTCACGACCACGCCCCCCAGAGTTGCCAGCGGAATGTTTCTGGTGTCGGAGTACAAAAAAACACCACCAACGAACATAGCCAGTAATGAACTTTTGTTCCGGACACACATATATAATCTTATATGATACTGCATATCAAAGCCGCGCGCGCACATGCACACACACGCGCGCGTGCGCGCACACACCACACACACACACACACACACACACACACACACACACACAACACACATCTCTCTCTCTCTTATTACATCATGACTCCAGGTGGGTTTTATGATTCTGTATATCAGTGTATGTCCTCTCCCTCTACCTATATATCTCTCTTTATCAATCTACCTATCTATATACAAACATACACATCTCTCTTTCTTTGCACACACACACACACACACACACACACACACACACACACACAATATATATATATATATTATATATATTATAATATATATATATATATATATATATATATATACAATATTAATGTAGTTAAAATACCCAAAATGATTTTGATAGTGCTCGACCCTTGGGGAGCAACATTTGTTAAAATAGGTTTTTTAAAACAGAATCTACAAATTTGTTTCGAGCGCGTTGCGCTGTCATCAGGATGGTTTTTGGTTTGCCCACCGCCGATGTTATATTCGTGTGGGGCTCCCGTTTGCGGTTGTTTGCACGTGCGGTTTGGCTGCACGTGTTTTTGGGGGGGCTTTCAGGTTTTTGTTTTGGGTGTATTCACTAACAACGATTTCCATTTATGCCTGCAGTTGTTTACTATTTCTGTTTTGGTGTTTAAAGTTGCTAAGTGTGGTTTGCATAGTATTAACCATTTTTCAGTTAAACATAGGTTGCACCTTTTTGAAACATTGCTGTATGGTGATGCTCTTTTTATGATTTTCCAGGATATATTGTAGCTTGTTTTTGCGTCTTTAAGTTTCCAGATATATCAGCTCAGTTCTGTTTGGATTTTATATTTTTCTTTATTAAATGACTGTTTGTGGTTTGCATATCTGGTTTTGAAGTGGTTTTCAGTGATCCCTATGTATGTTTCTTTTTCATTTTCTGATGTCACAGTGGCTTGGTATACAATATTGTTGTGAAGGCATTTATTGCTCAGGGGGCACTGCTCTTTTTTGATGCAATTGCAAGATTTCCTTTCTTCACTCTTCTTTGCTGTGTTGGTTTTCATTTTATTAGATGCGTCAATTAAATTTTTGAGGTTGGGCATGCATGAATACGATAGTTTGACAGTGTTTTTGTTGAATATTTTATATAGTTTGTGTTCTTTTGGGAACGAGGTTGTTAAAATTTTAAAGAATTCTTTTCCTATGTTTTTTTTTAGTTTTCCGTCGTATGGTGGGTTGTACCATGTGATTTTTCTTTTCCTGTTTTTCTTATTTCTATTTGTGTTATTGTCTGGATTGTATTGTAGTTTGTAGTTATACCCACTTTTTTGCAGTGCTTCTTGATATTCTACTGCTGCATTGTTGAATACTCTTTCATTGCATGACAGGTTTGATAGTCTCTGATTTATGCCATTGGGTATGGCTTTTAATACAGATGGTGGGTGGTTGCTTTTGATGTTTACATAGATAGGTGTGTCATTGGGCTTCTTGTATGGTTTATATATGTAGTTGATGAGATCAAGCGTTATGTCTAAGTAGTTTACTACCTTTTTGTTTGCTTCAATGGTGATTTTTAAGTTGTGGTTTTGGAAGATTTTACATAATTCTTTTTTCTTCTTTTCAATGGTTCTTGGGTTGTTGGTTAGTGCAGCAAGGCCGTCGTCTCTGTATAATCCAACTTGTTTTCCAAGTTGTTTCTTGATGTTGGATAGCATAAATAGTCCGACCAGTTCGCATGTTTTTGCACCGTCATATGATCCCATGGTTACGTCAAATGTTGAGTTTCTGTTCGTTTTTTTGATCCAGGTTTCAATTTTGCTGTACAGTAGCGTTTTCTTGGTGTGGAAAATGATTTCCATTTCTGACCCTGTTATGTCTGTATGGTTACTAGCAAATTTCAGAGCTTTGGTGAGCAGTTCCTCATCTATGGATGGGTAAAAATCTACTATGTCGAATGTGATGAATACCGTGTTGCTTTGTTTATCAACCAAAAACCATCCTGATGACAGCGCAACGCGCTCGAAACAAATTTGTAGATTCTGTTTTAAAAAACTATTTTAACAATATATATATATATCATATATATATATATATATATATAATATTATATATATAATATATATATATATAATGCTGAACAATTAAGTAGTGTGGGGAAACAACTGCAGGCTAACAATTCTTCCATCATTATAATAATCACTTGGCAAAGATTTAAACTTTTAAAAAATAAAAAGGAGGGGGGGGGGGGAGAGGGGTTGAAGATGAAGAAAATGGAACATAAAATTAAGAAACTATATCATAAATATGAAACCCTTCACTGGCTGCATGAGGGAACCATCGTAATCCCTCTCAAAGGCACATTTATTTGTATTGCCTGCTCCTAGGCCTTTCGCCCGCTGGATCGGACTCATCAGGGAGACACGGCTGATTGTGCTCTTGGCGTCAAATACAACACACACAGTCCATAATTCTGTGGTGTTCTCATCACGAAGAGTTAAAAAAAAGAATCCAACATCACCCCCAAAGCAGCCAGCGAGGTTGAAACCAAAGTGTGGAGTGGAAAAAAGTTGCTACAAAACTAAAACCATTATGCAAACAGTATAAAATGTAGGGGACAATCTTTTGAGCCTGTGCTTGAGGATCCATTCATAGATGTATATATATATAAATATATATATGTGTGTCAAGTCAAGTCAGTCAAGTCAAAATTATCTTTATTGAGGGTTAAAAGAATAAGCTTTGCAGCTTTTTTTCATCCTGCCCTCACAAAAAAGCATAAATATCAATCACAATAGTGAAAAACCAGAACTCGAAGCAATACATACGTATAAATCAGAAATATACAATGTAATGAAAACAATGAAACAATTAACAACCATTAATCAATATTGTGACGGACAATGGACAACATGTCAAACATGGGCAATTAAAGACATTTGAGAGAGAGAGAGAGAGAGGGAGAGAGAAGAGAGAGAGAGAAGAGAGAGAGAGAGAGAGGGGGGGGGGGCTGACAGATAGCAGAGAGACAGATAGCATTGATAAAGAATCCAATAGACAGACAGTCAGAGAGAAAGAGAGACACAGAGAGAGAGAGAGAGAGAGAGAGAGAGAGAGAGAGAAGAGAGAGAGAGAGAGAGAGAGAGAGAGAGAGAGAGAGAAAGGGGGGGGGACTGACAGATAGCAGAGAGACAAATAGCATTGACAAAGAATCCAACAGACAGACAGACAGACGTCAGAGAGAAAGAGAGAGAGAGAGACAGAGAGAGAGAGAGAGAGAGAGAGAGAGAGAGAGAGAGAGAGAGAGAGAGAGAGAGAGAGAGAGAGAGACAGAGAGAGAGAAAGAGGGGATATGCAGCAAAATAGATAATCATAAATTACTTTATAATTTGTCCATCAAATATTTTTTCAGTGCTTTTTTAAACAGTAGTTTAGAAGGACATGTTTTTAAAGTAGAAGATAAATTGTTCCATGCCGTTCCTCCGGAATATATGAAGCTAGATTTCTAAAGATTGTTACGGGTCTAGCAAACGAAAGTTTGGAACATGTCTATTTTCATTATTTTCAAGTTTCGGATAATTTTCTTTGGAGCTATTCCCTTAACTACTTTATACATGCATAAGCATTTATTGAAGAAGAGCCTGTCTTTGAATGGAAGAATATCTAACTTTGTATAGTCATCACACTGTCAAGGAATTAGATTTTAATTGCACCAACTTTATAGCTCTCTATGTAAACGATTGATTTGTTTCAAATTTGTTACACTAGAAATATCCCATAACGTAGACGCATAATCAATGAGAGATAAAATATGTGCATGAAAAAAATAATTTCCTCGACTGGAGATTCAGAAAATGTTTTATTTTTGATAATTGATAAATCCTTTTAGAAAGACGTTTTCCAAGGTCAGTAATGTGGTCGTACCACGTTAAATCATTATCGATGATAGCCCCTAGTACTTTATGAGATGTTACCTCCTCTAACCCTTTGGTCATTGACATATAGCGCTGTGAACGGGGACCTCATTTTCTGCCTTTTTTGCCGTGAAGTCACATACATACATTTCGTTTTATTTGCATTCAGGGACATGTGGTTCATTTCTGTCCATTTAGTCAATCTGTCGATGTTGTTCTGAAGGTTATTTACAAGAATCATAGGATTATCACTGCTAAACTGTAATGAAGTGTCATCAGCAAACATTTCACAATCACAGTCTATGTATAAAGGCAAATCATTTATGTAAATAGAGAATAGGAGAGGTCCTAATACTGATCCCTGTGGGACACCAAATTCCAAATTGAGTAATTCTGACCGTCTGCTACAATTTCAACTAGTTGTTGACGATCAGTAAGAAAGATCTAATGAAGTCAATTGCCTGGTTGATAGCTTATAGTGTGCAAGTTTTTTATGAGAAGGGAATGGTTATAACATCAAAGGCTTTAGCAAAGTCGACAAAAAGAATTCCAGTAAATACGTTATTATTTATATTTGATAGGCAATAATCAGTAAGCTGTATAAGAGACGTATGGCAGGAGTGATTTTCTCTGAAGCCTGACTGATTTTCATGAATCAAATCATAATGCTTAAAGTGAGAATATAATTGTCTTTGAATATGTCTTTCAAGTGGTTTTGACAAAATGGGTAATATTGAAATAGGTCTATAGTTGGACGGATTGGTGGAATCACCATTTTTGAACAAAGGTATGACTTTGGCTTGTTTAAATATAAGAGGAAATCGGTTTTTATCAATGCACAAGTTGTAATATAGGTGAGTGTATCAGCGATAGCAGATGAGGCAATTTTCAGTATCCTTCCATCAATTCCATCTAAACCTCTTGTTCCAGATTGTTTTAGACACATTAGCCCATAACACACTTCATTTACTGAAATTGACGGTATAGTGAAAGTTGAGGAGATGTTTTTTAGAACAGCAATATTGTTTTAGTTCAAGTAAATCATTTCGATTTGTATCATCATTTACATTATGTCCTTAGCAACATTTGCAAAATGAAAGTTCAAATCTTCCGGTGAAATATCCTTTATTGGATTCTTAACTTTAGAGTTCGATTTACCATTAGTTAAAAGATTAATTGCCTTCCAGATCGATTTTGAATTCTGAGAAGAGAATAACAAATTTGAAAATATTTTTCTTCGTTTTTCGTTTCATGGAATTCACTTTGTTTCTTTGTTTTCTAAATTTTTCTTTGTCCTTTAACTTGAGTAAATGATCTCTTTTATGTATGTCATTGTCTATTTCCTTCGTCAACCACGGGGGTTTCATAGTATGTTTTACTCGTTTTCTAACAAGGGGAGCATGTTATCATATATTGAACTGAAAATGTATACCCAGTAATTGACTGCTTCATCTGGGTTTCTTATCTGATAAATATAATCTAAGCCCGAGGAAAGTAAATCATCAAGAAATGCATTTTTGTCAAAATGTGTGAAAGATCTGTAAAAGATTTCTTATGTCCCAGCTTAGGAATTTTTACAACCTTTCTCATCCATGTAAAACAAACAGATGAATGATCACTGCATCCGATTTGGGTCCTCCCCAGCACCTTCGGGTGTTTCTTTTCTTCTTTGCCTTAACTAGGCTGACCCTGGAGAAAGGTCCAGTGGCGGTGAGAAAGACCCACTGACCGCAGGGAAAGTCCTGTTGACAGTGGGAAAGACTACAACTTTGGATTCTCTCTTGAGGGCACATAAGACCGTATGGCGAAAGCTTGGCTGTGTCTGGAGTGGCACTGTCTTCATCTGTCCGTGGGCAGGGGTGGTTGGGTCTGTGGGGTGTGCTCGGCAGCTGGGGGTGGTGTTTTTCGCCGGTGGGCTCTGCAGTCATGAAATACGGGCTGGTACACCCATGGGGGATGCTACTTTGAGGCTGTTATGAGCTGCATCCTGTAGTCTAATTTACCTCTGTTCGGGAGCAGTTATGTCCCTTGATGTCTTAATGGAGTGTCCTGCGCGTGCCTGTACCCATCGTCAAACACAGCGCAGGCCTCCAGGGGTGGTACAGGAAATGCTCAAAGGGGCGGTGAAGACATTTGGCTTTTTGGGGTCCTCCCCAGCACCTTCGGGGTTTCTTTTTCTTCTTTGCCTTAATGGGCGACCGGAGAAAGGTCCAGTGGGGGTTGGGGAAAAAGACCCATGACCGCGGGGAAAGACCTTTGACGGGGGAAAAGACAAAAAATTTTTGGAAATTTTTTCTTTTTGAGGGCACATAAACCGTTTGGGGCAAAAAGCTTGGCTGTGTTGGAGGGCACTGTTTTTCATCTGCCCGGGGGCGGGGGTTGGTTGGGGGGGTGGGGGTGTGCTCGGCAGCTGGGGGTGTGTTTTTCGCCGGGGGGCCCTTGAAAGCCCATAAAATTTAGGGCCCGGGTACACCCATGGGGGATGCAAACTTTGAGGTTTGTTATGAGCGACCCTGTAGTCTAATTTACCTTTTTTTTGGGACGTTATGTCCCTTAAATGTCTTAATGGAGTGTCCGGGCGCTTTGCCTGTCCCCATCGTCAACACGCGCACCCTCCAGGGGGGGTTTACGGACTGCTCAAAGGGGCGGGGGAAGGGACAGTGTTTTCTCGGGGTTCCCCCCAGCACCTTGGGTGTTTCTTTTTCTTCTTTCCCCTTTAACTAGGTTTGACCCGGGGAGAAAGGCCCGTGGCGGTGAGAAAGACCCACTGACCCCCGGGAAAAGGGTCTATTGCAGGGGAAAAGACTACAACTTTGGATTCTCTTTTGAGGGCACAAAAGGGCCGTATGGGGGAAAGTTTGGGGCCCTGTGTCTGGAGGGGCACGCCCTTCATCTGCCCTGGGAAAGGGGTGGTTTGGGGCCCCTGTGGGGGTGCCCCGGCAGCGGGGGGTTGGTTTTTTTTTCGCCGGTGGGCTCGGGCCAGTCATAAAAATACGGGGCTGGTAAACCCAATGGGGGATGCTCCTTTGGGGGGGATTTTATGGCTGCACCCTGTAGTCAAAATTTTCCTCTGTGGGGAAAAGCAGTTTGCCCCTTGATGTCTTAAGGGAGTGCCCCCTGCGCGTGTTTGTACCCTCGTAAACACAGCCCCAGGCCCCAGGGGTGGTACGGACTGCTTTTAAGGGCCGGGTAAAGACTTTGTTTCTCGGGGGTCCCCCCCCAGCCCTTTGGGGTTTTTCCCTTTGCTTTTTTTGGCCCCTTAACTAGGCTGACCCTGGAGAAAGGTCCAGTGGGGGGGGGAAAGACCCACGACCGCAGGGAAACCCCTTTTGGACGTGGGAAAGACTACAACTTTGGATTTTTTCTCTTTGGGGGGCAATAAACCGTATGGCGAAAGTTTGGGCTGTTCTGGAGTGGCACGTTTTTATCTGCCCGTGGGCAGGGTGGTTGGGTTGTGGGGTGTGCCGGGGGGGGGGTGGTGTTTTTGCCGGTGGCTCTGCGTCATGAAAAACGGGCTGGTAAAACCCAAGGGGGATGCTACTTTGAGGCTTTTAATGAGCTCCCTCCGGGTTAGTCTAATTTACCTCTGTTGGGGAGCAGTTATGCCCCTTTGAGTTTTAATGGGGCCCTGCGCGTCCCTGTACCCTTCGCAACACGGGCGCAGGCCTCCAGGGGTGGTACAGGACTGCTCAAAAGGGCAGGTGAAGACAGTGCTTCTCTGGGTCCCCCCCGCCCCTTCGGGGTTTCTTTTTTTTGTCAAAATGTGTAAAAAGATCTTTTAAAGATTTTTTAAAGCCCCAGCTTAGGAATTTTTACACCTTTCTTCACCCATGAAAAAACAAAAAATAAAAGATCACTGCACCCCGATTTGAAAGAACATATTTTCCACAAAAATTTGCTCTTGAGGTGCCCGTAAACATGTTAAAATTAAATTTTCTGATTGTTCGGGAAGGGCGTTTTGGGTTTCGATCGAGGGTTTTGTTCTAATCCAAAACTTTGAAAAACCTTTTTGACCCCTTTTTTGGGTTCCTGGTATTTTTTAAATAAAAAATTAAAGTCCCCCAAAAAACTTAAATTTTTTTTGGGATCCCTAAGATGCAGAATCCTTCATAAAATTTTTAAACTTTTTCTTTCCTAGTTGTTTCGGCTGGGTTTTTTTTGTATAGAAATCCTAAAAAAAATCGGTTTAAAATTGTTTAAGACTTAATTTTACCCAAAACAATTCAATGCCAAAATTCTCTAAATGGACAGTCTTTTAAAGCCCTTACAAATTTTGGGCACTTTTAAAAAGTAACCCTGTTTTTTAATCCGTGGTTGTGTGTGAATTTGGTGTGGGGCTTTGGGGGGTTGTTGTGTGTGTGTGTGTGTGTGTGTTTTGTTGTGTGTGTGTGTGTGTGTGTGTCGTGTGCGTGAAAATTGCAACACACACATCCGTGCGCGTGCCCCACACAGGGGGGGGGGAAGGGGAGAGAAGAAGAGAGAGGAAGGAGAGGGAGAGGAGAGAAGAGAGAGAGGGAGGGAGAGAAAAGACAAGAAAAAGACAAAATTCTTTATTTTCGGGGTTTAATAGAAAAGCAAAACGTGCTTTTTTCCCCATCCGCCTCGCCCGAGTAGGGACTACAACATGCAGTAAAATAATTAATGAAAGAAATCAAAGAAGCAAGAAAACGGTCATGTAATCTTTGAGGAACTTTTAAATGAAAATAGAAGAAAAATAAAAAACCAAAAAAAAAATAAGAAAAAACCCAAAAAAACAAAACAAACCCAAAAAAAAAATGATAATAAAAAAAAAATAAAATTTAAATAAAAAAAGAAATAATAATAATGAAGAGGAAGGTGAGAGGGGTGTAGGGGGTGAGGGGGCGGGGGAAAAATAAAGGGAAGTGTACAAAAAGTACCCCGATTGGCCCTGTATGAAAAAAGACAGGGGAAGTGGGAAATTTTACAAAAGGGGGAAAAATATTTTGAACACACAAATTTCACGCACGTTTGCCCCGCAAAAGAGAGAGAGAGAGAGAGGGGGAGGGGAGAGAGGGGGGAAAAGAGAGAGGGGAGAGAG
>CM031599.1:55311212-55331212 GCA_018398815.1 Conus ventricosus | reverse complement strand
TCCCAAGAAAATGAAGTCTAACTCTTCAATGTTCACAACCCTATCCAGAGTTTTCACTCTGCATATCAGAGGCTTTGGTTGCTTGGCGAATTCTTCTTCAAGAGGATCTAGGAGAGGACATGATCCCATCGCACTTCCTTAGATAGCTCCACTTTTTTTTTTTAATTGGGATCTTACTTGCATAAAAAGAGTTCTACGAATTTCGTTGGTAGATCTCAAAATGTGACCAATGATGCCAAGATTCTATCTTCTGCTACCAACACATTCCTCCGTGTTACCATACAAAATCTTACTGCCTCAGCCCTGTGGTCATCGATAGGCCGTGAAGTCGCCCTTTCAGGAGAACGTCTTCAAACCATTTATACAGTGGCCCGCCATTCGTGTCATAGGCACAGAATGTGCGTTCTTGAACGCACAGTTACTGCATGACACATTATAAAGCATTGTTTTCACGACTTACATGCATCCCTGAAACTCAATTTTGTGTAAGAATATGCAGCATGATATTTATAGAGATTATCAGCCGGCATTGTAACTCCACAATAGGTCCATCATTCTCTACCAGCTAGAAAACCTCCTTTTCTGAAGACAGTAATACTACTTTTCTCCAAATTAACTTGTAGATCCAGACCGAAACCCACATTTTACAAAGTGTTAGACTGCTCTGTAAAATAACCAGAGTTTCAGACATTCAAATGACTTACCAGCCAACGGTGAGATAAACAATTCAAAAACTTTAGGTAGAAAGCGTGCACCATGTCATCTATTCCCTGTGACTTGTTGGGCTAATTCATTGATAAATGAAGAAAACAGTTTAGGACTGCATACATCTCCCAGTGTAACGCCACAACGCAATTTATAACATGAAATGATATGTTTATGTTTTCAGTTCTAGCTCCCACATCATCACGCATGCTCTCAGTAAATTTAAACAGTTTTCCTTCAGTTCCCTTCTTCGGGAAAGTAGGCCAAAGTAATTTATGTTTACAGAATTGAATGCATTTTGGAAGTCAATAAAGGCAACATTGAGTTTGGGGCTACCAGCAAATTGCTTTTGCACTGAAGCCATGAACGTGAACCTGTGATTCATTAAGTACGAGAGAGAGAGAGAGAGAGAGGAGAGAGAGAGAGAGAGAGAGAGAGAGAGAGAGAGAGAGAGAGAGCAGTGTTTTTGATACACTTTTGTCCTTGCAATGCCGTCTTGATACACGTTTTATTTCTATTTTTTATAATTGAATTGACTTTTATTAACTACCAGTTGCTTTGACTTTTATTGACTATCATTTGACGCAAAACTGAAGTGCACCTTACTCTGTTGCTGATCGCTGGCCTTCACCACATCTACCACCGCAGTCATCAAGACTGATGTGTAACAACATTGCCAAGTCACTGGCATCGCCACAGTGTTGTCACCGTCAGACAACAAAATGTACCGTAGCCAATGGAAAGAGCTCAGAGCCACCACTGCCAGCAGCCTTTAATCACTACGGTACACACGGGTAGTTAAACAACACGTCTTGCTGAACTCACCCAAAATGCACAGAGCCAGCATCTGTTTGGCCGGCGTGGGGATGATGTGGGGGCAGTAGAGGAAGAGGGGTCTCAGGGTGTACTCGGCAGCCGTCAGGGCGCCCAGAGCCGTGGCCGCGGGCCGCACCAACACTAGCTGTGTCCACAGGAACATGAAACCCACCACGTCCCCGAACCCCGATCGTACATAGGTGTAGGACCCGCCGGACTTCCGGATGCGTGTGCCTGGACATTGGTCAGAGTTCGGAGTTACAGCAAAGGTCAAGTAGTAACAACCAAGTTTGAACAGGTGCAAATCTGTGAAAAGGCTCTGTGAAAAGAAAATGTTTTGAATGCAACAAAATTGTTTTTATTCTGGAATTTGTTGTCAGTAAATCAGTTCAATGCCATAGTATATGTCAGAATGATGCTTGCCTTGTGGACTCCTTGTGTTTCTACGCCATTGGCAGAGCATTAGGATTTTGGAGTGAAAAAGTCTAGCAGACGACAGGAAAATGAAGGGTCATGTGGATCGTGCTTGCATAGAAAAAGAAACGGACATGAGTCCCGCCTCAGAGTCAGGTATGGTATGGTGTCAA
Organism: Conus ventricosus; assembly: GCA_018398815.1. Classification (NCBI taxonomy): domain Eukaryota; kingdom Metazoa; phylum Mollusca; class Gastropoda; order Neogastropoda; family Conidae; genus Conus; species Conus ventricosus. The sequence goes on along the minus strand of CM031599.1, from coordinate 55,329,104 downwards.
GGGCTGAACTGTGCGATGGATGTGTTTTGGTTCTGGCTGATCTGAGAGACGCCAGTTCGGCAGCTTTGAGAGTAATAGAGAACATGTAGTGTTTGGGGCCTCATCTGTAACCCTGGACTCGGACCTGCACACGTTTTACCGGGAAGTTCGAGCCTGGATGACCGGTTGAAAAACTCGGCTGACGTGTAGGAAAAACACGATGTTGGGCATGTCAGGACCTAAGATATGAGTATGCTCCAAGAGTGATAGAATAATCCAACTGGTTGTTCAAGTAGGGCAAATGAATGGTTCCTACAAACAAACGTACCATCACGGACTTTATCATTTTCGTATTCAAAATTACTCAAAAGAGGGTAATTGCGTTTATCGTAAATGATTGTAAAGTTAATATCAATATCATGTTTTGTAATTTATGAATATCGCTATTGTGTGCCTTCAGATAACATTTGTAATGTTTGTTTCTCACTCTGTGTGTGTGTGTGTGTTGTGTGTGTGTGTGTGTGTGTGTGTGTGTGTGTGTGTGTGTGTGTGTGTGTGTGTGTGTGTGTGCTGCTGCTGCTTGTGAGTGTAACGGTCCAAATTGTTGTGTTCCTAAGCCACCTCATCGGGCCTTTGGTTTATTCTCTCTTTGTCTCTGCACGACCTCTCTCAAAGAGAGAGAGAGAGAGAGAGAGAGAGAGAGAGGGAGAGAGAGAGAGAGAGAGAGAGAGAGAGAGAAGAGAGAGAGAGAGAGAGAGAGAGAGAGAGAGAGAGAGAGAGAGAAAAGAGAGAGAGAGGAAAGAGAGAGAGAGAGATATTGTAGATCGATACTTTGGTGTGATGGGAATATAGTGACCCCTTTCAGTTCCACATTTTTTTTTCTTCTATGCAATTCTCGCATCAGCTTTTTTTCAGTTCAATATTCCGACCTCAAACAAAAATTTAGGAAGACAGAAATGAAGGCATCAGTCCCTTATTGTATTTTGAAAAATATACCAAAAGCAAAGGGAGGGCTGAGGGCGTAACAATTCTAATAAAAAAAATCAAAACCGCCTTCAGTACGAATGAAGTTTCTGAAGAAACATCCAACTATGCACAAGATATTTGAACAAATCAGGCCTTTGAACAAGTGGCTGTGTGTGTGTGTGTGTGTGTGTGTGTGTGTGTGTGTGTGTGTGTGTGTGTGTGTGTGTGTGTGTGGTGTGCGCGCGCGCGCGCGTGCGTGCAAGCGTGCGTGCGTGTGTGCTGTCTGTGTGGGTGTGCGTGTTTGCGAGCACGCCTGTGTGCGTGCGTATGTGCATGCGTGTGCGCGTGTGTGCGTTTGTGCGCGCTTGTGTGTGTGTATGTGGTGTGTGTGTGTGTGTGTGGTGTGCGTGCGTGCGTGCGTGCGTGCGCGCGCGCGCGCGCGCGAGTGTATGTGTGCAACCTAAAGAGCTTGCGAAGACGTGTGAGCCTGCGTGTCTGTTCACATCTATTCTGACCTACCCAGCTCGGCATAGCAGAGAGCGCCACAGAAAGCGATGAAGGCACAGAAGACCCACACACACAGGGCCACACCCACAGACCGACCCGCGTGCATCAGAACGGACTGGGGGGACACGAAGATGCCCACCCGATAATCCCCCTGCCACGTAGCTGATCCCGGGGATCAGGCCCAGGTTTTTCCGCAGCTGCAGAGGCTGGTTGCTGATGGTGATAGCGTCGTCGGCGTTGTTGGCGGCGGTGAGCTCGGCGGATGCTTTGGCGTCCTCGTTGGTAGCCATCGTTTGGTATCGAGGTGATGTCTTCGTCAGTTGTTGGTTTTAAAGGAAGTTGGCGCTGTTGTTGTTGCAGCTGTTGCAGCTGCTGCTGCTGATTAAGATGAAGAAAATTTGGTATTAAAATAGATTTGATGGAATGAGAAAAAAGAAAAAGAAAAACAGCTTTTTGATGTGGAACTTAAAGGGTGTCAGTTCTGAACAGCATTGTAAAACGAATACAGGTAATGGAAGCGACGAACACAATTCGCCGTTTTGTTGTTGTTGTTGTTGTTGTCGTTTTAGACAGTTATAGACAATTATCAGTTAGCGGCTATGTCTTTCATTTTAGGGGGAACTTCAAAATCTTTGAAAGCTAAATTTCGACAAATTGATACTCAAATGATGCAGAAAAAAACTAACGACTAGGACAAACAATATTCAGAATTCCAGGAACTAATTGCTTTGATGTTTTAAATTAATAAGAAAAAAAAGCAAAACTTCACAGACAACATTGTCAGAAAAATATGCTTTTTTTGATAACTGTTCATTTTTGCTTCTTCCTTAATGTTTAATTAGATTATTTGAAGAGAAAATGAACTGCAGTGTGAATTACAAACTCACTCGTTTCTGCACTGGAGGCGTTGTTCATTATGTTCCATTTCTAGTAACGGAGTATTCTAAATAAGCATCATTTGCGTGTGTGTTAACTGAATGCTATAAGAAACAGAATGTCAGACTGACACTCTGCAATACCACAATGTTACCACTTCTTACAGAAACGAAGCAATGCTTCTCGAGTTGTGATTCCTTCCTGTCATCCCAACATGCGACTTTGGTAACCATTAGATGTTTGTCTTTTGGATAAGAGATTGTGATGACTGCGAGACTTGTGTAAGCACGGAATAGCTTTTTATGAAATAAACAAACAAACACAACAAAGTATCCTTACAGGGGGTTGGGGTTGGGGGACCTACCAGAAAATTAACTATAACTTAATGTCGCTCATTATCTTTTTTTTTTTTTGACATAGCAACAGCACTGTCCTTGCAAAGGAGGAAAATCTATTGAAAAAAAAACAAAGATAATTTATCATACATTTTTGTGTATTGTGTATTACATTTTTTTAACCTATTGTGTGAACAGTACGAAAAACTGCTCATTGAAATATCAAAAAGCAACAATAGTATGGTACAATGTTGACTGACATGACGCAAACATAATCTAATAGCATCACGAATCTTGTATATTCATGACCAAGCTAAGCGCGTGTCGTGGCGCTGCGCCAGGTGAGATGACATAATGGAAAAAGCCAAGGTCTAGTTGGTGCACTTGCTTGCCCTTGCCTGTATCTCTAAGATATAAACATAGATTCACTTATAACGCAGGGGTTTTCTACTTGTGTGAGGTGTCCACTCGACGGAGAATGTTTTCGAATCCACGCCACGAAAAAAAAGGTCTTTGAAAGGATCTCTTTCATGAATAGTAAAGCAAACTTTAGTACAAAACCTATCAAGCAATATAAATGGATAAATTACACACACACACACACACACACACACACACACAAACACACACACACACACAATATATATATATATATATATAATCAGAGTTAAAAAGCCACTCAGAATGTTAAAAGTGCTCAACCATATTATATATATATATATATAGTTAAAACAAGTTAAAAGAGGAATCTTAAAACTATCTACAAATTTGTTTCGAGCGTGTTGCGCTGTCATCAGGATGGTTTTTGGTTTGCCCACCGCCGATGTTAATAGCGTGTGGGCTCCCGTTTGCGGTTGTTTGCACGTGCGGGTTGGCTGCACGTGTTTTTTGGGGGCTTTCAGGTTTTTGTTTTGGGTGTGTTCACTAACAACGATTTCCATTTATGCCTGCAGTTGTTTACTATTTCTGTTTTGGTGTTTAAAGTTGCTAAGTGTGGTTTGCATAGTATTAACCATTTTTCAGTTAAACATAGGTTGCACCTTTTTGAAACATTGCTGTATGGTGATGCTCTTTTTATGATTTTCCAGGATATATTGTAGCTTGTTTTTGCGTCTTTAAGTTTCCAGATATATTTCCTCAGTTCTGTTTCGTTTTTATATTTTTCTTTATTAAATGACTGTTTGTGGTTTGCATATCTGGTTTTGAAGTGGTTTTCAGTGATCCCTATGTATGTTTCTTTTAATTTTCTGATGTCACAGTAGCCTGGTATACAATGTTGTTGTGAAGACATTTATTGTTTAGTGGGCACTGCTTCTTTCTGGTGCAACTGCAAGATTTCCTTTCTTCACCCTTCTTTGCTGTGTTGATTTTCATTTTGTTGGATGCGTCAATTAGGTTTTTGAGGTTGGGCATACATGAGTACGATAGTTTGACAGTGTTTTTGTTAAATATTTTGGACAGTTTGTGTTCTTTTGGAAATGAAGTTGTTAGGGTTTTGAAGAATTCTTTCCCTATGTTTGTTTTGAGTTTCCGTCGTATGATTTTTCTTTTCCTATTTTTCTTGCTTTTATTTGTGTTGTTGTCTGGGTTGTATTGTAATTTGTAATTGTATCCACTTGTTTGTAGTGCCTCCTGGTATTCTACTGCTGCATTGTTGAACACTCTCTCACTGCATGACAGGTTTGATAGTCTCTTGTTTATGCCATGGGGTATGGTCTTTAATACAGATGGTGGAGATAGGGGGAGATACGCATTCATATCTGTTAGTTTGGCAGAATCATCTACCACTGCAGATATGAATGCGTATCTCCCCCTATTTCTTCAATCTAAGACATAAGAGCAAGCTTTGTTTATAATTCAATATTTCTTGCAGTCATTGCAACACCGAGCTGCTCTGTAAGTTGCTGGAACGGTGCTCGGTACTTATCCTTGGAATTTATTAGTTTGTTGTATTTTAGTCCCTTGCGGATTCATTCCAAGAACTGGCCCTCAGCACTTGTGTCTTAGAGGATATCTTTTTATATTTTCTACTTTTCACAAGAAAATGTAGCTTGTTTTGTTCTTTCATGATTTTCTTTTGCTTCTTAGATGGCACCTTTGGTTGGTTTTTTGAAAACTCAACAAACATACTACGGCATTGCACACCAGCCTTTTCTGGGATTGCATTCTTCTTAAAACTGAAAAGGCAGAGAGTCAAATTACCACTTTCCGCGGTCACCGAGGAGAAACAACCAAGTTTCGAAATATCGGTATATGACCAGGAGTTATATGTTAGTGAGTTTCCCTCCCTATTGGAGGATGTCTCCCCCTTGGAGAATATAAGCTTGCTGAAGGCTCATTTTGAGAAGCATTTTTTTTTTCCCCATTCACCACTCAAGCACATACTGTTAGTTTGGCAGAATCATCTACCACTTCAGATATGAATGCGTATCTCCCCCTATTTCTTCAATCTAAAACATAAGAGCAAGCTTTGTTTATAATTCAATATTTCTTGCAGTCATTGCAACACCAAGCTGCTCTGTAAGTTGCTGGAACGGTGCTCGGTACTTATCCTTGGAATTTATTAGTTTGTTGTGTATATATATATATATATATAAAATGCTGAACAATTAAGTAGTGGGGGAAAACAAGCGCAGGTAAACAATTCTTCTGTCATTATAGTAATGACTTGGCAAAGATTTGAAATAAAAAAAGTGGGGGGGGGCGGATTGAAGATGAAGGAAATGGGAATATATATATTCTAAATATGAAAACCCTTCACTAGCTGCATGAGGGAAGATTCGCAATCCCTTTTGAAGGCAGATCTACATGTATTGCCTGCTCCTAGGCCTTTCGTCCGCTGGATCGGACTCATCAGGGAGACACGGCAGATTGTGTTTGTGCTCTTGGCGTCAAATAGAGACACACCACAGCCCGTAATTCTGTGGTGTTCTCACCTCCAAGGGTTCAAAGAAGAATCCAACAGCACCCCCAAAGCAGCCACCAAAGGTAGTAATAAAAGAAAACGAAAGTGTGGAGAGGAAAAAAGTTGCTGAAAAACTAAAAACATTATGCGAACAAGATAAAATGTAGGGGACAATATTTGAGCCTATGCTTGAGGATCCATTTAAGGATGCAAGGGAGATCAAAAGATATGGAACAGTCTGAGTGGTCAGCTCTGCTGTTCAATAACCCAAGCATTATCATTATCATCATTATCATTATTATGTATATAATAGACTAATAAATTCCAAGGTTAATCAATGTTTTACAATTGAATATATATATATATATATATATATATATATATATATACATATATATATATATATATATATATATATATATATACATACCTTACGTTAAAAAATCAGATTTGTTAGAATATATCATGAAATTGTTTTCCACTTTTTACTGGCATGGAAAAGCTTTACAGTTGTCCATATAAACAATTCAGTTGCAACAGCTGCAGAGAATAAGTTAATATCATTCAAAAGTAGTGTGCCACGTTAATAAAAATCCAATCTGCAAGGACACTATTTTACAATTTCAAAATTGTTGACATAAACAAAACGTACAACTGAAGGCCACACGCCTTTCTTGTTTGTTCATACCCTTTTACAGAATCATGCAGTCAAATAAAACATTTAACCTAGAAGCAAAATGTCGCGAGGTTGAACAGCTTGTGGTGTCAGATTGTTACGGCTTGGACATCCCCTCTCTCCAGCCAACAGTCAGCGAAGACTTGATTCAGTGCAGGGAAGATTCAGGTGGCTGTGGCAGAGAGGGATCACTGTGACCTTTTAATAGTTCACTTCCCAAGGGCTATTAGACTAGGGACTTAAACTTACTTAGACTTAGATGCTCCTGCGTCTTGCGACGCATGAGGCAGTCACGGCGCTCCACTGTTCACGGTCCACAGCCAGTCTGGTAGTGTCACTCCATCCTCTATCAACGAGTCTGAAGCCTCTTTCCACTGTCTGTCGCCAGCTCATCCTGGGTCGTCCTCTTTTTCTCTGGCCTACTGGGATCTATTTAATAGCCTGGTTTGCAGGTCTTGAAGAGGGTAATCTTAAGACATGACCCAGCCAGTGGAGGCACCGTCTGTAGACGATGGTCGACACGGGGAGCTGTTTGGACCTCTCCCTGACGTCTTCATTTGGTATAAAGTCTGACCATATGATGCCCAAGATCTTACGTAGCCACTTAGTATCCAAGGTGCCAAGTTTCTTCTCCTGGGTGGTCTTCAGTTGCTAGGTTTCACAGCCATATAACAGCGTTGAATCACACTGGAGTTATAACATTTCAGTTTGATTCCAAGGGATAATTTCTCGCTGTTCCATATTTTGTTCAGCTGATTGAATGCTGATGTTGCCTTCCCAATATGACACTTCAGTTCATGGTCGAGATCATTGGCGTTGTTGATAGAGGTGCCTAGGTATGTGAAGTTCTCTACTTCTTCCATTTGTTTCTGGTCGATGAGAACGTCTGTTGGCCTTTGGTGTTTACCGGTAAGCATGTTTTTAGTCTTTTGGCACTGATAATGAGGCCAATGTTGCCTGCAAACTTGCTGATATTGTCTACAAGCACGCACCTGCAGATCTTGAGTAGTGCTTGCAAGAGCGTCAATTTCATCGGCAAAATCCAGATCTGAGAGGCTGTTTCCTTCTGTCCACTTGACTTGTTTTTCAAATCCATGCGCATACAGCATGCTTACTCTGTGCCCACACATCCATTCCATTCACCCTCGAGGAACCACTTTCTGAACAATGTATATAATCATCGCACCTGCCTTGTGATGTGGCTGACCTTTAGTTTTAATTGGAATAAAATTTTTCTAAACACTTTCAAGAAATATAACCTGTTAAAAAAATCACCAACAAAAAGAGCATGCTGTCATGCCATGTTATGGAGTAATGCAATGTGACGGATAGTATGCCACGTCATGTGTTAATGCCATGGTACAATATGTCATGTCATCCGTGCTCAAGTATAGACACCTTTGGTGATTTGCCCTTGTCAACTCTGATAGCTAGCCAATAATGGACCAGCGAGTGGTCATTTTACAGCAAGCAGACAAAAGTCTGTTAGATTAGCTCTAACAGACTTTTGTCTGCTTGGCTTATAAATCTAGCGGCGAGTATTTGGGTGTTCTAGTGTGTAAATAAGAACTTGAAACATAATATTGTAGTATCGAATTAAGGACAAGTCAAAAGGAGAGAGAATATAGTAATGAATCGTCCAGGAATTAGTAGTGGTAATGCTAAGGTTTATATTTTGATCACCCGAATGCAGCTAGGTTATGACGAATTCCAGATGTCTTGTGAATGTCATCGTGGTGAACCGTGAGTATACTGTGGGTAAATTTTGTGTGTTATGTCCTTCCCATAAATACAGACATAGTGGTCTCTACTGTCGGTAATTCAGAGATTGAGATGTTACAGGAACCTCAGCCCCTTCCTCATTACTTTCTACCTCCCTGGTAATACCCAGGGGTAGGATCCTCCATCTCCTGGAAGATGTCATCGTAGAGAGCTTACTTTTACATAGAGGAAAATTTAAACTACCTTATATCGACAGTTCAAGAAAAATCGATCAAGAAAGAGAAAAGCAAAGAGAGGAAAAGAAAGAACGAAAAAGGTTGCAGTGGTAGTTGTGTGTGAAAGGAGTTACTGACAGTTGGGAAATGAAATATTTATGGCTGTTATTTTGCTGTAACCTTGTTGGAAAAATGACGTGTTTGTGGCTGTTTATTTTGTTGTAATCTTATTGGGAAAATGAAATATTTATGGCTGTTTATTTTGTTGCATCGAGTAGAGAAAGTGCTTGAAAAGAAAGCACATTGTTGAAGAAGTGGTTCCTTGAGGGTGAATGGTGGGCACAGAGTAAGCATGCTGTGTGCACCTGGATTTGAAAACAAAATGCGATGATGCGAGACCTTAATCTCTAATACAATTATTTGCAATTTTTTCTTCTTCTGACTATGAGCTATTGAAATGAATAGACCCAGAACAAAGACGGGGAAAAAATCTGTTTCTTCTACGTGGGTTGGCTCATCAGTTGCTTCCATCATTTTCGTGCATTTAGGTATTAAATGAAACGCGTTTAAGGAAAATAGAGTTGGAATACTAGAGCGCCTGTTGAATGTAACTTAATTAATTAGCGAGCATCAGCCTATTCATCCTCTTTTGTCAGGACAAAAAAAAAACCCACACACACAAAGAAACAAACATACAACGAACTTAAATTAGCAGGGATTCATTGTGGGTGAGGGAGGGGAGAGATGAGAATACTGTGGACGGGGAGGGCGAGGAGAGGGTGGGGGGGGGGGGGGGGGGGGGCAGTTGCAACAAACAAGTCCTCAACCATTATGAAAATAAGATAACAAAATCTATAGGAGATGAGGGTGGGGGTGATTCAGAGATGGGATTAACAAGAGGGATATTATATATAATATATATATATATATATATATATATAATATATATATATATATATATATATATATATATATATCAATAAACTAATAAATTCCAAGGATAAGTAACCGAGCACCATTCCAGCAACTTACAGAACAGCTTGGTGTTGCAATGACTGCAAGAAGTATTCAATTATAAACAAAGAACTGGCCCTCAGCACTTGTGTCTTAAGAGGTTATCTTTTTATATTTTGTACTTTTCACAAGAAAATGTAGCTTGTTTTGCTCTTTCATGATTTTCTTTTGCTTCTTAGGTGGCACCATTGGTTGTTTTTTGAAAACTCAACAAACATACTACGGTATCGCACACCAGCCTTTTTCTGGGATAGCATTCTTCTTAAAACCGAAAAGGCAGAGGAGTCAAGTTACCACTTTCCACAGTCACCGAGGAGAAACAATCAGGTTTCGAAATATCGGTATCTGATCAGGATTTATATGTTACTTCTCCCCCCCCACCACCCCCCCCCCCCCCCACCCCACCTCCACCCCCACCCTCTATTGAAGATTGGCTCCCCCTTGCAGACTATAAGCTTTAAGCTTGCTGAAGGCTCATTTTGAGAAGCAGTTATTATTCCCCATTCACCCACTCAAGCACATACTGTTAGTTAGGCAGTCTTATCTCCCACTGCAGATATGAATGTTTATCTCCCCCTATTTCTTCATCTAAGACATACGAGCAAGCTTTAATTATATTATATATATATATATATGTGTGTGTGTGTGACACTCTAACTTTTCATTCTCACTTTCTGTAAACCCACCCCCACCCACTTCCACCCCCACACACATTTGTTCCCCTTCAAATCTTTGCGAAGACATCAATATAATAATGGAGGAAATGTTAGCCTGCACTTGGTTTCTTCCACTACTTTCTTAATCCTTCGCTAGTGGCACATGGGAGCCATTGAACTATGTCTCGTGAACAGAGCCATTCGTGATGTTTGCGCCTGTCTCGAGTCGACTTTCGAGTCCTGGATGAGCAAAGAGGGTGTTTCAGATTTTAATTTCAACTTGCAGTCAACCTGCATTCATATACAGCTTTCATTGCTAACAAAAAACATGCATTCATATACAGCTTTCATTGCTAATAAAAAACAAACAAAAACAAATCACAAAAAGCGCAAGTTGCACCAGTTGAGTTTTTTAAACATCCGGTTCTCAAGAAAGGGAAATACAAAGAAAGTCGACGTTTCAAACTTACCTGTTCACATGCCAGATGTAGGTAGAATACCACCTGAAAATTGGCGAGGTTTCTGACTGTCACTAGCATGCATTTGCTCGTGTGCAAATGCATTGCGCATCTGTGTTCTGCTTGTGTGTGTGTGTGTGTGTGTGCCCGCGCGCGCGCGCGCGTGTGTGTATGTGTGTGTGTGTGTGAGAGAGAGAGAGAGAGAGAAGAGAGAGAGAGAGAGAGAGAGAGAGATTGAAATTAGCAAAGCGCCCAAAAGCCTACGTTGTTAGGAAGGCGCTACAGAAATTGTCTTCATTATTTTTATGAAAATACGAAAAATTAACATTTCAGAAATATTTGTTCATGGAATGGAAGTTCTACCGTGCATTGAAAAAAATGCCGAGATTTTTTTTACATGGAATGGAAATTCCCCAGTATGTGTGTGTGTGTGTGTGTGTGTGTGTGTGAGAGAGAGAGAGAGAGAGAGGAGAGAGAGAGAGAGAGGAGAGAGAGAGAGAGAGAGAGAGAGAGAGAACACAGATGTCACAGGCTACTGATTATCATCGTCGAGTACTCACTCACTTTCTGATCCAAAGCGACTTAACAACGTGTCGAAGTGAATGTAGCTGAGGAAGAATACAGTCTGATAAACAGACCTGGTCTCATGTCGATTCAGAAGGCTGTGTTGGCTTATGTTTGACACAGGGCTAGAACAGTCAACCAAGGTTTATATAGACATGATGATGCATTTTGATGAGATGACGACACTGCCTGACCCTTACGTGATCTTGAACTCATTTGCGATGGGGAGGGGGGACGGGGTGTCGGAGGAGGAGGAAGGATGTGGGAAGGGGTGGGGGGTGGTGGCTGAAGGGGAAAATTAGCCATCCCATAGTACTCTCTCTCTCTCTCTCTCTCTCTCTCTCTCTCTCTCTCTCTCACACACACACACACACACACACACACACACACACACACACACACACACACACACACACACACACACACACCACACACACCAGGTGCGATAGGCTCAACGTGGCCATCTTGCTTTTTGTTGATTTAGGTTTTGATGAATTAATTTTCGTTAATGGTCGGTGGATTAATGGTAAAGGCTTTCAGAAGAGGATTAACATGGTAGAAAACTTTGTTACCACCTTTATGAACGAAGGATATAAAGCGAAAATTGTTCCCCCTCCATGAACAAGACAACTTGAGACATATGCCATGATGTGAGCCTGATGTGTATTTAGAGCAGTACAAATAGGACTCCTATCCTCTCCCCACATTCCCCGTCCCCCCCCCCCCCCCCCCCCCCCCCATGTTCCGACCCCTGCTCTGCATTTCCTCTTTCCCGTGATGTTTAAAGCTTCGGTTTGGAGCTGTTTAGGGTCACGCGCTATGAAAACAGAAGTTTGATCAGCTTGTGTGTGCGGTTGATTGTCGTAATTTTATTTCAATAACTGTTCCTTGAACAGTGTGTGCATATTGTGTTTGAGTATGAAGGGGTGTCTTTTTCTTCAGTTTTGAGTGGCATGTCATTTGGGGCTGGTTTACATTACTTAGTGATTCAGGTTCACGGAGCATACAAAATGATATTCCCTATAGATATATCTCTTCTACCGTTTAATGTCTCAAACACCATATCTCAGTACTTCAGTAAAGTTCAACAAAAGAGAAAACTTTGTCAACTTCTGCCAGCGATTGCAGCCCTAACAGCGAGTAGAACAGACGCCGTTTAATAAGAAACCCTTTGTTATAGTGTTGGACTGAGGAGACCAATAGATAGACAGTGAGATGGCACTTGTTATAGTGTTGGACTGAGGAGACCAATAGATAGACAGTGAGATGGCACTGGTTATAGTGTTGGACTGAGGAGACCAATAGATAGACAGTGAGATGGCACTGGTTATAGTGTTGGACTGAGGAGACCAATAGATAGACAGTGAGATGGCACTTGTTATAGTGTTGGACTGAGGAGACCAATAGATAGACAGTGAGATGGCACCACAAGCTCAAAGGAGACAATAAAAAGACTGGGCAACAAAGGAAGAATTAGCTCGGTGCAGGGCGTAGGTAAATAGGATAGTTTCCAGTTTAAATGAAAGAATGGACGGGTTTGAAAGCAGGCAGTCCGAAATGGAGAAGCGTTTATTCACGGTGGAAACAGATGTGCGTAAAATGAAAAAAGAAAGAAAATGAAGAGCTGAAGAGCCCGTCCAGACAGCAGCAGCGGAAGATGGTCAGACTGCAGAGTGAGCAGCAGCAGTATGATCGTCGCTGGAATCTCCGAATCTACAACGTCCCGAAGGGGAGCGGGGAGACCACAGCTGATTGATCTGCCAGGTGCTGTAACATCTTCACAGTCTCACCGGGGTGTCAACACTGGGGGACGGCCTGGAGGCGGCAAAGTGGACAGGACCCCCACAGGCGGGTGAGAAGCGTCCGACCATTGTCCGGTTCCAGTCAAGGAAACTGAAAACAAAAATGCTCGCTGATAGACGTAACCTGAAGCTCAAGGGAGTGTCAGATGGTGAGGACTTAACACTGGCCAGTTGCAGACTGTTCCTTGATGAATGATAGTAAAGGGAGGAGTGAAGAGAGAAGTGCTATAACACCTACATGAGGTAAACATGAGAAATATGGTTGTGTGTCTGTGGAAAGTATGCAGTCTGGCGTTGTGGAGGTGGATAGACACGTGCTATTTTCGGATGTCGATGCCAATAGTATGTGCTTGTCCACCCCACAACAACAGCCCGTAATAGTGTAGCAGGTGCGTGTGCGGTGTGTGTGTGTGTGTGTGTGTGTGTGTGTGTGTGTGTGTGTGTGTGTGTGTGTGTGTGTGTGTGTGTGTGTGTCGTGCGAGCGAGAGAGAGAGGAGAGAGAGAGAGAGAGAGAGAGAGAGGAGAGAGAGAGAGAGAGAGAGAGAGAGAGAGAGAGAGAGAGAGAGAACATGTGCGGTAAAACATTTGAAAGAGTTTTGTTTTTTGTGAATCTAACATGGCAAACATCTTTCGTTCGTCTTTGCTTTTTCTTTTGTCTTTTTGAAAGAGACGCAAAAGGTCGAGGGGCTTGATCACATTTAGATTGTATCTAGGGGAAAAATAAACACACTGAGGACAGTTCAGAACGGTATTTTTCCATTTTATCCAACGCTTGGGTTAGAATATGTTGTCATCTCATGGACTCATTATGTGAAACAAAGAGCATCTAGAACATCAATGAACTTTGAAACTGATCGAAGGGGAGACATGAGGACATCTGTAGTACACACTGTCTCAATTACTAGATATATTTGATCACATTTTACTCGCATTAGCTGTTCCCCTCTCCCCCCCCCCCCCCCCACCCCCCCCTCCTCTTCCTCCCTCATTCCCTGTTCGTTCCTTCCCCTCTCTATCTATTCCTCTCTCCCTCCACTCCCCCATGATCACAGGTATTTCTTTTAGCCCCCTGTAAGCCCTAAAAGATTTCGCTTCGCCATATTGCCCCACTGAAAATAGGCCTGATATAACGGTTAAGCAAAAAGAAAAACAAATCACTCCTGATCTGCCTCGTATGCCAGTGGACCACCATCTTAACTTTGTGGAAGATAAGTTGAAAACTGTGAACTTGTGTAAGGAGCAAGAAGACGGACACGCAGACAGACACACTGAAGGCGCTTTACAGTAGACTTTGGGAAGAAAAAGGACTGAACCCTACCGCGGACTTTGTAGACATATTTTTTTCTTTTTTTTCTCCCAGGCTGGGGCTGGGATATGTTGACAGTTCACTGATTCATTTTGTGAGAGAATATAGTTCACCAATCACACTTTGGAATTGTTCATAGAGAAGACACTGGGACGTTTTTGAAATGTTTCTAGGTGGTCGGCAATCTTAATTCATGAGATGCAGTACAGACCGGTCGAGGCGGGTCTTCACCAATGAATGCCATGATGGCGTGCGCTTTCGTCTGGAGCAAGTCATTGATGTCAAATTTACACTTCAAAGTCAAACGTGGCTAAATAAGGAATACACAATGAAGATCAACGGAAACAACATCATGGTTGAAGAGCCCTGGATTCTGGTGTAATCCCTTTTTCTTCCTATGTTTGAGTTGTTTTGCCACGTGTTTTTGTGTCGGTGTAAAGTTTGACAGAATGTCAGTTTAAAACGCTTGAGACAGACTGTCAATGTTCCCGATAATCGGAAAATGATGCTTATGGTGTGAGACTCGAAGTGTGTGTATAATTATGTTCATAGTCACTGTGACGAATAATGAAATAAGACAGTACGCTGTTTGCGTTTCACTGAATTGAAATATGTCCACATTTATTCGGATTATGTCTTTGACAGTGTCTAATTCTGCATGATTATTGCCATGAAACTGGGAAAATAGTTTCTTTCCTGACATTGTCATAAGAAAATCTTTGTAGGATTTTGCACAACATATGAACAAGCCTACCTATGGCGGGGAGAATGGAGAAAAAAAAAACAGCAACAAAGCCCATTAAGTTAAACGAAAGGGCGTTCATCTTTTTGAACAGTGTGGAGATTAAGGTGGTTGCAAATGAATTAGACAACTCATCAGACAGAGCAACCAAACGAAAATCTGGTGGAAGTTTCAAATATATTAAAGTATGTATAACTACAGAGCAGTGAGAATTGTTCTATCGTTTTGGACGTGCTTTAGAATGTTATGCTCGTTCAAATTGGAAAGAAAAGAAATAACATCATGTCCTGAATGGATAAGACGAGGTTTGTCTACAGCATTATTCTGACAAGTATGCAGACAGGAAAGATGTGATTCTAGACTCGACAAGAAAAGAATGAGGAAAGGTCACTTCAAATTACTTTTTTTTCTGAAACATTTTTTTAGTAACTGATCATGCCAAACAGGGGAATAAAAAGGATTCCAAAAGATGGTGGGCCTATTGAGTGACTGCGCTTGGCCGGAGAGGGAACAGAATTCCAGTGCTTTTAATAGAAGAAATAGCTGCCTTTACTTCCGACATTCTGGGCCAGTAACTTCCTTTTTCTGTCAACTCTCTTTGACTTTGGCTTTTCTTTGAAAAAAAAAGTTGTCTGTCTTTACTGTCTTTCCTGCCTCTCTGGTCCATCTTGTCTTTGTTCCGGAAACTCTTTTACACGTTTCTGGTCACAATTTATGGCATGTCAGCTTTTTGCTGTAACCTTGTTAATATATCTATACTTATATATGCTGCCCAGAGCGGAAGCTAACAGTCAAATTCAGCACTGCCTATTTTCCTTTTTTTGTTAGTTTGTTTCTTACACGGAATGACTAGTGCCCTTAACATGGTCTAGTCTTATCGGCTTTAAGGATGTTAGTAGTTACCCTACCACGTTATTCCTTGTTTCTTTCTCTTTTTTTAAAAAAAATCTCAGCTGTAACCTTTTTTTTCCCAGAATGTGATCGACCTTTCATCAGTATATGACCTTTTCCCTTTTTTATCTGTGTTCAGGTCTCTTTTTCTTTTTAACCGCAAGCGAGAAAATTCCTATTTTCATCGTTTGCTTCTTGCTTTGTTGGCGGGTTAAGTGGGGAAAAATATGGTGGTTGTTATTTTGGGGGCAGTTAGATATGCAAAGGCTCATTTGTTTGTCGTTGTTGAGTGAAAGTGGAACTCCAGACTGTTGTTGTAAAATGTCATTCTTTTCCACGCACGTCTTTTCCCGTCGAAATCCAGTGGCTGCGAGGGACACTTTTCCATGCATGGTTTTTAGTGCTGAATTTGGGCAGCGAATTGTGTGATCTATGACAAATAACATTCCTCCCCAGACTCGTTTTGCCAGAATGTTTGTATTCCACACATTTGTAATCTGTCTGCCGTTCCTGGCAAACAGTCTGTCAGCTCTTGGCAAGCACGATCAGCCTCCATCCTATTGTCTGGTTTTGCTTATACCAGCATGTGGACAAAGTGGTTCAGAGCTTGAGAAATCTCCGGTAACAGACGAAAGGCGGCCTGTCCGATCAACTCACATTATTGATCTCCATCCAGCAAATTGAGACTCCAAGTCAAAGACATGCTGACTGAACCTTCGATCAGAGTGATCAATACTGTCATCAACATTTTTGTACATTTTATTTTTGGCACATGTATAAACAAATGCGTCATCATTACGACATGTAAAGGCAAAGCAGTCGATCTAGTAACTATGGCACAATGCATTCCATCAACACATCAAGAAAAATTCGTGTGAGTACAACGATCTGTGGCAAAAATATCGCAAGTATCTACATTTCTAGACAATGGAATGTTTAATCTATTACTTTCCAAAATATTCTGAGAGGGATACCACTTATTACAAAATGCTGTAGATTGCATGTGCATGTATTTTTCCCGTCATCAAAAGTTGTATTCACTGAACCCTCGGATGCTCCAAGCTTGCCCATATACCCTGTACGGAACACATATACACAGCAACAAGAACTGGAGAAATGAATAAATGGAGCATCCTTTTTGGGGGGGGGGATGTTTCCTTGTGTTTTTTTTTTTTTCTGTGTGCTCTGTGCTGTCATGTCTAGGCGATTCGGTGTCGTAAGCAGTATTCTTTTAGAGTTGTGCTCTCTTGTGGAAGCAAGAGTTACCTTACTTGTTTATTCTTTACCGTTCCCTGCCTCATTTCATATTTTACTTTCGTTTCAATTAAATCGAGGTTATTTGTATTTGCTTCCGTCCGTCCCTGTATTTGTCTGACTTTATTCAAGTTTAAAAGGCTACGCCAGTCTTGAATAAAAGTTACTTTATATTTATTCATTTCTCCAGTTCTTGTTGCTTGTGTAGATGTGTTCGGTACAGGGTATATGGGCAAGCTTGGAGCATCCTTTTTCGGGGATGTTTCCTTGTTTGTTCTGTGTGCTCTGTGCTGTCCTGTCTGCTAGGCGATTCAGTGTCGTAAGCATCATTCCTTTGGAGTTATGTTTTCTTGTGGGAGCAAGAGTTACCCTGCTTGTTTATTGTCTTTTGTAAATAGTTTGGTCACTCAACCATCTGTCTCAGTCACAAAGTCTCGATGGCCACAAGTCGACATTTACGGATTTTCCCTCTCTCCAATCTAAAGCAGACATTCCAGGAATAGTCAGTCTTTTCAATTCATTGTAGTTGGGCTGTCAGTATCCATGAGACCATACAAGCTCCGCAGTTCAAAAACATGTAACCCGCACACTTTTTCGACATTCCGTAGGATATTTGCTGAAGTAGGTAAAAAGATGCTTCAATCATGTATCCAACAGGTCCGTAGTCTCGTCTCCGCCACCGTTTCGTGTCTTTAAAATGTTAAGCAAATCCTCGGAGGGAGGGGATCGGAAGGAAGAGGAGGGGAGGGGGGAGGGAGGGGATCGGAAGGAAGAGGAGGGGAGGGGGGAGGGAGGGGATCGGAAGGAAGAGGAGGGGAGGGGGGAGGGAGGGGATCGGAAGGAAGAGGAGGGGAGGGGGACCGTATTGTGAGTGTATGTATACTCAGAGGCATAAAAAACGCGAAAACAAACTGTATAGAAATTTTGATGTAATTTGGCTACCGATTCCTTTGAACTGGTAATAGAAAGTGAGAAAAAGCAATCGAACACCGCAAAAGTGTCCTTTCAAAGTTCATTCTGGTAG
>CM031599.1:55286212-55293712 GCA_018398815.1 Conus ventricosus | reverse complement strand
GTCACAAAACAAGAAAGAACTGAATCCATTCATCTTCAAATGTAAGAAAGTCGAGTATAATCTATTCCAAACTGTTATTCCAAACTGTTATCAGACTCGGCAGAAAGAAATAATCAATTCCAAGTTGCCATCAGTTATTACAAAATGGAACACATCCATCTGAATCAGTCATGACGTACTAGAAAACGGAATAACTCATGAAATATGAGAGAACGGAGTACATTCATCCAAGCTGCCATTGGACATGACAGAACTGAATGGATTCATGCAAAGCTGCCATAAGGCATGACAGAACAGGATACATCAATCCCAAGCTGTCTTCAGATATCACAGAATGGACGGCATCAACCCAAGCTGTCATCAAATGACTGACCACAATACATTCATCAAACGATACCATTACACATGACAGAACGGAACACGTTTATCCATCGCTGTCATCAGACATGGCTGAAAGGAATACATTCATCCTAAGCCGTCATTATACATGTAAGAAAAGACTACCCCATACCGAGCTGTCTTCAGAAATGTAAAATCGGAAGACATCTCTTAAAAATATCATCAGACTGAACAGAAAGGAATATATATCCATCCTAAACTATCTCTAGACATGTAAGAACGGAATAAATGTATCTCGAGTATGTCATCAGACAAAAGACACAAAAAAACGGAATATATCCATCAAAAGATGTTGTCGGACACTTTGAACGAAATCTATCCATCAAAAGATATAATCATACATGACAGAACGGAATATCCCAAGCTGTCTTCAGACATGTAAGAAGAGGATACATCGTATCCTGAAATCTCTTCAGACATGCAGGAACGGAATAGATCCATTTGTAGTATGTCATCAGACAAAAGACACTGAGAGCGGAAGACATCACTCCCAAGTACGTCATCTGACAAAAGACACTGAGCACGAAATATATCCATCCCAAGTACGTCATCTGACAAAAGACACTGAGAACGGAAGATATCTATCCCAAGTACGTCATCTGACAAAAGACACTGAGCACGAAATATATCCATCCCAAGTACGTCATCTGACAAAAGACACTGAGAACGGAAGATATCTATCCCAAGTACGTCATCTGACAAAAGACACTGAGAACGGAAGATATCCATCCCAAGTACGTCATCTGACAAAAGACACTGAAAAACGGAATATATCAAATCCCAAGTACGTCATCTGACAAAAGACACTGAGAACGGAAGATATCTATCCCAAGTACGTCATCTGACAAAAGACACTGAGAACGGAAGATATCCATCCCAAGTACGTCATCTGACAAAAGACACTGAGAACGAAAGACATCACTCCCAAGTACGTCATCAAGCGTGTTTGTTCACTGTCCTCATCTACCTGGTGCACTATGTTCATACTGTACTGTCTCTTCTCTCCCTTTTCTCCTCTTTCTCTCCTTCAGTCCGCCCCCCCCCCCCCCCCCCCCGCCCACACACACACACGCACGCACGCACGCACGCACGCACGCACGCAACGCACGCACACACACACACACACACACACACACACACACACACATCGTATTCTCCCCTCTGTTCCTATTCTCTCTGCCTTCCTCATCAACATTCACACTAAATCCTTTTCTGCTCCATCACCCTTCGTCTGCCTCCCTTCTACTGTTTCTTATCTGCCCCACTCCACCCCTGTCTTTCCTGGCACTTCACAACCTGTTACCTCCTCCTTATATCTTCCTCTCGTCCACCCACCCTCTCCCTTCTGTTCCACCGACTCCCACCCTCCTTGCTCCCAATACAACATTCCCAGGTTTGCCAAAAAACAAAATGACTTGCGTCTCACGTAAACAACCCAACAAACCAAAATGTAGAGTTGTGTAAGTAGAATATGTGTCACTGATTTCTCAGCAGGAATTCCAAGATTCTGGGGATGAGCACAGATGTGAATTTTTCTTTTTTTTTTTTGGACCGTTGTGTTTTTTGCGTTTCGTGATGGACTATTTTACATGCACAAACGTACGCAGGGCACGCACGCACGCACGCACGCACGCACGCACGCACGCACGCACGTACGCACGCACGCGCATGCACGCACGCACGCACGCACGCACGCACGTACGCACGCACGCACCACACACACCCCACACACACACACACACACACACACACACACACACACACACACACACACACACACACACACACATACACACACGCCACACACACACACACACACACACACACACACACACACACACACACACACACACACACACAACACACACACACACTCCAGAGTCCCACGCTAATCATCAACCTAATCCAGCAAACGGAGAAGTTCAAAGTTTGCGTCAGTAGACCACAGCCCCCACCCCCACCCCACCCCCCACCCCACCCTCCATCTCCACCCCACCCCCTCTCCATTCCCCCAGTCAGTAGAGTGGAGTCTGAAAGTCATAACGCCAACTCTGCAGTTCTTGTCGTTTTCGGAGCATCCCTGCAAGCAGACACCAAATGGTTTAACCTTTACTGACATTCACTTAATTCCCCGTGCCAGCCGCTGTTGTAGTCGTTCTTTCAAAGGCTTGTAACTTCGTCCATCTTGAAGCCACTCTCTCCACTCAGTTAATTCCCTGTGCCAGCCGCTGTTGTAGTCGTTCTTTTCAAGGCTTGTAACTTCGTCCATCTCGAAGTCACTCTCTCCATTCAGTTAATTCCCCGTGCCAGCCGCTGTTGTAGTCGTTCTTTTCAAAGGCTGTAACTTGTCCATCATGAAGCCACTCTCTCCATTCAGTTAATTCCCTGTGCCAGCCGCTGCTGTAGTCGTTCTTTTCAAAGGCTTGTAACTTTGTCCATCTTCAAGCCACTCTCTCCATTCAGTTAATTCCCCGTGCCACCGCTGTTGTAGTCTTCTTTTCAAAGGCTTGTAACTTTGTCCATCTTGAAGCCACTCTCTCCATTCAGTTAATTCCCTGTGCCAGCCGCTGTTGTAGTCGTTCTTTTCAAAGGCTTGTAACTTCGTCCATCTCGAAGCCACTCTCTCCATTCAGTTAATTCCCCGTGCCAGCCGCTGTTGGAGTCGTTCTTTTCAAAGGCTGTAACTTCGTCCATCTTGAAGCCACTCTGTCCATTCAGTTAATTCCCTGTGCCAGCCGCTGTTGTAGCCCGTTCTTTTCAAAGGCTTGTAACTTTGTCCATCTTGAAGTCACTCTCTCCATTCAGTTAATTCGCTGTGCCAGCCGCTCTTGTAGTCGTTCTTTTCAAAGGCTTGTAACTTTGTCCATCTTGAAGCCACTCTCTCCATTCAGTTAATTCCCCGTGCCAGCCGCTGTTGTAATCGTTCTTTCAAAGGCTTGTAACTTTGGCCATCTTGAAGCCCTGTCTCCATTCAGTTAATTCCCTGTGCCAGCCGCTGTTGTAGTCGTTCTTTTCAAAGGCTTGTAACTTTGTCCATCTTAAAAGCCACTCTCTCCATTCAGTTAATTCCCTGTGCAGCCGCTGTTGTAGTCGTTCTTTTCAAAGGCTTGTAACTTTGTCCATCTTGAAGCCACTCTCTCCATTCAGTTAATTCCCTGTGCCAGCCGCTGTTGTAGTCGTTCTTTTCAAAGGCTTGTAACTTGTCCATCTTGAAGCCACTCTCCTCCATTCAGTTAATTCCCCGTGCCAGCCGCTGTTGTAGTCGTTCTTTTCAAAGGCTTGTAACTTTGTCCATCTTGAAGCCACTCTCTCCATTCAGTTAATTCCCTGTGCCAGCCGCTGTTGTAGTCGTTCTTTTCAAAGGCTTTAACTTCGTCCATCTTGAAGCCACTCTCTCCATTCAGTTAATTCCCTGTGCCAGCCGCTGTTGTAGTCGTTCTTTTCAAAGGCTTGTAACTTTGTCCATCTTGAAGCCACTCTCTCCATTTAGTTAATTCCCTGTGCCAGCCGCTGTTGTAGTCGTTCTTTTCAAAGGCTTGTAACTTTGGCCATCTTGAAGCCACTCTCTCCATTCAGTTAATTTCCTGTGCCAGCCGCTGTTGTAGTCGTTCTTTTCAAAGCTTGTAACTTTGTCCATCTTGAAGCCACTCTCTCCATTCAGTTAATTCCCCGTTCCAGCCGCTGTTGTAGTCGTTCTTTTCAAAGGCTTGTAACTTTGTCCATCTTGAAGCCACTCTCTCCATTCAGTTAATTCCCTGTGCCAGCCGCTGTTGTATTCGTTCTTTTCAAAGGCTTGTAACTTTGTCCATCTTGAAGCCACTCTCTCCATTCAGTTAATTCCCTGGGGCCAGCCGCTGTTGTATTCGTTCTTTTTGAAAGGCTTGTAACTTTGTCCATCTTGAAGCCACTCTCTCCATTCAGTTAATTCCTGTGCCAGCCGCTGTTGTAGTCGTTCTTTTTGAAGGCTTGAAAACTTCGTCCATCTCGAAGCCACTCTCTCCATTCAGTTAATTCCCCGTCCAGCCGCTGTTGTAGTCGTTCTTTCAAAGGCTTGTAACTTCGTCCATCTCGAAGCCACTCTCTCCATTCAGTTAATTCCCTGTGCCAGCCGCTGTTGTAGTCGTTCTTTTCAAAGGCTTGTAACTTTGTCCATCTTGAAGCCACGTTCAGGATGCGTATGCATTTGATTTATTGGACGACGCACCTGAAGACAAAAGGTGCGAAGCATTCTGGGACTATATTTGAACACATACGTGCGATATGATGCCACCTTTCCGCCGACAATCGGGGCAAACGAAGACACGTCAGCAATCAGGACGACAAACGCATGTGAATCTTTTCACAAACATTTCTCTGATTCTTTCCACTCTCCCGTGCCAGCCGCTGTTGTAGTCGTTCTTTTCAAAGGCTTGTAACTTTGTCCATCTTGAAGCCACTCTCTCCATTCAGTTAATTCCCTGTGCCAGCCGCTGTTGTAGTCGTTCTTTTCAAAGGCTTGTATCTTCGTCCATCTTGAAGCCACTCTCTTCCCCTTCAGTTAATTCCCTGTGCCAGCCGCTGTTTTTAGTCGTTCTTTTCAAAGGCTTGTAACTTTGTCCATCTTGAAGCAACTCTCTCCATTCAGTTACTTCCCTGTGCCAGCCGCTGTTGTAGTCGTTCTTTTCAAAGGCTTGTAACTTTGTCCATCTTGAAGCCACTCTCTCCATTCAGTTAATTCCCCGTGCCAGCCGCTGTTGTAGTCGTTCTTTTCATAGGCTTGTAACTTGGCCATCTTGAAGCCACTCTCTCCATTCAGTTAATTCCCTGTGCCAGCCGCTGGTTGTAGTCGTTCTTTTCAAAGGCTTGTAACTTTGTCCTTCTTGAAGTTACTCTCTCCATTCAGTTAATTCCCTGTGCCAGCCGCTGTTCTAGTCGTTCTTTTCGAAGGCTTGTAACTTTGGCCATCTTGAAGCCACTCTCTCCATTCAGTTAATTCCCGTGCCAGCCGCTGTTGTAGTCGTTCTTTCAAAGGCTTGTAACTTCGTCCATCTCGAAGCCACTCTCTCCATTCATTAATTCCCCGTGCCAGCCGCTGTTGTAGTCGTTCTTTTCAAAGGCTTGTAACTTCGTCCATCTCGAAGCCACTCTCTCCATTCAGTTAATTCCCTGTGCTAGCCCTGTTGTAGTCGTTCTTTTCAAAGGCTTGTAACTTTGTCCATCTTTAAGCCACTCTCTCCATTCAGTTAATTCCCTGTGCCAGCCGCTGTTGTAGTCGTTCTTTTCAAAGGCTTGTAACTTTGTCCATCTTGAAGCCACTCTCTCCATTCAATTAATTCCCTGTGCCAGCCGCTGTTGTAGTCGTTCTTTTCAAAGGCTTGTAACTTTGTCCATCTTGAAGCCACTCTCTCCATTCAGTTAATTCCCGTGCCAGCCGCTGTTGTAGTCGTTCTTTTTAAAGGCTTGTAACTTGTCCATCTTGAAGCCACTCTCTCCATTCAGTTAATTCCCTGTGCCAGCCGCTGTTGTAGTCGTTCTTTTCAAAGGCTTGTAACTTTGTCCATCTTGAAGCCACTCTCTCCATTCAGTTAATTCCCCGTGCCAGCCGCTGCTGTAGTCGTTCTTTTCAAAGGCTTGTAACTTTGTCCATCTTGAAGCCACTCTCTCCATTCAGTTAATTCCCCGTGCCAGCCGCTGTTGTAGTCGTTCTTTTCAAAGGCTTGTAACTTTGTCCATCTTGAAGCCACTCTCTCCATTCAGTTAATTCCCCGTGCCAGCCGCTGTTGTAGTCGTTCTTTTCAAAGGCTGTAACTTTGTCCATCTTGACGCCACACTCTTCATTCAGTTAATTCCCCGTGCCCGCCGCTGTTGTAGTCGTTCTTTTCAAAGGCTTGTAACTTCGTCCATCTTGAAGCCACACTCTCCATTCAGTTAATTCCCTGTGCCAGCCGCTGTTGTAGTCGTTCTTTCAAAGGCTTGTAACTTTGTCCATCTTGAAGCCACTCTCTCCATTCAGTAATTCCCTGTGCCAGCCGCTGTTGTAGTCGTTCTTTTCAAAGGGTTGTAACTTTGTCCATCTTGAAGCCACTCTCTCCATTCAGTTTAATTCCCCGTGCCAGCCGCTGTTGTAGTCGTTCTTTTCAAAGGCTTGTAACTTTGTCCATCTTGAAGCCACTCTCTCCATTCAGTTAATTCCCTGTGCCAGCCGCTGTGTAGTCGTTCTTTTCAAAGGCTTGTAACTTTGTCCATCTTGAAGCCACTCTCTCCATTCAGTTAATTCCCTGTGCCAGCCGCTGTTGTAGTCGTTCTTTTCAAAGGCTGTAACTTTGTCCATCTTGAAGCCACTCTCTCCATTCAGTTAATTCCCCTGCCAGCCGTGTTGTAGTCGTTCTTCTCAAAGGCTTGTAACTTCGTCCATCTCGAAGCCACTCTCTCCATTCAGTTAATTCCCTGTGCCAGCCGCTGTTGTAGTCGTTCTTTTCAAAGGCTTGTAACTTCGTCCATCTCGAGCCACTCTCTCCATTCAGTTAATTCCCTGTGCCAGCCGCTGTTGTAGTCGTTCTTTTCAAAGGCTTGTAACTTTTTCCATCTTGAAGCCACTCTCTCCATTCAGTTAATTCCCTGTGCCAGCCGCTGTTGTAGTCGTTCTTTTCAAAGGGTTGTAACTTTGGTCCATCTTGAAGCCACTCTCTCCATTCAGTTAATTCCCCGTGCCAGCCGCTGTTGTAGTCGTTCTTTTCAAAGGCTTGTAACTTTGTCCATCTTGAAGCCACTCTCTCCATTTAGTTAATTCCCCGTGCCAGCCGCTGTTGTAGTCGTTCTTTTCAAAGGCTTGTAACTTTGTCCATCTCGAAGCACTCTCTCCATTCAGTTAATTCCCCGTGCCAGCCCGCTGTTGTAGTCGTTCTTTTCAAAGGCTTGTAACTTTGTCCATCTCGAAGCCACTCTCTCCATTCAGTTAATTCCCCGTGCCAGCCGCTGTTGTAGTCGTTTTTTTTCAAAGGCTTGTAACTTCGTCCATCTTGAAGCCACTCTCTCCATTCAGTTAATTCCCTGTGCCAGCCGCTGTTGTAGTCGTTCTTTTCAAAGGCTTGTAACGTTGTCCATCTTGAAGCCACTCTCTCC
>CM031599.1:55253712-55276212 GCA_018398815.1 Conus ventricosus | reverse complement strand
ACTTTACAGTTCTCACAAGCAAAATGGAAATGGTCCGGAGAAAAAAAGTTTTTTGAAGTGATTCTTTAAAAGGTGATCCTGTGCTCTCCCTACATTATCCCTCTCAGGGGTGTCTGGGCGGTGTGCATGTTTCTGTGCGCGGGACTTCAGGCTCTCTGGCTCCGCTCTTTTTTCTCTTGGCGCTTGTCTCTTTGGAGATGACCAGAAATGTCCAGTTCTGCTCTTTCCAAGTGCTCAAACCGAGCAGACAGAAGACTAAGTTTTACATTATAGCTTTCTCTTTCTGTTTCTCTTTCACTGTCGTCTGACTCACTGTGCTGTTCGTCTACCTGTTCATCCCTGCTCCCAGGTTCTTCCTCACTCATTTCAGCATGCATTTTATTGCTGTCCGGGGCCTGCCCCTCTTTCGTCCCCATAGTTATTTCATGCACTCAGGCGTAACAAAAGTATAAACTCTGGCACTAATTGATCGTTCTGTAACTAATTAATTTACAAATGAATCATTCAGAATCAGTCAGTCCACAGCTCAGGCAAGCACTAATGTGAGAACTCCGTCTCGCGCTTTCGTGTCTGTAGCACAAAGCGCAGCCTGCAACACAAGCAAAGGCAAAAAGAAGGGACAATCAAACATAAAGGAGGGCTGACTTACCCTTTGTCTGTGATGTAAGGACACAAATACAAACACGAGCACAACCGACACATTCACCATACCCACTGAAACAGATTTATTCTAACCACAAATGGCACAATAGAGATATATATCGTAAATGAAGATGATAATGTCTGGAGCTGAAACACATGCGTCTGGGGCCTGCAGAAGCCTGCGTCTTAATCGTCTGCTAGACAGTCCCGCGCTAATGCTCACGTGACTTCGTACTGACTCAGTCAATAGGCGAGTGATAATTACACGTTGACCAAATATTGTATGGCTTGAAAATATGGTAGTATTTTAGTTGTTGTTGTTTGTTTGTTTGTTTGTTTTCAACGACGCCGTTTGTTTGGTTCCCCGTTTTATTTTCTATAAAGTTCACAGTGATGACCGTTTGTTCAATGTGAGTATTTCTCCACGAACCCCGAAATGGAGTGAAAGGAAATCAACTTGGTCATTTTTCCCTGCGCAGAAGCGTGATTGCTCTGGCAAATGATTGGTGATTTATGTTATCAGGCTGTACACGATTTCTGGTTAACTTGGTTTCCGATTTAGATTTTCATCTGTTGTGTTGCAGGGCTGTTGGTGTTTCTCAATAGCTACAGCACCAGGTGGGG
Source organism: Conus ventricosus (assembly GCA_018398815.1). Lineage (NCBI taxonomy): Eukaryota > Metazoa > Mollusca > Gastropoda > Neogastropoda > Conidae > Conus > Conus ventricosus. The sequence continues at coordinate 55,274,946 of CM031599.1, read as the reverse complement.
AGCTCTCACGCAGACCGTCTCCACTGTGTGCAAGTTGTCTGCTATTTTTGTCATCATCGTCATTGGCATCGTTTTCATCATCAAGGATGGTGGGTGCCATTTGACGTCATATACTGATATTACACCCAAGCACGCGCATGCGTGCGCACGCACGCACGCACGCACGCACACACACACACACACACACGCACTCACACACACATGCGCGCGCACACCTCCCCCCTCCCACACACACACACACTCACACACACACACACACACACACACACACACACACACACACACACACACATACACACACACACAACCAAACACACACATACGCATGCGCGCACGCACATACGCATGCATGTACACATGCATGCACCCACGTGTGCACGCACGCACGCACGCAAGCACGCACGCATGTTTGTGTGTGTGTGCGCGCGCGTGTGCGTATGTGTGTGTGTGTGTTGTGTGTGTGTGTGTGTGTGTGGACAGAGAGAGAGAGTATTTTTGTGAATTATTGAAATGGATTTTCAGATAGAATATCAGAGATACATCCTCTTTGCTGCCGTGTTTTCTTTTAAGTGTGCTAACATTAATGATTACATCACTCTCTTGCTCGTGTGGTTATTATTCGTCTCTAAGTACCCCGTTCCATGACTTTGTCCCAGGAGTCTCTGAAGACCTGCAGGATCCCTTTTCTCCAGAAGACGTGTCCGTGAGGGAGATCACCTTAGCCATTTATTCCTGTACCTACGCCTACATGGGATGGTAGTGTGCGGGCCATTCACGCGTGCAAGTAGTGTGCGTATGTACGCACGTGCGTGAATGAGCGAGTTCAAATAAATGTATGTGTGCAAATGGCACAGAGGTGAAGGAGGCGGTACAGAGTGGGGTGGGCTGAAGAGAAGGGGGGGGGAGGGTAGAGGTTGATGGAGGTGGGAGGGAGGACGAAGAGGGGGGGGGGTGGGGGGGTGGGGGGGGCTGGTAATCGGGAGGAAGGGTGATATATAGCAGGGGGCGCAACTCGCAATCGTGGGAACGATGAGATGGGTCGGCGCACGAATCGTTGTAAACGTCTGCTTGTGAGTGATCGTTTCCGGCTGTCCATTTTTGATCTCTGCATGTTATGTCTGTTGTTTGTCACGCCTGAAGTAGTTTATTTGCCTTTTCGTCCTTTTTGTCGAAATTTCACTTACTTGTTTTGTACACTGTATTAAGTAAGCATTACGTTGTGCCTTGAATGTATATATGTTCTTTTGTATTTCGCCTTGTGATCAGTAGCGAGGCAGTCCGTTTCATTTTCCTTCAGTTTGAAGCTGTGCTACGGTGTATCGAATCGCGTGCGCATGTAGCACCTAGCTCGGTTCTCAAAATGTGCAAGAAATCACAGGCATCGACCGTAACTGAGTGGTCAGTGTCATGGTCTTACGATTGAAGGAGCTCGTGAGTTCGGTTCCCATCAAAGCAGCTCTTTTCTCGGAATATTCCGGCCCCGGTTGACTTGTTCTGAGAGTGTAGCGCGCTGTAGGTTCCCACGAGAAGTCTAGGACAAAACCTTGTGTCTCTCTCACTTCACTAACACGCCCTGTAGCTCACATTCCCTGATGAACACTGCAGGTGTCCGCATCCTTCGGTCTCGCTGGACGCCAGGACAAATTTCAAAGGAAAGTTTGGAGCATTTTCAACACTTCCATGGTTGTTCATAAAGCATGAGCTTACAATATGCAAGTACTTGTCAAAATATGCCCATTTTGTCTGTGTCTGTTATTTCATTAGTCTTTTTTTTTTTAACATGTTCAATTCGCCCTCGTCGCCACACACCACCACCACCGCCACCCACACTGCCACCACCGCCACCGCCACCACCACTATCACCACCACCACCCCCCACCCCCTATCCCCCCACCCCCCCAAAAAAAGACTATCTCATTGGAAATGTAGCATGTGTGACAGAAGAATTCATCTGAATTGATTGGATTATCTGCCATCGATAATGTTCTGGTGCAGAGGACTTTAAGGGTGGATGTGGGGTGTATTGTTGCAGTCCTACTATTGCAGTGTCTCCCCTGCAGTAATTACGGTGTCATTATGGATTATTCAGGGATGCTCTGATTGTGGCCACGGAAGAAATCCAAAATCCACAGAGGTAACAAAACTCTCTCTCTCTCTCTCTCTCTCTCTCTCTCTCTCTCTCATCTCTCTCTCTCTCTCTGTAGGCCTTTTTCCGTTCGTTTGTCTGTCTGTCTATCTGTTTGTTTATCTGTCAGTCAGTCTGTCTGTCTGTCTGTCTGTCTCTCTCTCTCTCTCTCTCTCTCTCTCTCTCTCTCTCTCTCTCTCTCTCTCTCTCTCTCACATCACACATACACATACACTGACACACACAATCACGCGCGCGCGCGCACGCACACACGCAAATAAACATACACACATGCACACACATTGATAATGATGGTAGTGATAAAGGAATAATAGATCATGACCAATCTTCAAATCAGTGTTCTGGTTGTGCGTTAACTTTGTCCTCTAGCTCTTTGATTGTAATGTTGAGAATGGCAAAATGTGGTACTCCGACACCAGAACCATTCCGCTGGCGACACTGGGGGGCGTGACCTTGACGGCAGTGCTGTACCTCCTGGCCATCGTGTCCTACCATGCTGTACTCACTGTGCCACAGATCGTGTCGGGCGTCGCTGTGGCTGCTGTGAGTGCGTCCCAATACAACAATGACACGACTGAAATGAACAGTACACAAGTTAACAGATGGCATCGTGTTGTTCTTTCTTTAATCATTCTTTCTTTCTTTCTCTCTCCTTTTTGATTGTTTGTGTGCTTTCGCTTTGTTTGTTTTCTTTTGTTTCTCTTCGGTCTCTACCTTTCTTTTTGTGTATTTTCTATTTCTATTTTTCTTTTTTTTTATGTCCCCTTTTTTTTTCTTTACCTATTTTGTTCCTTTTTCTGTCTCTGTTTTCTTCCTTTTGTTCTCTTCTTTTTTCTTTCCTTTCCTTTTCTTTTTCTTTTTTCATTTCTTTTTTCTTTCTGTGTTTTCTGTCGACGTTTTCAACCTTTTTTTTCCTGTCTTTCTTTCTTCATTTTCTCTCGCTCTTTTTTCTCTCTCTCTTGATTTACTTCCTCATTTCTGTCTTCTTTACTGTGTGCCTTTCATATTTCTTTATTCTTTGTTTTCTTTCTTTTTCTTTGTTTGTAAGTGTCTTTTTTCTGTCTTATTCTTTTCGATGGGCTGTTTTTTCTCTCTCACCTCTTCACCTTTGTTTTTCTTCCTGTGTCTCTTCTTTGTTTCTCTCTCTCCCCAGTCCTTTGTTTCTCTTCTATGCCTTAAATTTCTTCTTTCTTTCTTTCTTTTCGTTTTTTTTTTTTTAATCTCTTGTCGGTAGCTGTCTACTCATGTGTCCGAGCAGGTGAATTTGTATGCATTGCAGAAACAAATACTGATACGTTAAGCATTATTTTCACATCCTGTTTTGCTTCCTTGATGTTGCAATTTTTTTAAACAAATACTGATACGTTAAGCATTATTTTCACATCCTGTTTTGCTTCCTTAATGTTGCAACTTTTGTTTGTTTGTTTTCTTTGTTTTTCATGTTCTTCTCTTTTTGTGTTCTCAGTCGATGTTTTCTTTCTTTCGCTTCTGTGTCTTTCTTTCTTCTTTTTTTCTTCTGTCTTTCGTTCTCACTTTCTTGTGTGTGTGTGTGTGTGTGTGTGTGTGTGTGTGTGTGTGTGTGTGTGTGTGTGCGTGTGTGTGTTGTGTGATATCTTTCTCTTTCTTCTTTGTTTTGTTTCTTATTTAGATTATTTGTTTATCTCCCTTTTTTCTTTCTACCTTTTTCTCTGTTGGAGTGTTTCTCTTCTTTCCTCGTTTCTTTATCTTCATTGCCTTTCTGTGTTTATTTATTCTTTTCCTTCCTTCTTTCTTAATCTTTCTTAACCAACCCAAAGCCACAGACGTGGAGAGGACATCGAAACTGAGGTCACCATGAGAGCAGGGCATGAGGTGCTACAGAATTTGAGTCTTTTTTTGTGTTTCTGTATGCTGATCGATAAGAATGACAATGATCAAGATGATGCTTCAGGTTTCCATTCCGGTCTGTATCTGCATGACAGGGCTGTATTCTACGCTTACTCTCATAATATAGCCTGGCCTCAACCAGGCCCGAGAGATACAGACACCTGCAGTGTTGGTCAGGAACTTTGAGCAACACTCTCATAGACGCACCCATTATGCGGATGAAATTCGATTGTGTGGTCCCAGTCTTCCCAAATGAGTCCGTTGCAAACTCGACTCTGGATAGGAGCCGGTCAAGGCAGAAAAATCCCACACGACTCTGATCGAAATCGAACCCACGACCTCCCAGCCGGAGTCCACAACGTTAACCACTTCACCACAGCGGCTGGTCTTCCTTCTTGTTTGTTTTCGTTTTCTCTATTTCTTTTTCTGTCGGTAGGTAAGCCCATATTTTAGAGTAGTTGAATTTGTATGTTATCCCCCCAAAAAAAATGTTGATATGCATAAGCATTATTCTATGTTCTGTCGCGCTTCTTTTATATATCAGGTTCATCAGTCACAAAGCGAGTCTCATACTGCATGAAATGGAAGAGGAGTGAGTTTTCCTAGCTTAAGGATCGCGGATGAGTAGTGCTAGAAATAGAAAGGAAAAACAAAAGAAAGAAAAGAAAACGGGAGGGAAAAGAGAAAGGAACGGATCAGAAGATGGAACGAAGGAGATCAAGAGGGGAAGAAAGGTGAAGGGAGAGGGTGTAAGGGCTTGGGGGAAGAAAGAAGCATCCCTATGGCGACCCACTTTGGCAAGGTGCTGACGAAAGTGTGGTATTATCAACTGTCCAGTGAGTCATACCATGCTGTTCTCACTGTGCCACAGATCGTCTTTGGCGTCGCTGTGACTGGGCGGAATTCTGACCGACACAGCAGTATGGACTGAGATGGATATTAAATGAATTTAGGGAGGCGTCCTGTTTTAGTAATGATACATGATAATTTGATTCATTTCAGAAAAAGTGATGCCTGTCCCTCGTGAGGCTCCAGGCGCCATTACAATATGAAAGCCGAACGTTTAAGAATGAAGAGAAGAAAGGAAATACATAAGATTAAATCATAACATCATAAGACAAACATACATGTAAAAGCATAGAATTATACATGCAGATAAACATAATCATCCCCTACACTCTTTCCCTACGTTGTCTCCCCCCGCACTCTCCCCCTTCTCTCCAGCACACGCAAACACCCAAACCACACACACACACACACACACACACACACGCACGCACGCACGCACGCACGCACGCGCACACACACACAGACACACACACACACACACACACACAACACACACACACAGACACACACACACACACACACACATTATTCAGGATAAGACACAACAGCGGTTAACAGATCGTCATTATGTAGTTCTTTCTTTTTTTCTTTTTGTTTGTTTTTGTTTGTTTGTTTTGTTTTGTTTGTTTTATTTCCTTTTTTGGCCCTTTGGCTTCGTTCTTGTAGTCTTTGTTTTTCCTGTCTTTCATTTTATTTTCTTTACTTTCCCTATTTAATTTTGTTATCGTTTCTTACTCTACTTTGTTCTTTTTTTTTTTAATGTGTTTGTTTTCTTCTTTTTTTAATGTGTTTGTTTTCTTCTTTTTTTAATGTGTTTGTTTTCTTCTTTTTATTGTGTTTGTTTTCTTCTTTTTTTTTTATTATAACTTTCTTCTCTTTCTATGTTCCCGTTGATATTTTCTTTCTTTCCCTTTCTGTGTCTTTCTTTCTTCAATTCCTTTCTTTCTTCTTTTTTCCCTTTAACTCATTTAATTGTTTTTATATTTTCTTTCCCTGTGTTCTTCCTTTTGTTTTATTCTTTGTTTGTCTTTTCTTGTCCTTTCTTTTTCTATCTTCCTTTCTTTCTTTCTTTCTTCCCTTCTTTCTTTGTTGTTTTCCCCCTCTTTTCTTTTGTTCTCCTTCTCTATTTTTTCTTTGTGAAACTAATTTTCTTCCCCTCCGGTTCTTACTTTTTCTTCTTCTCGTTTCTTTCTTTTCCCCCTCATTTCTTTTTTGTTTCTGATCTTCTCTTTCAGTCGGTAGATAGGCCCATGCCACTCAGTATGTGAATTTGGTTGGTCTACAAAAACAAATATTGCTACGTATAAGCATTAGTTTTACATCCTATTTCGCTTCCTTCACATTGGAGATTTACGGGCTACAAAGTTGTTCTCATATTGTAATAAACTGGAAGACTATTGAATTTACTTGGCTTAAGTACCACCGACGATCAGCACTGTAAATCGAAAGAAAGAACGGAAAGAGGGAAGAAAAGGACGGAAAGAGGGAAGAAAAGGACGGAAAGAGGGAGAAAAGGACGGAAAGAGGGGAGAAAACGGACAGAGGGAAGAAAAGGACGGAAAGAGGGAAGAAAAGGACGGAAAGAGGGGGAAAAGGACGGAAAGAGGGGGAAAAGGACGGAAAGAGGAAGAAAAGGACGGAAAGAGGGAAGAAAAGGACGGAAAGAGGGAGGAAAAGAACGGAAAGAGGGAAGAAAAGGACGGAAAGAGGAAGAAAAGGACGGAAAGAGGAAGAAAAGGACGGAAAGAGGGGAAAAGGACGGAAAAGAGACATGAACGGATCAAAGGATGGGAAAAAAATTAAGGAAGGAGGGAAGGAAGGTGAAGGAGAGGAAGTAAGGAGTTAAGGGGAGGGGGCGAGAGAAGAAAACATCCCGTTGGCGAGCGCGACCCTGTTTGGAATGGTGTTGACGAAAGTTGTACACCTTTTGGCTAGTGCGTCGTACCATGCTGGACTCACTGTGCCCCAGAGCGTGTCGGGGATCGCTGTGGCTGCTGTGGGTGTGTCCTACAACAGCAGTATGGACTGACATTAAGATCAGACAAGTGAACGCACGTGAACTGATGATTTTTCCTCGCCTTTGTGTTACATGGCCTGTTTTCTTTCTTCGCTCATTCGTTCTTTGATATTTTTGTTTGTTTGTTTGTTCGTGCTGTTTCTTTTTTCGTGTCTTTTCGCTGTCCGCCTTTCTTCGTGTGTGTGTGTGTGTGGGTGTTGTGTGTGTTGTGTGTGTGTGTGTAGTGTGTGTGTGTGTGTGTGTGTGTGTGTGTGTGTGGTGTGTGTGTGTGTTCATATTTTCCGTTCCTTTCCCTATTTTCTTTATTTCTTTTCTTTCTGTCTCTTTATTTCCTTCGTTCTTTCGTTCATTCTGTACTTCTCTGTGTTTTTTTCTAAGTTTTCTTTTGGTGTGTTCTTTCTGTGTTTTCCTTTTTCCTCTTCATTTACTTTCTCTTTCCTTCTTTCATTTTTCCCCATGTTATTTGGTACTTTCATTTCTTGCCCTTTTCTTTCTCTTTTAAAAACATGTACTTGTTTTTTTTGTCTCCCTATCTCTCTGTCTGTCTTTCTGTTCTTTCTTCTCCTCTGCTTTTCTTTTCTGTGTTCCTTCATTTGTTCCTTTTTAAAATTTATTTCTGTATTTGGTTCTTTTCTGTCTTCTCCTCCTCCATAGACAAGTAGGTGAATACAGCTATTGATACACATAAGCAAATTTCGACATTCTATCGTGTTTCCAGAACATTCTACATTTATTTACTGTAAATCAGACTTCCTTTGTAGGCAACAGAATTCATTGAGCTTAGTTATTACACTATGAATAGAAAGATCGAAAGGAAAGAGGAAAGGAAGAAACAAAGCTACACGAACTAGAAACATTCTGAGTGCTGAATATGAACGTACAGAGCTTCCTATTTAGTTCGTTGTCATGTTTTATCACTATCGCCATAATTTCTCATAACTCGGTTGTGCCGTTCATTGTTTGTGTCGCCACCTTAATCGTCGTCGTTGTCAGTATCCACATATGACATTGCCACTGTTGTCATTGCATCTGTAATAGAGACGCAGACGTCCACTTTTGAACTTGAACAATTCCTTCATCATCTCCTTTATCACCATCCTCATTACTGTTACCACCGTTATTATTTTATCGCCATCATATATTTCACCATCGTCTTAATCACTATCATGAACATGATGATGACAAACACGCAACTGAAAAGCAACAACACATACACAACGACACATACACATCATCATTTTCCTCACCAACACATGAAATCCACTGATGAACACGCATCGATTTCCTTCCGTTATCATCATCATCATCATCATCCTCGTTGTCATCAACAGGTGTTTACGGAGATGACAGTGCCTTCGCTGATGTGGGTTATCGTCCCCGCCATTGCCGTGTCTGCCATGGAATTGTCAACGTCAACACCTTCGCTTCCACCAGGTGATGAATTTTGCCTGGAAATGTGTTTGCTGATCTCTCTGTCTTTCTCTCTGTCTCTGCATATCCCTCTCTCTCTCTCTCTCTCTCTCCTCTCTCTCTCTCTCTCTCCTCTCTCTAACTTTTTTTCTTGCTCAGAGGCTGGATATAAAAAAATGTATTCATACTAGTCCACTACCCTCTTAAAATAAAATTCGTTCATTCGTTCTCTCTCAGTCTCTGTCTCTGTCTGTCTGTCTCTCTCCTGTCTGTCTGTCTCTCTCTCTTTGCGTCTGTCTGTCTGTCTGTCTGTCTGTCTGTCTGTCTCTCTCTCTCTCTCTCTCCTCTCTCTCTCCTCTCTCTCTCTCTGCTATTCGCTTTGTGTGCTGTCTGTCTTGAATTTCCACCCATGAAAAGCATCCCACGCCACTATGATTACCATCTTTCTACATGCAAAGATAATTGAGGAACTCTGCGTCGCTGGGTTTTGTTGTTGTTGTTGTTGTTTACAATCATTTTAATCAGGTGTAGTACACATCACGATGACGTCACTCCTGCTCATTCTCACTGCTTCTTCGGCATAATCACCCCACGCTGAATTTTTTTTTTTATACCTCATTGAATGTTTTGTTGTTTCAGACTGAACTTCGTAGGAGGTCGTGACGGTCTGTTTCCAGAGGTCCTCAGTATGATCAACGTGTCCAGAAAGACGCCGTTGATCTCCTGCCTCGTGCTGGTCAGTCTTCTGTAGTACTGGGTGCTTTCGGGTCCTGACTGTCTTCTGGATCTTCATAGTGATAGAGAGTCAGGATATCCTGTTCACCTCATGTCCTGGTGGTTTTTCAGTGGAACAGCGTATTGCCTGTTTGTGCGATATTGTGGGTACTATGCTGCCTTGTCTTGTATATGTTGTATTGTACTGGTTAATTTTCTCTCATCTAAAGTTGTGCTTTTTCTGTTTTAAATCCAGACCGATCTCACAGGTCGATGCTCCACCTGGCTGTCCAACTGGGCATCTGTCTGTCATTCAAAGCCATTCCTTTTTCCCCCGATGTCCATGGCGGTTATGTTTTGTTGATCGAAATTGACTGTTTCTTTCTACAGTTGTTTATCGCCATAGTTATCTCTCTGTTGTTATTGTACGTGCCGAAATCGTATCTTGACTTGACGTGTACAAGAATATCACTGTCACGGCCGTGGCTGAGTGGTGTCACCGCACTATGAGGTCCGTTACTGGTGTCACTGGTGCATTAGGTCAACTGCACTCTGTGTCGCTGGACTATGAGGTCCACTCAATAGATGTCACAGACTAGGTACTAATGACGTATCCACTTTAACTGAGTCACTAGTGAGTCCACTTTACTGGGTGTCACTGGTACTGTGAGGTCCACTTTACTGGGTGTCACTGTACTGTGAGGTCCACTTTACTGGGTGTCACTGGATACTGTAAGGTCCACTTTACTGGGTCTCACTGGTACTGTGAGGTCCACTTTACTGGTGTCACTAGTACGTGAGGTCCACTTCACTGGGGCTCACTGTACTGTGAGGTCCACTTAGACTCACTGGACTGTGATCCACTTACTGGGCTCCGGACTGTAAGGTCCCTTTACCTGGGTGACTCACTGTACTGGTACGTAAGGTCCACTTTACTGAGCCTCACTAGTACTGTGAGGTCCACTTTATTGGGTGTCAACTAGTACTGGTAAGGTACCAATCTTTACTGCTGTCACTGGTACTGTGAGGTCCACTTTACTGGGTCTCACTGTACTGTAAGGTCCACTTTACTGGTGTCACTGGTACTGTGAGGTCCACTTTACTGGTCTCACTGGTACTGTAAGGTCCACTTTACATACTGGGTCCACACTGGTACTGATAAGGTCCACTTTACTGGGTGTCACTGTACTGTAAGGTCCACTTTACTGGGTGTCACTAGTACTGTGAGGTCCACTTTACTGGTCTCACTGGTACTATGAGGTCCACTTTACTGGGTCTCACTGGTACTGTGAGGTCCACTTTACTGGGTGTCACTAGTACTCTGAGGTCCACTTACTGGGTCTCACTGGTACTGTAAGGTCCACTTTACTGGGTGTCACTATACTGTGAGGTCCACTTTACTGGGTCTCACTGGTACTGTGTAAGGTCCACTTTACTGGGTGCCACTGGTACTAGTGAGTCCACTTTACTGGTGCTCACTGGTAACTGTGAGGTCCACTTTACTGGGTCTCACTGGTACTGTGAGGTCCACTTTACTGGTCTCACTGGTACTGTGAGTCCACTTAACTGGTCTCACTGGTACTGTGAGGTCCACTTACTGGCTGTCACTGGTCCCTGTGAGGTCCACTTTACTGGGTGTCACTGGTACTATGAGGTCCACTTACTGGGTCTCACTGGTACTGATGAGTCCACTTTACTGGGTCTTACTGGCACTGTGAGGTCCACTTTACTGGGTCTCACTGGTACTGTGAGTCCAACTTTACTGGATTGATACTGGGACTAATTAGATCCACTTAAATGGGTTGTCACTGTGATACTAGCTAGACCTTTAACTCGGCATTAATTATTAGTCATTCGATATTATGTCCATGGGCCAGTTAGGTACTAGTAGTCCATTTACTCCGTATACATACACTGTCATATTGTGTCATTATAATTACTGGCATTAATAGGTCCCATTTTAACCAGTGTCACTGGTACAGTAAATTTTTGTCCTCACTTTAACGCCGTTGTTCCTCCACATACTGCATGTTCCAGTAATTGTAGGATCAATTGCCATCAAAATTAATCTGGTCACTCACTGTAAATCCACCTCACTCAGTTTTCTACACATCACTACGGATGTGTCAGTATTGTACGGTCAGTTGCATGACATATATTGGTCAACTCACGTTAGATCCACCTCGCTCAGTGTCCTTCACATCATCACAATGTGTCCGTATGTACGGTCAGTTGCAATAACAGTATTATCTGGTCACTCACTGTTAGATCCACCTCGTCAATGTCCTTCACATCATCACAATGTGTCCGTATTGTTACGGTCAGTTGCAATAACAGTATTATCTGGTCACTCACTGTTAGATCCACCCGCTCAGTGTCCTTCACAATCATCACAGTGTGTCAGTATTGTACGGTCAGTTGCAATAACAGTATTATCTGGTGACTCACTGTTAGATCCACCTCACTCAGGGTCCTTCACATCATCAGTGCTGTGGTTCTCAGGGCGTGGCTGCCGGGTGGTCGTGGTCATGGCAGAGACATCGGCTCTGTGCTGGGAGCCTACTCCTGTTCAGAGCTTCAGGCGAAACCCTGGCCATCATGGCCATCTTCCGACTGCGCCGGAAATACCCGCCACGACCGGACCTTTGTGGTAAGTGCGGCTACTCTACAGCCGACTGTTGCCTTCTCCTGCCACCTTATTTTCTGTATTCTTTCCTTTATTGTGGGACCTCCAGCCTCCAGTTGCCCCCCCCCCCCCCTCCTCCCTCATTTTCTCTCTTATTGACCCTTTCTCACCATGTGTGTGTATTGTTACCAATAGATATCCACTTGCTGATTTAATTGTTCTTGCACTAAAACAAAGCGTCTGCTCTGTTTATTCTTGACGACTGTGTTGTGTTTCGTAAAAGGATTTCAATTAACTAAACAAGGGAGTCTCTAAAACTAATGAATTGATGTACATGGGCGTATACTGGTCAGTGTGTGCGACTCTCTAGTAACTGTGCGTTTGTCTTGAGTGTGTGAATACCTTACGCGGATCGAGCGGTTGTGGTGAATGAGTATGTTCTTTCTCCTGATCCTATGTTTATGGTGAGTGTGGAAATACTTTATTACCGTTGTTATACCTTGTTGGTGATGTGTAAATACCCTTAATCGCGACAAAATACGCTTGTAGCAATGTGTAAATATCCTTAAGCCGCACGCATCGTTAAATACAAAGGAAAAAAAAAATGTTCTCTGACACGCATTTATACTTCTTGGAAACAAAAGTAAACAAACACATATTTTTGCTTACAGTTAGATCCACTATCTGTGACTGGCACGCTTGTTAGCCTCGCTTCTGTACCACACGCAATGTAACACAATAGCAGTTTTCTTCACAGCTTCGCACACTTTCGAGCGCAAGTTTAGCTCTCTCTCGCTTCGAAACCATATTCAAACAAATAGGGCCTGGTTATCTCATGGGGAAAAAAAACGTGAGGATCGCCTTTGAGAGATGAGATAAATTTGCTTCGCATGATCTGATCTGCAACACATGAGGGCTGGGATAGCTCAGGCAATGTGAAAGGGGTGTAAGAGAGACTGTAGAGGGAAAGGTGCGTCAGTGGGATAACACTTCTGACTTCCAGTTCTTTTTCTTTCTACTTCCGACAGGCCCCAACAGCTGTGCCTGGATTTTCTGAGGGAACATCATTTGGCCATAATCGCCCTCGCTCTGGAAACTGCATCGTGTACGCAGCCCATCTCTCGTGTGCCTAGCCAGCATCCCTTACTACCTGTTCCAATCAGCGCATTTCAGAAGGGATCCTGGAAAAGTCAATGGTGAGATATCTTAGGAATGGCAAGCTTCATGTCCCATATTCATTGTATACATTGACCACAATATTAATACTAATGTTGTTCATCAATTATCATCATTACATTATCACATCACCATTAAATTATCAATAATCACATTATTATCTCATTTATTAGTATACTGAGCAAAAAGAACGCAAACGATGTCCTATTCACAAGTACTCTCATGTGTTGACATTTAAATTGCAACCATGGATATAAATTGAATGCCAAACCATCGAGTTTCTGGCTTTATTGTACTTATGTTGGCTTGAAGCAAAAGTGGCACGTGTCATGAGTGTCCAGAGAGGGTTCGATAGTAACGAGTGTGTCCCCCATGAGATGTTGATAACACCTGACATCTGGCGGGCTGGAGTGGATCATGACGGTTGACGTGGCCATTTGACATTGTTCCAGACTGCCTCAGTGCCTGCTCTAGCTGACGGGCAGTTGGCCTCAACTGAACGCATTCAGCCGTACCCTTTGAGATGGTCCCAAAGTGTTCGATAGGGTAAATCATGGCTCAGCGATGGGCCACTGCAACTCTGATGCCCTGTGCTGCAGGAAGTCTGTGGTGACTCTGACAGTGTGTGGACGAGGATTGTCCTGCTGGAGAGTGAGGTGGCCGTGCTGCTGGAAGTAGGGCACAACAACGGGCCTCAACACCTGGTCAATGTATCGCTGCGCAGTAACGCCATTTCCGCGACCAGGGCCAATGTCTAGGAAAACAATAGGCCCAACAAGCTGGTTGAGGCCGATTCCTCCCCATACCATGATGCTCGCACCTCCCCAAGCGTTGATCTCGTGGACGTTGTTGTTGGCATACCTCTGGTTGCGCCTCCTCCACACCCGGATTCGGCCATCAGCATGACGAACACAGTATCGGCTCTCATCCGTGAAGAGGTTGCCCCTCCATTGCCGCCAGTTCCAGTTCCGGTGCTGCTGGGCCCATTGCAGTCGTTGTTGCCTATGTCTTGGAGTAAGAACAGGTCGCCTTACGGAATGGCGGCAGTGCAGGTGATGTTCTGTTAATCGACGCCGCACAGTTTCACCAGAAATTGGTGCACCATGCCTGCCAATGGTGTTTCTGGCCGTTTCCGTTGCATAAGTGAATGGCTCACGCAGGTGACAGCGGTGAATCGCCCGATCTTGTCGCGCAGTCGTTACACAGGGTCTGCCGCTTCGTGGGTTGTCCCATTTGCCTGGAACCTGGCCCACCACGACAAATGGTAGAAACAGCCACGCCAAACGCAGCTGCGGCTTGTGCAGCACGGTTTCTGGCTTGGAGTCGCCCTATGGCTCTTTCTCTGTCGACGGTGGTCAGTCTTAGCATTCTGGTCATGTGGAAGTGATTGCTTTGCCAGGGCGTAACAGCCTGGGTTTTTATTCCTAGTGATGTGTGAATACTGCTCAGCGAAAAAAGATTGACATGACTGTTTGCATTCGCCTTGCACATGCAAAAACGCGCTTCCACGTTCATGGCGCCGGTGTGAGCTCATTTCTAGTGACACTGACCTGATTTGCACGTGCTGCACACTAGGTCTAATGCTGACTTATGACCGCACGGAATATATGGTCACAGCGCACCTAAAGTGCCATTAATTATATTCACCCCTACCTACCCCTCCATTTGCGTTTCTTTTGTGGCTCAGTATAAATTATTATTATTGTTATTATTATTATTATTGATGTTGTTATTCAGAATAGTTATATACTCCCAATCTTGGGTTAAAAACCGCTCCTAAGCACTTTAAAATCCACGTTGTCTCGTGCGCGCGCGCGCGGCGCACGTGTATGTGTGTGTGGTGTGTGTGTGTGTGTGTGTGTGTGTGTGTGGTGTTGTGTGTGCCGTGCTTGGTTTACGTAAGTTTAAAACCCAGACAGCGTGTTGTAAGGGTGATTTTGTGGTTTCGTCAAAAAAAAAAAAAAAAAAAAAAAAAAAACAGAAACAGAGAGAGAGAGGTAGGGATGGACAGTACACATAGATACTACCAAAGTATAAAACAGCAACTCAAGGATTCTAAAGCTGACGTCAACCATTGAGTTTTCACACGACTAACAGAGCAACCAACACCCTTCCTTTGAGTTGGGTCATTTTAAACCTGATGACTAACTGTTTCTGTGTCCAGCATACTTCATCAAGGTCAGCCGGAAACTGCTGCTGTGCGACTTTGCCGCGAAGACGTACTGATTCCTCTGGACCTTGATTCTCTGGTCTTCAGAAGGAATCTTGACTGGACCTGAAAAATCCTGTGAGAGGAGAGAGAAGAGAGAGAGAGAGAGAGAGAGACAGAGACAGACAGATAGAGACAGACAGACAGACAGTTGTGAGTGTCTGTCTGTCTGTCTGTGTGTTTGCGCGTGCGCGCAAACAGACAGACAGATAGATAGACAGACAGACAGACAGGTGTGTGTGTCTGTCTGTCTGTGTCTGTGTGTTTGCGCGTGCGCGCGAGAGAGAGAGAGAGAGGAGAGAGAGGGGGTGAGAGAGAGAGAGAGAGAGAGAGAGAGAGAGAGAGAGAGAGAGAGAGAGAGAGAGAGGAGTGTGTGTGTGTGTGTGCGTGTGCG
Organism: Conus ventricosus; assembly: GCA_018398815.1. NCBI lineage: Eukaryota > Metazoa > Mollusca > Gastropoda > Neogastropoda > Conidae > Conus > Conus ventricosus. Next base: position 55,259,539 of record CM031599.1, on the reverse strand, counting down.
CGCATGAAAATACGATCAGAAAAAGTAGAACTGATATAAACTAAATCCTACCCTAGCCGAGTCTCGGAACCCCTAGGTGTTATCCTTAGGGCTTAAATCTTGGGCAGAGCATTCCCGAACTCTGGATTCTCTTCACCAGAAGTCAGTCTATCCCCTCTTCTCCCCCTCCCCCCCCCCCCACCCCCCACCACCAACACCCCTTTGAACACCTCTTTGCACGCCGTTTCTTTGTCAGATTCTTGCTCACGCAACGTCGGCGAACAACCAGTCAGACAAAACAGAAGAGAGTTTCCCGTTTTGATTAATAGCTGAACTTTTTATACTATTTCCATACGATTTCGTTCATCTTGTTCACGAAAAGTTAATCATACATAATTTACAAAATACATCAACAGGTCCTCATGGACAAAAAAAAAGAAGAAAAGGAAAAAATGCCTACAGTTCGCATCCACACATGAACAACGTTTCCCAGCCCTCTACAGACCTATAACAAATCTTTAATGATTTCCAGTCTTTGCGACCTCTCGCCGACTTACAAAACTAACCACAAACTGCTAGTGCCCCTCTCAACAACAAAAACCTTCAGCCCCCTACTCTAACCGTGGAAAAAGATTCTGAAAGAAGAAAAAAGTATATCAATTATCATATTATTCTTTATCTAAAGAACATATATCTTTCTTTGTGTTTTTCTCCTCACCATTCATTTTCTTCATCATATTTACCTGATGGTTTTCTGTTTACTATGGTCAGCCGTGGCCATCAATTTACAATTACACAAGGCACCTCCTTTGTCTTTTACCAAAACAAAACACAAAAAAACCTTGTGAGGTATGCGTTCCCGCAAGGCTTCTTTTCCGTCAACAGGTCTTCCTCATTTTCTTTCGAACTACACATTCAACAGGTGACAACACTCCCTGAGCTCTCCCGTTCACCGCTCAGCATGCATGCTGCACGGTAACGACACATTCAACAGGTGACCCCCCCCCCCCCCCCCCCCCCCCCCCCCCCCCCCCCGAGCTCGCTGTTCACCGCTCACCAGGCATGCTGCACGGTTTTCTTGAACAGGCAAGAGCAGGTGCAAGACTCTGAAATCCCTCCTTTCTTTGTTTCTTGATTGCCTGCACAAGCAATTACACGTTGTCCGTCGACCCCCTCCCCCCTCCCAGGAACTTGAGCACAGTTCCCGACATCTTTGACTGTCGTTTCTCTTCTGTTGATAGTCTACACAATTCCAACGCACAGACAGACACGGCGAGAAGTCACCCAACTCACCTATCTCCGCCGCCTGTGTACTCAATCTGTCATGTTCCGCAGTTAATTTAAAGCTCCTGTCAGAAAAAAAATCAAATCTCTTCGCCACAAATGAACACTTCAACACTGCCCTCACACGTCCACTCCACCCCCCCCCCCTCCCTTCTCCCGCTCTCTCTTTACCTTTGCACAATATTTGACATTAGACACGCAATCGCAGAAATAAAAACTGTGTCACCCCCTTTGCCATTGAAGGTAATTCTTCGCTTTGATAGCCCTTCCCGCCCTCATAAGTCAAACGTCACGAAGATGAAAACTGTGGCTCTTCCCACTCTCATTGAACATCCACGCAAACGAAAACTGTTCTCCTCCTTTCTCTATATCTGAACAAGGAACGGAAGGCACATCCAGTGAATTGCCCCGCTGACCAGTATTCTCGCTATGTTGAAAAGGCTGTTGCACCTGGCTTCTCATTTGCAGTAGCACGCTTCCGCTGTCCGTTCGTCGTTGAAGAAATAGAGCTCTCCTTTCTCCCTCCCTCCTTCCTCCCTTCCCCTCCGCCCTTTCCTGCTCCCCCACCCCATCGTTATCTATTAGATATCCATACCAGTGAGTGGTGTTGTTATACATGTAGATATCACGGTGTGTGTATGTGTGTATGTACACATGAAAGTGTGAGGCAGTCATGTTGATCCATGTTTATGTATAGTTCTTGTTCCTCACATCTTTGTCACTCTGAGCTTGGTGAAATAATACATGATATATTTTCCTCATCGTGTGACTCGTATTTCCGCACGTTTGCATTAATCTGTTCCTTGCTGTATTTTGTTGTTGTTGTTCCCATCAACCAACGAAAGCTGGTCAATTTATAGTGGATGTTCAGTTATGTTCATTGTCCCTTAAAGAACTGACATTAAAGTGTTCATCCAAATCTGATTTTATGACAGTGAAACATGGTGCATCTCAGAGGTCTGTTTTAGGACCTTTATCATTCTGTACAGGCGTTAGTTATGTATATTTGGCTACTGGCCATTATGAAACCTCATTATACTGAACAAAAGTTGCTAGGTGAGGAGGATCCGTTGTACGGATCTGAATGAAAGGGCAGATCCACGATCCGTCCTGAGGGATTGTTGAAAACTTTCATTAGAACATGAACACACCGAAGTATTTGTTCATTAATTTCTTCAGAACATAAGCACATTGAAGTTACTGTTCACAAATTAATAACTATCTACAAGGTATTATTTATTCATGAAATAATAGATATTTCACTAGATCAAAACGTTCACATTCCGCATTTTTCATGACTCATTGGAAAAAAAAATCGGAAGGAAATCTTTCCGTCCATGCAGCTATATTACTTCCCCTGCTATAAAGAAAAAAACAAAAAAAAAGCCTTCATTACTGAATGATTCAAAGGCCAAATCCAGGATCCGTTTAATCGTAGCAGAGGTGTGCGCTCACCAGAGTGTCTACGTTGTTCATACCTTTTTTCTGCTTCTGTCCGTCTAAAATCCGTTTCATCATCGATGCTGATGAGAGAAATGCTGTGTCTTATGGCCTGAGATTAAAAAAAAGAAGATTTTTTTTTCTAATAATGTGCCGCCATTTTTTCTTCTTTTTTTTAATCATCCACCATTGATAGCTACGTTACTCATCTGATTAGTCTAAAGATTGATCGATATTCTCACACTCACATGACTGGTTTGTGCGAGTAAGGATTTAGCGGTCTCCAACTACTAATTAGAGGGCTTTACTATTTGGGTGCATGAGGACAGAACTTAAGGTCGAACGTAATTTGGAAAGATTTCCTGTTTGATCTCTCGCTCTTAAAGGCAACGTTTATGCTGTTCATACAGACGATAACGTGAATTTTTTTTAAAGGAAAGAAGCTGAATAAGACTGTACATTGTATAGACTGGTTTTTTCCCCACATATATGCACTTTTTTTCACATATATTTCATTTAGTCATAAACAATCGTGTATGTGCTGCACTGCATATTTCGTCCACTATAATAAATTTTATATTCTGTTTCTTCTCTTTTCTTTGGGGGATAGATATCGCGGGCGCACCTATTGCATGACCGTTTTTAGCTTTTAAAAGGGAAGTGTCCGTTGACGTTTTGCCTTGTTGTCCAAGGGAAGTATACAAAGAAACACAAGTGGGTATCAAGGGAGGTAATTTGCATGGTAGGGAGGTAGGGAAATACCGATCTATGGTGTGTTGTGTGTGTGTGTGTGTGTGTGTTTTCAGTTTACATTTCGCTGGTGTTGGAGTCAAAGATGTTCCGCGTAGCCCAGTCGATTGTTAGTTTATTGACTGATTTGATTGGTCGATCGATTGATTGACTTGACAGACCGGTGAAGCAGCTATCATTTTTTTATGTTGAGGTCAGCTGTTTTGTCTGTCTTCTGCAGTCTGGTCTACTTTCACCACGCAAACTTGAGAAGGAAAGTGATTGCTCGTTCTTCGTTTTCATTATCCTGAATGTTGTTTATCTCGCCTGAAGAAAACCTAAGAGATCGAAACGCTTCGTGTTTTGTCGTGTAATTCGTTTGTTCCTGTTATGTGGCGGATTTGCTTTAATTTCGTTTCAAATTTTAAACTATAAAAAAATCAGTCTAACAGGCAAAGACAGTGTGTAGATGTGTGACTAGATCTATCTGGTATGTCAGCAAAGCGTCTATGTTGTGAAACCTTTAAATCTGGTGGGTGTCTCGGGTACTCGGCCACTACGGGTAGTGTACGTGCTTGACTGTGTTGATGGTGGACCTGCCGGATCAGGTAGTGGAGCAGGTTGTGTTCGCTCTACATGAGGTACGGCAAGGGCAGACCGTAGTATTGGACAGACTGCAGCTTTCAGTTGAACGAGTAAAAGAACAAACAAATGATTTTCAATTCCTTCAAAAACCAGCAGGCGCGGATCTTGTTTTCAGCTGTTAAAGCGATCACCAACAACTCTGGAATAGCATTACAAGTAAAGGGAAGTAATAATCGCACCACTTGAGCTTGCTTTAAAGCGAGTTTCCTCCCTTCCAATAATAACCAATTCGGACTCGCCTACACCAACACGATTCGTTCAATTTCAATAGGGGTCCCCGTTTTTTCCCAGTATCCTTTAAGGTTTTTTCTTTTTTCTTTTATTTTTCGTTATCCCTGAAGACACTGCATCGTTTAGATCACCTGGAAATGGGGGTATAGTCTACACCATTTGACAGTAAATAATCACATAGGTGTGGATATAATGAAAATGGCATTACATCATTTCTCGGAGGTCTCATCACATGTTGATTAGGAGCTGTGGAGGCGATTTTAACGAGGTTTCATCTCCTTCGTCGGCCTCGCAAGACTTGAACTGTTGTTTTTCCCACAGGCCACGGAACTGACAGCGAATGTGTCATTCATAAACACCAACTCTTGATCAATGAACACAGCTTGGGCTCAGCTGCCATTTGCACCAAATGACTGTGTCCAGTACCGTGGGAGTACGCTCCCCTTGACAGGTTCCAACCTGATGCAAAGCCACACTCGTATGAGAGTGAGTGTCTTCATGGCGAGAAGCAAACTTCGCTTTGGAAAAAAAAAAGAGAGAGAGAAAAAGAAATAACTCATTTCAGGTTAACCCATGTCCCATGAACATGTTTGCTGGTGGAATGATAATGGTCTTGGCCTCTTCTTCTTCCTCCTCCTCTTCTTCCCTTTCTTCTTCTTCTTCTTCTTCTTCTTCTTCTTCTTCTTCTTCTCAGTGTATGAATACATGTTTCCCTCAGATGGCTCTGAAACAATGTAATGACTGTACAGCATGGAAATTGTTGTTTAGCAGTCATCCTGGTGCAGCGGTTATGTACGTATGTATGTATGCAAGGTGCATATGTACATGTGTGCTCTCTCTCTCTCTCTCTCTCTCTCTCTCTCTCTCTCTCTCTCTCTCTCTCTGTGTCTCTCTCTCTGTCTCTATCTCTGTGCGTGCGTGCGCGCGCGCGCGCGCGCGCGTGTGTGTGTGTGTGTGTGTGTGTGTGTGTGTGTGTGTGTATGCACGTGCGTTCTTAGGTCAGCTTCTGCCCAAAGTGGAGAGAGCTATAAACTAAGCTGGGCAGACCGGAAGCTCACAGCTGAGTGTCATCCACTTCGTGGATTCGTCTCCATCAGCGTTGCGAACTTTTTCTGACCAAAGCTGCACGTGTGTTCATCTCTCGGACCTGGTTGATGCTAGGATATAATATTATAATGACAGGAAGAGTAGAGAACAGCTTCATCATGCGATCTTTCATGCGAATGAAATTTTCGTGGCATCATTTTCATCATCCCTGTTGACCATCATAAAAGAATGTCTCAAATCTATAGCTCCTCATGCCCTACTCTCGTGGCGAGCTCAGTTTTCATTTTCTCTTCATCTCAATGCCCATAATAAGTTTCGGTCGAAGTAAAAAAAAAAAAAAAAAAAAAGCCGGTAACTTGATGGGGATTGTCGTTGGATGGACATAGGGGGCTTCCCTCTTGTAAGAGGAAACTCACTCGCGCTGCCTCCGCGACTAACCCATTATCATTGTCAGTAGAAAGCTTAGTAGGTA